>CM019074.1:106668893-107356252 GCA_009667805.1 Leptobrachium leishanense
CATGTTTGCAGGTGCATTCTGTGTGTGGTCGCTGTGTTGCAGGTTTGCAGATGCATTCCGTGTATGGTCATTGTGTTGCATGTTTGCGGGTGCATTCGGTATATGGTCATTGTGTTGCATGTTTGCAGGTGCATTCGGTGTGTGTGGTCGCGGTGTTGCATGTTTGCAGGTGCATTCTGTATATGGTCATTGTGTTGCATGTTTGCGGGTGCATTCGGTATATGGTCATTGTGTTGCATGTTTGCGGGTGCATTCGGTGTGGGTTCGCTGTGTTGCAGTTTGCAGATGCATTCCGTGTATGGTCTTGTGTTGCATGTTGCGGGTGCATTCGGTATATGGTCTTGTGTTGCATGTTTGCAGGTGCATTCGGTGTGTGTGGTCGCGGTGTTGCATGTTTGCAGATGCATTCAGTGTATGGTCACTGTGTTGCATGTTTGCAGGTGCAGTCAGTATATGGTCATTGTAATGTTTGCAGGTGCATTCTGTATATGGTCTGTGTTGCATGTTGGCAGGTGCATTCTGTGTATGGTCATTGTGTTGCATGTTTGCGGGTGCATTCCGTGTTGGGGTGTGCTGGTGGGGGGCTCTGAGTGGCTTTGGACTGGGGGGGGTTTGTGTGTCTGAGGGTTGTCCGTGGGTGCGGTGCTCTGTAGGTAAATGAGAATTGAGCCACTTTTCTTTTGGTCCTTAAAGGTGTTAATTGGGTCCAGGTGGGGGTGTCACCTCCTTGCAAATTTTCATGACTGCTTAAGCCTGAGGCCTTCCCAACCCATACCCCAATAACCCCTTCCCAACCCATACCCCAATAACCTGAATAAACACAAACACGTATATGTCAGTTGGAATGTGCATGGGCCACAGCTTTATTAAACCATATATATAACCATATATATATAACCATCCCTTGCAGTGCTTACTCAAACTGCCCTATCGCTCCATGCAATAGGCATTACCAAACCATTGAGCTCGTCCCCGCAAGCGAGGTCCGTCTCCCCCCAGGCCTCACCCGATGGCGGCTAAAACCTCCATTAAGCACTGCTGTCCAGGGAAACCGCCAACGCCAGGGGCCGCCTCAGCGTCCGCCCCTGCGCCCCCCCGCAGACAGCGCCTCCTCTATGCCGACTGCAGACCCACCAGGAAAATATCCAACCCAATATCCGTGAGATGGACCCCATCCCCTCTAATGACATTCCTATTGTCCCCCTCCAGCTCCGTATGTCTAACCGACACTCCACCCAGATTACCCACAAACCTTGATATCTCCCTGTTAACCCGCTTCCGAGCCTTGTCCAGGGCCCTGGGCGCCGCAAATTCCCCCCAACTGGGGCGAGAGACTATCTCTGAAAACACCAGTGATAAACCCCGGAAAATGGTGAAACAACTGGCTAAGTCGCGTTTCATCCTCCTAACCAAGTCTACCGATCGGACCCCCAAGATCGTTTCCCCCTGCATGTACCACTAACACCACATCCCTAGCCGCTTGTCTAGCCAACCTCCTGCATTGTCCAGCCACCTGGGCCCAATGCAAACCTCTGATGCCAATCCATCGAATCGTAGCCAAGTCCGTTGGAAAACCCAGGTTCCTGCCAAGCGGCCGTTGTGCAGCCCGCTTGGCCGCCCAGTGTACATATGAGTGGCCGATGATCCAAACGGTTGTCGGGGATGAACCTGTAATTATAAGAGGTTAGGACGCACGTATGAACGAAAACGATCCGATCGCCATCTCCCCAGACGCCTAATCATATCGTCCGACGCCCCTTCTTCCGCCGCCATTGTCGCTGTGCCGATACGAAAAGAATGCGTAGCGAACTGCCTCGGGTCGTGACCCAAAGATGCAATACAACGCCTAAAACCGCCGCAAATTGGTACCTTGTGAGAGGGGCCCCTGACAAATGAACTAAGAAGGAATCCCCAATTCCCGGACGTACACCCACGTAATCCCCGGCCAACCTCACCGGGCACTGAACCCCCCCGATTGCCCCCAGTGTAACTATCGAACCCCTACCCGACTGATCCGTCTTTGAACGAGAGATCAACAAACGTACCTGGTCCTTCATGACCGTAACATGTTCTAGACGCAGCGCCGCAATAGCCCCCGTGCTAGGAGCCACCAATTCCCCCACCCTCAAAGCCCCATAGTAGCAAAAGGCGAACGCAGTTCGGAACAAGCCCACTTCAAAACAGTCCCTGCAAACCACGCCCAACGACACCAACAATTCCGCAAATAGCTCCCCCGACACCGGGCGCCTGGTATCAGGGACCACCGTCCTACGCCATCCCCTAATAATCCGTCTCAACACAAAATCCCGCCCTAGGTCCTTCCCAACCGATCACCCCACACAAAAAGGAAAGAGCCGCCAACACTTTTGCCGCACCAGCCCCGGAACCTCCCCGCTCCCTAAACTCGCCCAGGTGAACCATCGTGGCCCAAGTGCGGTCCTCGGCCGTCAGCCAACCCCTCTCTCCTGCAGCCACCGAACCCACGCCCGCCAGACCTGCGAATAGGAACTCCACGTTGCAGTTGACAGACAACCTTCTAATAACCGCTTCAGTCCAGCGAAGCGAGGGTCCAGAGCCACTGAGGAAATGGTGTTGCCGTCTTCGCTGCCCCCGGAGCCACCTGCCAAAAACGGTCCCACTGGAACCGAGAGAGTGCGTCAGCCACCACATTCTGCACACCCGGAACATGCTTAGCCCGCAACCACACATTTCGTTCCAGGCAGCGCAAAACCAGATGCCGCAAAAGGGCCAAGACGGGAGGGGAACCGGACGATGACCGATTCACCACCTGCACGACACCCAAATTGTCTGTCCAGAACACCACCCGCCTATTTGCCAACCTCTCGCCCCACAGCTCAAGGGCGACCAACAATGGGAACAGCTCCAAAAACGTAAGATTCCGTACCAGATCCGATGCCGACCATTCCGCCGGCCACGCCTGCGCACACCATTCGCCCTGCAAATAAACCCCAAAGCCATGTGCGCCTGACGCATCGGCAAAAAGCTCGATGGACTCATTGTCCACTTCCGCCTCCTGCCAATAGGTCAACCCATTATAGGTTAGCAAAAAGGATTGCCATACCACCAGGTCTGCCCGCAACGAGCTATTGATCCGTACAAAATGGTGCGCCGACCGAACACCCGCCGTAGCCAACGATAATCGACGGCAAAAAACGCGGCCCATAGGCATAACCCGGCAAGCGAACGCCAAGTGGCCCAATAGCGATTGAAGCTCCGACAGCCGCAACTTGGCGACCCCCCGTGCCCGAACCACCAAACGCAGCAGGACCTGAATTTTCTGCACCGGAAGTCGAAACACCCTGAGCACCGTGTCGATTTCAATGCCCAAAAATGTGATCAGGCGACCCGGACCCTCCGTTTTTTCTTCCGCCAGCGGTACGCCAAATTCCCCGCCACCTCCCGAAAGGTCTGTAACAGCCCCGCGCAGTCGGAGGAATCCGATGGTCCCACGAAAAGAAAGTCATCAAGATAATGAACCATAGAATTCCGCCCAGCGCGCCGGCACACCACCCAGTGCAAAAATGAAGCAAACAACTCAAAATAAAAACAGGAAATGGAGCAACCCATCGGAAGACAACGATCATAATAATACCGGTCACGAAACTCACAACCGAGTAAATGGTAGCAGTCAGGCCTAATCGGCAATAGCCGAAAAGCTGACTCTACGTCCACCTTGGCAAGCAAGCAGCCAGGCCCCGCATCCCTAACGAGTTGCAAAGCATCATCAAACGAGGAATACCGTACCCGGCAACCCTCCCTGCCGATACCATCGTTGACCGAAAACCCCTCCGGATAAGACAGATGGTGTATTAAACGGAACTTGCCCTCCTCCTTCTTGGGCACTACCCCCAAAGGAGAAACCCGAAGGTTAGGAAACGGAAGCTCCGCAAATGGACCCACCATCCGCCCCAGCTGAACTTCGCCCTCCAACTTGGCCGCCACTACTTCCGCGTGTTGCCCAGCTGAAACCAAATTCCGGGAAAATTGCGGAAAATCAGAACAATCGTGCGGTATATAAAAACCCTCCTGAAAACCCTCCCGCAACAGTATCGCACCCCGCCTATTGGGGTACAGCTCTAGCCAAGGAAGCAGGGCCCCCACGTCCACTGGCGTAATCCCTCCTACCAAACTGGCCGCGCCCGAGAGGCCTGAAGGTCGAACCTTGTCCCTTCTTAAAACACCGGAACGCCGGGTGGGGGCCCCCACAGAGAGAACATTCATGCTTGAACCTACAATTAGCGGACCACCGGCAGGTAGACTCGTTAAAGAGCCAACACCCCCCCCTTCCAGCCCCCGACTGCACTCCCGGGGCCCTAGGTGCAGCGGGCCCTGGAAAGGGAGACACCACCGGCCGGTTAGGAGTCATGAGAAGAAGCCACAAATTTGTGTCCTGGACATCAAACCTGAGTCCCGGACGCACCGCCATTTTTTGACGGAACTGCTGGTCATATCGAAACCAACACTGTCCACCATAAATCTTATACGCCCCCCAAATTAAATCGATATACGCAAACAATGCAACGCTGCGCTCCGGGAACCGCTCGCACGAGATGGCACAATACGCCAAAAACCCCTGCAGCCAATTCCCAAAAGTAGGAGGAAGCGTTTTCTTTAACTTCTCCCTCTCCTTTTCGTCCATGAACGATTCAGGCCGTTTAGGACGGTCCACCGTCTCCCTATCCACAGAAAGCAGCGTAAGCACATCCACATATTCGCTTTTCCAAATCTTCTCCCGCAACTCCGAGGTGACCTCTAAACCCATGGGGGACAATTCGCATGACCCGGAAGAGATGCCCCCACCCGCAACGGGAGAAACCCCACACAACGCCGGTCCAGCCACTCCCCCCGTACTAGGTGCCAACACTGCGCCAGCCCCCGAATTCCCCTGCCGACCCAACATTGATTCCACAACGGGCGCAGGCGCCACTCCCGACGCGCAAGCGGACGAGGTAACCCCAATCGAATCAGAGCTAGGCGCGACATATACTCCGGTACCGTACCCCCAGGCCCGACGTGTCCCACCATGACCGGCGCCGCGCTCCCTCTAGCTAAAGCATCCGACCTATCCTGCCAGCGCCTAAGCTCAGCGACCAAGGTATCTATCAACCCCGTCGTCACACCCTGAGCTGCAGCGGATACATTAACCCCAACATTGCCGAGCGATCCAAATGTAGTACCCCCACAATCTGACTCACGTGCAGCCATCAATGATCCTCCAGACGCCATCCGAACCGCAGCCAACGGTGAGCCCAGCGCTGGACACCCAGGATCAACACCTCCGCTGGTAACCGGTATTTCTCTCCGACCTCCATCTCCAGCCTCCGCGATGCTCCGTGGCCGAGAGTGACGTAAATGACCGCTTCCAACATGCAGGCTGCCCTCCACCGCCTCCTGCACCGGCGCCGTCCTGCCACCAGCCACCGGGCCTCTCCTCGCAGCCGCTGGAATGTTTCCCCTCCGTTCCTGTGCAGCCGGATGGGCGCCGCCATCTTGTGGGCGGGCCAAACGCACAGCCCGTGACGCTGTCCGTCTGCGACGAGTGGGGCCCTGGAAGCCGCCGACGCTGCCCTCGTTGCTCTCCCCTGGCTGCCGGAAGCGCCTGATCGTTGCGCGGGCTCCTAGAACGCGGCACCCGCCGGACAGTCTGCCTAGCACGAGGGGGGCGGTCCTCCGAACCCCCCCAGCCCGATCTTCGCCATCCCTGCGATCCAGGCCTTCCCCAGTGGCACCTAAACCGGGAGAGAACGTTGCAGGCGCACGTAGTATGCTCACCCTCCTTGCACCAGACCGCAGCTCCCTGGGCGGTGTGTCCAACACCACGGACCCTTCCGATGAAGAGGCACCGGCCGCATCCACTTCTCCCCCGCCGCTCATTCTGGATCCACGAAGTCTCGGGGACTCGGGCTGAGACGACTCGGTGGCCGGGAACGCCGTTCTCTTCGCCACTGGCGGGGCTCCTCACTCGACCCTGGCGTCTGTTCACCAGGGGTAGCTAAGGCCTCCGCCATTAACTCTTGCAACGATGCTCCCCGAGCCGCAGCGTGTTCCTTTAACTGCTCCAGCAGCCCTTCCAGCGAAGAAGAAGCCATCCCAGCCAATTCACTTCTCTCTCTTTCTCACCAGAACACCTGAAAAACACCTGGAAATCTAGTCTCACCTTGATGCACTTCTCACGTTGGCAGGAACAGAGGAAGAACCCTGCACCCATCACCAGCATATATAGTCCAGGTAAGCAACACTGTTGCAACCACTCCACCAATAACACCGTAGCTTTTCCTTGACTGACAGGCCCATGCTTCCAACCGACCCCCCCCCCTTCCCCCTCCCTGAGGGGCCCCAGGGATTCTAAACCGTTCCAGATCTTTCCTTAACCTACAGGCCCAGGCCATCAGTCATGTCCCCCTTCCTGAAGGTCCAGGGGGTTCTTTCCCAGGGTCCTGTCTTAGCCAAATTGTTAGGAATGCCCTCCCGAGCCCGAGTCCCCCGAGGCTTCGGGGAGCCCAGTTGAATATCAATAGAAAAGAAGTGGATGCGGCCGGTTCCCAATCGTCTGAAGGGTCGGTCGTCAGGGACCTGCGTTCGAGTGCGCGGAGGAGGGTGAGCATGGTGCGTGCGCCTGCTGTTTCTTCCCTGTCTTTAGGTGTGGCGGCTGGAGGAGTTGGTCGAGTGGACTGTGCTGGAAGGACTGGGGGGGTTCGGAGGGATGCCCCCCCCGCGTACCAGGCAAGATGGCCGACGGATGCTGCGCTCGAGGAGCCCGCGTGGAGGTCCTTCACTTCCGGCGGCCAGGGGGAGAGTGACGAGAGCTGCAGCGTCTGCCTCCAGGCCCCCTCCCACTCGTCGCAGGCCTGCAGCGTCATGAGCGGCGCGTTCGGCCCGCCCACAAAATGGCGGTGCCCATCTTGCGACTGGAAATCGGAGGGGGATCATTTCGGCAGCGGTTGCAGGGAGAGAACCGGTGGCTGGGGACGTACCGGTGCAGGGGACATCGGATAGCGTCCTTCAAATTCGGAATGGACGTTCTCAACGCTATCAGCCGAGGAGTGTCTTGGAGGCAGGAGATGGAGGTCTGTGAAGGGTGCCGGTTACCAGTGGAGGTGCTATTCCTGGACGACCATCGCTAGGCTCACCTTTGGCTGCGATTCCGATGGCTTCTGGAGGATCCCCCTGCTGGCTGCACGTGAGTCGGATTTGGGGGGTGCAGCGTTTGGATCGCTCGGCCTTTCGGGGGTTAATGTGTCTGGTGGTGCTAGTGGTGGAACGACGGGGTTGCTAGAAACCCTGGTTGCTGCTCTTAGGCGCCGGCAGGATGGGTCAGAGGACGTGGCTAGGGGGAACACTTCGCGGAGTGTGGCGGGACACGTCGTTCCTGGGAGCGCGGTACCTGCGGCTAATGTTGCGCCTAGCTCTGCTGCTGTTGGGGTTCCTGCGTCTGCTTGCGCGTCCGCGCCTGTTTTGGCACAGGTGTTGGGTCAGCAGGGGATTTCCGAGGCTGGCGCAGTTTGGGTTTCGGGGTCGGGGGGAATGACTGGGCCTGCAAGTTGATTGGGGTCTCAGCGGTGGGTGCTGTGGGGTGTCTCCCGTCGGGGTTGGGGGTGCAGGCATCTCTTATGGGTCCTGCGAGTTGTCCCAAAGGGGTTTGCGGGTCACTGCGGGTTACGGGAGAAGATTTGGAGAAACGAATATGTGGATGTGCTTACACTACTTTCTGTGGATAGGGAGACGGTGGACCGTCCCAAACGGCCTGACCTGTTCATGGAAGAGAAGGAGAAGTTGAAGAAAACGCTTCCTCCCACTTTTGGAAATTGGCTACAGGGTTTTTTGGCTTATTGTGCTATCTGGTGCGAGCGGTTCCCGGAGCGCAGCGTTTCATTGTTTGCGGATATCGATCTAATTTTAAGCGTCGTATTACATCTTTGGGTCGTGACCCCAAGCAGTTCGCTCCGCTTTCTTTTTGTATCGGCGCAGCGACAATGGCGGCGGAGGCGGGTGCGTCGGACGACATGATTAGGCGTTTGGGTAGATGGCGATCGGATCATTTTCGTTCCTATGTGCGCCCTAACCTCTTATAGTTACAGGTTCATCCCCGAAAACTGTTTGGATCATCGGCCTCTCGTGCATACACTGGGCGACCAAGCGGGCTGAACAACAGCCGCTTGGGAGGAACCTGGGTTTTCCTACGGACTTGGCTACGATCCGGTGGATTGGTATCAGGGGTTTACGTTGGGCCCAGGTTGTTGGGGAATGCGAGTGGTTGGCTGGTCGAGCGGCTAGGGATGTGGTGTTAGTGGTGCATGCAGGGGGGAACGATTTGGAGGCTGTTCGTTCTGTAGACTTGATTAGGGAGAGGAAATGCGACTTAGCCAGTTGCTTCACCATCTTCCGGGGTTTATCATTAGTGTTTTCGGAAATAGTTTCTTGTCCCCGTTGGGTAGAATTTGCGGCCCCCAGTGCTCTGGACAAGGCTCGGAAGAGGGTTAACAGGGAGATCTCTAGATTTGTTGGTGATCTGGGTGGAGTGTCGGTGAGGCATACGGAGTTAGAAGGGGACAATAGGAAGGTCATTAGAGGGGATGGGGTCCATCTCATGGATATTGGGTTGGACATTTTTCTGGTGGGTCTGATGTCTGGTGTGGAGGAGGCACTGTCTGCGGGGGGCGCAGGGGCGAGCGCTAGGGCGGCCCCTGGTGTTGGCGGGTTTCCCTGGACAGCAGTGCTTAAAGGACGGATTAGCCGCCTTCGGGTGAGGCTATGGGGAGACGAACCTCGCTTGCGGGGGACGAGCTCTTGGTTGGATATTGGTGGAAATGCCTATTGCATGGGGCAATAGGGCAGGGTTGTGAGTAAGCACTGCGAGGGATGGTTGTATATGGTTTAATAAAGCTGTGGCCCATGCACATTCCAACTGACATATATGTGTTTGTGTCTTATTCAGGTTATTGGGGTATGGGCTGGGAAGGTCTCAGGCCTAATCAGTCATGGTAAAAGCCGCCTTCGGGTGAAGCATTAACGAGACGAGCCCCGCTTGATCTCGGTCAGGCGGGGTGACGAACTCCTGGTTTGGTATCGGTGAACTGCCTATTACATGGGTAATAGGGCGGATAACGGGGGGAAAGCACTGCCGGATTACATGTTGGATATATTTAATAAAGCTGTGGCCCTTTCCAGTTAAGAAGGTGTTGTGTCTTCTTTATATTTAAGGGTATGGGTCAAGGAGGTCCCAGGTTTAATCAGTCAAGAACACTACCCTCTCACCAGCATATATAGCTCAGCCAGGGGTCAAGTCCTGGGAAAAAAAAGTGAGGGAACTCACCCACGAATTCCACAACCCCTATTACCTGAAGAAAAAACATATATATATATATCACGAGTATAGCCGGACGAGCCGGTGATACCATTTTTATTGGGTTAACTTTACATTTAAAAGACAAGCTTTCAAGAGTGTAAACTGGAAACTATACTGATCAGTGAAAGGTATCACTACGTACAGGTATACTCGTGATTGTGGCAACTGGACTAATGCATTTTATATATAATATATATATATCCAGGCACAGACCCCCCAGAATAATATACACAACACTGAGCCCCCAGAATAACATACACAGCACTGAGTCCCCAGAATATTATACCCAGCACTGAGCCCCCAGAATAATATACAGCACTGAACCCCCAGAATAATATATACAGCACTGAACCCCCAGAATAATATACCCAGCACTGAGCCCCCAGAATAATATACCCAGCACTGAGCCCCCAGAATAATATACACAGCACTGAGCCCCCAGAATAATATACCCAGCACTGAGCCCCAGAATAATATGCACAGCACTGAGCCCCCAGAATAATATACCCAGCACTGAGCCCCAGAATAATATGCACAGCACTGAGCCCCCAGAATAATATGCACAGCACTGAGCCCCCAGAATAATATGCACAGCACTGAGCCCCCAGAATAATATACACAGCACTGAGCCCCCAGAATAATATGCACAGCACTGAGCCCCCAGAATAATATACCCAGCACTGAGCCCCAGAATAATATACCAGCACTGAGCCCCCAGAATAATATACACAGCACTGAGCCCCAGAATAATATACCCAGCACTGAGCCCCCAGAATAATATACCCAGCACTGAGCCCCCAGGAATAATATACACAGCACTGAGCCCCCAGAATAATATACACAACACTGAACCCCCAGAATAATATACACAGCACTGAACCCCCAGAATAATATACACAGCACTGAGCCCCAGAATAATATACCCAGCACTGGACCCCCAGAATAATATATACAGCACTGAGCCCCCAGAATAATATACACAGCACTGAGCCCCCAAAATAATATATACAGCACTGAGCCCCCAAAATAATATATACAGCACTGAGCCCCCAGAATAATAAACACAGCACTGAGCCCCCAGAATAATAAACACAGCACTGAGCCCCCAAAATAATATACACAGCACTGAGCCCCAGAATAATATATACAGCACTGAGCCCCAGAATAATATACACAGCACTGAGCCCCAAAATAATATATACAGCACTGAGCCCCCAGAATAATAAACACAGCACTGAGCCCCCAGAATAATAAACACAGCACTGAGCCCCCAAAATAATATACACAGCACTGAGCCCCCAGAATAATATATACAGCACTGAGCCCCCAGAATAATATACACAGCACTGAGCCCCCAAAATAATATATACAGCACTGAGCCCCCAGAATAATATACACAGCACTGAGCCCCCAAAATAATATACCCAGCACGGGTTATATGGATATATTTGCCCCAGCTCATATGGATATATTTGCCCCAGCTCACATGTGTATATTTGTCCCAGCTCACATGTGTATATTTGTCCCAGCTCACATGTGTATATTTGTCCCAGCTCACATGGGGATATATTGCCCCCAGCTCATATGGATATATTGCCCCCAGCTCATATGGATATATTGCCCCCAGCTCATATGGATATATTGCCCCCAGCTCATATGGACATATTGCCCCAGCTCACCTCTCCGCCAGGCCAGAAACATTTTAGCTGGCGGCCGCGTGAGTTCCTCCTACGAGCGGCCGCTGGAATGAAGTGCGGCTGCTCGCCTCAGATGGATCCAACAGCTAGCCGCGATCTCGCGAGATCGCGGCTGTCTGTTGGATCCCAGGCGAGCAGCCACGCTTCATTCCAGCGGCCGCTCATAGGAGGAAAACACGCAGCCGCCAGCTAATCTGTTCTGGGCTCGGGCCACAGCGGGAACCTGCGTTCCTGCAGCGTTCCCACTGTGGGAGAAGTGCAGGAACACCGTTCCCGCACGTTCCTGCAGGACTTAAGCCCCGGGCCCAGGTAAGAAACATTGTTGCAAACACGCCACCAATAACTCCACAGATCCTACCTTAACTGACAGGCCCAGGCCATAAGTCATGTCCCCCTTCCTGATAGGTCCAGGGGGTTCTTACCTGCCTGTTATATGTTCACACACTGCTCTCACACACACACTGCTCTCACACACACACTGCTCTCACACACACACTGCTCAAACACACACACACTGCTCAAACACACACACACTGCTCACACACACACACACTGCTCACACACACACACTGCTCACACACACACACTGCTCCCCCCTTCCCATCCGGGCCCTTGGGGCGGAGCCTGAGTGCCCGATGGGTCAGTCCGCCCCTGGTTGGGATGTTGCTTCTGATAGAGTTTTATTTAGGTAGTAATCCGCCCGTTACTGAGCGCTAAAGGCAGATGAGGGGGGGAGGGGCGGGTGGGTAGAGGTCAGAGGTGAAAGTGGACCAGAGTCGTTTAGGGTTGGAGGAAAGCGTAGATATAAGAGATGAGAAGAAGGCTTGTTTGGCCAAGTGACGGGCAGGATATGTGAAGCACCGGGGATGTGATTTGCTGCTCAGTGATTGCAGGATTCAGTCTGTGTTTCCCCACGGTGATCCTGCAAACCTGTCCTAATAGGGGGGACCCGAGGAACAGGGTTTGGAACCACTGGTGCAAATATTTCAAGGTCACATATGCCAGACTCAATGACCAGTGCTCAGCATGCTGTGTGTGTCTGCGTATTGCATGCTGTGTGTGTCTGTGTATTGCATGCTGTGTGTGTCTGTGTATTGCATGCAGTGTGTGTCTGCGTATTGCATGGTGTGTGTGTCTGTGTATTGCATGCAGTGTGTGTCTGTGTATTGCATGCTGTGTGTGTGTATTGCATGCAGTGTGTGTGTATTGCATGCTGTGTGTGTCTGTGTGTTGCATGCTGTGTGTGTCTGTGTATTGCATGCTGTGTGTGTCTGTGTATTGCATGCAGTGTGTGTGTGTATTGCATGCAGTGTGTGTGTATTGCATGCAGTGTGTGTGTATTGCATGCAGTGTGTGTCTGTGTATTGCATGCTGTGTGTGTGTCTGTGTATTGCATGCAGTGTGTGTGTCTGTGTATTGCATACTGTGTGTATCTCCCTGTATAGCATGCCTTGTGCGTGTATATCCCTGTATAGCATGCCTTGTGCGTGTATCTCCCTGTATAGCATGCCTTGTGTGTGTCTCTGTGTATTGCATGCTGTGTGTTGTGTGATGTGTCTCTGTGCATGTTGTTGGTGTCTCTGGTCTTTGTGTGCATTGCATTTTGTCTGTGTGTGTGTTGCAGGCTGTGTGTAAGTGTATTGTATGTTTTGTATACTGTGCATTGCATGAATCTTGTTGTGTATGGGACATAGTGTGTCTCCTGTGTCTGTGCACCGTGCAGGGATTGTGTCGTTCCCTCACAGCCCATGTTTAGTCTCCAGATTTTGGGCTGTGTTCCCAGACGTTTGGCTTTGAGATACTCATTACATCACAACCTGCAGCACATCGCACCCCGACACAGAGGTGCTGCAAACGTACCCTAATACACGTCACAATGCCCACCCTGCCCGCGCTCTGTATAAAGTCGTGTATCACAGCACAGCCTGCCCGCGCTCTGTATAATGTCGTGTATCACGACGCACAGCCTGCCCGCGCTCTGTATAATGTCGTGTATCACGCCGCACAGCTTGCCCGCGCTCTGTATAATGTCGTGTATCACGCCGCACAGCCTGCCCGCGCTCTGTATAATGTCGTGTATCACAGCACAGCCTGCCCGCGCTCTGTATAATGTCGTGTATCACAGCACAGCCTGCCCGCGCTCTGTATAATGTCGTGTATCACGACGCACAGCCTGCCCGCGCTCTGTTATAATGTCGTGTATCACGACGCACAGCCTGCCCGCGCTCTGTATAATGTCGTGTATCACAGCACAGCCTGCCCGCGCTCTTATAATGTCATGTATCACAGCACAGCCTGCCCGCGCTCTGTATAAATCATGTATCACGCCGCACAGCCTGCCCGCGCTCTGTATAATGTCGTGTATCACGCCGCACAGCCTGCCGCGCTCTGTATAATGTCGTGTATCACGCCGCACAGCCTGCCCGCCGCTCTGTATAATGTCATGTATCACGCCGCACAGCCTGCCCGCGCTCTGTATAATGTCGTGTATCACGCCGCACAGCCTGCCCGCGCTCTGTATAATGTCGTGTATCACGCCGCACAGCCTGCCCGCGCTCTGTATAATGTCGTGTATCACGCCGCACAGCCTGCCCGCGCTCTGTATAATGTCGTGTATCACGCCGCACAGCCTGCCCGCTCTGTATAATGTCGTGTATCACGCCGCACAGCCTGCCCGCGCTCTATATAATGTCGTGTATCACGACGCACAGCCTGCCTGCGCTCTGTATTATGTCGTGTATCACAGCACAGCCTGCCCGCGCTCTGTATAATGTTGTGTATCACACCGCACAGCCTGCCCGCGCTCTGTATAATGTTGTGTATCACACCGCACAGCCTGCCCGCGCTCTGTATAATGTTGTGTATCACACCGCACAGCCTGCCCGCGCTCTGTATAATGTCGTGTATCACGCCGCACAGCCTGCCCGCGCTCTGTATAATGTCGTGTATCACACCGCACAGCCTGCCCGCGCTCTGTATAATGTCGTGTATCGCGCCGCACAGCCTGCCCGCGCTCTGTATAATGTCGTGTATCACGCCGCACAGCCTGCCCGCACTCTGTATAATGTCGTGTATCACGCCGCACAGCCTGCCCGCGCTCTGTATAATGTCGTGTATCACGCCGCACAGCCTGCCCGCGCTCTGTATATGTCGTCTATCACGCCGCACAGCCTGCCCGCGCTCTGTATAATGTCGTGTATCACGCCGCACAGCCTGCCCGCGCTCTGCATAATGTCGTGTATCACAGCACAGCCTGCCCGCGCTCTGTATAATGTTGTGTATCACACCGCACAGCCTGCCCGCGCTCTGTTTAATGTTGTGTATCACACCGCACAGCCTGCCCGCGCTCTGTATAATGTCGTGTATCACACCGCACAGCCTGCCCGCGCTCTGTATAATGTCGTGTATCGCGCCGCACAGCCTGCCCGCGCTCTGTATAATGTCGTGTATCACGCCGCACAGCCTGCCCGCACTCTGTATAATGTCGTGTATCACGCCGCACAGCCTGCCGCGCTCTGTATAATGTCGTGTATCACGCCGCACAGCCTGCCCGCGCTCTGTATAATGTCGTGTATCACGCCGCACAGCCTGCCCGCGCTCTGTATTATGTCGTGTATCACGCCGCACAGCCTGCCCGCGCTCTGTATAATGTCGTGTATCACAGCACAGCCTGCCCGCGCTCTGTATGTCGTGTATCACAGCACAGCCTGCCCGCGCTCTGTATAATGTCGTGTATCACAGCACAGCCTGCCCGCGCTCTATATAATGCCGTGTATCACGCCGCACAGCCTGCCTGCGCTCTGTATAATGTCGTGTATCACGCCGCACAGCCTGCCCGCGCTCTGTATAATGCCGTGTATCACGCCGCACAGCCTGCCCGCGCTCTGTATAATGTCGTGTATCACAGCACAGCCTGCCCGCGCTCTGTATAATATCGTGTATCACGACGCACAGCCTGCCCGCGCTCTGTATAATGTCGTGTATCACGCCGCACAGCCTGCCCGCGCTCTGTATAATGTCGTGTATCACGCCGCACAGCCTGCCCGCGCTCTGTATAATGTCGTGTATCACGCCGCACAGCCTGCCCGCGCTCTGTATAATGTCGTGTATCACGACGCACAGCCTGCCCGCGCTCTGTATAATGTCGTGTATCACGCCGCACAGCCTGCTCGCGCTCTGTATAATGTCGTGTATCACGCCGCACAGCCTGCCCGCGCTCTGTATAATGTCGTGTATCACGCCGCACAGCCTGCCCGCGCTCTGTATAATGTCGTGTATCACGCCGCACAGCCTGCCCGCGCTCTGTATAATGTCGTGTATCACATCACAGCACAGCCTGCCCGCGCTCTGTATAATGTCGTGTATCACAGCACAGCCTGCCCACGCTCTGTATAATGTCGTGTATCACGCCGCACAGCCTGCCCGCGCTCTGTATAATGTCGTGTATCACGTGCACAGCCTGCTCGCGCTCTGTATAATGTCGTGTATCACGCCGCACAGCCTGCCCGCGCTCTGTATAATGTCGTGTATCACGCCGCACAGCCTGCCCGCGCTCTGTATTAATGTCGTGTATCACGCCGCACAGCCTGCCCGCGCTCTGTATAATGTCGTGTATCACGCCGCACAGCCTGCCCGCGCTCTGTATAATGTCATGTATGACAGCACAGCCTGCCCGCGCTCTGTATAATATCGTGTATCACGCCGCACAGCCTGCCCGCGCTCTGTAAATGTCGTGTATCACGCCGCACAGCCTGCCAGCGCTCTGTATAATGTCGTGTATCACGCCGCACAGCCTGCCCGCGCTCTGTATAATGTCGTGTATCACGCCGCACAGCCTGCCAGCGCTCTGTATAATGTCGTGTATCACGCCGCACAGCCTGCCCGCGCTCTGTATAATGTCGTGTATCACGCCGCACAGCCTGCCCGCGCTCTGTATAATGTCATGTATGACAGCACAGCCTGCCCGCGCTCTATATAATGTCGTGTATCACGCCGCACAGCCTGCCGCGCTCTGTATAATGTCGTGTATCACGACGCACAGCCTGCCCGCGCTCTGTATAATGTCGTGTATCACGCCGCACAGCCTGCCCGCGCTCTGTATAATGTTGTGTATCACGCCGCACAGCCTGCCCGCGCTCTGTATAATGTCGTGTATCACGCCGCAAAAAGCTGCTCGCTCCAGAATTCGTGTTTGTGAATGAACAGGACGTGCTGAGTTTGCGAATCTGGACCCAGTGTCACAAAAATCGGGAGGAAACAGGTGCGTGAGATGCAAAGAGCCACTTCCTCCCCCTTCCATCTACTCCAGAATAACACTCCACATCACTACAACACGCAATGCCCCGTCCCACCACCAACAATACACGCAATGCCCCGTCCCACCACCAACAATACACGCAATGCCCCGTCCCACCACCAACAATACACACAATGCCCCGTCCCACCACCAACAATACACACAATGCCCCAACCCACCACCAACAATACACGCAATGCCCCAACCCACCACCAACAATACACACAATGCCCCAACCCACCACCAACAATACACACAATGCCCCAACCCACCACCAACAATACACACAATGCCCCAACCCACCACCAACAATACACGCAATGCCCCAACCCACCACCAACAATACACGCAATGCCCCAACCCACCACCAACAATACACGCAATGCCCCAACCCACCACCAACAATACACACAATGCCCCATCCCGCCACCAACAATACACACAATTCCCCATCCCGCCACCAACAATACTCGCAATGCCCCAACCCGCCACCAACAATACACGCAATGCCCCAACCCGCCACCAACAATACACGCAATGCCCCAACCCACCACCAACAATACACGCAATGCCCCATCCCGCCACCAATAATACACGCAATGCCCCATCCCGCCACCAACAATACACGCAATGCCCCAACCCGCCACCAACAATACACACAATGCCCCATCCTGCCACCAACAAAACAGTCTTTTCTTGATGAGATATTTGGTTGGTTTTCTCTAAATGTCCCTTATTTTCATGATATTTAAACCCTAGACCTGTATTGTGTTGTTTTTGGGTATTTTTTTTACTTGTGCAAACCTGATAACACAACTCATGAAATATCTGCCAAGCAACGATATTTCCCAGATCTGGGCAGTTTCTGGTTCCTGCACCCCATGTCCTCCTGGTTTCTCTTCTAGGCCTCGCGCTCCCCAGGGGATCCTGTCTGGAACTGGCTTGGGTCGCTGCCATGTCTGTCACTTTTGATTGATGATGGGTTCTATGTTCTGGGGGAACATGTTTGATGGAAAGCAGAGCAAGAACTGAGATCTAATCCTGGCCCAAAACCTAGCATAAATAGATTGTCTTCATGAACCTGACACTCCTGTGCTCCTCACTCCATGCCCAGCTCTGTCCTTCACCTCTCTGCTCCAGACTCTACATGGATCTCGTCTCTTCTCCTGCCTTTCAATCCTGTGATGGACCGTCTTTCCTCTCGCCTTCCTCTGTTTCTTTCCCTCCTTCAATGTATCTTCCAAATCCTCTCTGTGAAACCAAGTAGCTACAATGTCCTCCTCATCTTCATGTCGACCCTTCCCTATCCTCCAGTCTGTCTAATAAAGGTCCCCCCTCCAGATCTCTCTCCCTTTCTTTCACCTTCTCTCTCACGTACTCACTCCCTTTCTCTCTCACCTACTCGCTCTCTCACCTTCTCTCTCACCTTCTCTCTCCCTTTCTCTTACCTTCTCTCTCACCTTCTCTCTCACCTACTCGCTCTCGTTCTTTCTCACCTTCTCTCTCCTTTTCTCTCTTACCTTCTCGCTCATCCTCTCTTCTTCTCTCTCACCTACTCGCTCCCCTGCTCTCTTCTCTCTCATCTTCTCACCTAGTCTCTCCCTTTCTCTTACCTTCTCTCTTACCTTCTCTCTTACCTCTCTCTTACCTTCTCTCTTACCTTCTCTCTTACCTTCTCTCTTACCTTCTCTCTTACCTTCTCTCTTACCTTCTCTCTTACCTTCTCTCTTACCTTCTCTCTTACCTTCTCACTCGCATTCTCTCTTACCTTCTCACTCGCATTCTCTCTTACCTTCTCACTCGCATTCTCTCTTACCTTCTCACGCATTCTCTCTTACCTTCTCACTCGCATTCTCTCTTACCTTCTCACTCGCATTCTCTCTTACCTTCTCACTCGCATTCTCTCTTACCTTCTCACTCGCATTCTCTCTTACCTTCTCACTCGCATTCTCTCTTACCTTCTCACTCGCATTCTCTCTTACCTTCTCACTCGCATTCTCTCTTACCTTCTCACTCGCATTCTCACTCGCATTCTCTCTCGCATTCTCACTCGCATTCTCTCTTGCCTTCTCTCTCACCTACTCGCTCCCCTTCTCTCTCACCTTCTCTCTTGTCACGGAATGGCCCAACACCCCCAGCCAGGGGCGGTTGCCGGTGACATTTACATGGCCATAGACACTTAGGTGCTGTGGCACCCGCAGAGTTTGGGTACTTTATTTAGATGTGAATTTGTGTGTGGCGTAATAAAAGTGTCCCCGTGTGTTGTGCAATGTAAATCCCTTGGTATGCCTTGCCCGTCGCCATTTTCCCAGGGCCTCGTGGATCCGGTCAGAATGATCGGATCGGGAAATGGCCGATTCGGACCATCCGGTCGAATCGCAAAATGGTCGATTCGGACCATCCGGTCCGAATCGGCAACTCCCCGATTCGTAGCTACCAATGCGGATCGGGGCCCGGGTGCCTCCTGCCAGCGAGGGCCAATGGGTCTTGTGTGGGCGGGCAGGGATTCCCATTGTATTCATATTTGTGCAAAGTTTATAAGTATATGTGTTGAGCAAAAATAAAGCAGATTTTCCAGTGCATCCAGCCTCGCCTGATGACTGTTATTTTCGGCCGTATTTGCTGAGGATCCCGCGCGGTCCCAGAGTACGGTTCCGAACCGAATTGCTCAAGGAACCGAACCGAATACTGTGCCTACAGCCCGCATCGGGGCAGAGGTGCATAGTTCGGGCATCCGCCGTCAGAGGGGTCGACCGAGGTGAGATCCGAACCGAAGGCGCGGACCGCGTACCGCGCTTCGGTGTATCGAGCGATCAGTCATAAGATCCGAAGATTCACTTCACCCGATCCCATAAGATCCGAAGATTCATCCCGAGATCCGAATATTCCTCCGCGGAAGATCCGATCCCCGTAACCGCACGGCCGCTCCGCAGACGTCCCCACACCCACCAGGTCAGTGAACCAGCTGCTCGAGACGCTGAGTACCGTGGTGCTCAGTGGTCGGGCTGGTTCGACACAGGGGTCCCCTCCACCGCCCGCATAACCCTTCCCCAGGGTCACTCCAGGCCGCATGAGACGCCGAGTGGGCGTCACTCGGTAGTCGGGCCAGCGGTAAGCGCCGGGGGGCACGCAGATAGAGCACACCCGCAGGCGGACAACATCCCATTCCGTCATACTGGTGGCAGCGGTGGGATAAGCTCTCTGCAGACCCCTAGGAGACACTCACTATGGCCGGGTACGGGGCCTACAAGCGGGACGTCCTGCGTGGGATGCTGGAGAATCGGGGAGGCACCCCGGGCTCCAAGAGTCGGGAGGCCATGATGGAGGAGCTACGGAGACTGGATCAAGAAGAGGCGGCGTCCGCAGCGTTGCCCGCTGACATCGCGCCAGCACCCGTCCCCGCCGAGCCCGAAGAAAGCGATTTCCACCGGAAGGTGCGGGAGCGGGCCGTTATGTATGGAACGGCCCCATCGGAGGCTGTCATGCAGAGCCTGATCCGGGAGGTCAGTCAAGAAGAGGAGCGAGAAAAGGAGCGGGCGCACGAGCTGCGGCTGGAGGAGGTGCGGGGCCGACGGAACAGCAGCCCTCATTCGGACCGTTCCGCCGGGCGCAAAGTGCCTTTTCAGGCGTTCAAGGAATTCCGAGAAGCAGAAGAGGAGATAGAGAGCTATCTCCAGGACTTTGAGCGCCTGTGCCAAGTGCACGAAGTGCACCGTGCCGACTGGGTGAGGATTCTGGCATGTAAGCTGACCGGTCGGGCCGCCGAGGCCTACCGCACGGTGCCGGACGAGGAGGCCACCAGTTATAAGCACGTAAAGCAGGCGTTGCTGAGCAGGTTCGCCTTGACCCCGGAAGCCAGCCGGGTGAAGTTCAGGAACTCACGCCGGCCCAATGGCGCTACCCACGTAGAGTGGGCCCATCGATTGCAGAGGGACTTACGCACCTGGTTCTCGGGTAGCAGAGCGGAGACGGTGACTGAAATTATCCAGCTGCTACTGCTCGAGCAGTTCTTCGAGCACACCCCCTCCGCTATCCGGGAGTGGGTGCGTGATAAGAAGCCCCAAACAGTGCAGCAAGCGGCTATTTGGGCAGACGAGTATACTGACACTCGGAAGGTTTCCGGGGGGAGCGATCCCTGCCCTTCCGCCCAGCTCTACCTGCTCCACCACCACCCCCAACACCGGTAGTTCGGACGCCGGCAGCACGACCCCCCAGTCGGCCCAACAACCTGGCCAATGTCCGATGCTATGGGTGCAACCAAGATGGGCACTACAAGCAGTATTGCCCCAACCGACCGGAGTTGACCCGACCGCCCGCCAGACCGTCGTCGTCCGCCCATTGTTGCGACACCGAGACCCCGTGGCCAGAGGCCCCGGAGGAATGGGAGCGGCTACATGAGGCAGACCCCGTGCAAGCCGCCGCGGACGACAACCGTCATCACCACCGTCAGGCGGTGTGGATAAACGGGCGGGCCGCTGAGGGGCTGCGGGACTCCGGGGCTACCATTACCCTGGTACGGCCCCACTTGGTTCCGCCGAACGACCGTCTGCACAACACCATTGCAGTACGGGTGGCCGGAGGAAAGGTTCTCCGGCTTGAGACGGCCCGGTTCATCTGGACTGGGGGACTGGGGAGAAAGTGGTGAGGGTGGGGTTGTTGAAGCAACTGCCGGCCGAGGTGCTCCTTGGCAACGATCTGGGAAAGCTGGTCTCTTCTTACTCCACAGATGCAGCCACCCCAGTAACCACTAGGCAGCAGAGCCAACGCCACGACAGGGGCACTCCGATCGGGACCCAGGTGAGATCCCAACCACGACCTCCCCGACCCCCCCATACCCCGACAAGTCCCGGCTCTTCCCGTCCCACCTGACCCCCCGTCCCCGTGGAGCTCCCCGGAGACGCTTCGTCACCAGACCCAGACCGATCCCATGTTACAGTGCTACCGGGATCGGGCCGGTCGAGGCCTCGACGATAAGAGAAATGACAGGATAGAGTGGGAGGATGGGCTTCTCTATAGGTACACCGCGAGGGAGGGGTCCAAGAAGAAGCAGGTGCCACAGAAGCAGTTGGTAGTACCCCAGGGCCCTAGACAGGAACTGTTGCGTTTGGCTCACGACATTCCCCTTGCAGGTCACCTAGGGCAGAAGAAAACCCGGCACCGGTTGGCGCGCGCGTTTTTCTGGCCCCGCCTCAGCGAAGACACCCGCGAGTATTGCCGCACCTGCCCAGTTTGCCAAAAAACTGGGAAGGCCGGGGATCACCCGAAAGCGCCCCTGCGCCCCATGCCCATCATTCAGGAGCCCTTTAGCCGGGTGGCGGTCGACATCATTGGGCCGTTGCCACGGCCCAGTGCCACCGGTAAGAGGTACATCCTTACCGTAGTGGATTATGCCACCCGGTACCCCGAGGCTGTGGCCTTGGCCAACATCCAGGCGGACACCGTAGCGGACGCGCTCCTACGGGTGTTCACGAGGGTGGGGTTCCCCGGGAAATCCTATCCGATCAGGGTACCCAGTTCACCGCTGAGCTCACCCAGCAGCTCTGGCGTCTCTGTGGTGTTAGGGCGCTGCACAGCGCCCCGTATCACCCCCAGACAAATGGGCTGTGCGAGCGGTTTAATGGGACCCTGAAGCAGCTCATCCGGGCCTTTGTGCACGAAAGCAAGGATTGGGAGAAGTATCTTCCCCACCTGTTGTTCGCCTACCGGGAGGTTCCTCAGGAATCCACCGGTTACTCCCCCTTCGAGCTGCTATATGGGCGCCAGGTGAGAGGACCCTTGGACCTGGTTAGGGCTCAGTGGGAGGGGGTACAGGAGGAAGATGGGGTTCCTGTGTTGGGTTATGTCTTGAAGCTCCGGGAGCGCTTGGCAGAACTCGCGGGGTTCGTACAGGAGAACATGGAGACGGCCCAGGCTCAGCAGAAGGCGTGGTACGACCGTGCTGCTTGCAGTCGCTCGTTCCTGGTGGGGCAGAAGGTTCTGGTGCTGAAGCCACAGCGGCAGAACAAGCTGCAGGCGGCCTGGCAAGGTCCCTACAAGGTGGTAACCCAACTGGGGGATACCACCTATGTGGTTGTTAGCTGCGCAGACACCAGAATCCAGCGGACGTTCCACGTCAATATGCTGAAGGCCTACCATGAGCGGCCAGAGACGGTGGACGCCATATGCGCGCCGGCTGCCGAGGAGACGGAACTATTCCCGTTGGTAGAACTTCCGGGGGTAGCCAAGCAGCCTTCCGGGGTGGATCAGGTGCAGCTGGGGGAGGAGTTAGGGCCCGAGAAGCAGGCGCAGGCGCGGCAGCTGCTTCACGATTACCCGGGGGTTTTCTCGGCTCTTCCGGGATACACTGACCGGGCCATCCATCAAGTGGACACGCCCGGTCAGAGACCCCTTCGGCAACCGGCATACCGGCTCCCGGAAGCGGTCCGCGAGTCCATGCGGGCCGAGATCCGGGAGATGTTGGAGCTGGGGGTCATTGAACCGTCGGCCAGCCCCTGGGCGTCGCCCGTGGTCCTGGTGCCCAAGAAGGACGGTACCACCAGGTTCTGCGTCGACTATCGGCGGATAAACGACTGTACCATTACAGACGCTTATCCCATGCCCCGAGTCGACGAGTTGCTAGACCAGATCTCCCGGGGTCATTTTCTGACCACGGTCGATCTGTGCAAGGGGTACTGGCAGATTCCCCTTGCCGAGGAGGCGACCCCGAAGTCGGCCTTCATCACCCCATTCGGCTTGTACCAATTTCGAGTCATGCCGTTCGGGATGAAGAACGCCCCTGCTACCTTCCAGCGGTTAATCGATCGCCTCCTCGATGGCCTCCAGGGGTTCGCTTGCGCCTACCTGGATGACATAGCCATCTATAGCCAGACCTGGGAGGAACACCTGGACCATGTAGGGACAGTCCTGGGCCGGATTAGAGACGCCAACTTGACCCTGAAGCCGGAGAAGTGTAAAGTGGGGATGGCCGAAGTACAGTACTTGGGCCATCGGGTGGGTTGCGGGATACAACGCCCAGAGCCCGCCAAGATAGAAGCCATCCTAGACTGGCCCACCCCTGTGACCAAGACCCAGGTCCTCGCCTTCCTGGGCACCGCAGGGTACTACAGGAAATTCGTACCCCATTACAGTGACCTGGCCAAACCCTTGACTGACTTGACGAAGAAATCCCTACCCCGCCAAGTCCTGTGGTCCCCGGAGTGCGAACAGGCCTTCCGGCAACTGAAGGCCGCCCTGACCCAAGCTCCCCTGCTAGCAGCTCCCAACTATAACAAACGTTTTGTTGTCCATACAGACGCGTCCATGTTCGGACTGGGAGCTGTCCTAAGCCAAGTGGGGGACGACGGGGGGGGATCATCCGGTGGCGTTCATCAGTCGGAAGCTGTTGCCACGGGAGGTGGGGTATGCTGCGGTGGAGAAGGAGTGCCTGGCCTTGGTCTGGGCCCTACGGAAGCTCCAACCCTATGTCTACGGTCGGTCCTTCACCGTGATGACCGACCATAACCCCCTGGTGTGGCTCAACCGCGTGGCGGGGGAAAATGGTCGCCTGTTGCGGTGGAGCCTGGCTCTCCAACCCTTCAACTTTACCATTCAGTACCGGCCCGGGTCGCAAAACGGTAACGCAGATGGGTTATCGCGGCAGTCGGCCCGGGAACCAGGGGATTGGGGAGCCCCGACTACCCCGGTACGACCCGTTGGGGTCCAACCGGGTGCGTCGGACCTTGGGGAGGGGGAGGAGTGTCACGGAATGGCCCAACACCCCCAGCCAGGGGCGGTTGCCGGTGACATTTACATGGCCATAGACACTTAGGTGCTGTGGCACCCGCAGAGTTTTTGTACTTTATTTAGATCTGAATTTGTGTGTGGCGTAATAAAAGTGTCCCCGTGTGTTGTGCAATGTAAATCCCTTTGTATGCCTTGCCCGTCGCCATTTTCCCAGGGCCTCGTGGATCCGGTCAGAATGATCGGATCGGGAAATGGCCGATTCGGACCATCCGGTCGAATCACAAAATGGTCGATTCGTACCATCCGGTCCGAATCGGCAACTCCCCGATTCGTAGCTACCAATGCGGATCGGGGCCCGGGTGCCTCCTGCCAGCGAGGGCCAATGGGTCTTGTGTGGGCGGGCAGGGATTCCCATTGTATTCATATTTGTGCAAAGTTTATAAGTATATGTGTTGAGCAAAAATAAAGCAGATTTTCCAGTGCATCCAGCCTCGCCTGATGACTGTTATTTTCGGCCGTATTTGCTGAGGATCCCGCGCGGTCCCAGAGTACGGTTCCGAACCGAATTGCTCAAGGAACCGAACCGAATACTGTGCCTACAGCCCGCATCGGGGCAGAGGTGCATAGTTCGGGCATCCGCCGTCAGAGGGGTCGACGGAGGTGAGATCCGAACCGAAGGCGCGGACCGCGTACCGCGCTTCGGTGTATCGAGCGATCAGTCATAAGATCCGAAGATTCACTTCACCCGATCCCATAAGATCCGAAGATTCATCCCGAGATCCGAATATTCCTCCGCGGAAGATCCGATCCCCGTAACCGCACGGCCGCTCCGCAGACGTCCCCACACCCACCAGGTCAGTGAACCAGCTGCTCGAGACGCTGAGTACCGTGGTGCTCAGTGGTCGGGCTGGTTCGACACAGGGGTCCCCTCCACCGCCCGCATAACCCTTCCCCAGGGTCACTCCAGGCCGCATGAGACGCCGAG
Organism: Leptobrachium leishanense; assembly: GCA_009667805.1. NCBI lineage: Eukaryota > Metazoa > Chordata > Amphibia > Anura > Megophryidae > Leptobrachium > Leptobrachium leishanense. Next base: position 106,693,961 of record CM019074.1, read on the forward strand.
TGCGCGTCACTCGGTAGTCGGGCCAGCGGTAAGCGCCGGGGGGCACGCAGATAGAGCACACCCGCAGGCGGACAACATCCCATTCCGTCATATCTCTCACCTAGTCTCTCCCTTTCTCTCTCACCTCTCTCCTCTTCTCTCCCCTACTCGCTCCTTCTCTCTCACCTTCTCTCTCCCTTACCTTCTCTTACCTTCTCTCTCTCCTTCTCTCTCACCTTCTCTCTCCCTTTCTCTCTCACCTTCTCTTACCTTCTCTCTCACTTTCTCTCACCTTCTCTTACTTTAGCTTACCTTCTCTCACCTTAGAAACATATAAAAATGTCGGCAGATAAGAACCTTTCGGCCCATCTAGTCTGCCCAATTACATGGATACTTTACCTGGATTTATCTTTTCTTTAGGATAGCCTTATGCCTATCCCATGCTTGCTTAAATTCAATTACTGTTTTGGCCTCTACCACTTCAACTGGAAGACTGTTCCATGTATCCACCACCCTCTCAGTAAAATAATGCTTCCTGATGTTACTTTTAAACCTTTGCCCCTCTAATCTAAGACTATGTCCTCTTGTTTTGCTATTTTGTTTCCTTTTAAATACACTCCCTTCCTCTACCTTGTGGATTCCCTTTACGTATTTAAATGTTTCTATCATATCTCCTCTGTCTCGTCTTTTTTCCAAGCTGTACATGTTAAGATCATTAAGCCTTTCTTGGTAACTTTTCTCCTTCAAGCCGTACACCATTTTAGTAGCCCTTCTCTGAACTCTCTCTAAGATGTCTATATCCTTCTGGAGATACGGTCTCCAGTACTGCACACAGTACTCCAAGTGAGGTCTCACCAGTGCTTTGTACAGTGGCATGAGCACTTTCCTTTTCCTACTGCTAATACCTCTCCCTACACAACCAAGCATTCTGCCAGCATTTCCTGCTGCTCTATTACATTGACTACTTACCCTTAGATCCTCTGAAATAATAACCCCTAAATCCCTTTCCTCAGATGTTGAGGTTAGGACTGTATCAAATATTCTATATTCAGCCCTTGGGTTTTTACGTCCCAGGTGCATTATCTTGCACTTATCCACATTAAAACTCAATTGCCACAACTCCGACCATTTTTTTAGTTTACCTTCTCTCTCACCTTCTCTCTCACCTTCTCTCACCTTCTCTTACCTTCTCTCTCCCTTACCTTCTCTCACCTTCTCTCTCACCTTCTCTCACCTTCTCTCACCACCTCTCATCTCTCTCATCTCTCTCCTTCTCTTACCTTCTCTCTTACCTTCTCTCTTACCTTCTCTCTTACCTTCTCTCTTACCTTCTCTCTTACCTTCTCTCTTACCTTCTCTCTCACCTACTCGCTTCCCTTCTCTCTCACCTACTCGCTTCCCTTCTCTCTCACCTACTCGCTTCCCTTCTCTCTCACCTACTCGCTTCCCTTCTCTCTCACCTTCTCTCTCCCTTACCTTATCCTACCTTCTCTTTCACTTTCTCTCACCCTCTCTTACCGTCTCTCTCCCCTAGTCTCTCCCTTTCTCTCTTACCTTCTCTCTCACCTTCTCTCTCACTTTCTCTTACCTTCTCTCTCACTTTCTCTCACCTTCTCTTACTTCTCTCTTACCTTCTCTCTCACTTTCTCTCACCTTCTCTTACCTTCTCTCTTACCTTCTCTCTCACTTTCTCTCACCTTCTCTTACCTTCTCTCTTACCTTCTCTCTCACTTTCTCTTACCTTCTCTCTCACTTTCTCTCACCTTCTTACCGTCTCTCACCTTCTCTTACCTTCTCTCTTACCTTCTCTCTTACTTTCTCTCTTGCCTTCTCTCTTGCCTTCTCTCAACTACTCGCTCCCTTTCTCTTGCCTTCTCTCTTGCCTTCTCTCTTACCTTCTCTCTTACCTTCTCTTTCCTTCTCTCTCACCTTCTCTTACCTTCTCTCTTACCTTCTCTCTTACCTTCTCTCTCACCTTCTCTCTCACCTTCTCTCTCACCTTCTCTCTCACCTTCTCTCTTACCTTCTCTCACCTTCTCTTTCCTTCTCTCTCACCTTCTCTTTCCTTCTCTCTCACCTTCTCTTTCCTTCTCTCACCTTCTCTCTCACCGTCTCTTACCTTCTCTCTTTCACCTAGTCTCTCCCTTCTCTCTCACCTTCTCTCAACTACTCGCTCCCTTTCTCTCACCTACTCGCTCACCTTCTCTCTCACCTAGTCTTACCTTCTCTCTCACTTTCTCTTACCTTCTATCTCACCTTATCTTACCTTCTCTTACCTTCGCATGCCTTCTCTCTCACCTTCTCTCATCCTCTCACCTACTCGCTCCCCTTCTCTCACCTTCTCTCACCTTCTCTCATCCTCTCACCTACTCGCTCCCCTTCTCTCTCACCTTCTCTCTCACCTTCTCTCTCACCTTCTCTTACCTTCTCTCACCTTCTCTCACCTTCTCTCACCTTCTCTCACCTTCTCTCACCTTCTCTTTCCTTCTCTCTCACCTTCTCTTACCTTCTCTCTCACCGTCTCTTACCTTCTCTCTTTCACCTAGTCTCTCCCTTTCTCTCTTTCCTTCTCTCTCACCTTCTCTCACCTAGTCTCTCCCTTTCTCTCTTACCTTCTCTCTCATCTCTCACACCTACTCGCTCACCTTCTCTCTCACCTAGTCTTACCTTCTCTCTCACCTTCTCTCACCTTATCTTACCTTCTCTTACCTTCGCTTACCTTCTCTCACCTTCTCTCATCCTCTCACCTTCTCTCATCCTCTCACCTTCTCTCTCACCTTCTCTCTCACCTTCTCTCTCACCTTCTCTCACCTTCTCTCAATTTCTCTCACCTTCTTTTACCTTCTCTCACCTTCTTACCTTCTCTCTCACCTTTTTTCTCACCTTCTTTCACCTTCTCTCTCTCCTTTTCTCTCTTACCTTCTCTCTCCTTTTCTCTCTTACCTTCTCTCTCCTTTTCTCTCTTACCTTCTCTCTCCTTCTCTCTCCTTCTCTCACCTTCTCTCTCCTTCTCTCTCCTTCTCTCTCCTTCTCTCTCTTACCTTCTCTTACCTTCTCTCTCACCTACTCGCTCCTTTTCTCTCAACTTGTCTCTCATCCTCTCAATCCTCCTTTTTATTTTTCCTCCTTCTCCCTCTCTCCCTCACCCTTTCTGTCTCTCCCCCTTCTCACTCTCCATCACTCTCTCTCTCCTCTCTCTTTCTCCCTCATTCAGTCTCTCTCGCCCTCTCACCCCCCCGTGTCTCTCTCGCCCCCCCTCTCCGTGTCCTCACATATTCCTGAGTTGCGTGTCCGCTCATCCTGTTTGGTGCGCAGGACACATGTGTGTTGAGTCCTACAACCTGCAGTGTAACCCCGTATCCTGTGGTCCTGCGCCCCCCTTCATGACATCAGGGGGAGTGGGTGGGGGTGGGGGGGCAGGAATCTGGACCAGACGCGCCGTATAAATATAAGACCTTAAAAAGCATTCGCACACGACGCCAGACGCAGACATGAAGGTAAGGAATGGGAACGCGCTGCACCCCACCAGCTCTGAAACAGAGGGTTTCTCCAACCCAGACCCACCTAAGAGGGGGCGCAACACCCCGAGGGCTCTGTGAGGTCACCCAACCTTTTCTAAGGGGTGGGGGTGTCAGCTGGAGTTGATTTGGCCCCGATGCAGAACAGGCCCCGCGGTGACGTCACGGGTTTATGCTGGAATATGAGATATATTGAGATCATTTATTCTTCGTCTGACGATTCGTAATAATCGTGTTTACTCCTGGAATCCCAAGTGAACCCCGAAAATCCGACTCCCCAAACAGCAGCACGTACCCGAGACTTTATCACTGAAATCCCGAAAATCCGACTCCCCAAACAGCAGCATGAACCCGAGACTTTATCACTGAAACCCCAACTCCCCAAACAGCAGCACGAACCCGAGACTTTATTACTGAAACCCAACTCCCCAAACAGCAGCACGTACCCGAGACTTTATCACTGAAATCCCGAAAATCCGACTCCCCAAACAGCAGCACGTACCCGAGACTTTATCACTGAAATCCCGAAAATCCGACTCCCCAAACAGCAGCACGTACCCGAGACTTTATCACTGAAATCCCGAAAATCCGACTCCCCAAACAGCAGCACGTACCCGAGACTTTATCACTGAAATCCCGAAAATCCGACTCCCCAAACAGCAGCACGTACCCGTGACTTTATCACTGAAATCCCGAAAATCCGACTCCCCAAACAGCAGCACGTACCCGAGACTTTATCACTGAAATCCCGAAAATCCGACTCCCCAAACAGCAGCACGTACCCGAGACTATATCACTGAATACCCGAAACCCAACTCCCCAAACAGCAGCACGAACCCGAGACTTTATCACTGAAACCCAACTCCCCAAACAGCAGCACGAACCCAAGACTTTATCACTGAAACCCCAACTCCCCAAACAGCAGCACGAACCCGAGACTTTATCACTGAAACCCCAACTCCCCAAACAGCAGCACGAACCCGAGACTTTATCACTGAAACCCCAACTCCCCAAACAGCAGCACGAACCCGAGACTTTATCACTGAAACGCCAACTCCCCAAACAGCAGCACGTACCCGAGACTTTATTACTGAAACGCCAACTCCCCAAACTGCCTCTACTGTATAATGTATAAGGACTGTGTATATGGGGATGGCTGCATGGGGTCTGCGTATATGAGGATAGCCGCCGTTGTATAGGATCTGTGTATATGGGGATGGCTGTTTAGGGTCTGTGTGTATGAGGATGGCTGTATAGGGTCTGTGTGTATGAGGATGGCTGTATAGGGTCTGTGTGTATGAGGATGGCTGTATAGGGTCTGTGTGTATGGGGATGGCTGTTTAGGGTCTGTGTGTATGGGGATGGCTGTTTAGGGTCTGTGTGTATGGGGATGGCTGTTTAGGGTCTGTGTATGGGGATGGCTGTTTAGGGTCTGTGTGTATGGGGATGGCTGTTTAGGGTCTGTGTATGAGGATGGCTGTTTAGGGTCTGTGTGTATGGGGATGGCTGTATAGGGTCTGTGTGTATGGGGATGGCTGTTTAGGGTCTGTGTATGGGGGTGGCTGTTTAGGGTCTGTGTATATGGGATGGCTGTATAGGGTCTGTGTGTATGGGGATGGCTGTATAGGGTCTGTGTGTATGGGGATGGCTGTTTAGGGTCTGTGTATGGGGATGGCTGTTTAGGGTCTGTGTGTATGGGGATGGCTGTTTAGGGTCTGTGTATATGGGGATGGCTGTTTAGGGTCTGTGTATGGGGATGGCTGTTTAGGGTCTGTGTATGGGGATGGCTGTTTAGGGTCTGTGTGTATGGGGATGGCTGTATAGGGTCTGTGTGTATGGGGATGGCTGTTTAGGGTCTGTGTGTATGAGGATGGCTGTTTAGGGTCTGTGTATGGGGATGGCTGTATAGGGTCTGTGTGTATGGGGATGGCTGTATAGGGTCTGTGTGTATGGGGATGGCTGTTTAGGGTCTGTGTGTATGAGGATGGCTGTATAGGGTCTGTGTGTATGGGGATGGCTGTTTAGGGTCTGTGTGTATGGGGATGGCTGTTTAGGGTCTGTGTGTATGGGGATGGCTGTTTAGGGTCTGTGTATGGGGATGGCTGTATAGGGTCTGTGTGTATGGGGATGGCTGTTTAGGGTCTGTGTGTATGGGGATGGCTGTTATAGGGTCTGTGTGTATGGGGATGGCTGTATAGGGTCTGTGTGTATGGGGATGGCTGTATAGGGTCTGTGTATATGGGATGGCTGTTTAGGGTCTGTGTATATGGGATGGCTGTTTAGGGTCTGTGTATATGGGATGGCTGGCCGCTGTTTAGGGTCTGTGTATATGGGGATGGCTGTTTAGGGTCTGTGTGTATGGGGATGGCTGTATAGGGTCTGTGTGTATGGGGATGGCTGTTTAGGGTCTGTGTGTATGGGATGGCTGGCCGCTGTTTAGGGTCTGTGTATATGGGGATGGCTGTATAGGGTCTGTGTGTATGGGATGGCTGTATAGGGTCTGTGTGTATGGGGATGGCTGTTTAGGGTCTGTGTATGGGATGGCTGTATAGGGTCTGTGTGTATGAGGGTGGCTGTTTAGGGTCTGTGTGTATGGGATGGCTGTATAGGGTCTGTGTATGCGGGAGGTTTGCGGTGATGCCGGCGCAGTGTGAGGTGCTCGACGCCCTCAGATACATTATAGTAAATATTAAGGCTGGGGTCAGACGAACGCGCGTTTAGCCGCACTTTATCACGGCCGTAGTAGCAGTAGCAAATGACGGACAATATACGAAAGTTCGGCCGCTCAATGCAAGAGGCAAACGAACGCATTTTTTAGAGAACGTGATACCGCTAGTACTGACGTACAGCGTGCGCTGCGTCCACATAGCGGCGTGTGTGCGTGATTAGGAGACGTCAGACGCTGCTAATGTCCGGCCAACATCACGTCCAGATGCAAAAAGTGTTTTATTAATGATCCGTACAAAATCACGGACGAAAATGCGCATCGTATGACCGCTGTCGCGTATTCCGTGAAAAAATACGTCCATTCGTTCGAACGCACTTTTTCACAGATGCCGCGAAAAATGCGTTGGTCTGACCCTAGCCTTAATGCTCCTCCGTGTCCGGCATCACAATACACCCCGCATCACAATACACCCGCATCACAATACACCCCCCGCATCACAATACACCCCGCATCACAATACCCCCGCATCACAATACACCCCCCGCATCACAATACACCCCCCCGAATCACAATACACCCCCCAATCACAATACACCCCCCCTGAATCACAATACACCCCCCCGAATCACAATACACCCCCCGAATCACAATACACCCCCCACCCCCGCATCACAATACACCCCCCGCATCACAATACACCCCCGCATCACAATACACCCCCCGAATCACAATACACCCCCCGAATCACAATACACCCGCATCACAATACACCCCCCGAATCACAATACACCCCCCGAATCACAATACACCCCCCCGAATCATAATACACCCCCCGAATCACAATACACCCCCTCACCCCCGCATCACAATACACCCCCGCATCACAATACACCCCCGCATCACAATACACCCCGCATCACAATACACCCCCCGAATCACAATACACCCCCCGAATCACAATACACCCCCCGAATCACAATACACCCCCGCATCACAATACACCCGCATCACAATACCCCCGCATCACAATACACCCCCGCATCACAATACACCCCCGCATCGCAATACACCCCCCGCATCGCAATACACCCCCCGCATCACAATACACCCCCCGCATCGCAATACACCCCCGCATCGCAATACACCCCCGCATCGCAATACACCCCCTGCATCACAATACACCCCGCATCACAATACCAATACACCCCCGAATCACAATACACCCGCGCATCACAATACACCCCCTCACCCCCCGCATCACAATACCAATACACCCCCCCTGACTCGGACATATGGATATAACCTCTCCCGTATGTTCCAGGCTCCGGGATTGCTGGGAATTCTCGCTGTTCTGATTATAAGTGACTCTGCGTGGAGCGCAGCTAAGAGAGACACAGAGAATGGTAAGTGCAAACCTCCCCCTCAATGCCCCGTCTGGGGGTTCCTAAAGACCCCAAATAAATGTAAACAATGGGCAGTATTACAATGTTGCTGCTAACTTAACCAGAGCGAGTGTAAACTGAAAACCTCCATAGGCTATAAAGGCTCTGGGAAGTTTACAGCAACTATGTAACATGGCCCATAGTGTCCAGCTCCTCCTGGACCATCTGCTAGGACACAGACCTGTCACCCCATCACATGCAAACCTGTCACCCACTGCACCGCCCACCACTTGCAAACCTGTCACTGCACATCCCGCCACGCGCAAACCTGTCACTCACTGCACATCCCGCCACGCGCAAACCTGTCACTCACTGCACATCCCGCCACGCGCAAACCTGTCACTCACTGCACGTCCCGCCATGCGCAAACCTGTTACTGCATATCCCAGCACATGCAAATCTTCACTCACCGCACATCCCACTCCACACAATCCTGTCTGCCTCTTTGTCGTTGTAACAATATCTTTTTCAGGGCATTAAATGAAATCGTTGTCTCAGCCGTTATTAACGATATTAACATGCATGACTCAGTGGCATAAACATCTGGCCGGGAATCGCTCATTCCCGGCCAAATTACGACATAATAAGAAAATACAAAAATATCCATTACAACAATAAGCGAGCAGGTGAGAGGGAGGAACACAGCGAACACAAACCGAGTCAACACAAATTACAATCTATATAACGCAAACCAGAATCTAGACACAGTGTGCAGGAGCTGGACCTCACTCTATAGGTCCACATCACTAACCACTGACCCAACCACAACCCTGACCCATCACTAAACCAACCACAACCCTGACCAAACCACAACCTTGACCCATCACTGACCCAACCACAACCCTGACCCATCACTAACCACTGACCCAACTACAACCCTGACCCATCACTAAACCAACCACAACCCTGACCTATCACTAACCACTGACCCAACCACAAGCCTGACCCATCACTAAACCAACCACAACCCTGACCCATCACTAACCACTGACCCAACCACAACCCTGACCCATCACTAACCACTGACCCAACCACAACCCTGACCCATCACTAACCACTGACCCAATCACAACCCTGACCCATCACTAAACCAACCACAACCCTGACCCATCACTAACGACTGACCCAATCACGACCCTGACCCATCACTAAACCAACCACAACCCTGACCCATCACTGACCCAACCACAACCCTGACCCATCACTAACCACTGACCCAACTACAACCCTGACCCATCACTAAACCAACCACAACCCTGACCCATCACTAAACCAACCACAACCCTGACCCATTACTAACCACTGACCCAACCACGACCCTGACCCATCACTAAACAACCACAACCCTGACCCATCAATAACCACTGACCCAATCACAACCCTGACCCATCACTAAACCAACCACAACCCTGACCCATCACTGACCCAACCACAACCCTGACCCATCACTAACCACTGACCCAACTACAACCCTGACCCATCACTAAACCAACCACAACCCTGACCCATCACTAAACCAACCACAACCCTGACCCATTACTAACCACTGACCCAACCACAACCCTGACCCATCACTAAACCAACCACAACCCATCAATAACCACTGACCCAATCACAACCCTGACCCATCACTGACCCAATCACAACCCTGACCCATCACTGACCCAATCACAACCCTGACCCATCACTAAACCAACCACAACCCTGACCCATCACTAAACCAACCACAACCCTGACCCATCACTAAACCAACCACAACCCTGACCCATCACTAACCACTGACCCAACCACAACCCTGACCCATCACTGACCCAACTACAACCCTGACCCATCACTGACCCAACCACAATCCTGACCCATCACTGACCCAACCACAATCCTGACCCATCACTAACCACTGACCCAACCACAACCCTGACCCATCACTGACCCAACCATAACCCTGACCCAACCACAACCCTGACCCATCACTAAGCACTGACCCAACTACAACCCTGACCCAACCCTGACCCAACCACAACCCTGACCCATCACTGACCCATCCACAATCCTGACCATCACTAACCACTGACCCAACCACAACCCTGACCCATCACTAACCTAACCACAATCCTGACCCATCCCTAACCACTGACCCAACCACAACCCTGACCCATCACTAACCACTGACCCAACCACAACCCTGACCCATCACTGACCCAACCATAACCCTGACCCAACCACAACCCTGACCCATCACTAACCACTGACCCAACTACAACCCTGACCCAACCCTGACCCAACCACAACCCTGACCCATCACTGACCCATCCACAATCCTGACCATCACTAACCACTGACCCAACCACAACCCTGACCCATCACTAACACAACCACAATCCTGACACATCCCTAACCACTGACCCAACCACAACCCTGACCCATCACTAACCACTGACCCAACCACAACCCTGACCCATCACTGACCCAACCATAACCCTGACCCATCACTGACCCAACCATAACCCTGACCCAACTACAACCCTGACCCATCACTGACCCAACCACAACCCTGACCCAACCACAACCCTGACCAAACCACAACCCTGACCCAACCACAACCCTTACCATTCTTAGTAAATATCAGGAATTTGTGCACATTGTGAGCTTTAAACTGACCACAACCCTGTGGTTTTCTCTACATCAGAAACGGAGAGTGAAGTTTACCCCATAGATTGTGATGACTGGTACGCCATGGGATCAGAAACCAGTGGGGTACATGTAATATACCCAGCAGGACCGCAGAGTGCCGTGCCAGTGTATTGTGACATGACGACTGACGAAGGGAAGTGGACGGTAAGTTGCAACCCAGTAGACATTTAGCATCTGCAGTGCAGAGTATACTGGGTGCGCCTCAGTAAAATGTACAACACAGAGCACACTGATTATAACTTCAGCAAATATGACGCACAGTACAGAGCACATTAATTGCACCTTTAACATACACAGCACTGAATATACTGGCGGTACCTCAGTATGCACAGCACGGAGTATACTGATAGTGTGCTCTGTGCTGTATGCTGAAGCTACAAAGTATACTGATTGTCAGACCTGCATCATTCGCTCCCTTTAGGTTGTCCAGAAGAGGTTAAATGGCTCGGTATCGTTTTTCCGCGGCTGGGCTAATTATAAGATGGGCTTTGGACGGGCTGATGGCGAGTACTGGTTTGGTAAGTCTCTTGAAATTCTCTTTGGGGTCTGGCAGGTCCAGAGAACCCTGTGACTTCACAAGGCCTGGCCCAAGGGCACCCTGAAAGGGATGAGCAGTGAATCTACCCCTTTAATTTGCAGGATAATATACTTTCCCTCCAGGGGGGCAACTTACCAGATATTGCACCTCCAATGCGATACTGGTAACTACACTGGGGCATTGGGAGAACTGACTGCCCGAAATAGCCAGAAAAACTGCTGAGGTGGCGGTTCTTTTCTGACTTAAAATGTGCGATTCCTGGAGAATTTTTTTTGTCACATTTTATGACGATCAAATTAATGTGTTAATTAATTCAAATCAATCCCCAAAATGTAAAGTCACAAACGTTTATTCTGACTTCAGAATCAAGGTTAAGGTTTGCCATGGAGTTTGGTTGGGGGGGGGGTACTGATGGGGGCACCGATCATCTCCTTGACAGAGACCACCACTAGAGTCCTGAAAGGGACCTGAGAGGGCATTCCTAGGAAGCTCCCAATGGTGTATCTGAGAGTGACCAGATGGCTACATTCAGAGATCAAGGAGTACCAAGATGGCTGACTATAAAGCCATGTTTCCCAAACCTGTCCACAGGACCAGCTGACAGGCCAGGTTTGCAGGATATCTGAAGCACAGCACAGGGGATATGATTTGCTGCTCAGTGATTGCAGGACTCAATTGGCATTCTCCCAAGGTGATCTGCAAAATCTGGCCTGGTTGAGAGTCCCGAGGACAAGCTTGGGAAACACTGCTATAGAGAGAAATGAGTACCAAGAGGGCGGGCTATAACGAGAAATGAGTACTAAGATGGCGGGCTACTGAGAGAAATGAGTACCAAGAGGGCGGGCTATAACGAGAAATGAGTACTAAGATGGCGGGCTATAAAGAGAAATGAGTACCAAGATGGCGGGCTACTGAGAGAAATGAGTACCAAGATGGCGGGCTACTGAGAGAAATGAGTACCAAGATGGCGGGCTATAAAGAGAAATCAGTAACAATATGGTGGGCTATAGAGAGAAATGAGTACCAAGATGGCGGGCTACTGAGAGAAATGAGTACCAAGATGGCGGGCTACTGAGAGAAATGAGTACCAAGATGGCGGGCTACTGAGAGAAATGAGTACCAAGATGGCGGGCTATAAAGAGAAATCAGTAACAATATGGTGGGCTATAGAGAGAAATGAGTACCAAGATGGCGGGCTATAAAGAGAAATGAGTACCAAGATGGCGGGCTACTGAGAGAAATAAGTTTATTAATTATTATTATTAAGGATATGGTTTATGATCGTGGCATATTCTTATGTTATCACTACCTATCCTGTGCTGACCCACCTCCCCGTCTCCCCCAGGCCTGCACAACATCTACCTGCTGACCCTCAAGAGGAAGTACGAGCTGAGGGTCGACCTCAAGGATTTCGAGAATAACACGGCCTCCGCTAAGTACAACGACTTTGCCCTCTCGCCTAAAGCCATAAACCCTGAGGAGGACGGCTACTCCTTGTACGTGGAGGGATTCGTGGATGGAGGAGCAGGTATCCCCTCCTAATAAATCGCCATAAAGCAGGCGGTGGGATACACCGAGCTGTGCTCTGCCCGTCTCATTATAAATAATATCCAGCTTCCAGGGCTCTGGATCCTTCAGTGTCACCATCCATCACATTGTCAAATTGATCACAGACTCACAGTGCACATCACATTCCTTCCACAGGGTGGCAGTGTGGTCCACTGGGCGGTGCTCTGCTTAGTATCTGTATACGTTGTAACGTATCACTTTACTGCAAGATTTAGCACCTTATAAACAATATAAAACATGAACGCATATAGTTTATATGTATAAACATACCCTAAGTATGATCATGTGACAGTGTAACGACACGGGGAGTGGGCTCTACGGGCAGAGCGAGCCTCGGATTTGCTGGATATGCAGGTGTTTTTCGGCGATGATTTGTTTTATTTTTTGTAAATCGCGGAGTGCAGGATTTTACTCTCACTTTCTGTAATCCTCCTTAACTTTAATAATTGTATATTTTTGCCCCAATTCAGCATCGCTCTGCGACAGTCACTAGCCACTGCAGAGGCTAACAAGTCCAAAGTGGTTGCCTTGTGTCTGGTTGCCACACCGTGGCCGACTGGCCGATGCTCGAAGCGAGCGGCACTGCACTGGCAAAGAGGCCGTCTGCACTGAGGCTGCTTTTGAGGCAAAAAAGTGAGAAACTGTGGACCTCATTTGCATGTCCTACCCAGAATTCCAGGCTGCATGCTGCAAAAATAGCAAATGGGCAACGCAAGCCTCTGATTTGCCTGGGCATGGAGTGGGACGCTGTGATTGGGAGATGAGGACCCGGAGATTGAGCAATGGGGACCCAGAGATTGAGCAATGGGGACACTGTGATATTGGCAAATGGACATTTTCTGGATTCCTAGTTATCAGGCCATGCTGCAAGAGTTGCGCAATCAGTAGTCACATCTTTTTGTTTCCATGGTGACCGCTCCTCTCATTCCTGTGGTTAAGGTGACTTGTTCCTCAGATCTCTAGGAGGTCAGAATGATGGTCGTGGTGGTGAGGAGTTGTTCTCTTGCTGAGTTTATCTCTAGTCGGAGACACAACGTTGTGTTGATTTTTTTAGAATTTTATAAAAGATTCTTTGTTTCTTGTTATATAATAAGGCGCCGCTACATTGTAATTGGTTTTATTTTCCAATGAACCCTCCTCACCCGTCCATGTCTCTTCTTTCCTCAGGCGACGCTTTGTCCTATCACAGTGGCATGAAGTTCTCTACATTCGACAGTGACCGGGACATCTTCCCCCAAAACTGCGCAGCCCTCTCCGCTGGTGGCTTCTGGTTTAAGTCCTGCCACCAGGCCAACCTGAACGGGCCCTATCTGGGAGGCGTCCACCTCTCCTACGCCAGTGGCATCATCTGGTCTCCATGGAAGGGTTTCTACTACTCTCTGAGGAGCACAGAAATGAAGATACGTAGAGTGTGACCTGTCTGTCTCCGTTGTATGACGTCACATTAAATATTCATTTTATAATCCCCATATTAGTATTGCTGCCCCATGACCCCAACGCTGCACTGTATGCCAGGTCTCTTTATGCCAGTACCTTACTACTCTGATGCCACCTCTCCATCAGGCTCCTTGGGACCTTCTACGTGTCAGTGCCACCTTTGCAATGTGTAATTTCCTAAAAATGAGTAGATTGTTCTCTGGTATCTGCATACAGCCCTTATATACACCAGCAGCCACCCCACTGTATATGTGTATAGCTCAACCTGCCTCCCCTTGATGTTCATTACTGCTTGCTGTGCAATAAACATGAAATGTAAACTTCCGATGTGTTTACTGAGTGTCAAGACCATGTATCTTATCCCTGTACTGACTGACACAATATATCTGTACTATACAGGGATTTACAGCTTCTATAACACCCTGCATCTTATCCCTGTACTGACACCATATATCTGTACTATACAGGGATTTACAGCTTCTATAACACCCTGCATCTTATCCCTGTACTGACACCATATATCTGTACTATACAGGGATTTACAGCTTCTATAACACCCTGCATCTTATCCTTGTACTGACTGACACCATATATCTGTATTATACAGGGATTTACAGCTTCTATAACACCCTGCATCTTATCCCTGTACTGACACCATATATCTGTACTATACAGGGATTTACAGCTTCTATAACACCCTGCATCTTATCCCTGCGCTGACACCATATATCTGTACTATACAGGGATTTACAGGTTATATAACACCCTGCATCTTATCCCTGTACTGACACCATATATCTGTACTATACAGGGATTTACAGCTTCTATAACCCCCTGCATCTTTTCCCTGTACTGACACCATATATCTGTACTATACAGGGATTTACAGCTTCTATAACACCCTGCATCTTATCCCTGTACTGACACCATATATCTGTACTATACAGGGATTTACAGCTTCTATAACACCCTGCATCTTATCCCTGTACTGACACCATATATCTGTACTATACAGGGATTTACAGCTTCTATAACACACCTGCATCTTATCCCTGTACTGACACCATATATCTGTACTATACAGGGATTTACAGCTTCTATAACACCCTGCATCTTATCCCTGGACTGACCATATATCTGTACTATACAGGGATTTACAGCTTCTATAACACCCTGCATCTTATCCCTGTATTGACACCATATATCTGTACTATACAGGGATTTACAGCTTCTATAACACCCTGCATCTTATCCCTGGACTGACACCATATATCTGTACTATACAGGGATTTACAGCTTCTATAACACCCTGCATCTTATCCCTGTATTGACACCATATATCTGTACTATACAGGGATTTACAGCTTCTATAACACCCTGCATCTTATCCCTGTACTGACACCATATATCTGTACTATACTGCGTTAAAATAATGTATCTTTTATTTGATATTTTATGTTTACATAAATCTAATCTGGTTATATTTGGTATCACTGGAAATGTCATAATCTGGCCAAACCAATGATACCTCATATGTCCCCCTAGCCTTTAGGGCTCCAGAGATAAAGCTGTCAAAATGAGTATTAAGTTTCCTTACAGAGCAAGGCACCCCCTTGTGGCAGGTGCCTGTAGGCACATGCCTACTCTGCCCAGTTATAAATCTGGCCCTCGCCGGCAGATGACGCCCATTGTGATTCTGAGGTTTTCCTTTGATGCCTTTTCCTTTCTGTCTCTTCCTGATCAGTTTATCTTAGTCTGACAGTGGTCTCGCCCCGACGTCCTCAGTTATTTGTTATTATTTCTTCTCGTCGCTGAGCTTTTTTCCCCCCAAAGGATTATATAAAAATATTTTACCATGGGTTTTTTAACATATATATATATATAAAATCAATGATTTTGAAGGACACAGATTTGTGTCTTTGTGATTTGTAGTGTGGTGGATCGTTGTGATTTGCAATGTGGTGTGTCTGTGTGACGTATCTGTGGGATTTGTAGTGTGTCTGTTAGGGATGTGCATGGCTGAAAAATGTGTTTAGTTACGTTTTTAAATAATTCCGTATTTGGAATTTTATAACTAATTTTGTTTTGTGTTTCATTTTGGATCGATTTTAATTTCATATTTCAATTTATTAATTTATTAATTCGAATTTCGGATCACTAAATAAAACTCCAATGAATCAAGTTTTGCTGTTATAAGAAAAGCTAGGGTTAAATTTTAAGTTGTGTCACAGATTTAGTATTTGAGTCAAATTAAACAGTGAAACAGTGAAAGTTCATAAGATCAATTCGATAGTTCATTTCAAATTCAATAGTTTATCAATTATTCAAATTTTTCTTTATGATGATGACAGAGTGTAAAACGAAATAAATTCGTTATATACCGTTTCAAATTCGTATCGTATCGATTCATTATTCGGAAGTACTTCCGAAATATGAATTATCGAATTTCGTTCTAAATTCCGAAACAAATGCATATCTCTAGTGTCTGTGTGATATGTAAGGTGGCGTGTCTGTGTGATTTCTAGTGTGGCGTGTCTGTGTGATTTGTAGTGTGGCGTGTCTGTGTGATTTCTAGTGTGGCGTGTCTGTGTGATTTCTAGTGTGGCGTGTCTGTGTGATTTGTAAGGTGGCGCGTCTGTGTGATTTGTAAGGTGGTGTGTCTGTGTGATTTGTAGTGTGGCGTATCTGTGTGATTTGTAAGGTGGCGTGTCTGATTTGTAAGGTGGCGTGTCTGTGATTTGTAAGGTGGCGTGTCTGTGATATGTAAAGTGGCGTATCTGTGTGATATGTAAAGTGGCGTGTCTGTGTGATATGTAAAGTGGCGTGTCTGTGATTTGTAAGGTGGTGTGTCTGTGCGATTTGTAAGGTGGTGTCTGTGTGATTTGTAAGTTGGCGTGTCTGATTTGTAAGGTGGCGTCTGTGTGATTTGTAAGGTGGCGTGTGTGTGATTTGTAAGGTGGCGTCTCTGTGATTTGTAAGGTGGCGTGTGTGTGATTTGTAAGGTGGCGTCTCTGATTTGTAAGGTGGCGTCTCTGATTTGTAAGGTGGCGTGTCTGATTTGTAAGGTGGCGTGTCTGATTTGTAAGGTGGCGTGTCTGATTTGTAAGGTGGCGTGTCTGTGTGATTTGTAAGGTGGCGTGTCTGTGATTTGTAAGGTGGCGTGTCTGATTTGTAAGGTGGCGTGTTTGTGATTTGTAAGGTGGCGTGTCTGTGTGATTTGTAAGGTGGCGTGTGTGTGATTTGTAAGGTGGCGCGTCTGTGTGATTTGTAAGGTGGCGTGTGTGTGATTTGTCAGGTGGCGTGTGTGTGATTTGTAAGGTGGCGTGTTTGTGATTTGTAAGGTGGCGTGTCTGTGTGATTTGTAAGGTGGCGTGTGTGTGATTTATAAGGTGGCGTGTCTGTGTGATTTGTAAGGTGGTGTCTGTGTGATTTGTCAGGTGGCGTGTGTGTGATTTGTAAGGTGGCGTGTTTGTGATTTGTAAGGTGGTGTCTGTGATTTGTCAGGTGGCGTGTGTATGATTTGTAAGGTGGCACGTCTGTGTGATTTGTAAGGTGGCGTGTGTGTGATTTGTCAGGTGGCGTGTGTGTGATTTGTCAGGTGGCGTGTGTGTGATTTGTCAGGTGGCGTGTGTGATTTGTAAGGTGGCGTCTCTGATTTGTAAGGTGGCGTCTATGTGATTTGTAAGGTGGCGTGTCTGTGTGATTTGTAAGGTGGCGTGTCTGATTTGTAAGGTGGCGTGTCTGATTTGTAAGGTGGCGTGTCTGATTTGTAAGGTAGGTGGCGTGTGTGTGATTTGTAAGGTGGCGTGTTTGTGATTTGTAAGGTGGCGTGTTTGTGATTTGTAAGGTGGTGTCTGTGTGATTTGTCAGGTGGCGTGTGTGTGATTTGTAAGGTGGCGTGTCTGTGTGATTTGTAAGGTGGCGTGTGTGTGATTTGTAAGGTGGCACGTCTGTGTGATTTGTAAGGTGGCGTGTGTGTGATTTGTAAGGTGGCGTGTGTGTGATTTGTAAGGTGGCGTGTCTGTGTGATTTGTAAGGTGGCGTGTGTGTGATTTGTAAGGTGGCACGTCTGTGTGATTTGTAAGGTGGCGTGTGTGTGATTTGTAAGGTGGCGTCTGTGTGATTTGTCAGGTGGCGTGTGTGTGATTTGTAAGGTGGCGTCTGTGTGATTTGTCAGGTGGCGTGTGTGTGATTTGTCAGGTGGCGTGTGTGTGATTTGTAAGGTGGTGTCTGTGTGATTTGTCAGGTGGCGTGTGTGTGATTTGTAAGGTGGTGTCTGTGTGATTTGTCAGGTGGCGTGTGTGTGATTTGTAAGGTGGCACGTCTGTGTGATTTGTAAGGTGGCGTGTGTGTGATTTGTAAGGTGGCACGTCTGTGTGATTTGTCAGGTGGCGTGTGTGTGATTTGTAAGGTGGCGTGTGTGTGATTTGTCAGGTGGCGTGTGTGTGATTTGTAAGGTGGTGTCTGTGATTTGTCAGGTGGTGTCTGTGATTTGTCAGGTGGCGTGTGTGTGATTTGTAAGGTGGCGTGTGTGTGATTTGTAAGGTGGCGTCTGTGTGATTTGTAAGGTGGCGTCTGTGATTTGTAAGGTGGCGTGTGTGTGATTTGTAAGGTGGCGTGTCTGTGTGATTTGTAAGGTGGCGTGTGTGTGATTTGTAAGGTGGCGTGTCTGTGTGATTTGTAAGGTGGCGTGTGTGTGATTTGTAAGGTGGCGTGTCTGATTTGTAAGGTGGCGTGTCTGATTTGTAAGGTGGCGTGTCTGATTTGTAAGGTGGCGTGTCTGATTTGTAAGGTAGGTGGCGTGTGTGTGATTTGTAAGGTGGCGTGTTTGTGATTTGTAAGGTGGCGTGTTTGTGATTTGTAAGGTGGTGTCTGTGTGATTTGTCAGGTGGCGTGTGTGTGATTTGTAAGGTGGCGTGTCTGTGTGATTTGTAAGGTGGCGTGTGTGTGATTTGTAAGGTGGCACGTCTGTGTGATTTGTAAGGTGGCGTGTGTGTGATTTGTAAGGTGGCGTGTGTGTGTTTGGGGGGTGGTGTTTGTGTTTTGTAAGGTGGCGTGTCTGTGTGATTTGTAAGGTGGCGTGTGTGTGATTTGTAAGGTGGCACGTCTGTGTGATTTGTAAGGTGGCGTGTGTGTGATTTGTAAGGTGGCGTGTGTGTGATTTGTAAGGTGGCGTCTGTGTGATTTGTCAGGTGGCGTGTGTGTGATTTGTAAGGTGGCGTGTGTGTGATTTGTCAGGTGGCGTGTGTGTGATTTGTAAGGTGGTGTCTGTGTGATTTGTCAGGTGGCGTGTGTGTGATTTGTAAGGTGGCACGTCTGTGTGATTTGTAAGGTGGCGTGTGTGTGATTTGTAAGGTGGCACGTCTGTGTGATTTGTCAGGTGGCGTGTGTGTGATTTGTAAGGTGGCGTGTGTGTGATTTGTCAGGTGGCGTGTGTGTGATTTGTAAGGTGGTGTCTGTGATTTGTCAGGTGGCGTGTGTGTGATTTGTAAGGTGGCGTGTGTGTGATTTGTAAGGTGGCGTCTGTGTGATTTGTAAGGTGGCGTCTGTGATTTGTAAGGTGGCGTGTGTGTGATTTGTAAGGTGGCGTGTCTGTGTGATTTGTAAGGTGGCGTGTGTGTGATTTGTAAGGTGGCGTGTCTGTGTGATTTGTAAGGTGGCGTGTGTGTGATTTGTAAGGTGGCGTGTCTGTGTGATTTGTAAGGTGGCACGTCTGTGATTTGTAAGGTGGCGTGTGTGTGATTTGTAAGGTGGCGTGTGTGTGATTTGTAAGGTGGCGTGTCTGTGTGATTTGTAAGGTGGCGTGTCTGTGTGATTTGTAAGGTGGCGTCTGTGTGTAAGGTCTGTGTTTATAAGGTGGCGTCTGTGTGATTTATAAGTGGCGTCTGTGTGATTTATAAGGTGGCGTGTGTGTGATTTGTAAGGTGGCGTGTGTGTGATTTGTAAGGTGGCGTGTGTGTGATTTGTAAGGTGGCGTGTCTGTGTGATTTGTAAGGTGGCGTCTGTGTGATTTATAAGGTGGCGTCTGTGTGATTTATAAGGTGGCGTCTGTGTGATTTGTAAGGTGGCGTGTGTGTGATTTGTAAGGTGGCGTGTGTGTGATTTGTAAGGTGGCGTGTCTGTTTATTTACTTTTAATCTAATAAAATGACACAATAGTTGTGATTTTGTGGTTTATCCCTCAGGGTTAATGTTTGTGTATATGAAACTTTCCAGCATCTCTTTTTTTTTTCTGATTCTTTAAGAAAAGTTTCTCCTTTCCAGTTTTTAACATAACTCGTTTCTCGGATATGTGGACATTTCTGCTCTGCTTTAAGGCTAGGGTCAGACCAACGCATTTTTATGTTGTCTGTGAAAAAGTGCGTTCGAACGAATGGACGCATTTTTTCACGGAATACGCGATAGCGGTCATACGATGCGCATTTTCGTCCGTGATTTTGTACGGATCATCAATAAAACACTTTTTGTGTCTGGACGTTATGTTGGCCGGACATTAGCAGCGTCTGACGTCTCCCAATCACGCACACACGCCTCTAGCGGACGCAGCGCACTCTGTACGTCAGTACTAGCGGTATCACGTTCTCGAAAAAATGCGTTCATTTTCCACTTGCGTTGCGCAGCCGGACTTTTGTGCGACCGTACTTCGTATATTGGCCGTCATTGCCCGTCATCTGCTGCTAGTGCGGCCGTGATTAAGTGCGGCTGCACGCGCGTTCGCACTGCCTCAGTCTGACCCTAGCCTAAGCTGTGCTGATACTTTGCGTTCGTCGCGTCCCGTATTTATGCGTCGTGTTTTCCGTTACTCTCACGCACAGACATAGCTTTTAATATATCACATGTTCGATGTGTAAACTCTCCTCGAGCTTTATATTGTCTATAGTTTCCATGTGAGGAGGAGCGTCGGTCAGTGTTTCGGTGGTCTGGTCGTTGGGGTCGTGGTGGTCTGGTCGTTGGAGTCGTGGTGGTCTGGTCGTTGGGGTCGTGGTGGTCTGGTCGTTGGAGTCGTGGTGGTCTGGTCGTTGGGGTCGTGGTGGTCCTGCAGACTCAGCATCGTCCTCCCAGATATAAACTTTTAATAATAAACCTATGAGACGGTTTCTTGTTTTGTGTCTGTGAACCAGTGGATGTTTTGGGGTTTTGTTCCTCTGTTCGTTACAGTCAGTGTATTGTATTGTCTATTTCCTTTAAGACGGGGATTGTTTTTCAGAAAACAAAGAAACTTCCTTATATTGGAATGAATATATTGTGCGATAATTAGACACCGCGGCCCTCAGGGCGTTTATACCTTTATTTTAGAATTTCCTGTGGATTTTACTGATTCTGTAATAATTTTAGGCCGGTTTTACGCGTCAGAGATTTACAGTAGAAAAAGTGTGCGACGCTCTGGGAAAATCTATTTGTAAATAATTTACTTTTTCAGTCATATAAAATAAAGCAGATGTTGCCCTTAATGGGTTAAATTAAAAAACATGCAGGTGACAATACCTGGTAAATCCAGCCGGTGCATTAAATCAGGGACATGTAGAATATTCAATCCAGCTGTGCTTTATATATAGAACAAAAAACACTGAATCGTGATGGTGTTACAGAGTGTGCAGGCAAGTGCACAGGAACAACCCCTGCTTTCTGTCATCCATTTATATATACACAGTAATACGCTGAACGCACTCGGGGTCTTGCTATAAGCTTAAACTTTATTGTAAATCTATTAAAATATCGACATTTTGTCTCGACTAAACGAGCCTTGTGTGAGGGGCAGAGGGATACTGTGTAACGGAGCTGGTAAAGAGCGCTGGCTTGTGGCTTACACACATATATTTAAAAATAATATGTTCAAAAATAATAAATAAAACTTATATTCTGATAGTAACAGGCTTTCCCCTCCCAAGAGAAACACATACAACATAAAAAACACAATAGCGCAGGTTTCTCCGGATGATGTGAGTAGGAAAGACACTCACATATCATGGAATCAAAACACTCCTGGCTCTTGTAACCTTGGTAACGGAGCTTCTGGCCATATAGAGCAGTGTTGGTAAATCTTGGCACCCCAGGGGTTTCAAGATGCACTTTAAGTCTTATCTGTAACTAAGCATCATGGGACATGCGGTTCCATATCTTCTGAGGTTCCGTGCTTCACCACCCCTCATACACACGGTCGTGCAACGCTTTTTTCTGGGTGCAGAGGCACCATAGTTCGTCTCCATAATGCTCTGACGCATCTCACACTGACCAAGCAAACTCACACTGACTGCTCTGCTGCCAGGATGTATCAGTAAATTCTTCTAATTAATAAAAACAATGTGTTGAAATTGTAATAAACGTGCCCTGATTCCCAGCGACGGCTGCGTCTTGTCTGATTCCCAGCGACGGCCGCGTCTTGTCTGATTCCCAGCGACGGCCGCGTCTTGTCTGATTCCCAGCGACGGCCGCGTCTTGTCTGATTCCCAGCGACGGCTGAGTCTTGTCTGATTCCCAGCGACGGCTGCGTCTTGTCTGATTCCCAGCGACGGCTGAGTCTTGTCTGATTCCCAGCGACGGCTGCGTCTTGTCTGATTCCCAGCGACGGCTGCGTCTTGTCTGATTCCCAGCGACGGCTGAGTCTTGTCTGATTCCAGCGACGGCTGCGTCTTGTCTGATTCCCAGCGACGGCTGCGTCTTGTCTGATTCCCAGCGACGGCTGCGTCTTGTCTGATTCCCAGCGACGGCTGAGTCTTGTCTGATTCCCAGCGACGGCTGCGTCTTGTCTGATTCCCAGCGACGGCTGAGTCTTGTCTGATTCCCAGCGACGGCTGCGTCTTGTCTGATTCCCAGCGACGGCTGAGTCTTGTCTGATTCCCAGCGACGGCTGAGTCTTGTCTGATTCCCAGCGACGGCTGCGTCTTGTCTGATTCCCAGCGACGGCTGAGTCTTGTCTGATTCCCAGCGACGGCTGCGTCTTGTCTGATTCCCAGCGACGGCTGAGTCTTGTCTGATTCCCAGCGACGGCTGAGTCTTGTCTGATTCCCAGCGACGGCTGCGTCTTGTCTGATTCCCAGCGACGGCTGAGTCTTGTCTGATTCCCAGCGACGGCTGAGTCTTGTCTGATTCCCAGCGACGGCTGAGTCTTGTCTGATTCCCAGCGACGGCTGAGTCTTGTCTGATTCCCAGCGACGGCTGCGTCTTGTCTGATTCCCAGCGACGGCTGCGTCTTGTCTGATCCCAGCGACGGCTGCGTCTTGTCTGATTCCCAGCGACGGCTGAGTCTTGTCTGATTCCCAGCGACGGCTGCGTCTTGTCTGATTCCCAGCGACGGCTGAGTCTTGTCTGATTCCCAGCGACGGCTGCGTCTTGTCTGATTCCCAGCGACGGCTGCGTCTTGTCTGATTCCCAGCGACGGCTGAGTCTTGTCTGATTCCCAGCGACGGCTGCGTCTTGTCTGATTCCCAGCGACGGCTGAGTCTTGTCTGATTCCCAGCGACGGCTGCGTCTTGTCTGATTCCCAGCGACGGCTGAGTCTTGTCTGATTCCCAGCGACGGCTGAGTCTTGTCTGATTCCCAGCGACGGCTGCGTCTTGTCTGATTCCCAGCGACGGCTGAGTCTTGTCTGATTCCCAGCGACGGCTGAGTCTTGTCTGATTCCCAGCGACGGCTGCGTCTTGTCTGATTCCCAGCGACGGCTGAGTCTTGTCTGATTCCCAGCGACGGCTGAGTCTTGTCTGATTCCCAGCGACGGCTGCGTCTTGTCTGATTCCCAGCGACGGCTGAGTCTTGTCTGATTCAGCGACGGCTGCGTCTTGTCTGATTCAGGGACGTCTCTTTAAACACAAGTGAAATTGTTTAATTTTTCTGAAGTTCAAGTAAAAAACAGGAAGAAGGATTATCTTTTCATGAGTAACTGGAAACGATTGAATGCGGCATAAAGTGCGATTGCTTTGTTTTCTTGTCAGTGTATCAATTCAACATGAAGAAGAAAAGACATGGAGTTACTAGAACAACTTTACAACATGACTGCAGACACTGTATGGAGTGACTATACAACAACGTATCTGTACTGTATGGAGTGACTATTAGGGATGAGCCGAACACCCCCGAGTTCGGTTCGTATTCGACCCGAACTTTCCAAATGTTCGAATCCGAACGCAATACAAGTCAAGGGGGCTGAAAATTCGATTTTTAGAGTGCCCTCCAAGAGGGCATATATGCTAGATATTTGCCATAAAAGGTGTAGGTCGGTCCAAGTAGTGCCCTGGGGGACAGGAAACAAGGACAAAAAGTTTTAAAAAAAAACGTTTTTAAAAGGGACAGTGATTTTTCCATGAAATAAGGGTTAAAAATAAAAACGAAAAATTGTTTCAAATATCGTGCTTAGGAGGTCCCCATAACCTGCCCGTGAAGTGGCGGATTTCTAGGATGTATAGAAACACTTAAAAACAAAAAAATTACGTTTCAAATGACGGTAAATGCTTTTCCTTAATCTATCCATAAACAACTGCCTGTATGAAAAGAGGAGACATTTTCGGACACGTAGAAAAAGTTTAGTGATTTTTGGGCTAAATTATTGAGAAACTTATGCAGGCTTTGGATGAAAGTAACAATAGGTGCTTTAAAATTGGTCCTTTAGCGTCGGCAACAGTGCCGTCACACAGTAACCCCTCTGAGGATATGAATCTGATACAGGCATCAGTTGGAGTGCACCCAAATGTTGTGCTTTTGGTGCCAGGCCTGCAAGTACTATCATACAGTAACCCCTCTGTAATATTGTGGAAGAATGCAGGGGTGGACCTTGCGGTCCTATTTTAAAAAGATATGAATCTGGTCAAGGCGTCAGTGCACCCAGATATTGTGCTTTTGGTGCCAGACTGCCAGGCCAGCATGTACTATCATACAGTAACCCCTCTGTAGTATTGTGGAAGAGTGCAGGGTTGGAACCTACGGTTCAAAAAATTAAAAGGATATAGATGTGGCACAGGCGTCATTGCAGCCAAATATTGCGCCTTTCATGCCAGCAAGTGCCTTCACACCGTTTGTGGTATTGTGGAAGAGTTCAGTGCTGGAGGTTTTGTGAATGCAGAAGACATCCCCAATCTATTCCGTTACTTCAGCATTAGGGGATTGATAGCTGCTGATCCAGGACTGATTCATTTTTATAAATGTCAGCCGGTCTACAGAGTCGGTGGACAGGCGCACTCTTTTGTCTGTGACAAAACCTCCAGCGGCACTGAACGTCCTTTCAGAAAGCACGCTAGATGAAGGGCAACCTAGTAGCTGCATAGCATATTGGCTAAGTTCTGGCCAGTGATCCAATCTCAACACCCAGTAAGCCAGTGGATCATCTGCTGGAAAGGTATCCAGGTCTGCCCTTGCCCCTAGGTAGTCCTGAACCATATGGTGAAGACGCTATCAATGGGTGCCTACATTTGACGTCACTGGGCGTCGTGGACTAAAAAAATTTAAAAATGCATCAGTCAAGCGGCCCCAGTCTTCACCACTATTCCTCTCATCATCCGCAGCCTCAGAAGCACCTGTGTCATCACTTGGTAACCTACCAGTGCCTGGAAAGGTGTTACACAAGTGTCGCCTTAGAGCATCCTCAAGTTTTTTCATCCTGTGCTCCCTCTGTGCGGGTAGGATGAGCTCTGCAACTTTATCCTTGTATCGTGGATCAAGAAGGGTTGCCAACCAGTAATGATCCCTCTCCTTGATAGCACGAATCCTGGGGTCCTTTAGCAGGCTTTGCATTATAAGGAAGCCCATGCAGCGTAGGTTGGAGGTGGCATTAGCTTCCGAGTCTTCCTGGTCAATGAGGATGACCCCATCATGCACTACCTCCTCCCAGCCACGCACTAGCCCTTGTGTTTCTGGGCACACGAAACCCTCCCTTGAGGAATCCCCACCTTCAATGCCCCCACTACTTAAATATTCCTCCTCCTCCTCCTGTCTGATCTGAGTAGGACCCGCTGGAATGCTGTCTGCGGAAAGACTGGGGCCTTCAGAGCTAGGGAAGGCCTCCTCTTCCTCTAGAGCCACATCTATAATTCCCCGCAGAGTGTGCTCCAGCAGGAACACTAAAGGAATTGTGTCACTGATGCATGCACTGTCCCTGCTCACCATCCTCGTTGCCTCCTCAAATGGTGACAGTACAGTGCATGCATCCTTGATCATCAGCCACTGTGGGGGGGAAACCAAGTTGACCTGAACCTGTCCTTGTGCCATACTCACACAGGTACTCGTTGATGGCCCTCTGCTGCTTGTGCAGACGCTGCAGCATTGCTAACGTCGAGTTCCACCTGGTGGGCATGTCACAGATCAGACGGTTTGTGGGAAGATGGAATTCTCTTTAAATTTCTGCCAGACGAACGCTTGCTGGGAATGACCGTCTGAAGTGGCTGCAGACTTTTCTGGCCTGGCTGAGAAGCTCTGGCAGCCCTGGGTACTTGGTTAGGAAAAGCTGTACCACAAGATTTAGGACGTGTGCTAGGCATGGTACATGCATCAATTTACCCTTGCGTAGGGCGGAGAGAAGGTTGCTGCCATTATCACAGACGACCATTCCCAGCTGAAGCTGGCGTGGTGTTAACCATCTCTGCACCTGGCCCTGCAGAGCTGACAGAATTTCTGGCCTGGTGTGGCTCCTGTCCCCTAAACAAACCAGCTCAAGCACAGTATGGCTTCTTTTTGCTTGAGCCATTGCGTAGACCCTGTCAGGCGTCAGTTTAACTGCCACTTCACCAGAGACACAGAAGGAGGAGGAGGAAGAGGGAGAGGTGGTGATGGTGGAGCAGACAGACCTCATACAAGCAGCTTTCTGGAGGCGTGTTGGATGAACAAGCTCCAGCACAGAGCCCCATCTTGGATCCCTCCCAGCTGCAATCAGAGTTACTCAGTGTGCCGTGAAGGAAATTTAACGACCCTGTCCATGCTTGCTGGACCACGTGTCTAAAGTCACATGCACCTTGCTGCTGACTGCCTTTCCCAATGACTCAATAACATTGTCTTCCACGTGCTGGTATAGTGCTGGAATGGCCTTGCGTGAAAAGTAATGGCGTTTTGGAACCTGCCACTGTGGTACAGCACATTCAGCAAATTCACGGAAGGAAGCAAAGTCCACCAGCTGGAAAGGCAGCAGCTGCAATGCGAGTAATTTTGCTAAGCTGGCATTTAGACGCTGTGCTTGGGGATGGTTGGGACTATATTTTTTCTTACGCTGCAGCAGCTGCGGCAACGTAATCTGACTGCGTAAATCTTCAGCTGATGGGATGAGGTCACATTGTGAGGAAGGAGCTGGTACATCCATTACTGTAGCATCATCCCTGTCAGTGGAGGTTGTAGGCAATGACATGGCAGGACATACAGTGGGGGTAGAGACAGATGAGGAGGAAGAGGACCTACGCAAAGTTTTGTGCCAACATGATGTGTGGCAGGAGGTCATATGTCGCCTCAAGCACGTGGTACCCAAGTGTCCGTTGTCTTTCCCACGCTTAAGCCTCATCTGACATAATTACAAATAGCAACAGTGGGGTCTGCTGCACATTTCTTAAAGAACTCCCAGCAGACAGCAGAGTTCCTGCATGTGTGCTTTGAGACAACAGTGCTCTGCACCGGAGCAGCTCTGACATCTGATGCCTTAGACTGGCTAGTGCTACGGTTGGTCATAGAGGATGTTGTGCCTCTTGTTTGCTGTGCCTCCTCCTCCCCCTCCTCCTCACTTGATTCCTCTGTTCGATCTGGCACCCAAGTGGATTCAGTTACCTCATCATCAATGTCATCTTCACCCCCTATCTCCTCGTCACTGGAGCCAACTTGGCAGTATGCTGCAGCTTCTGGGGCAACATGAGTGCCAGTTATTTGTGTGTCATCACTGGCACCCCCTTCCTCAACCTCAGAGATTGAATCAGAGCACTGTACTTGCTCCGCATCCTCAAGCAGCATGTCACTCTCATTGTAGTCAAACAATTCAGCTGACTCCTCCGTGTGTGATAGCGAGGCTACGGCAGGAGTAGCTGTGGACATGGAGACTGCATTAGATGCTTTGGCAGCTGAGGTGGACTATAAAGCACTACAAGCCTGGCTGGCAGAGGACTCGGAGGATGAGGATGGCCTGGTTAGCCAATCCACCAAATCTTCTGTATGTTGCTGCTGCTTAAGAAGACAGCCAGCACCAGTTAGAAAAGACAAGCGTGCCCCTGCAGAGGATGCACCACGTCCACCAAGACCAGAGGCACAGCCTCCCACACAGGGGCTGCTTGCCCTCTTATCTGTGTCTGGAAGCGTCTGCCTGTCCTTTTTGTTCTTTCAGTGTATGGTGTGACTATACAACGCGACTGCACACTGTATGGAGTGACTATACAACAACATAACTGCACTGTATGGAGTGACTATACAACAACGTAACCACTGTATGGAGTGACTATACAACAACATAACTGCGCACTGTATGGAGTGACTATACAACAATGTAACTGCACTGTGTGGAATGACTATACAATGCAACTGCGCACTGTTTGGAGTGACTATACAACAACGTAACTGCACGGTATGGAGTGACTATACAACAATGTAACCACTGTATGGAGTGACTATACAACAATGTAACTGCGCACTGTATGGAGTGACTACACAACGTAACTGCACTGTATGGAGTGACTACACAACAACGTAACTGCACTGTATGGAGTGACTATACAACAACGTAACTGCACTGTATGGAGTGACTATACAACAACGTAACTGCACTGTATGGAGTGACTATACAACGTAACTGCAGACTGTATGACTATACGACAATGCAACTGCGCGCTGTATGGAGTGACTACACAACAACGTAACTGCAGACTGTATGGAGTGACTATACAACGCGACTGCGCACTGTATGGAGTGACAATACAACGCGACTGCAGACTGCACGGAGTGACTATACAACGTGACTGCAGACTGTATGCACATTAGTGACTATACAACGTAACTGCAGACTGTATGCACAGAGTGACTATACAACGTGACTGCAGACTGCACGGAGTGACTATACAACGTGACTGCAGACTGTATGCACATTAGTGACTATACAACGTAACTGCAGACTGTATGCACAGAGTGACTATACAACGTGACTGCAGACTATGCACAGAGTGACTATACAACGTGACTGCAGACTGTATGCACATTAGTGACTATACAACGTAACTGCAGACTGTATGCACAGAGTGACTATACAACGTGACTGCAGACTGTATGCACAGAGTGACTATACGATGTAACTGCAGACTGTATGCACAGAGAGACTATACAATGTAACTGCAGACTGTATGCACAGAGAGACTATACAATGTAACTGCAGACTGTATGCACAGAGTGACTATATAACGTGACTGCAGACTGTATGCACAGAGTGACTATACAATGTAACTGCAGACTGTATGCACAGAGAGATAGCCCATGGCCATGATTAATGGGTTAAATGGGCCATGACTGACAGAAATGCCCGCCAAAATTAAGGGATGGTTAGGCGTGATTTGATTAGGATTGGCTGTTGGGAATTTTTAAATGTTGCAGGTTACAATGTATATAAGGAGAGGGAGGGGTGGTCATTTCACTGTAGGAGAAATCTGTCAAGACAACATTCTTTCCCGCCCTCCCGCCCCTTTGTTTTGTTTTCTTGCTGGTTTTTTGTTTTCTTCCTTTCAGGATTGTCACAGCTCATATGGCGGTTTGGAAGCCCCTGGCCAGCGAGGAAGGATGGTGGAACTCCGTGAAGGGAGCTTTGGAGAGGGGGTTTCTGCTCAGAATATCTTTGCAGGAGCCGAACTCTGGGACTTTATTTAACTGCCTGCTGGGATTGGTCCCATGCAGCCGGCAGCTGGTATTTATGATCATCTAATAAAAAATGCTGAACGCTGGTCAGGTGGTTATATGTGATTTAAAATGTTCTTTTTTCAATAAAGCTGTGGCCAAGCCTTTTCCACATTATAGAGTGTCATGTCGTATTTCCTGGGGATATGGTGTGGGGGGCTTGGCAGTTAAAATGGAGTTATGTTATGGTTTGTTATGGCGGGTGTTTAGGCAGTCATGACTATATGATGTAGCTGCAGACTGTATGCACAAAGGGACTATACAACGTGACTGCAGACTGTATGCACAAAGTGACTATACAACCTGACTGCAGACTGTATGCACAGTGATTATACAGTGTGACTGCAGACTGTATGCACAGTGACTATACAACGTGACTGCAGACTGTATGCACAGTGACTATACAACGTGACTGCAGACTGTATGCACAGAGTGACTATACAACGTGACTGCAGACTGTATGCACAGAGTGACTATACAACGTGACTGCAGACTGTATGCACAGTGACTATACAACGTGACTGCAGACTGTATGCACAAAGTGACTATACAGCGTGACTGCAGACTGTATGCACAGTGATTATACAGCGTGACTGCAGACTGTATGCACAGTGACTATACAACATGACTGCAGACTGTATGCACAAAGTGACTATACAATGTAACTGCAGACTGTATGCACAGAGAGACTATACAACGTGACTGCAGACTGTATGCACAAAGGGACTATACAACGTGACTGCAGACTGTATGCACAAAGTGACTATACAACGTGACAGCAGACTGTATGCACAAAGTGACTATACAACGTGACTGCAGACTGTATGCACAGTGACTATACAACGTGACTGCAGACTGTATGCACAGTGACTATACAACGTGACTGCAGACTGTATGCACAGAGTGACTATACAACGTGACTGCAGACTGTATGCACAGAGTGACTATACAACGTGACTGCAGACTGTATGCACAGAGTGACTATACAACGTGACTGCAGACTGTATGCACAAAGTGACTATACAGCGTGACTGCAGACTGTATGCACAGTGATTATACAGCGTGACTGCAGACTGTATGCACAGTGACTATACAACGTGACTGCAGACTGTATGCACAAAGTGACTATACAGCGTGACTGCAGACTGTATGCACAGTGATTATACAGCGTGACTGCAGACTGTATGCACAGTGACTATACAACGTGACTGCAGACTGTATGCACAAAGTGACTATACAATGTAACTGCAGACTGTATGCACAGAGAGACTATACAACGTGACTGCAGACTGTATGCACAAAGGGACTATACAACGTGACTGCAGACTGTATGCACAAAGTGACTATACAACGTGACAGCAGACTGTATGCACAAAGTGACTATACAACCTGACTGCAGACTGTATGCACAGTGATTATACAGCGTGACTGCAGACTGTATGCAGTGACTATACAACGTGACTGCAGACTGTATGCACAGTGACTATACAACGTGACTGCAGACTGTATGCACAGTGACTATACAACGTGACTGCAGACTGTATGCACAGAGTGACTATACAACGTGACTGCAGACTGTATGCACAGAGTGACTATACAACGTGACTGCAGACTGTATGCACAGAGTGACTATACAACGTGACTGCAGACTGTATGCACAAAGTGACTATACAGCGTGACTGCAGACTGTATGCACAGTGATTATACAGCGTGACTGCAGACTGTATGCACAGTGACTATACAACGTGACTGCAGACTGTATGCACAAAGTGACTATACAACGTGACTGCAGACTGTATGCACAAAGTGACTATACAACCTGACTGCAGACTGTATGCACAGTGATTATACAGCGTGACTGCAGACTGTATGCACAGTGACTATACAACGTGACTGCAGACTGTATGCACAGTGACTATACAACGTGACTGTGCAGACTGTATGCACAGAGTGACTATACAACGTGACTGCAGACTGTATGCACAGAGAGACTATACAACGTGACTGCAGACTGTATGCACAAAGGGACTATACAACGTGACTGCAGACTGTATGCACAAAGTGACTATACAACGTGACTGCAGACTGTATGCACAAAGTGACTATACAACCTGACTGCAGACTGTATGCACAGTGATTATACAGCGTGACTGCAGACTGTATGCACAGTGACTATACAACGTGACTGCAGACTGTATGCACAGTGACTATACAACGTGACTGTGCAGACTGTATGCACAGAGTGACTATACAACGTGACTGCAGACTGTATGCACAGAGTGACTATACAACGTGACTGCAGACTGTATGCACAGAGTGACTATACAACGTGACTGCAGACTGTATGCACAAAGTGACTATACAGCGTGACTGCAGACTGTATGCACAGTGACTATACAACGTGACTGCAGACTGTATGCACAGAGTGACTATACAACGTGACTGCAGACTGTATGCACAAAGTGACTATACAACCTGACTGCAGACTGTATGCACAGTGATTATACAACGTGACTGCAGACTGTATGCACAGTGATTATACAGCGTGACTGCAGACTGTATGCACAGTGATTATACAGCGTGACTGCAGACTGTATGCACAGTGACTATACAACGTAACTGCAGACTGTATGCACAGAGTGACTATACAGCGTGACTGCAGACTGTATGCACAAAGTGACTATACAGCGTGACTGCAGACTGTATGCACAGTGATTATACAACGTGACTGCAGACTGTATGCACAAGTGACTATACAGCGTGACTGCAGACTGTATGCACAGTGATTATACAGCGTGACTGCAGACTGTATGCACAGTGATTATACAGCGTGACTGCAGACTGTATGCACAGTGATTATACAGCGTGACTGCAGACTGTATGTACAGAGTGACTATACAACGTGACTGCAGACTGTATGCACAGAGTGACTATACAACGTGACTGCAGACTGTATGCACAAAGTGACTATACAACCTGACTGCAGACTGTATGCACAGTGATTATACAACGTGACTGCAGACTGTATGCACAGTGACTATACAACGTGACTGCAGACTGTATGCACAGTGACTATACAATGTGACTGCAGACTGTATGGAGTGACTATACAACGTGACTGCAGACTGTATGGAGTGACTATACAACGTGACTGCAGACTGTATGGAGTGACTATACAATGTGTGTGTTGAGTGGATACACAATGTATCAGCACAGTGTATGTGTGAGGTATTAGCAGTGCATGCTCACAGATCCCATAATAAGGAAAATCACCAGCGCCCCCTATAGGAATTTTTCGTAACAGCACGAAGTCATAGATGACTGACACTCCCCAGTTTCATGTGATGCACAAAGCTCACTTATTGTTCCCCAATGACTGGATTTCCCCCAAAACACCCCCCACTATGCTTCCTCTAAAAAACCCACATGCTGGGTGTATATAACCTGTCCGGGCGTGCACTGAAATCGAACAGGAAGAGACTCTTACAAGGCAAACCATGAGGGTATCTGTCTCTGTGTGTGTGTCTGCATGTCTGTCTGTGTGTCTATCTAACCGCTGTGTATCCCCCCCCAGGTTCTCGTGTTATTGCTCGTGTATCACAGTCGTCTGATCTGCGGGATTTCTCGTAGAGACGACCCCAACATCCCACCTGATGCTCTGTGTAAGGTTACTGTATATGTGTGTGATGTGTGAGTGCGATGAAATGTCCGGGTACAGTTATATGTATACTGTATGGAGTAACGTGTATACTGTATGGAGTTATGTGTATACTGTATGGAGTAATGTGTATACTGTATGGAGTAACGTGTATACTGTATGGAGTTACCTGTATATACTGTATGGAGTAACGTGTATATTGTATGGAGTTAAGTGTATACTGTATGGAGTTATGTGTATACTGTATGGCATTCTCTGTGTATACTGTATGGAGTTAAGCGTATACTGTATGGAGTTAAGCGTATACTGTATGGAGTTATGTATACACTGTATGGCATTCTCTGTGTATACTGTATGGAGTAACGTGTATACTGTATGGAGTTACGTGTATACTGTATGGCATTCTCTGTGTATACTGTATGGAGTTATGTATACACTGTATGGAGTTATGTATATACTGTATGGAGTAACGTGTATACTGTATGGAGTTACGTGTATACTGTATGGAGTTATGTATACACTGTATGGAGTTATGTGTATACTGTATGGCATTCTCTGTATACTGTATGGAGTTATGTGTATACTGTATGGAGTTATGTATATACTGTATGGAGTTATGTGTATACTGTATGTAATTCTCTGTATACTGTATGTAATCCTCTGTATACTGTATGGAGTTATGTGTATACTGTATGTAATTCTCTGTATACTGTATGGAGTTATGTGTATACTGTATGTAATCCTCTGTATACTGTATGGAGTTACCTGTATGCTGTATTCTGTCGCAGTCTCTCATCGCGGCCCCCAGACGGGCTGGCACCCCCTGGACTGCCAGGACATATGGGAGCGAGGAATGCGCTCCGATGGAGAGTACACCATATACCTGCGCGGCTCGCATCATCCTCTGCCTGTGTACTGCGACATGACGACCAATGGAAAGGCATGGACGGTGAGCAGGAGGGGGGTGACTCAGCGGCGTAGATGTTGCATTATGGGTGGTGCCAGCATCGGGAGGGCAGGGGGCCTGGCAGCAGTGTTGGTCCATGGAGGGGACATGTGGGACTCCAGGTACCTTGTTACACGTGTTCTATATATACGCTCATCTCCCTCCAGGTACCTTGTTACACGTGTTCTACAGTGGCAAGAAAAAGTATGTGAACCCTTTGGGAGTACGTGGAGTTTTGCATGAATTGGTGATAAAATGTCTCTGATCTTCATCTAAGTCACAACAATTTGAAAAACACAGTCTGCTTAAAATAATACAACACAAACATTATATGTTTTCATGTTTTTATTGAACAGAACATTGAAACATTCACAGTGCAGGGTGGAAAAAGTATGTGAACCTTTGTACTTAATAACTGGTTGACCCTCCTTTGGCAACAATTACCTCAACCAAACGTTTCCTGTAGTTGCAGATCAGACCTGCACAACGATCTGGAGTAATTTTGGACCACTCCTCTTCACAAAACTGTTTCAGTGTAGCAATATTCTTGGGATGTCTGGTGTGAATCGCTCTCTTAAGGTCATGCCACAGCATTTCAATCGGGTTGAGGTCAGGACTCTGACTGGGCCACTCCAGAAGGCGTATTTTGTTTTGTTGAAGCCATTCTTTTGTTGAATTACTTGTATGCTTTGGGTCATTGTCCTGTTGCATCACCCATCCTCTGCAGAGCTTCAGTTGGCGGACAGATGGTCTTACGTTTTCCTGCAAAATGTCTTGATAAACTCTGGAATTCATTTTTCCATCAATGACAACAATCCGTCCAGGCCCTGAGGCAGCAAAGCAGCCCCAAACCATGATGCTCCCTCCGCCATGTTTTACAGTGGGGATGAGGTTTTGATGTTGGTGTGTTGTGCCTTTTTTTCTCCACACACAGTGTTGTGTGTTTTTTCCAAACAACTCAATTTTGGTTTCATCTGTCCACAGAATATTTTGCCAGTAGTGCTGTGGAACATCCAGGTGCTCTTTTGCAAACTTCAAACGTGCTGCAATATTATTTTTGGACAGCAATGGCTTCCTCCGTGGTGTCCTCCCATGTACTCCATTCTTGTTTAACCCCTTCCCGACCGCTGACGTACCCTGTACGTCCTGTGTTCGGGTCTCCCTTAGACCCGATGACGTACAGGGTACGTCAGCGGCGCCAAATCCCCCTCCCGCCCGATACTCACCTCCCTCGTCGGATCCCACGGCGATCTGACAGGGAGGAAGCCTGCCCATGTGATTTACATGGGCAGGCGAGGCTGATGACGTCGCCACGCTGCGTGGTGACGTCATCAGAAGGTGCCCCCATGTGTTTCAATGGAGGGGGGGCTCCTTTGGAGCCCTCTATCTCCCCAACCATTGAAGCTAGGGAGATGCCGTTTGCACCGCTGGAGAGGGGAGAGCCTCCCTTTTCCAGTGGTGTATGGCATTAACCATTTCGCCGCCGGATCACGTTGCGGCGCCAATTGGCGCCAAAACGTGATTCAAACCTGGAGGGGGGCTGACATCTTGGATGTCAGCCTAGCCTCCAGGTCCCCCCCACCCACTGACAACCTCACCATATATGTGAGGATGTCAGTGGGCCAGTTAACCCTCTAGCTGCCATGTAGAGATAAGGGGATCCTAAGGATCCCTTTATCTCCCGATCCATGGCAGCTAGATGGTCATATTTGCCATCATTTGAAAGGCCTGATTATGGCCTTTCAAATGATACCAAACATGACCAGGTTTGGTTTTAAAAAAAAAATGTAAAAAAAAAATTAAATAATAAAAAAATTAAATAAAATAAAAAATGTTTTTTTTTTTTAAAGTTTTTTTTGTCTGGGGGGAGTTTAATTAAATAGGACCTAGGCGGTCATCTAAAAATAATTAGCACAAAATGGTCAGAATGAGCGCAGCGCACATAGGTGCACTGGCTCAGCAGTGAAAGGGTTAAAAGGTAAAAACATGTAAAAATTGGGTATTTCTATTCTCGGGATAAAATTTGGAAACTATTTAGCCGGGGTCTTTATTGGTGGTTATAGCTTTAGGGGATTAAATTACGAAAAAGTGTGTTTTTACCATTTTTTTCATCATATTTCATATTTTTTTTATATTAAATTATTGGATATGATGGAAATAATGGTATTTCTAGAAAGTCCATTTAATGGCGGGAAAAAGGGTGTATAATATGTGTGGGTTGAATAAACGAGTAAGAGGAAAATTTGATCTAAACACGAGCAGCGCAGAAACGTAAAAACAGCAGCGGTCACTAAAGGACGGATTTGTGTAAAACCGCCCGGTCACTAAGGGGTTAATGTTTTCCTTATTGTAGATGTGTCAACAAAAATGTTAGCATGTGCCAGAGATTTCTGTAAGTCTTTAGCTGACACTCTAGGATTCTTCTTTACCTCATTAAGCATTCTGCGCTGTGCTCTTGCAGTCATCTTTACAGGACGACCACGCCTAGGGAGAGTAGCAACAGTGCTGAACTTTCTCCATTTGTAGACAGTCTGTCTTACCGTGGACACATGAACATCAAGGCTTTTGGAGATACTTTTGTAACCCTTTCCAGCTTCATGCAAGTCAACAATTCTTGATCGTAGGTCTTCTGAGAGCTCTTCTCTACGAGGCATGGTTCACATCAGGCAGTGCTTTTGAAACCAGTAAACCCAAAACTGGTGTGTGTTTTTAAAGGGCAGGACAGCTTTCAGCAACACATCCAATAATATCACACTGATTGGACT
This sequence comes from Leptobrachium leishanense, assembly GCA_009667805.1. Lineage (NCBI taxonomy): Eukaryota > Metazoa > Chordata > Amphibia > Anura > Megophryidae > Leptobrachium > Leptobrachium leishanense. Next base: position 106,730,999 of record CM019074.1, read on the forward strand.
CAAGGTTGGCTCACTCCTGGCTCCAATTAGCTCTTGGAGAAGTCATTAGGCTAGAGGTTCACATACTTTTTCCACCTGTACTGTGAATGTTTACATGTTCTGTTCAATAAACACATGAAAACATATAATGTTTGTGTTGTATTATTTTAAGCAGACTGTGTTTTTCAAATTGTTGTGACTTAGATGAAGATCAGAGACATTTTATCACCAATTCATGCAAAACTCCACATAATCCCAAAGGGTTCACATACTTTTTCTTTCCACTGTATATATACGCTCATCTCCCTCCAGGTACCTTGTTACACGTGATCTATATATACATGTTCATCTCCCTCCAGGTGGTCCAGAAACGATTTGACGGGTCAGAGGATTTTAACCAGGACTGGCAGAATTATCTCCAGGGTTTTGGAAAAGCAAATGAAGAATACTGGCTGGGTAAGTGTCACCCCCACCCCCGGGTAACGAGCGGAGGGACAGACGGGAGCCGGTAGAGTCACCAAAAGTAGATACTGGGAAGATTCAAACCCACTCGGAGAGTACACGGGCCAGAAACTGGGACCTCCTATCAGCAGAGCATAAACATAAGGGACAGAGGCCTCCCACGAGCAGCGCCCAGACTGACCAGGGACAGAGGCCTCCCACGAGCAGCGCCCAGACTGACCAGGGACAGAGAGCCTCCCACGAGCAGCGCCCAGACTGACAGGGACAGAGGCCTCCCACGAGCAGCTCCCAGACTGATGAAGGGACAGAGGCCTCCACGAGCAGCGCCCAGACTGACCAGGGACAGAGGCCTCCCACGAGCAAGCGCCCAGACTGAACCAGGGACAGAGGCCTCCCACGAGCAGCTCCCAGACTGATGAGGGACAGAGGCCTCCCACGAGCAGCGCCCAGACTGACCAGGGACAGAGGCCTCCCACGAGCAGTGCCCAGACTGACCAGGGACAGAGGCCTCCCACGAGCAGTGCCAGACTGACCAGGGACAGAGGCCTCCCACGAGCAGCGCCCAGACTGACCAGGGACAGAGGCCTCCCACGAGCAGCGCCCAGACTGACCAGGGACAGAGGCCTCCCACGAGCAGCTCCCAGACTGATGAGGGACAGAGGCCTCCCACGAGCAGCGCCCAGACTGACCAGGGACAGAGGCCTCCCACGAGCAGTGCCCAGACTGACCAGGGACAGAGGCCTCCCACGAGCAGTGCCCAGACTGACCAGGGACAGAGGCCTCCCACGAGCAGTGCCCAGACTGACCAGGGACAGAGGCCTCCCACGAGCAGTGCCCAGACTGACCAGGACAGAGGCCTCCCACGAGCAGTGCCCAGACTGACCAGGGACAGAGGCCTCCACGAGCAGCGCCCAGACTGACAAGGGACAGAGGCCTCCCACGAGCAGCGCCCAGACTGACAAGGGACAGAGGCCTCCCACGAGCAGCTCCCAGACTGATGAGGGACAGAGGCCTCCCACGAGCAGCGCCCAGACTGACCAGGGACAGAGGCCTCCCCGAGCAGCGGCCCAGACTGACTAGGGACAGAGGCCTCCCCATGAGCAGGGCCCAGACTGACCAGGGACAGAGGCCTCCCACGAGCAGCTTCCAGACTGACCAGGGACAGAGGCCTCCCATGAGCAGCGCCCAGACTGACCAGGGACAGAGGCCTCCCACGAGCAGTGCCCAGACTGACCAGGGACAGAGGCCTCCCACGAGCAGTGCCCAGACTGACCAGGGACAGAGGCCTCCCACGAGCAGCGCCCAGACTGACCAGGGACAGAGGCCTCCCACGAGCAGCGCCCAGACTGACCAGGGACAGAGGCCTCCCACGAGCAGCTCCCAGACTGATGAGGGACAGAGGCCTCCCATGAGCAGCTCCCAGACTGACCAGGGACAGAGGCTCCCACGAGCAGTGCCCAGACTGACCAGGGACAGAGGCCTCCCACGAGCAGTGCCCAGACTGACCAGGGACAGAGGCCTCCCACGAGCAGTGCCCAGACTGACCAGGGACAGAGGCCTCCCACGAGCAGTGCCCAGACTGACCAGGGACAGAGGCCTCCCACGAGCAGTGCCCAGACTGACCAGGGACAGAGGCCTCCCACGAGCAGCGCCCAGACTGACAAGGGACAGAGGCCTCCCACGAGCAGCGCCCAGACTGACAAGGGACAGAGGCCTCCCACGAGCAGCTCCCAGACTGATGAGGGACAGAGGCCTCCCACGAGCAGCGCCCAGACTGACCAGTCCAGAGGCCTCCCACGAGCAGCGCCCAGACTGACTAGGGACAGAGGCCTCCCCATGAGCAGGGCCCAGACTGACCAGGGACAGAGGCCTCCCACGAGCAGCTTCCAGACTGACCAGGGACAGAGGCCTCCCATGAGCAGCGCCCAGACTGACCAGGGACAGAGGCCTCCCACGAGCAGTGCCCAGACTGACCAGGGACAGAGGCCTCCCCACGAGCAGCTTCCAGACTGACCAGAGACAGAGGCCTCCCACGAGCAGTGCCCAGACTGATGAGGGACAGAGGCCTCCCATGAGCAGCTCCCAGACTGATGAGGGACAGAGGCCTCCCATGAGCAGCTCCCAGACTGACCAGGGACAGAGGCCTCCCCATGAGCAGGGCCCAGACTGACCAGGGACAGAGGCCTCCCACGAGCAGCTCCCAGACTGACCAGGGACAGAGGCCTCCCATGAGCAGCGCCCAGACTGACCAGGGACAGAGGCCTCCCACGAGCAGTGCCCAGACTGACCAGGGACAGAGGCCTCCCCACGAGCAGCTTCCAGACTGACCAGAGACAGAGGCCTCCCAGGAGCAGCTCCCAGACTGACCAGGGACAGAGGCCTCCCATGAGCAGCGCCCAGACTGACCAGGGACAGAGGCCTCCCAGGAGCAGCTCCCAGACTGACCAGAGACAGAGGCCTCCCACGAGCAGCTTCCAGACTGACCAGGGACAGAGGCCTCCCATGAGCAGTGCCCAGACTGACCAGGGACAGAGGCCTCCCACGAGCAGTGCCCAGACTGACCAGGTTCAGAGGCCTCCCACGAGCAGCTCCCAGACTGACCAGGTTCAGAGGCCTCCCACGAGCAGCGCCCAGACTGACCAGGGACAGAGGCCTCCCACGAGCAGTGCCCAGACTGACCAGGGACAGAGGCCTCCCACGAGCAGTGCCCAGACTGATGAGGGACAGAGGCCTCCCACGAGCAGCTCCCAGACTGACCAGGTTCAGAGGCCTCCCACGAGCAGTGCCCAGACTGACCAGGGACAGAGGCCTCCCACGAGCAGTGCCCAGACTGACCAGGGACAGAGGCCTCCCACGAGCAGTGCCCAGACTGATGAGGGACAGAGGCCTCCCCATGAGCAGGGCCCAGACTGACCAGGGACAGAGGTCTCCCACGAGCAGCTTCCAGACTGACCAGGGACAGAGGCCTCCCATGAGCAGCGCCCAGACTGACCAGGGACAGAGGCCTCCCCACGAGCAGCTTCCAGACTGACCAGAGACAGAGGCCTCCCAGGAGCAGCTCCCAGACTGACCAGGGACAGAGGCCCCCCATGAGCAGCGCCCAGACTGACCAGGGACAGAGGCCTCCCAGGAGCAGCTCCCAGACTGACCAGGGACAGAGGCCCCCCATGAGCAGCACCCAGACTGACCAGGGACAGAGGCCTCCCATGAGCAGCTCCCAGACTGACCAGGGACAGAGGCCTCAACATGAGCAGCTCCCAGACTGACCAGGGACAGAGGCCTCCCACGAGCAGCGCCCAGACTGACCAGGGACAGAGGCCTCCCATGAGCAGGGCCAGACTGACCAGGGACAGAGGCCTCCCAGGAGCAGCTCCCAGACAGACCAGGGACAGAGGCCTCCCACGAGCAGCGCCCAGACTGACCAGGTTCAGAGGCCTCCCCATGAGCAGGGCCCAGACTGACCAGGGACAGAGGCCTCCCACAAGCAGCGCCCAGACTGACTAGGGACTCAAGTCTTCCAACAGCAGCACCCACACACAAGCTACCAAGGCCTACAATGAGCAGCACCCAAAAACAAGGGACGAGCATCTGCACAGACAAGGGACTGAGGCCACGTATGAGCAAGACTCACAATAGACAGAGCTCTGTAGACAAGGGACTGGGACCTCCCCTGAGCACCTCTATGGACTAATGCCTGGGACTATCTCATGGTACCTGAGGTGCTGGAACCTGGCGTTGTGTGTTCCATTGTCCGCTCTGTGGTTTCAGGTTTGCAGAACATCTATCGCCTGACGATGCAAGGACCTTATGAGCTGCGGGTGGAGATGGAGGACATGGAGGGGGCGGAGGTTTACGCTCAGTACCTAAACTTCAGCCTCTCACCCCACGCCCTGAACGCAGAGAGCGATGGGTACAAGCTGCACGTCGACGGCTTTACTGACGGGGGAGCAGGTAATGTGGCAGATATGTGCGTAGCGTGTTCGTGGCAATGTCTCTGTGTTATGGTGGCCCCCCTCAGGATACAACAGAACCAGACAAGACAGGACAGTAAGCACACACGAGGAAAGCCCTGCACTGGGGTAAGGTCCTTGGATGGTCTTCTGACTATACAGAGTACAGGGTGGGAATATACAAAATGACAGGGTTATACCAGACTTGACAGGAAGGAATATCTAGCAACAATGGAACAAGAAAGAGATGCTTGAGGTGGTCTCTATAAAGCAGAACAATGAGCTGCTGCACTAGATACACACAGAAACCATGAACCAGAATACCAGACTTGACAGACATATATACTGAGTAACATGCAGGGCAGGACTCACATATAGAACTTGAGGTAGAGCTGCAACCAGCAGGGACATACAACAAAACTGGATTCCTACGATTAGGACTCACTAGATACACAAACGACAGAGACTGTAGTGTGGTTCAAACATAAACCAGAATCCTGAATACCACACAGACAAAACACAAATGGGATCAAGCGAGAGAATGGTCAGAATACAAAGCCAGGCGTCAGAACCAGGATATCACAAACACGGTACCAGGGGTAAATCACAAGAATGGTCAGAATACAGAGCCAGGCGTCAGAACCAGGATATCACAAACACGGTACCAGGGGTAAATCACAAGAATGGTCAGAATACAGAGCCAGGCGTCAGAACCAGGATATCACAAACACGGTACCAGGGGTAAATCACAAGAATGGTCAGAATACAGAGCCAGGCGTCAGAACCAGGATATCACAAACACGGTACCAGGGGTAAATCACAAGAATGGTCAGAATACAGAGCCAGGCGTCAGAACCAGGATATCACAAACACAGAATTCAGGAACTCAGCAAGCAAGATCTATACTGGACCAGGGAACACGTGCACTGATAGCCATTAAATAGGGCAGTGCAGGTCATGTGACCCCAGGTCTGGTCAGACGCTGAGACTCCAGGGCGGAGAGCCAAAACAGTTTAACCCCGAAAACCATGAGGGCTGAGAAGAGCTCACAGCACCAGTGGGCCTGGCTGGTGGAGACGTAACACTCTGCAGCTCGGCTAACGGGTCTCCCCTGGGTCTAACACAACGAATGGAGGTATCATTAGTCTGCACAGGAGACACGTCACGGGGAATCCTCCCAGCGCCCACCGCAGCCGGCCGTGCTGTCAGTAACTGTCAGGCCGTGACAAAAATATACTTTGTATTTCTGTTACCAACATAGCAAGTAAAGAATTATCCCCGTCTCCCAACCCCACCACAACAACACCTGAGCGAGGAAGAAACAGCCCTGTGCGTGAAGGGCTCCGGGGGGTTCCCCTTGGATTGGGAAGTGCATCCCACCCACATAAAAAAAAAAAACCACACACATGGCATATTGGGGGCGCAAACACTGGGCTGTGCTCCATGCATCGCATGAAGCAGCTGAAGTTCATGTTTGCAGATTCCTGGCCATGCCGGGCTTGGAATACAGGTGCCTGGACACAAGTTTTCGGCCAGCGTAGAGCAGTGGTCCCCAACCCTGGTCCTCAGGGCCCACTAACAGGCCAGGTTTGCCAGATATCTGAAGCACAGCACAGGTGTTATGATTTGCTGTTCAGTGATTGCAGGATTCAGTCTGCTTTTCCCCATGGTGATCTGCAAAATCTGGCCTGTTAGTGGGCCCTGAGGACCAGGGTTGGGGACCACTGGCGTAGAGGACCTGATCTGCCACCTCACACCCCTCTCCTCCCGCCACCTCACACCCCTCTCCTCCTCTCCGCCACCTCACACCCCTCTCCTTCCTTCCTCCCGCCACCTCACACCCCTCTCCTCCTCCTCCCGCCTCCTCACACCCCTCTCCTCCTCCTCCCGCCACCTCACACCCCTCTCCTCCTCCGCCACCTCACACCCCTCCTTCCCGCCACCTCACACCCCTCTCCTCCCGCCACCTCACACCCCTCTCCTCCCGCCACTCACACCCCTCTCCTCCTCCTCCCGCCACCTCACACCCCTCTCCTCCTCCTCCGCCACCTCACACCCCTCCTCCCGCCACCTCACACCCCTCTCCTCCTCCTCCCGCCACCTCACACCCCTCTCCTCCCGCCACTTCACACCCCTCTCCTCCTCCCGCCACCTCACACCCCTCTCCTCCCGCCACCTCACACCCCTCTCCTCCCGCCACCTCACACCCCTCTCCTCCTCCTCCCGCCACCTCACACCCCTCTCCTCCTGCCACCTCCCACCCCTCTCCTCCTCCCGCCACCTCACACCCCTCTCCTCCTCCTCCCGCCACCTCACACCCCTCTCCTCCTCCTTCCCCACCTCACACCCCTCTCCTCCCGCCACCTCACACCCTCTCCTCCTCCTCCCGCCACCTCACACCCCTCTCCTCCTGCCACCTCCCACCCCTCTCCTCCTCCCGCCACCTCACACCCCTCTCCTCCTCCTCCCGCCACCTCCCACCCCTCTCCTCCTCCTCCCGCCACCTCACACCCCTCTCCTCCTCCTCCCGCCACCTCACACCCCTCTCCTCCTCCTCCCGCCACCTCACACCCCTCTCCTCCTGCCACCTCACACACCTCTCCTCCTCCTCCTTACACTCTCCTCCTCTCCTCCTCACACCCCTCTCCTCCTCCTCCCGCCACCTCAACCCCTCTCCTCCTCCTCCGCCACCTCACACCCCTCTCCTCCTCCTCCCGCCACCTCACACCCCTCTCCTCCTCCTCCCGCCACCTCACACCCCTCTCCTCCTCCCGCCACCTCACACCCCTCTCCTCCTCCCGCCACCTCACACCCTCTCCTCCTCCCGCCACCTCATACCCATCTCTCTCCTCCTCCGCCACCTCACACCCTCTCCTCCTCCCGCCACCTCATACCCATCTCCTCCTCCCGCCACCTCACACCACTCTCTCTCCTCCTCCTCCTCCTACGCCACCTCACACCCCTCTCCTCCTCCTACCGCCACCTCACACCCTCTCCTCCTCCTACCGCACCTCACACCCCTCTCCTCCTCCTACCGCCACCTCACACCCCTCTCCTCCTCCCGCCACCTCACACCCCTCTCCTCCTCCTACCGCCACCTCACACCCCTCTCCTCCTCCTACCGCCACCTCACACCCTCTCCTCCTCCTACCGCCACCTCACACCCCTCTCCTCCTCCTACCGCCACCTCACACCCCTCTCCTCCTCCTACCGCCACCTCACACCCCTCTCCTCCTACCGCCACCTCACACCCCTCTCCTCCTACCGCCACCTCACACCCCTCTCCTCCTACCGCCACCTCACACCCCTCTCCTCCTACCGCCACCTCACACCCCTCTCCTCCTACCGCCACCTCACACCCCTCTCCTCTGCTCTTTCAGGCGACATACTTGGCGCTCATGTCGGACAGAAGTTTTCCACTTATGATAAGGACCAAGACGACCACATTCAGAACTGTGCCGAGTACTGGGGCGGCGGATTCTGGTACGAGTCCCTGGGCTGCGCCGATGCCACGCTCAACGCCCGCTACATGTTGCCCAAAGGCACGGGAAGACATCGCCTTTTCGGTTTCTCCTGGAACAATGGGATGGAGTTACCTGCGCCCCTCAGAAGCAGCCAGATGAAGATGAGGAGACTCCAGGAGAATGATTAGACCATCCCTGGTCCAGTGTTATAACATGGGGTCTCCTGCACCCCAATCTATAATAATAGGGGGGTGTGGATATATAGATATGCCGTGTGAGAGGGCAGGGGAGGGGGTGAATATCTACATCCCGTGCTTCTCTATCAGATAGGGGGGGGCACCCTGCCATACAATGTCCTGGAATGTCGCTGCCCTGGTACCCCAATAAACTGCTTTTTTTGCTACGTGTGTCTCCCCTTGTCCTGTGAGAGTGTCGCGTGTGACCAGCGAGCGGTTACTGGTCCCATGCTGTGAAAGTCAATGGAAAGTCGGGCGAGCACAGAATGAATCCTCCACGAGACGCGCGTCTTTATCCAGTTATGTGTTTATTGAATTCTGAACAAGCAAGGTAACGGTATCATTATCCTCCTCCCGCGGCGCCAGGACACGCGGTGTCAGGACACGCGGCGTCAGGACACGCGGCGCCAGGACACGCGGCGCCAGGACACGCGGCGCCAGGACACGCGGGGCGGCCTACGTGTTATGTGAAAGGTCCCCACAGCCACTAAGAAAGGACTCCCCGCACCCCCAGCAGGAGTCGAGCGAGGAGCCGCCATGAACCACAACCTAAGGAACCCTGTGTCAGGAGACAGACCTGTCTATGGGAATTATTCACTAAACAGTGAGCCAGCAACAGCGTCAGGCCTCAGTCCCGAGCTGCAGGACGCCCCAGGGTGCCGCCACGGCCTAAACGATGCAAACCATTTCACCAAACTCACTGCCGAGTGAACAAAAATAACAGAAACCGTCACAGAGCGGAAACGATGGCCAGAACGAGCCTTCGGGAAGCGCCGACCATAAACACGGAAAATAGGGTGGGATGAAGCCCCTTTACCTCCCCCCTCCTCTTCCCTATGGGGTGTGGTGCAGGACTTTCAAGGCCCCCCCATTTTTGCCGGAATCGTTGAGGCACGGACAGAAGTAAGGGTACACGGTTTCAGTGAAGGACGTGACGAAGGTGTAGATGTGGGACATGTCGTCGGCGTTGTAGAAGGAGAGCACTCCCCCCTCGTAATCCAGGTAGATCCCCACTCGCTGCGGCTTGTTCCGCAAGGTGAGGGACCGGTAAGGGACATCCAAGGCCTTGAACTCGTGTCCGTTCCTCAGCCAGAGGATCCAGAAGCCGTTCTCGGGAGACAAGGTGATGCCCCCGCGCCTGTTCACCGACTCTTTGGCCAAGCCGAGGTTCCACTTTGTTTTGCTCCCGACCTCCACGGCCCAGTAGTGTCGCCCCGACGTGAAGCCCTCAGTGCCCAGGACGCAGCAGCAGTAGTCAAACCGGCGTGGGTTCTCAGGCAGAGACTGCTTGGTGTCGCTGTACCGCACGCAGGTCAGGTCTTCGGACAGGATGAGGTTAAGGTGGGCCGTGCTGGGGTCCATGATTATGTTGGGCAAAGCTGGAAGATGGAAACGTAGGTTTGATTTTAAGCCGGCGTGAGCACAGCTCCCCGATTATTCCACCGCAGCCAAACCTAGCACCGCTGTGCCGAACACACCCAACTGCCAACACACGCAGCGCCGAACACACCCAACTGCCACCGCACGCAGCGCCGAACACACCCAACTGCCAACACACCAGCGCCGAACACACCCAACTGCCAACGCACGCAGCGCCGAACACACCCAACTGCCAACGCACACAGCGCCGAACACACCCAACTGCCAACACACGCAGCGCCGAACACACCCAACTGCCAATGCACGCAGCTCCGAACACACCCAACTGCCAACGCACGCAGCGCCAAACACACCCAACTGTCACCGCACGCAGCGCCAAACACACCCAACTGTCACCGCACGCAGCGCCAAACACACCCAACTGCCACCGCACGCAGAGCCAAACACACCCAACTGCCACCGCACGCAGCGCCAAACATACCCTACTGACGTCGCACGCAGCACCGAACACACTCAACTGCCACCGCACGCAGCGCCGAATACACGCAACTGTCGCCGCATGCAGCGCTAAACACACCCAACTGCCAATGCACGCAGCGCCGAACACACCCAACTGCCAATGCACGCAGCGCCGAACACACCCAACTGCCAACGCACGCAGCGCCAAACACACCCAACTGTCACCGCACGCAGCGCCGAACACAACCAACTGCCGCCAGTGTCAAACACACCCAAATGCCTCTGCATGCAGCGAACACACCCAAATGCCTCTGCATGCAGCGAACACACCCAAATGCCTCAGCATGCAGCGAACACACCCATCTGCCGCAACGCCAAAACACACCCAACTGCCACTGCACGCAGCACCGAACACACCCAACTGCCGCAACGCAAAACACACCCAACTGCCACCGCATGCAGCGAACGCACCCAACTGCCACCGCATGCAGCGAACGCACCCAACTGCCACCGCATGCAACGAACGCACCCAACTGCCACCGCATGCAGCGAACGCACCCAACTGCCACCGCATGCAGCGAACGCACCCAACTGCCACCGCATGCAGCGAACGCACCCAACTGCCACCGCATGCAGCGAACGCACCCAACTGCCACCGCATGCAGCGAACGCACCCAACTGCCACCGCATGCAGCGAACGCACCCAACTGCCACCGCATGCAGCGAACGCACCCAACTGCCACCGAATGCAGCGAATGCACCCAACTGCCACCGCATGCAGCGAACGCACCCAACTGCCACCGCATGCAGCGAACACACCAAACTGCCACCACAAGCAGCGAACACACCAAACTGCCACCACACGCAGCGTCAAACACACCCTATTGCCACCACAGCACCAAACACGTACACACCCCTCCTACCAATGTGTCAAGCACGCACACAGCTCCCAATGTGGCACCAAACACACACACACCCCCACCATACGCATACTACTCGACCCCTGGATTTGCCAGGCCCTGTATTCTCCGGCTCAGCATCCTCCTCTCCTGGTGCCGGCATTGACCCATCTAGCACCTCTGCCCCCAGCCCTGCCCCCCTCTCACCTGGGCTGATGTAAGACTTCATGTCCTTCCAGGCCGTGTACTGAATCAGATCCTTCACTCCGCCATAGCCGAAATCCCTGGGGGCCACCACGTTCTGCGAAGGAAAGCCGTCCCTGTATCCGTTGTAGCAGCTGTAAAGAGAGACGCAGTCACCAGCCGCCCCAGCGAAGTATTACGGCATCGAGACGCTTCAGAGATAGCGTGTGATGTCATACACAGATACTCACATCTCCATGCAGGACTTTATATCCTGGAAAAGAGGGAGATAGAGAGCGCGGTCAGCGAATCACAGACATGAACGCATTTCAGCAAACACCAAGAGAAGCATCAGCAGGAAAAATGACCCCGGACACGTGTCTCTTCCCACCACAGTAGCGGGGTAAATCCCCTCTGGTTATAGGCATGGCCGTGCAGTTGGCATTCAGTGTTTTACCACCAAATACGACTCATTGCCGCGCAGTAAAGGGTTAATCCTGAGGATTCCACGCATGGCTCATCTCAATTGACGTATGAGATGTATGGGGGGGGGGGTGCCCTGACACACATAATGTGGGGTTACTGTGTGTACTGGGCAGTCAGTGGGGTTACAGCGTGTGAGGGGGCACTCAGTGGGGTTACAGCGTCTGAGGGGGCACTCAGTGGGGTTACAGCGTGTGAGGGGGCACTCAGTGGGGTTACAGCGTCTGAGGGGGCACTCAGTGGGGTTACAGCGTCTGAGGGGGCACTCAGTGGGGTTACAGCGTCTGAGGGGGCACTCAGTGGGGTTACAGCGTCTGAGGGGGCACTCAGTGGGGTTACAGCGTCTGGGGGCACTCAGTGGGGTACAGCGTCTGAGGGGGCACTCAGTGGGGTTACAGCGTCTGAGGGGGCACTCAGTGGGGTTACAGCGTCTGAGGGGGCACTCAGTGGGGTTACAGCGTCTGAGGGGGCACTCAGTGGGGTTACAGCGTCTGAGGGGGCACTCAGTGGGGTTACAGCGTCTGAGGGGCACTCAGTGGGGTTACAGCGTCTGAGGGGGCACTCAGTGGGGTTACAGCGTCTGAGGGGCACTCAGTGGGGTTACAGCGTCTGAGGGGGCACTCAGTGGGGTTACAGCGTCTGAGGGGCACTCAGTGGGTTACAGCGTCTGAGGGGCACTCAGTGGGGTTACAGCGTCTGAGGGGCACTCAGTGGGGTTACAGCGTCTGAGGGGGCACTCAGTGGGGTTACAGCGTCTGAGGGGGCACTCAGTGGGGTTACAGCGTCTGAGGGGGCACTCAGTGGGGTTACAGCGTCTGAGGGGGCACTCAGTGGGGTTACAGCGTGTACGGGGGCACTCAGTGGGGTTACAGCGTGTACGGGGGCACTCAGTGGGGTTACAGCATGTACGGGGGCACTCAGTGGGGTTACGTGTGGGGGGAGATGCACATACCGTGAGGAAGGTGATAGGGTCCTGCTCGTACAGTCGGGGCTGGGTGGTGCTGATGGTCTGCAGGATGCCCTGGCAGTTCTGCTTGATCTTGTTCAGGCTGTCCTCCATCTCCGCCAGGATCAGGTCTCCTTCCTGCTGAAGTTCCCGCAGCAGACGCTCCTCTCGCTCGCGCAGGTACTGGTGCAACTTCTCAAACTCCATGCTGACCTGATGCTTAGTGCTCAGCAGATTCCCCTGAAACGAAACCATAAACTGACTCGTGGGAAAACATTACATCACACAGACACCACCTTAATTTCTAAATATTCCTATCCAGCTGACGGAAAGTTTGGATTTTAGTAAGGACTCGGAGGCGAGTATTTGCATACTCTTTTCTTTATTGCTCCTATGGCAGCAAAGAAACTTAAGAAAAAAACAAACTTATCCGCCAACTTAGGGTCCCTCATAAAGTCCAGTCACCACTCCCCAGTCTATAAAAGGTCAGAGCAGGAGCGGCAAAATCCTTTCTATCTCCAGGAGACTAGTGACCACAGACTCAGGAGAACGCCCAACAGGGGCAGCTGGAAAGCCGGAGACAACACATGAGAGAACAACTCTTGAAGGAGACGATCATGAGGCTGCAGAACATGGAGACCAACAGGAATCCAACCAACCCAAACCCAACGGGAGGTAATGAAGACGAACCTTCCAAAAAGGGAGACGTCATACAGTTAATAAGTAACAGCGAACAAAGAGTCGCGCATGTAATAATAAATAACAAACGAGTCAGAAGAAAAAGGTGAACCGGAATATAGTCTAAATACGACCCAACCAGAGAGGGAGAGGTGGGAAATACTCGCCTCATAGTCCTTATTAAAATCCAAACTTTCTGACAGTAGGGTACGAAAATTTGTAAATTTTAAGACCTGGCCTCGGAGGCTCCTATTTGCAGGTTCAACGCAATAACGACGACTCAGACCAATGAGAAACCGGTTTAAAATAAAAAGGAACGAAATGTAGAATCCCTAGACCAGTCAGCAGCCTTCATAATGTCCTCCAAACGACAACCCGCAACAAACGCCTTAGATGCCGCCGCACTACGGGTGGAATGTGCACCAAAAACTGGGAGACATCTACTCCAGCCAAAGCCAATATCCATCAAGCCCATCATCTCACCAGGGTAGGCGTACTGACAGGTAACTGGGGTCTGAAGGACACAGTGACGACCACAAAGACATGGCCCTATGTTCATAATCTTGGAGGCAGACAGCAGGACAGAAATCAGGAGTAGAAGGGAAGGCTGGGAAAAACACTGTACGGATCAAAGTTTTGGTATGTCGAGACACATCAAAACAAACACACCCGGGAGGAACGAGCGGCCTGATAAAGCGAGGGCCCAAACATCACTGACACGGAGAGAAGGCAAAGCAGAACCAACAATTTGCCGGACAACTGACATAATGACAAAGATCCATTATCCGGCCACGACCGGAGGAAAGACACAACCATAGATACAGCCCAGGTAGAGGAATATCGATGAACCGCAGGTCTAGATAAAACACAACCCCTTGTGGAGGCAACACACTAAAAGGATGACGTCCCAACGGCGAACCGTCAAAACCCATATGACTGGCCGAACGCACCAACCAAAGTAAAGCCAAAATATAAAACAATTTAAAAAACGAATTTTAGCTCAGAAAGTATAGATTAAAGAAACATGTGGCAGTTTGTAAAAAACGTATCATCTCAGTCACCGCAGGAGGAAGGGATTCTGTCGCTCCTGCTCTGACCTTTTATGGAGTGGGGAGGGGCCTCTGGTCTGTGGGAGGGGCCCCGTGGTTGGGGATAAGTTTACCATGTTTTTCTTATAAAGTTTCTTTGCTGCTGTGAGAACAATAAAGAGACTACAAATAGGAGCCGCCGAGCTCCGGTCTTAAAACGCACACACACACGTACCCAGGCATCATCACACAGCACATATATTCACTATGGTTATATCTGTGTGATTTGTGTCGGGGAGGGGTCGGGTTATATCTGTGATTTGTGTCGGGGAGGGGTCGGGTTATATCTGTGTGATTTGTGTCAGGGAGGGGTCGGGTTATATCTGTGTGATTTGTGTCAGGGAGGGGTCGGGTTATATCTGTGTGATTTGTGTCGCTGAGGGGTCGGGTTATATCTGTGTGATTTGTGTCGGGGAGGGGTCGGGTTATATCTGTGTGATTTGTGTCAGGGAGGGGTCGGGTTATATCTGTGTGATTTGTGTCAGGGAGGGGTCGGGTTATATCTGTGTGATTTGTGTCGCTGAGGGGTCGGGTTATATCTGTGTGATTTGTGTCGGGGAGGGGTCGGGTTATATCTGTGTGATTTGTGTCAGGAGGGGTCGGGTTATATCTGTGTGATTTGTGTCAAGGGGTCGGGTTATATCTGTGTGATTTGTGTCAGGGAGGGGTCGGGTTATATCTGTGTGATTTGTGTCAGGGAGGGGTCGGGTTATATCTGTATGATTTGTGTCAGGGAGGGGTCGGGTTATATCTGTGTGATTTGTGTCGCTGAGGGGTCGGGTTATATCTGTGTGATTTGTGTCGGGGAGGGGTCGGGTTATATCTGTGTGATTTGTGTCAGGGAGGGGTCGGGTTATATCTGTGTGATTTGTGTCAGGGAGGGGTCGGGTTATATCTGTGTGATTTGTGTCAGGGAGGGGTCGGGTTATATCTGTGATTTGTATCAGGGAGGGGTCGGGTTATATCTGTGTGATTTGTGTGGGGAGGGGTCGGGTTATATCTGTGTGATTTGTGTCAGGGAGGGGTCGGGTTATATCTGTGTGATTTGTGTCAGGGAGGGGTCGGGTTATATCTGTGTGATTTGTGTCAGGGAGGGGTCGGTTATATCTGT
Source organism: Leptobrachium leishanense (assembly GCA_009667805.1). NCBI lineage: Eukaryota > Metazoa > Chordata > Amphibia > Anura > Megophryidae > Leptobrachium > Leptobrachium leishanense. The sequence continues at coordinate 106,746,317 of CM019074.1, forward strand.
GTGATTTGTGTCAGGGAGGGGTCGGGTTATATCTGTGTGATTTGTGTCAGGGAGGGGTCGGGTTATATCTGTGTGATTTGTGTCAGGAGGGGTCGGGTTATATCTGTGATTTGTGTCGGGGAGGGGTCGGGTATATCTGTGATTTGTGTCGGGGAGGGGCCGGTTATATCTGTGTGATTTGTGTCAGGGAGGTCGGTTATATCTGTGTGATTTGGGTCGGGGAGGGGTCGGGTTATATCTGTGTGATTTGTGTCGGAGGGGTCGGGTTATATCTGTGTGATTTGTGTCAGGAAGGGGTCGGGTTATATCTGTGTGATTTGTGTCAGGGAGGGGTCGGGTTATATCTGTGTGATTTGTGTCAGGGAGGGGTCGGTTATATCTGTGTGATTTGTGTCGGGGAGGGGTCGGGTTATATCTGTGATTTGTGTCAGGGAGGGGTCGGGTTATATCTGTGTGATTTGTGTCGGGGAGGGGTCGGGTTATATCTGTGTGATTTGTGTCAGGGAGGGGTCGGGTTATATCTGTGTGATTTGTGTCGGGGAGAGATCGGGTTATATCTGTGTGGTTTGTGTCGGGGAGGGGTCGGGTATATCTGTGTGATTTTGTCAGGGAGGGGTCGGGTTATATCTGTGTGGTTTGTGTCGGGGAGGGGTCGGGTTATATCTGTTGATTTGGTCAGGAGGGGTCGGGTTATATCTGTGTGATTTGTGTCAGGGAGGGGTCGGGTTATATCTGTGTGATTTGTGTCAGGGAGGGGTCGGTTATATCTGTGATTTGTGTCGGGGAGGGGTCGGGTTATATCTGTGATTTGTGTCAGGAGGGTCGGTTATATCTGTGATTTGTGTCAGGGAGGGGTCGGGTTATATCTGTGTGATTTGTGTCGGAGGGGTCGGGTTATATCTGTGTGATTTGTGTCAGGGAGGGGTCGGGTTATATCTGTGTGATTTGTGTCAGGGAGGGGTCGGGTTATATCTGTGTGATTTGTGTCAGGAGGGGTCGGGTTATACTGTATTAGGCTAGGGTCAGACTAGCGCAGTTTTAACGTGCGTTTAGCCGCACGAAATCACGGCCGTACTAGCAGCAAATGACGTCCAATGCCGGGAACATACGACGAACGGCCGCACGAAAGTTCGTCCGCGCAACGCAAGTGGCCAACGAACGCATTTTTTCGAGAACGTCAAACCGCTACTACTGACGTACAGAGTGCGCTGCGGCCGCATAGCGGCGTTGTGTGTGATTAGGAGACGTCAGACGCTGCTCATGTCCGGCCAACATAACGTCCAGACTCAAAAAGTGTTTTATTGATGATCCGTACAAAATCACGGACGAAAAGGCGCATCGTATGACAGCTATCGCGTATTCCGGGGGAAAATACGTACGTTCGTTCGACCGAACTTTTTCACGGACGACGTGAAAAATGCGTTCGTCTGACCCTAGCCTAAGCAGTAGGAAAAGGGAAGTGCTCATGCCACTGTACAGAGCACTGGTGAGACCTCACTTGGAGTACTGTGTGCAGTACAGGAGACCGTATCTCCAGAAGGATATAGACATCTTAGAGAGAGTTCAGAGAAGGGCTACTAAAATGGTGTACGCCGGCTTGAAGGAGAAAAGTTACCAGGAAAGGGTTAATGATCTTAACATGTACAGCTTGGAAAAAAGAGGAGACAGAGGAGATATGATAGAAACATGTAAATACGTAAAGGGAATCCACAAGGTAGAGGAAGGGAGTATATTTAAAAGGAAACAAAGTAGCAAAACAAGAGGACATAGTCTTAGATTAGAGGGGCAAAGGTTTAAAAGTAACATCAGGAAGCATTATTTTACTGAGCGGGTGGTGGATACATGGAACAGTCTTCCAGTAGAAGTGGTAGAGGCCAAAACAGTGATTGAATTTAAGCAGGCATGGGATAGGCATAAGGCTATCTTAAACAAAAGATAAATCCAGGTCAAGTATCCATGTAATTGGGCAGACTAGATGGGCCGAAAGGTTCTTATCTGCCGACATTTTTCTATGTTTCTATCTGTGTGATTTGTGTCAGGGAGGGGTCGGGTTATATCTGTGTGATTTGTGTCGGGGAGGGGTCGGTTATATCTGTGATTTGTGTCGGGGAGGTCGGGTTATATCTGTGTGATTTGTGTCGGGGAGGGGTCGGGTTATATCTGTGTGATTTGTGTCGGGGAGGGGTCGGGTTATATCTGTGTGATTTGTGTAAGGGAGGGGTCGGGTTATATATCTGTGTGATTTGTGTCAGGGAGGGGTCGGGTTATATCTGTGTGATTTGCGTCAGGAGGTCGGGTTATATCTGTCAGGGAGGGGTCGGTTTATATCTATGTGATTTGTGTCAGGGAGGGGTCGGGTTATATCTGTGTGATTTGTGTCGGGGAGGGGTCGGGTTATATCTGTTGATTTGTGTCGGGGAGGGGTCGGTTATATCTGTGTGATTTGTGTCAGGAGGGGTCGGGTTATATCTGTGGTGATTTGCGTCAGAGGGGGTCGGGTTATATCTGTGTCAGGAGGGGTCGGGATATCTATGTGATTTGTGTCAGGGAGGGGTCGGGTTATATCTGTGTGATTTGTGTCAGGGAGGGGTCGGGTTATATCTGTGTGATTTGCGTCAGGGAGGGGTCGGGTTATATCTGTGTCAGGGAGGGGTCGGGTTATATCTGTGTTTGTGTCAGGGAGGGGTCGGGTTATATCTGTGTGATCTGTGTCAGGGAGGGGTCGGGTTATATCTGTGTGATTTGTGTCAGGGAGGGGTCGGGTTATATCTGTGATTTGTGTCAGGGAGGGGTCGGGTTATATCTGTGTGATTTGTGTCAGGGAGGGGTCGGGTTATATCTGTGTGATTTGTGTCAGGGAGGGGTCGGGTTATATCTGTGTGATTTCTGTCGGGGAGGGGTCGGGTTATATCTGTGATTTGTGTCAGGGAGGGGTCGAGTTACAGCTTGTGTACCATCATATGGATGTGCTTGAGCTCAGCTTCCCTATGATGTCACTGGGTGTGTGTACACGAATGTGTGTTGGCTGGTATATAACTCCAGGGATAGCTGCATGGACATGGCATAGGGGTGCTAATCACACACAGGGGACTCTCACACGCCATCACTGTTGGCTCGGTGACATCATACCCTGTGCTGAGCGATCATCTGTTCCTGCGCGCACTGCATCTGCTGCAGCTCCTTCAGGCGGGACTCCAGAGGGGCGATGGCGGAGATCAGCTCATCCTGTGGGAAGACAGACAGAAATTTCCACCGATTCACTACATGTCACAGTCACGTGTTCCAGAACTACATCTATAAAAGAGTAAAACAATGTTTTGATAAAATGGCGCTTCGGAAAATGAGACGGGGGACTCACTAGAAATCACAAATCAGAATGAAGAATGAATAGAAAGAGAGAAGGAACCGGCGCTTCCCAGAAAAAGAGCACGGCCAAAAACGGACCTGTAAAAAAAGGCAATTCTTACATTAATGGATGTAGAAATCATGTGGGATTTCTTCGTATAGATACAAAAAGCGCACACAGTAACCGTGCAGAGAAACATTCCATTAACAAGCCGACTCGCGCTGCGCAGCTCGATTGGTTCCACAGTGCAGATTGTTAGGGGTCAATCCGCCGAACTTCCTCCCGACAATGGTTTTCTGAAAACCTCAATGGATAAGAGGAAGAAACTTCCATGGTGTAATAACGTTTTATTTCAATAAAAACAAGGTGATGCTAGACCTTACTCGCCCCTTATGGAGCGATAGCAAGCTCAAGGGACCCAGCGCAGACAAGATGTTGGGCAGAACTATCAAAGCCTTGTTGTGGTTAGTCGTGTTTCATAAAACCACACGATGTCTCTTAAAAGTGGATTAACAAATGGTAGGAACATATAGTAACATAAAAATAATGTTTACAGGGAAATAGCCAGACGCGTTTCGCGCTATGTGCAGTTACGGGGAGAAGTGAGAGTTCACCTAAAGGTCTCCTCTTTTTTGCTCTATACAAGATTGAGAGAGTCTGGAGGGGTGAGGATTAAAAAAAGTTAATCGAGAGGAGATGACGCTTATTTCCATTTTGATACATTAATACCAAGAGGTCGTAACAAAGATCTGGAAGTTACATGTTTTTTATCATTACACTGGTGCTCTGTATGTTCAAAGCAAAAACGGTACTTTCTACAATAACACTGCACGACGTTCTATTACAGGGGTACAAGAAAAACATTTCAGACACTCCAATTCCAACTCTGCTATATTTTTAACCCTTTCACTGCTGAGGACGTGTGGGAAACGTCCTCATTGACTCCTAAGGAAAGATAGGGGTGGAGGTAGGGGATTCCTTTGAACCCGATATCTCCCGATTGGTGGCAGCTAGCAGGGTCATGTGTGGTATCATTAGAAAGGAGAGAGCATGGCCTTTCCAATGGTACCACACATGACCATGTTTAAATTAAAGAAGAAAAATAATAAAAATAATAATAAAAAGGAAAAACATGTTTTTTTAAGACGTGAAATGGCTCAGCAGTGAAAAGGTTAAGGGAGTTCTGTATATGTTATTTGCAATGTTTGAAGTAATTATAATCATAGAGACATACAGGCGATCTGGTCGCAAGGTTTAATGGTTGCTAAGACCCTTCCTCCTCCTCTTCTTTTATTGTTGTTTTACTTTTCTTTTTTCCTACGTGAATCACTGAATAACGGAGGAATTAAATGAAAGTAAACTCGATTGGCTCATTATGCGCAGGTCCATTGGGATAGAATATGGAGGGAGGTCCCGGCATCCAGGCGACTGGACAGGGCCGTAGGAAGGGCGAGGCGAGTGAGGCACATGCCTCGGGCATAGCTGTGAAGGGGCGCAGCCATGGCTCGAGTCCTGCAGGAATGCTGCGGGAACGCGGGTTGTGGGAACCTGCATTCCCGCAGCTTTCCAGCAGGACTCGAGCCATGGCTGCGCCCCTTCACAGCTGTAATGCGCCCAGGATCTAACAGCAAGCCGCGATTTTGCGAGATCGCGGCAAGCTGTTTCATCGATCCCAGGCGAGCGGCTGCACTTCCTGTCAGCGGCCGTTCAAGCAGGAAGCACGCGGCCGCCGGCAATGAGAGGTGAGCTGGGGCAATATCCATGAGACCTGGGGGCAATATCCGGGAGACCTGGGGGCAATATCCGGGAGACCTGGGGGCAATATCCGGGAGACCTGAGGGCAATATATCCATGAGACCTGGGGGCACTATCCATGAGATTTGGGGGCACTATCCAGGAGACCTGGGGGCACTATCCATGAGACCTGGGGGCATATCCAGGAGAGCTGGGGGCAATATCCAGGAGAGCTGGGGGCATTATCCATGAGACCTGGGGCAATATCCATGAGAGCTGGGGACACTATCCATGAGACCTGGGGACATTATCCATGAGACCTGGGGGCATATCCATGAGACCTGGGGGCACTATCCATGAGACCTGGGGGCACTATCCATGAGACCTGGGGCATTATCCATGAGACCTGGGGGGCAGGGCATTATCCATGAGACCTGGGGGGCAGGGCATTATCCATGAGACCTGGGGGGGCAGGACATTATCCATGAGACCTGGGGGGGCAGGGCATTATCCATGAGACCTGGGGGGCAGGGCATTATCCATGAGACCTGGGGGGCAGGGCATTATCCATGAGACCTGGGGGGCAGGGCATTATCCATGAGACCTGGGACATTATCCATGAGACCTGGGGCATTATCCATGAGAGCTGGGGCATTATCCATGAGAGCTGGGGCATTGTCCATGAGAGCTGGGGCATTATCCATGAGAGCTGGGGCATTATCCATGAGAGCTGGGGCAATCTATACCCATCTGAGCTGGGGTCAATTATATCCATGTGAACTGGGGAAAATAGTCTGGGGGCTAAGTGTATATTATTCTGGGGGGGTGTATATTATGCTACATGTTCTTTTGCTATACATGCATGTATTCTGTGTGTACTGTATTTGTGCATGTACTGTGTGCGCACTATATATGTAGTGCCCCATCACCTCCTTAACGCTAGCATTCACACATGTGAGCGTTGGTGCTGGGTTAAATGAGGTTACTGCATGCTGCCCATATCACATCCTAGCACAGGACCCTCATATTACAATCCCAACGCTAACAGGTTAATAAATCCAGGAGATTGTGCTTTTCAGTGCCAGGTTACTGTACTTTGCTCTCCCTATACTTAACATGGGGAGCGCAAAGTGCTAACGCTAATTACCATCCCGCCATAGCTACAAACGTTACCCACAGCTCGACGCTGGTGCTAAGTGACGCCGCTTCTACAGAATCAGTCAGCACCAGCTGGAACCCCCCCCCCAAATATCACATACTTGCCTCTCATCCCACAGCGCAAAGGGTGGTCCGATCCACTGCTTCTGGTCGCGGGGAGCATCCAGGAGCTTAGCACTGCGCCACTGGTCGGGGACTCTGATTTTTAAAACTATGTGGGGGGGCAGAATTTTCTGTTTTTGCCTCGGGTGTAAAAGGAGCTCGCTGCGGCTCTGCGACTGCGAGCCGTCCAGGAAGTGCGTTTCAGATGAAGCGATGCACAAGAAACGGACGTCTAACGAGGAAACTCGAGCAGCTGGGAATGGACCAATCGCACACAAGAATGGCCCGTATATTGCCGGACATTTTTTCGAAGACTTAGATATTTCTATACGGCCACTGAGGAAGCGATTATTAGCGCGAAACGCGTCTGGCTATTTCCCTGTAAACATTATTTTTATGTTACTATATGTTCCTACCATTTTTGAATCCACTTTTAAGAGAGATCGTGTGGTTTTATGAAACACGACTAACCACAACAAGGCTTTGATAATTGACAGGACATGTGTTGCTGTACCCGTGTACATCCTGCAGGTATTTGTGTACCTGGGTATGGCTCGTGCACGTGTCCCTATACCGGTCTGGCTGCTCTCTGTATTAGACGCAGGCACAGATTGGAGCAATAAACTGAATGAGGACATGAACACACGCGTGTACATCACACAGGTAGCCCTATGTACATTTAGTGGAGTGCACAGACAGACACGGGATCCCTGACCGTAAGTCACAAACACCCCAAGAGGTGAAACAAGGTACCGGGGGAGGGGGCATTTGCTTGTGCCACACTGCATACGTCTACACACATGTGGGGCACTAATAAGGTATATGTGTGTGTCTCGTTGCACGGCTTGCCCCATAGCAGTGTGTTCTGTGTGCAACACATGTTCATGAGGTCTTTAGGTATTGCGTGTGTCATGTCTGTGCCCATGCTTTGCCACAGATCTACATGTAACAGCTGCCCCTCAAATATGTAAAGTGCACCCCCTGCATGATACATGTGTCATTAGATCATGTTACGTATGTATTGTACACCGCGAGTCATACATGTGTCATTAGATCATGTTACGAATGTATTATACACCGCGAGTCATACATGTGTCATTAGATCATGTTACGTATTGTACACCGCGAGTCATACATGTGTCATTAGATCATGTTACGTATTGTACACCGCGAGTCATACATGTGTCATTAGATCATGTTACGTATTGTACACCGCGAGTCATACATGTGTCATTAGATCGTTACGAATGTATTATACACCGCGAGTCATACATGTGTCATTAGATCATGTTACGAATGTATTATACACCGCGAGTCATACATGTGTCATTAGATCATTTTACGTATTGTACACCGCGAGTCATACATGTGTCATTAGATCATGTTACGTATTGTACACCGCGAGTCATACATGTGTCATTAGATCATGTTACGTATTGTACACCGCGAGTCATACATGTGTCATTAGATCGTTACGAATGTATTATACACCGCGAGTCATACATGTGTCATTAGTCATGTTACGTATTGTACACCGCGAGTCATACATGTGTCATTAGATCATTTTACGTATTGTACACCGCGAGTCATACATGTGTCATTAGATCATGTTACGTATTGTGCACCGCGAGTCATACATGTGTCATTAGATCATGTTACGTATTGTACACCGCGAGTCATACATGTCATTAGATCATGTTACGAATGTATTATACAGCGCGAGTCATACATGTGTCATTAGATCATGTTACGAATGTATTATACAGCGCGAGTCATACATATTGTCATGGAGCTGATGTAACGCTCCATGCTTCAAACCCCAAGAGACTTTATGTTCATTTATATCGTGTGATTTTAAATATATTTTACATCGTTTGGTTTTAGTTTAAATTAGTTTAGTGTAAAATGGCGTAACTTTAGTTTTAAATATACTTATATTCCTGTAGGTAAATGTGTTTCTGTATAGCCAGTAAACAAGCTTTACTGCTGTGTAATTTATGCAACAGGGCTATTCCCCTTATCTAGCTGCATGTTTAATTCAAGGGATCGGTGATAGTGTTTGTCTTTAATGTGATGTGTTAGAACAATGGATTATACAAATGTTGTGTGAGCTGAAGGCTAAAGAATGTAAAGAATGTTTATTGTAAATACCTATCTGACATAATGTAATTAGCATATTGGTAGGACGAGGTGCGTCATTTATGCAAATTATGACTGTTGGATTTCAGCACAAATGGTGGCGTTTTTTTCATTAAAAAGTCAGAGAACTCTCAGAGCTCAGAGAGAGAGAATCCTGTTTTAAAGCATACAGCCGCGCCTGGTGTCTTTATTACAAACTACGCTACACTATATACTCAACATCAGAAAGCACTGAGCGGCCTTCTGGAAATTCCTAACGGCTCCAGGGCAGAGGAACAGAAGCAGGCGGGTCAAGCTGCTCGTGGCGCTGAGGACAGCGCTCCCAGTAGCCGGGCTGACCGCAACGAAGGGGTGTTTGGAGAGCCAGCACAGATGGAAGAGAACGGTTCCGTCACACTGGTGGCAAGCGGTGGGATAAGCTCTCCAACCCCAGAAGAAACGCAGAATGGCCAGCCATGCCAACTACAAGAGGGACACGCTGAGAGACATAGTGGAGAATCGAGGAGGGGCCGCTGGCTCAAAAACTAAAGACACCCTGGTAGGAGAACTGGTCGCAATGGATCAACGGAACGGGGGCATAGGGACCCCGGTCACAGCAGACCCCTTCCGAAAGAAAGTCCGAGAGAGGATAGCTATGTACGGTGCCGCCCCGTCAGAAGCCGCCATACAACAGGCCATTAGGGACATCCAACAACAAGAGGAGCGAGAAAAGGAGCGCCAGCATGAACTGCGGATGGCGGAGATACAGGCCAGTCGGATAGAAAGCCCGTCCATAAGAGACCGGTTCCAGCAAAGATTAAGGAGGGCGATGGCCCAGGCGGATGAACCTGGTGCCTGGCAGGACGAGCACTGGTGGAAAGATTTTGTCCGCCAGGAGATGTGGAACGAGGCCATCCATCAGGAGGAGGACTGCCCTGAAGAAGCCCTTCCCACTTATACGGAGAGGTACGAGCACCAGTGGTACTTACGGGTGCCCTTTTTGGGAGAACAGCCTCGAGAGGAATGGCTGACAGAGTTAGGCGAACTGGTCTAGAGCAAAATTATACTGGACACCAGCTACAGAGCCTTCCAGTGGTTTACGGCCCAACTAATGCCCAGCACAGCAGACAGCAGCCCAACAGAAGGCTTTGACTACGGCGGCACAGGGTGCTGTATACAAGGATGGGCAAAGACCCCTGTTTTGGGGACGACGCGGAGTGGCGGCGGGAACAACTCCTGGACCTCCGGTATGAGGAACTGGAAGTCCTTGACGATGACTATGATACAGAGGAACTGGGAGTTCCTGGTTGAGCAGGAATGGGAGCTCGAAAAGGCCTACAAAAGGCTGTTCGACGACGTTCCACAGCTAGGCCTAAGCACCATTACCTGGGACTGTCCGGCGGAAGAAGCGGGCAGTCAAAGTGGCACTGAAGAATTGGAGCTCGAGGCGCTCCCTTGGTTCCCCCTCATGACCACAGCAGAGGAGGAAGCGCTGGCAACAGGGCGGAGTGCCGCTGGCCTCTGCCCATCCCCAGACCCAGAGATGGAGGACACTATTCTCCCGCAAGACGACACTGTGTCAGTATCTATCCCCCCAGCTGAAGCGCTGGCAACAGGGCAGAGTGCCGCTGGCCTCTGCCCAGACCCGGAAATGGAGGACACTAGTCTCCCGCAAGACGACACTGTGTCAGTATCTATCCCCCCAGCTGAAGCGCTGGCGACGGGGCAGAGCGCCGATGCCCTCTGGATCCAGGAGAGGATCCCCCGGGCTGGTTTTCCCACAGCCCATGACCCCACCGAGAATGGAGAACGCCATTCTCCTGCCCGGAGACACGCCCCCAGCATCTACCCCTCCAGCAGAAGAGCTGGCAACGGGGCAGAGTGCCGCTGGCCTCTGCCCACCACCCAACTTGTGCCCAGAGGATCCAGGCAAGTTTTTCCAGAGGGTGCTACCCACCCGACCAATGGCTCCCCTGAGAATGGAGGACGCCATTCTCCCGCAAGGAGGCACTTCCCCAGCATCCACCCCCCCCAGCAGAATCGCTGGCTACAGGGCAGAGCATTTCCAACCTCTGCCCACCTCCCAACCCGTTAGGTGGGGCAAGAGGCCTCTGGCCTATTTCCCTCAACGGCTGGCCAGAGCACCAGGGGCACGTGCAGTTGGCACACGTTCCCCCCGGGTTATTGAAACCCTGGGAGAAGGTACAGGCGGTACCTCTCCCCAACAGCGAGACACTTCCCCAGGAGGGGACACCAGCAAAGGATTACACCAGCGACACGCTGGGCCCCAGAGTATAGGGCACCCCTCGGACAGCAGGCCAGCCCACAAGGACAAGTGGAGAAACCTGGGTGCTCGCCTCCTCCCGACAGACTATGGACCCACAGCCTTCCAGCGACCGTCAGACCCCGCTGACTTTGCTTATGTGCCCGCAACCATGGAACTTTGAAGATGGCACAGAAGAGGGGCAAGGTGAGAGGTCTCGTCAGTGGCAAGCGATCCGTTTGGGATCTAAGCTTGCCCTGCCGTTCTGGAAGGGGGGACATATGTCATGGAGCTGATGTAACGCTCCATGCTTCAAACCCCCAAGAGACTTTATGTTCATTTGTATCGTGTGATTTTAGATATATTTTACATCGTTTGGTTTTAGTTTAAATTAGTTTAGTGTAAAATGGCGTAACTTTAGTTTTAAATATACTTATATTCCTGTAGGTAAATGTGTTTCTGTGGAAAAGGTGGGGTCCTAGTGGCGCACTTGATACTTTCTAAAGTGGGAAATGTTTAGTGTGGTGGGTATATATCAATTGTCTATAGACGTTTGACAAGGGGAATATTCAGTGAATCAGTCTTTCCCTAAAACAATCTTGTGCAATATGCAACAGAATGTAAAAAATTAACAGCGTTGGTAACCTCTAATATCTTGCATGTGGGTCCGCCTCAAAAAATGCAAGGTGAGGAAAAACACGTGCAGAAAGTGCAAATAACGTGCAAATCATAAAGTGCAATTCAGCAATAGTGGTACTACTACCTACTGTCGTATATGTGAATCAATCTCACAATAACGTAATGTGCAAATTGCATATAAAGTGCAAGTATTCGTAACGTTCTTCTATTAATATAGTGCAACGCAAAAAGTACTGGTGTGGATCCCGAAGGGTCCACGGTCTCACAGTGCAAAACGTGAGTGCAAATGCTATATATTCGTATTGATCCTCTATTGATAAAAGTGCAAACACAAAAAGTGTTGATATGAAATCAAGGAGTCCGTAATAGTGTCCAGTAATTTTACCAGTCTCTGGTCTATTACCACACAATGTACGTGTGTAGAGGGTTACCCACTGGGTAAATGGACCAAATCAGGGTTGTTGGCCGCCAAATGATTTATAGAGTCAAATGTCCCAGCGTTGTACTTCCTTCCTCCAATTGGTGAATTCCATAGCATGGGGAGGAGAAAAGAAGAATAATAGTGCAGACTGCTAGAATGGATTTAAGTGAGTATCTTAAATATATATATATCACACTCACAAATTTAAGAGCCTGATGGGTCCCGGCTCTGGATTGAAATGCCTCACGCCAAATACAGGGTGACGTTCCCCCTTTTAGTCGAAAAAGATCCCATACACACCACACTGTTTGAAAAAGGCACAGAGGGTGCCGAAACGCGTCACAGTAACCATTTTTCACCCCCCCCCCATTTTATGGAATAAACCAATTTTTGTCATTTTACCTTTTTCTGATCTAATCCATTTATTTATTTTAACCTCTTCTGAAGAAAATCACTTGCCTTCCTATCCTCCTGGACTGAAGGTGATAGGCAGAGGTAGCAAGAGTTTTTTTCAAATTTTTCCTTCATACCCCAATTATCCCTCCTCTCATCTAGAAGTCGACCAAGGAGCAGAGTTCGGAACGAGAAGACACTACAGGAGAAAGGGGTAAGGTGCACACCTGACTGAGAAGCACCACTCGCCTTCACGCTGAGCCTGAGATAATCGAGGCTCCACCATTGGTGAGTGGAATGATAATTGTAACCATCTAAATATACAAACTGAGTTATGCTATGGGAGCACTCCCTCTCTGTGTGTGTTTTATTTGAGGACAACCGGATCTTTTTCGACTAAAAAGGGGGAACGTCACCCTGTATTTGGCGTGAGTCATTTCAATCCAGAGCCGGGACCCATCAGGCTCTTAAATTTGTGAGTGTGATATATATATTTAAGATACTCACTTAAATCCATTCTAGCAGTCTGCACTATTATTCTTCTTTTCTCCTCCCCATGCTATGGAATTCACCAATTGGAGGAAGGAAGTACAACGCTGGGACATTTGACTCTATAAATCATTTGGCGGCCAACAACCCTGATTTGGTCCATTTACCCATTGGGTAACCCTCTACACACGTACATTGTGTGGTAATAGACCAGAGACTGGTAAAATTACTGGACACTATTACGGACTCCTTGATTTCATATCAACACTTTTTGTGTTTGCACTTTTATCAATAGAGGATCAATACGAATATATAGCATTTGCACTCACGTTTTGCACTGTGAGACCGTGGACCCTTCGGGATCCACACCAGTACTTTTTGCGTTGCACTATATTAATAGAAGAACGTTACGAATACTTGCACTTTATATGCAATTTGCACATTACGTTATTGTGAGATTGATTCACATATACGACAGTAGGTAGTAGTACCACTATTGCTGAATTGCACTTTATGATTGTGATTTGCACGTTATTTGCACTTTCTGCACGTGTTTTTACTCACCTTGCATTTTTTGAGGCGGACCCACATGCAAGATATTAGAGGTTACCAACGCTGTTGTTAATTTTTTACATTCTGTTGCATATTGCACAAGATTGTTTTAGGGAAAGACTGATTCACTGAATATTCCCCTTGTCAAACGTCTATAGACAATTGATATATACCCACCACACTAAACATTTCCCACTTTAGAAAGTATCAAGTGCGCCACTAGGACCCCACCTTTTCCATATCATCCATCTGCACATTTGAGTTGAGATTTTTTGTGCAGCACCTTGTAGGCAGCAACCCCCTAAACTGAATTACTGATTAAGCGCCTCCACAGACACTCACTCCTGTCAAATGTGTTTCTGTATAGCCAGTAAACAAGCTTTACTGCTGTGTAATTTATGCAACAGGGCTTTTCCCCTTATCTGGCTGCATGTTTAATTCAAGGGATCTGTGATAGTGTTTGTGTTTAATCTGATGTGTTAGAACAATGGATTATACAAATGTGTGAGTTGAAGGCTAAAGAATGTAAAGAATGTTTATTGTAAATAACTGACAATGTAATTAGCATATTGGTAGGACGAGGTGAGTCATTTATGCAAATTATGACTGTTGGATTTCAGCATAAATGGTGGCGTTTTGTTCATTAAAAGTCAGAGAACTCTCAAACTCAGAGCTCAGAGAGAGAATCCTGTTTTAAAGCATACAGCCGCGTCTGGTGTCTTTATTACAAACTACGCTACACTATATACTCAACATCAGAAGGCACCGAGCAGCCTTCTGGAAATTCTTAACGGCTCCAGGGCAGAGGAACAGAAGCAGGCGGGTCAAGCTGCTCGAGGCGCTGAGGACAGCGCTCCCAGTAGCCGGGCTGACCGCAACGAAGGGGTGTCTGGAGAGCCAGGACAAACGGAAGAGAACGGTTCCGTCACACGTGTCATTAGATCCTGTTACGTATGTATTGTGCACCCCCTGCGTGTGTCATTGTCATGTTATATTTGTTTTGCGCACCCCTACCTGATACGTGCATCTTTGCATCATGTTACATGTGTCTTGGTGACTCACCTGGCCCAGCCTCCAGCATCATGTTCACACATGTGAGAGTGCAATCAGACGTGTATTGCTGCATGTTATTGCATGTTGTGTGCTCACACGCAGTGCTCACCTTGTAGCCCCCCACGGCCTCCTGGATGGGCACGAGGGTGTGTGCAGAGTGCTGCTCCCCGGCTCCCCTGCAGCGCGCGCACATCATCCTGCCGTCCTGCGGGGAGAATAGCTGCACCTTGTCCCCATGCTCCGAGCAGACGCCCCTCTGCACCCCGTCGGGGGTCGCCACCTGTGGGGGGCGACACTTGGGACAGGCGGGGTAGTTCTCTTGGCCCCTCCATGCCCTCTCCAGACATCCACGGCACAGGCAATGGCCGCATGCCAGCGTCACCGGGTCCCGTGGCACATCACGGCACAGAGCGCAGCTCAACGAGGGCAGCAAAGGCAGCGGGGCTGGACTGGACGCCATGGCGGAGGACTCCAAGGGCCACACCTGTCTGACGGCAAGAAGAGGGCAGAGTCACCGCATGTCCCGTATCCCTGCATGTCCTGTGTTAACATGTCCCCTGACACTATGTGTCCCATGTCGATGCGTATCCCGTGTTAACACGTGTCCCGTATCACTGTGTACCCGTGTTAGCACGTGTCCCGTATCACTGTGTAGCCGTGTCCCGTATCGCTGGGTAGCCGTGTTAGCACGTGTCCCGTATCACTGTGTATCCCGTGTTAACACGTGTCCCGTATCACTGTGTAGCCGTGTCCCGTATCGCTGGGTAGCCGTGTTAGCACGTGTCCCGTATCACTGTGTATCCCGTGTTAACAGGTGTCCCGTATCACTATGTATCCCGTGTTAACACGCATCCCGTATCACTGTGTATCCCGTGTTAACACGTGTCCCGCATCACTGTGTATCCCGTGTTAACACGTGTCCCGCATCACTGTGTATCCAGTGTTAACACGTGTCCCGCATCAGTGTATCCCGTGTCAACATGTGTCACTGTGTACCCCGTGTCAACACGAGTCACTATGTACCCGTGTCAACACGAGTCACTATGTACCCGTGTCAACATGTGTCACTGTGTCCCGTGTTAACATGTGTCACTATTTGTCCCTTGTTAACGTGTCACTGTGTGTCCTGTGTTAACGTGTCACTGTGTATGCCGTGTTAACATGTGTCACTATGTGTCCCTTGTTAACGTGTCACTGTGTGTCCCGTGTTAACGTGTCACTGTGTATGCCGTGTTAACATGTGTCACTGTGTGTCCCGCATCACTGCGTATCCCGTGTTAACACGTGTCCCGTATCACTGCGTATCCCGTGTTAACATGCGTCCCGTATCACTGTGTATCCCGTGTTAACACGTGTCCCGCATCACTGTGTATCCAGTGTTAACACGTATCCCGTATCAGTGTATCCAGTGTTAACACGTATCCCGTATCAGTGTATCCCGTGTCAACATGTGTCACTGTGTACCCCGTGTCAACACGAGTCACTGTGTACCCCGTGTCAACACGAGTCACTGTGTACCCCGTGTCAACACGAGTCACTGTGTACCCCGTGTCAACACGAGTCACTGTGTACCCCGTGTCAACACGAGTCACTGTGTACCCCGTGTCAACACGAGTCACTGTGTACCCCGTGTCAACACGAGTCACTGTGTACCCCGTGTCAACACGAGTCACTGTGTACCCCGTGTCAACACGAGTCACTGTGTACCCCGTGTCAACACAAGTCACTATGTACCCGTGTCAACATGTGTCACTGTGTCCCGTGTTAACGTGTCACTGTGTCCCGTGTTAACGTGTCACTGTGTATGCCGTGTTAACGTGTCACTGTGTATGCCGTGTTAACGTGTCACTGTGTATGCCGTGTTAACGTGTCACTGTGTGTCCCGTGTTAACACGTGTCCCGTATCACTTTGTATCCCGTGTCAACATGTGTCACTGTGTACCCCGTGTCAACACGTGTCACTGTGTACCCCGTGTCAACACGTGTCACTGTGTACCCCGTGTCAACACGTGTCACTGTGTACCCCGTGTCAACACCAGTCACTGTGTACCCCGTGTTAACACGTGTCACTGTGTATCCCGTGTTAACATGTGTCACTGTGTATCCCGTGTTAACATGTGTCACTGTGTGTCCTGTGTTAACGTGTCACTGTGTATGCCGTGTTAACATGTCACTGTGTATGCTGTGTTAGCATGTGTCACTGTGTGTCCCGTGTTAACATGTCACTGTGTATGCCGTGTTAACATGTGTCACTGTGTGTCCCGTGTTAATGTGTCACTGTGTGTCCCTTGTTAACATGTGTCACTGTGTATGCCGTGTCAACATGCGTCCTGTTTCACTGTGTGTCCCATGGTAACATGTGTCCCCTGTTCCGCCTCCATCACGTCATGCATCACGTAGCTCCAGGCCCTCGTGCAGCGGCTTTTTGCAGTCTCGCTGCGTGCAAGCGGCAGCCTCGCTCTCAGCGAGCACTTACCTTGCAGACGGTCACTCGGCTGTCTCGCAGTAATGATTCTGAGCGCTCTGTTTAACCCCGCAGTCCCTGGCTGGTTATACCAGCGTCTCTGTGAGAGCGTCAGACCTGTACAAACTGTCTCTCGGCTGTCTCGCAGTATTGATTCTGAGCGCTCTGTTTAACCCTGCAGTCTCTGGGTGGATCTCTTGGTGTCTCTGTGAGAGCGCCGGCCGTGTGCTGTCTCGCAGTAGTGATACTGATCGCTCTGTTTAACCCTGCAGTCTCTGGGTGGATCTCTTGGTGTCTCTGAGACCGCCGGCCGTGTGCTGTCTCGCAGTATTGATACTGAGCGCTCTGTTTAACCCTGCAGTCTCTGGGTGGATCTCTTGGTGTCTCTGTGAGAGCGCAGGCCGTGTGCTGTCTCGCAGTAGTGATACTGAGCGCTCTGTTTAACCCTGCAGTCTCTGGGTGGATCTCTGTGAGAGTGCTGGCCCCAGGCAGTGTCCCTCCCTCCTGACACAGCTCCACGCTGTCTCTAGGCTGCGTGACGGTCTCTCTCAGGCCCGCGTGTCTCTGATCTGGCCGTTTCCTGCCGGTCTTTCATTCTCCTCTCCCCATTAACCCTTTGAGGCCTGCTCTCTGTATTGTCTCCCGAGAGTGGAGCGTCTGTCTCCTGCTGTGACCCCTGCACTCTCCCCAGGCCCTGCGTCTCGCCCTCCCGCCTGTCTCTCCGTCTGTCTCTCTGAGCTGCAGGAAAGGAGGGAGAGACACAGGCGGAGGGGGGGATGGGACACAAAGAGGAGGAGGGAGCATGGGGGAATGGAGAGAATGAGGGAGGGAGGAGGAGGGGGGTTTACATGGGAGGGAAGAGGAAGGGAGGGAAGAGAAGGAGAGAAAGGGGGGGTAAGGGAGGGCGAGCTCGCCGAGGAAGGGGGGGCTGTTTATACACAATACGGGGAGCGCAAGGGTTGTATATACTGTATATACACAATACGGGGAGCGCAGGGGCTGTATATACACAATACGGGGAGCGCAGGGGCTGTATATACTGTATATACACAATACGGGGAGCGCAGGGGCTGTATATACACAATACGGGGAGCGCAGGGATTGTATATACTGTATACATACAATACGGGGAGCGCAGGGGTTGTATATACTGTATACACACAATACAGGGAGCGCAGGGGCTGTATATACTGTATATACACAATACGGGGAGCGCAGGGGCTGTATATACACAATACGGGGAGCGCAGGGGTTGTATATACTGTATATACACAATACGGGGAGCGCAGGGGCTGTATATACACAATACGGGGAGCGCAGGGGCTGTATAATAACAATACGGGGAGCGCAGGGGTTGTATATACTGTATATACAATACGGGGAGCGCAGGGGCTGTATATACACAATACGGGGAGCGCAGGGGCTGTATATACACAATACGGGGAGCGCAGGGGCTGTAATATACACAATACGGGGAGCGCAGGGGTTGTATATACACAATACGGGGAGCGCAGGGGTTGTATATACTGTATATACACAATACGGGGAGCGCAGGGGCTGTATATACACAATACGGGGAGCGCAGGGGCTGTATATACTGTATACACTCAATACTGGGAGCGCATGGGTTGTATATACTGTATACACAATACAGGGAGCGCAGGGGCTGTATATACTGTATATACACAATACGGGGCGCGCAGGGGCTGTATAATACACAATACGGGGAGCGCAGGGGTTGTATATACTGTATATACACAATACGGGGAGCGCAGGGGCTGTATATACACAATACGGGGAGCGCAGGGGCTGTATATACTGTATACATACAATACGGGGAGCGCAGGGGCTGTATATACTGTATACACACAATACAGGGAGCGCAGGGGTTGTATATACTGTATACACACAATACAGGGAGCGCAGGGGCTGTATATACTGTATACACACAATACGGGGAGCGCAGGGGCTGTATATACTGTATATACACAATACGGGGAGCGAAGGGGCTGTATATACACAATACGGGAGCGCAGGGGTTGTATATACACAATACGGGGAGCGCAGGGGCTGTATATACACAATACGGGGAGCGCAGGGGCTGTATATACACAATACGGGGAGCGCAGGGGCTGTATATACACAATATGAGGAGCGAGGGCTGTATATACACAATATGAGGTGCGGGGGCTGTATATACACAATATGAGGAGCGGGGGCTGTATATACACACAATATGAGGTGCGGGGGCTGTATATACACAATATGAGGTGCGCGGGGCTGTATATACACAATATGAGGAGCGGGGGCTGTATATACACAATATGAGGTGCGGGGGCTGTATATACACATAATAGAGGTGCGGGGGCTGTATATACACAATATGAGGTGCGGGGGCTGTATATACACAATATGAGGTGCGGGGGCTGTATATACACAATATGAGGAGCGGGGGCTGTAGTATATACACAATATGAGGAGCGGGGGCTGTATATACACAATATGAGGAGCGGGGGCTGTATATACACAATATGAGGAGCGGGGGCTGTATATACACAATATGAGGTGCGGGGGCTGTATATACACAATATGAGGAGCTGGGGCTGTATATACACAATATGAGGTGCGGGGGCTGTATATACACAATATGAGGAGCGGGGGCTGTAGTATATACACAATATGAGGAGCGGGGGCTGTATATACACAATATGAGGAGCGGGGGCTGTATATACACAATATGAGGTGCGGGGGCTGTATATACACAATATGAGGAGCGGGGGCTGTATATACACAATATGAGGAGCGGGGGCTGTATATACACAATATGAGGTGCGGGGGCTGTATATACACAATATGAGGAGCTGGGGCTGTATATACACAATATGAGGTGCGGGGGCTGTATATACACAATATGAGGAGCGGGGGCTGTATATACACAATATGAGGAGCGGGGGCTGTAGTATATACACAATATGAGGAGCGGGGGCTGTATATACACAATATGAGGTGCGAGGGCTGTATATACACAATATGAAGCGGGGGCTGTATATACACAATATGAGGAGCGGGGGCTGTATATACACAATATGAGGAGCGGGGGCTGTATATACACAATATGAGGAGCTAGGGCTGTATATACACAATATGAGGAGCGGGGGCTGTATATACACAATATGAGGAGCGGGGGCTGTATATACACAATATGAGGTGCGGGGGCTGTATATACACAATATGAGGAGCGGGGGCTGTATATACACATATGAGGAGCGGGGGCTGTATATACACAATATGAGGAGCTGGGGCTGTATATACACAATATGAGGTGCGGGGGCTGCATATACACAATATGAGGAGCGGGGGCTGTATATACACAATATGAGGTGCGGGGGCTGTATATACACAATATGAGGTGCGGGGGCTGTATATACACAATAGGGGTTGTGGGGCCCCTGAATATGGCGATGAGGAAGGGGTGGGGGTCAGTGGTGTATTTTAGGTTATTGTGCTGGCCCTAGGCCTGACTAAACTCGTGCACCCCCAATTTAAATTGGAGGCACCCCTTCCTGTCAAGGGCACACCTCTTCTTGGTTAAATCCCCACCCTTCCTCTTTAAGCTCCCCTTTTCCCTCTTTTATTAAAAGTGGACACCAAGTGCCTACTTGTATATTTTTGTATACCATTTCAAATGTATCTATTGAGATACAGTTGTGTTCAAAATTATTCAACCCCCACTGAAATTGAGTGTTTTGGCCAGTTTGACATTGATTTTGATCATTCAGATCATCTTGCTTACAATTAAATCAAAGAGGCACGTGTAGGTCATACAAATATAACATAACATTTATAATGAAATAAGACAAATGTCTGTTCTGTGCTCACATATTATCAGTTTTATTCAACCCCCAAGTGACAATTCAATCTTAGTACTTAGTACAACATCCTTTTACAGTTATAAACAGCTTTTAAACGTGAAGCATAGCTTGACACAAGTGTCTTGAGCGATCTACGGGTATCTTCGCCCATTCATCATGGGCAAAAGCCTCCAGTTCAGTACATTCTTAGGCTTGCGCACTGCAACTGCTTTCTTTAAGTCCACCAGAGGTTCTCAATCGGATTTAAGTCAGATGACTGCGATGGCCACTCAAAATGTTCCAGCCTTTAATCTGCAACCATGCTCTTAGTGGACTTGGAGGTATGCTTGGGATCATTGTCCTGTTGAAAGGTCCAATGTCTCCCAAGCCTCAGGTTTGTGACGGACTGCATCACATTGTCATCCAATATCTCCTGGTACTGAAGAGAATTCATGGTACCATATTGCACACGCTGAAGCTTCCCTGTACCTGCAGAAGCAAAACAGCCCCAAAGCATGATTGACCCCCCGCCATGCTTCACAGTAGGCAAGGTGTTCTTATTCTTCATAGGCCTTGTTCTTCCTCCTCCAAACATAGCGTTGATCCATGGGCCCAAACAGTTCTAATTTTGGTTTCATCAGTCCAGAAACACTATCCAAAACTTCTGTGGTTTGTCCACATGACTTTTGGCATACTGCAGTCGACTCTTCTTATTCTTTGGAGACAGCAAGGGGGTGCGCCTGGGAGTTCTGGCATGGAGGCCTTCATTACGCAGTGTGCGCCGTATTGTCTGAGCTGAAACTTCAGTACCCACATCTGACAAATCTTTTCCAGTTCCTCAGCAGTCACACGGGGACTTTTCTCCACTCTACGCTTCAGGTAGCGCACAGCAGTCGAAGTCAGCATCATTCTTTTCTGCATGACCAGGTAGCGTTTCAACAGTGCCCTTTGCTTGAATTTGCGAAATGATGCTTCCTATGGTCTCTCTTGGTATGTTTAACATCTTTGCAATCTTCTTATACCATTGCCCTTAATGGGAAGAGTAATCACACCTCTTCTCTTGTCTTCCTGGACCATTCTCTTGACTTCACCATGTTTGTAACCACACACCAGTAAATGTCTAGAAAGGCTGAGTATCCCAGTCATTTTGAAGCTGCCTAATTGGTGCTTATTATGCTTTAATTACTGCCCGTGACATCCACAGGTGTTTTCAAAATACCTGATTGAAAAACACTTGAATGAACCTCTGTTCTTCAGAGTGGTAGTCTTTAAGGGGTTGAATAATTGTGTCAATGAAGAATTCACAAAAGAAACATTTACTACTGTATTACAAAACCAATTGATGTCATTTTAGTTGGCATATGGTTCTTTTAAAAAGTCTTTGTAGGATTTCATTCTGAATACATTACAAATGTACTAAATTCTAAACCCTTTACAGCATTGGGGTTTGAATAATTTTGAACACAACTGTAAATAAAATTATGAAATGTTTAAATGCAAGCATTTTTACAAAGAACGGCCACGCATGTCAAGTATACTGGATCACAGCCGCTCTAATGGGTTGAACAATAAAATCCACAGAAACGTGCACTGCATATGAGCGTATCACAGAGCTGCACAGCAATAAAACCCACAGAAATGTGCAGTGTGTATGAGCATATCACAGAACTGCACAGCAATAAAACTCACAGTAATGTGCAGTGTGTATGAGCATATCACAGAATCCACAGCAATAAAACTCACAGTAATGTGCAGTGTGTATGAGTGTATCCCAGAGCTCCAGGGCAATAAAACTCACAGTACTATGCAGTGTGTATCACAGAATCCACTGCAATAAAACTCCCAGTAATGCAATGTGCGGGTCAGCGTATCAGAATCCACAGCAATAAAACTCCCAGAAATGCAATGTGCGGTGTGTATGAGTGCATCAGAATCCACTGCAATAAAACTCCCAGCAAACCGATATGAGCACACAGCAATCATTTATTCTACATTTACTGGCCTCCGCGGTAGGGCTGTGTGCAGAGTCAGCAGGGACTGTGTACAGACTCAGCAGGAGGTCCCTCCAGGCCACGTTAGGATCACGGCTGTGCCTGTGCGTGGAGCCATCTTGTCAGCAGTGGGGTGCCACTGCCAGAGGGTGCACCGTGGCTTTGATTCCCTTCCCGGTGGGTGTTCAGTCCAGAATTGAGTGACAGTCCATGTTAACGAAAGGGCAGGCAGCTGCGTGCGTGCGTGTCACGTGGTTCAGCTAGTCAGGTGGTACTGAGACTCAGTACCACCTGACTGGCCGGACCGAGTGTGACCTGCACGCACGCAGCCTCACCAGGAGCCAGGCAGCTCAATGACAAATTTCTATCACTGCAGTGCTGGTTAAGGAAAGGTCCACTTTAAACAGCAGTAAGCAGACAGGGCTTCATATTCTGCTGATACACCCCCCCCCCCCCTTACCTGCCATTTACTGTCATCTTCTCTCTCTGGACACAAATCACATCCCCCTCCCCTCTCCTAGAGCTGCTGCGGGGCAGGGGAGGAGCTATGGAGGGAGGAGAGGGGGATTTTTATTCTATTCGATTTTATTCCTTAGCAAACGCCCTGCTCCGCTGCTCGTTGTTTGAGAACACAGCTCAAAGCTGACACACAGTGACAGTGGCACCTCCTAGTACCCCCTAATGACACCCCAATAATCACTGGTACCTGGGGCGGCCCGCCCTCGCCACTCCCCTAAGTACACCACTGCTCTGGTGATATGCTCACACACAAGTTTGGCGAACTGCCAGCAAGTACGGTGCTGTTTGAAGGCAGTGCAAATCCCCATAGAGAAGTAATGGTTAATCTATTCAGAGAACACCAAACAGCAGAGAAATGGCAGTGAAATGCCCTGATGTTCGGTGGTTTCAATCAGCAGGTTTATTCAGGCGAACCCCATAGGTTTCAATGTTAAAAATATTCCCGTTTTTATGCAATATCTAATAAACCATTTATTATTTTAATCTGCAGTAAAAAGTCTTTGATTTTTTTTTGTATCTTTTAGTGATTTTTCAGATTTTTTTTGGGCAAAATTCCCCCCCTTTTTTTAATAGCGGTTCTTCTTTTTCTGTAACAGAACATTTTATTATCAGTCATAGGATCTTATATGTAAATTCCAGACATTTTCGTTCAGTAGTTCTTTTGAAAACAGCAGGCCACGGGTTTGCGGTGGCAGCATTCAGCGGCCGACTCCCTGCACTTTGGGGACCCTGCGGTGAATGGTGAATTCACTGCAGGGTGGGGAAATTTTATTCCCCGAAGTGCAGGGAACTACAGAACACCAAAATGTTGGCGTCATTTTGGTGCTCTGTGAGTAACCCAATTAGTGGTGAGGTTTTTTGTTGCCCCCTGGAAAGTGAAAGCCTAGGCCTTGCCTACCCAGGACATACTTGAAAATTAGTGACATCTCAATGTTTCCTTCCTGGTAAAATAGTTTGCAAAAGTAAAAAAAAAAAAAAAAAAAAAAAATATATATATAAAAAAATTTTTTTTAGGGGTGGGGCCACCCGGCGGGCCGCCGCCCCCTGGAAAGTGCCGCCCTAGGCCTTGTTGGCATAGGCCAAAATACACAAGTGGTGGGGGTGCAGGCTGTGCTCATGTTTATGAGGGGGTCACGGCTGTTTGGGGGGGGCTGAGCGACTGGGAGGAAAACGGTGTTTGTCTCACTAAAGGATCATTATGGGACATGTCACGTGATCCAGGAGCAGGTCACATGATTCTTGAACACACCACACTGTATGAGGGTTTGTGTGGTAGAAATAAACTCATTGCCCCCCCTGCACTGAGTGACCCCCTCCCCCTGCACTGAGTGACCCCCTCCCCCTGCACTGAGTGACCCCCTCCCCTGCACTGAGTGACCCCCTCCCCTGCACTGAGTGACCCCCTCCCCCTGCACTGAGTGACCCCCTCCGCCTGCACTGAGTGACCCCCTCCCCCTGCACTGAGTGACCCCCTCCCCTGAGTGACCCCCTCTCCCTGCACTGAGTGACCCCCTCCCTCTGCAGTGCATGCCCCTCCTCCTGTGGCGTTGTGTTTTCAGCCCCTTCCCTCCAGAAACTGTACAATGTATGCCCCTCCATCTGTGATGCACTGAGCAGTGTAAGCCCCTCCCATTGTGGCGCTCTGTGAAAAACCATCCACACAGCGCACTGTATGTGCTGTGTAAGCCCCTCCCCTGTGACAATGTGCTGTGTAAGCCCCTCCTTTTGCGGCGCTCTGCTTGGTCACCTATTTCCCAGTGTTGCGGGCGCCGCACTTACCCCTCAATGCCGCTCCGGTACCCAGGAACAGGTTGGTATAATCAGACACACCGAATCCTAAAGGCAAAATCTGCAAATACAGAATCCAGAGACACGTCAGATTTACACCGTGACACGGTGACACGTGACATGCTAAGCAACGTGAGGGCAGAGAATGACATGATCAGAAACCCGCAACCTGTCACCCCTTCTAAATACTAGGGTATGGCATAATGGGGGGCGTTATGTGATGTACCGCGAGTAACACACACGAGGCAGATGCTCTCGCTCTCATAGTTACATAGGCTGAAAAAAAAACGGGCGTCCATCAGGTTCAGCCTTTCACACATCACCTACTGCTGCTGATCCAAAAGAAGCAAAGAAACCCACAGTCTGAAGCGCTCTCCAATAAGCAACACACTGGGAAACATCCCTTCTTGCCCCCAGATGGCGTCAGATTCTCCTTGGATCAAGAAGCTTTTACCCACATATTAAATATTATAACCCTTAATATTCTGTGTCTGCAGGAAGTCATCCAGTCGCTGCTTAAAAGTCTGTACAGTCTCTGACCCAACCACCTCAACAGGCAGAGAATTCCCAACCACCTCAACAGGCAGAGAATTCCACAGCTTTAGTGCTCTCACCGTAAAATAACCCTTCCTATGCTTTAGGCTGAATTTCCTTTCATCCAGTGTAAATGGGTGTCCAGTGTCCTGTGTATAGTCCTGTTAATGAATAGGTTTCCAGACAATGGTTTATAATGACCCCGTATATATTTATATAATGTTATCAGATCTCCCTGAGGCCCCATATATATTTACAGTCAGGTCCATAAATATTGGGACATGGACACAATTGTAACATCTTTGGCTCTATACACCACCACAATGGAGTTGGAATGAAACAAACACAAT
Organism: Leptobrachium leishanense; assembly: GCA_009667805.1. Classification (NCBI taxonomy): domain Eukaryota; kingdom Metazoa; phylum Chordata; class Amphibia; order Anura; family Megophryidae; genus Leptobrachium; species Leptobrachium leishanense. The sequence continues at coordinate 106,772,082 of CM019074.1, forward strand.
GTGCTGTAACTGCAGACTGTCAGCTTTAATTTGAGGGTATGTACATCCAACTCAGGTGAACGGTGTAGGACTTACAGCAGTTTGCAGATGTGCCTCCCACTTGTTAAGGGACCAAAGGTAATGGGACAAGTGGCTTCTCAGCTGTTCCATGGCCAGGTGTGTGATATTCCCTCATTACCCCAATTACAATGTGCAGATAAAAGGCCCAGAGTTCATTTCAAGTGTTCTATTTGCATTTGGAATCTGTTGCTGTCAACTCTCAAGATGAGATCCAAAGAGCTGTCACTATCAGTGAAGCAAGCCATCATTAGGCTGAAGAAACAAAACAAACCCATCAGAGTGATAGCAAGAACATTAGGCGTGGCCAAAACAACTGTTTGGAACATTCTCAAAAATAAGGAACGCACCGGTGAGCTCAGCAACACCAAAAGACCTGGGAGACCACGAAAAACAACTGTGGTGGATGACCGAAGAATTCTTTCCCTGGTGAAGAAAACACCCTTCACAACAGTTGGCCAGATCAAGAACACTCTCCAGGAGGTAGGTGTATGTGTGTCAAAGTCAACAATCAAGAGAAGACTTCACCAGAGTAAATACAGAGGGTTCACCACAAGATGTAAACCATTGGTGAGCCTCAAAAACAGGAAGGCCAGATTAGAGTTTGCCAAACAACACCTAACAAAGCCTTCACAGTTCTGGAACAAGATCCTATGGACAGATGAGACCAAGATCAACTTGTACCAGAGTGATGGGAAGAGAAGAGTATGGAGAAGGAAAACTGCTCATGATCCTAAGCATACCACCTCATCAGTGAAGCATGGTGGTGGTAGTGTCATGGCGTGGGCATGTATGGCTGCCAATGGAACTGGTTCTCTTGTATTTATTGATGATGTGACGCTGACAAAAGCAGCAGGATGAATTCTGAAGTGTTTGGGGCAATATTATCTGCTCACATTCAGCCAAATGCTGCAGAACTCATTGGACGGCGCTTCACAGTGCAGATGGACAATGACCCAAAGCATACTGCAAAAGCAAGCAAAGAGTTTTTGAAGGGACAGAAGTGGAATGTTATGCAATGGCCAAGTCAATCACCTGACCTGAATCCCATTGAGCTGCATTTCACTTGCTGAAGACAAAACTGAAGGGAAAATGCCCCAAGAACAAGCAGGAACTGAAGACAGGTGCAGTAGAGGCCTGGCAGAGCATCACCAGGGATGAAACCCAGCGTCTGGTGATGTCTATGCGTTCCAGACATCAGGCTGTGATTGACTACAAAGGATTTGTAACCAAGTATTAAGAAGGGAAAGTTTGATTTATGATTATTATTCTGTCCCATTACCTTTGGTCCCTTAACAAGTGGGGGCACATCTGCAAACTGCTGTAAGTCCTACACCGTTCACCTGAGTTGGATGTACATACCCTCAAATTAAAGCTGACAGTCTGCAGTTAAAGCACATTGTGTTTGTTTCATTCCAACTCCATTGTGGGGGTGTATAGAGCCAAAGATGTTACAATTGTGTCCATGTCCCAATATTTCTGGACCTGACTGTATATAAAGTTATCAGAATATATAAATATATTTATATAAAAGTTATCAGACTCCTCTGAGCCCCGTATATATTTATTTACACTGCAGCAGATGCTTGCACGGACGCTGGCTCACACTCAGAGGCAGACCCTCACACAGTGACCCTTGTGACGGACCGCTTGGCACACTGACTGTGTGCCTCTGTCATACTCTCGCTTTCTCCAAGCTGGAATCCGAACTCCAGGAAACTCAGCCCATACCTCCCTAAGTTACCAGGCAGAACTAGTAACATTTAGGGCAGGAACGCGAACTCCCAAACTAATAAAGATTTATCCCAAATCACCAGGCAAGACCGGTGTTCAGAGTAACAGCAGCGGAACTCTTAATTGGGGACAGGCACACATTTTAGATTATACTGTCAAACATGGGTCATGTACAGACACAAACACCCCCTTTAGAAACTGTTGGGAGACCTATTTGGACTTAAACAGATCATGGGATAAGTAACAGCTCAACATTCCTAGGCAGACAGTACAATACAATTGTGAATGGCAAACAGATATTGAGGCAGGGTTTGCCTGACAAAGAAGATTAACCAACTACTCAAACAAATATGAACACATTCCTGAGACAGGGTATGTTGGAAGGCTAATCCTCTCAGCAGACAACAGATACACATGGGCCATACAATAACATTATTCATGCATAACACACAGATTACACAAACATTCTGCACACAAGAAAATAATATAGACCATCAGTCCTGCACCCTAACAATATGCCTCCAGGTCCATGCACCCCAATGTGACTAACGACACAACTTCACACACACACACACACACTCTACCCCACAAAGACCCACTCTAACCCTCACACACTCTCTAACCCCCCACACACACACTAACCCCCCCACACACTCTCTAACCCTCACTCCCTAACCTCACACACACTCCCTAACCCTCACACACACTCTAACCCCCCACACTCACTCTAACCTCCCACCACACTCACTCTACCCCCCCACACTCACTCTACCCCACACACACACTCTCCAACCCCACTCTCTCTAACCCCCACACACACTCTCTAACCCCCACACACTCTAATCCCACCCACACTCTAACCCCACACACACACACTCTCTAAACCCCACTCTCACTCTAACCCCCACACACTCTCTCTAACCCCACACACACTCTACCCCACACACACACACTCTAACCCCACACCTCTCTAACCCCACACACTCTCTAACCCCCACACACTCTCTAACCCCCACACACTCTCTCTCTAACCCCCACACACACACACACTCTAACCGCCACACACACTCTCTAACCCCCCACACACACACTCTCTAACCCCCACACACTCTCTCTCTAACCCCCCACACACACACTCTCTAACCCCCCCACACACACACACTCTAACCCCCCACACACACACACACTCTCTAACCCCACACACAACACACACACCACTCTCTAACCCCCCACACACACACCTCTAACCCCCACACACTCTCTAACCGCCCACACACACACTCTCTAACCCCCACACACACTCTCTAACCCCCACACACACTCTCTAACCCCCCCCACACACACTCTCTAACCCCCCCACACACACTCTCTAACCCCTACACACCTCTCTAACCCCACACACTCTCTCTAACCCCCACACACTCTCTCTATCCCCCCACAACACACTCTCTTCTAACCCCCACACACACACTAACCCCACCACACTCTCTAACCCTCATTCCATAACTCAACACACACTCCCTAACCCTCACACACACTCACTCTAACCCCACACACCTCACTCTAACCCCACACACACTCACTCTAACCCCCACACACACTCACTCTAACCCCACACACACTCTCTCTCTAACCCCCACACTCTCTAACCCCCCACACTCTCTAACCCCCACACACACTCTCTTCTCTAACCCCCACACACACTCTCTAACCCCCACACACACTCTCTAACCCCCACACACACCACCTCTATTACACACACCTCGATTACACACACACACCTCAATTACACACACACCTCGATTACACACACCTATTACACACACACACAATCTTACACACACACACCTCTTACACACACACACATACCTCTATTACACGTACACACACACACCTCTCTTACACACACACACAACTCTATTACACACACACACCTCTATTACACACACACCCCTCTCTTACACACACACACCTCTATTACACACACACACTCTCTTACACACACACCTCTTACACACACACCTCTATTACACACACACCTCGATTACACACACACACACCTCTATTACACAAACACGCCTCTATTACACACACACGCCTCTATTACACACACACGCCTCTATTACACACACACCTCTGTTACACACACACACCTCTATTACACACACACACACACACCTCTATTACACACACACCTCTATTACACACACCTCTATTACACACACACACTCTTACACACACACACCTCTATCACACACACACACCTCTATTACACACACACACACCTCTATTACACAACACACTCCTCTATTACACACACGCCTCTATTACACACACACCTCTTACACACACCTCTCTTACACACACACACACCTCTATTACACACACACACCTCGATTACACACACACCTCTATTACACACACACTTCTTACACGCGCGCGCACACACACACACACACCTCTATTACACACACACACCTCTATTACACACACACACCTCGATTACACACACACACACCTCGATTACACACACTTTACACACACACACCTCTATTAATGCACACCTCTATTACACACACCCACACCTCTATTACACACACACCTCTTACACACACACCTCTTACACGCACACACACACACCTCTCTTACACACACACACCTCTCTTACACAGACACCTCTATTACACACACACACCTCTATTACACACACACACACACACACACTCTATTAATGCACACCTCTATTACACACACACCACACCTCTATTACACACACACCTCTTACACACACCACACCTCTATTACACACACACGCCGCTCTTTACACACACCCCTCTATTACACACCCTCTATTACACAACACCTCTATTACACACACCACACTCTATTACACACACACACACCTCTATTAACACCACAACACACCTCTATTCACACACACACTATTACACACACGCCTCTATTACACACACACCTCTATTACACACACACACCTCTATTACACACACACACACACCTCTATTTCATACACACAAACACACCTCTATTTCATACACACACCTCTTACACACACGCCTCTATTACACACACACACACCTCTTACACACCACACACACACACACACCTCTATTACACACACACACACCTCTATTTCATACACACACCTCTATTTCATACACACAAACACACCTCTATTTCATACACACACCTCTTACACACACGCCTCTATTACAAACACACACCTCTTACACACACACACCCCTCTTACACACACACACCCCTCTTACACACACACACCTCTTACACACACACACCTCTATTACACACACACAAACACACCTCTATTACACACACACACCTCTTACACACACACCTCTATTACACACACCTCTATTACACACACCTCTTACAAGCACACACACACACCTCTTACACACACACACCACCTCTTACACACACACACCTCTATTACACACACACACCTCTATTACTCACACACACACACACCTCTACACACACACACACCTCTTACACGCACACACACACACCTCTATTACACACACAAACACACCTCTCTTACACACACACACACCTCTATTACACACACACCTCTATTACACACACCTTACACACACACACACACCTCTTACACACACACCCCTCTCTTACACACACACACACACCTCTTACACACACACACATCCCTCTCTTACACACACACGCACACACCTTTATTACACACACACACCTCTATTACACACACACACCTCTATTACACACACACACACCTCTATTACACACACACACCTCTTACACACACAAACCTATTACACACACCTCTTACACACACCTCTATTACACACATCTCTATTTCATACACACAAACACACCTCTATTTAATACACACACACCTCTGTTTCATACACACACACCATTTTATACACACACACACACACTCTATTTCATACACACACACCTATTTCATACACACACTTATACAGCATCCATCTCTATATACCTATACATCCCATCCACACACATACATACATCTCTACGTCATCCACACACATACACCTGCAACGCATCCACACACATACACATGCAAAGCATCCACACACCTACACCTCCACAGCATCCACACACAAAGAACTCTACATGATCCACACTCGTAGACCTGCAAAGCATCCATACACATACATCTCCACAACATCCAGACACATAGAACTCTACATTATCCACACTCGTACACCTGCACAGCATCCAGACACATACACCTCCACAACATCACACATACAACTCTACAGCATCCACACATATACATCATCCAGACACATGCATCTCTTCAGCATCCACACATACACACACTTGAGCATCACATCTGTACAGCGTCCACACACCTACATCTCAGTCGCACACCTATACAGAAACCATACCCATAAACCTCTGCAGCAGCCACACACATACACCTCTGCCATACACCTGTACAAAATCCAGACACACACCTACCTCTACATCCTCAGCATACATACAGCTTATCTGCATCACTATATATCATCACCCACACGTAACGGTACACCTCATTCGCATCGGCACACCTGTACACCATCCACTTATACACCTCATGTACACACCTATACACCATCCACTTATATACACCTCATGTACACACCTATACACCATCCACTTATATACACCTCATGTACACACCTATACACCATCCACTTACATACACCTCATGTACACACCTATACACCATCCACTTATATATACACCTCATGTACACACCTATACACCATCCACTTACATACACCTCATGTACACACCTATACACCATCCACTTATATACACCTCATGTACACACCTGTACACCATCCACTTAGATACACCTCATGTACACACCTATACACCCCATGTACACACCTGTACACCATCCACTTATATACACCTCATGTACACTCCTATACACCATCCACTTACATACACCTCATGTACACATCTATACACCATCCACTTATATATACACCTCATGTACACACCTATACACCATCCACTTATATACACCTCATGTACACACCTATACACCATTCACTTACATACACCTCATGTACACACCTATACACCATCCACTTACATATACACCTCATGTACACACCTATACACCATCCACTTATATACACCTCATGTACACACCTGTACACCATCCACTTACATACACCTCATGTACACACCTATACACCATCCACTTATATATACACCTCATGTACACACCTATACACCATCCACTTATATACACCTCATGTACACACCTGTACACCATCCACTTACATACACCTCATGTACACACCTGTACACTATCCACTTATATACACCTCATGTACACACCTATACACCCCATGTACACACCTGTACACCATCCACTTATATACACCTCATGTACACACCTATACACCATCCACTTACATACACCTCATGTACACACCTATACACCATCCACTTATATACACCTCATGTACACACCTGTACACCCCATGTACACATCCACTTATATACACCTATACACGCGCACACCGTCTCATGTGTTTCTACATACACGCGCACACATCGTCCCACTTGCTTCTACATACACGCGCACACACACATACCATGTAAACCTCCTAGTGTTTTCGTTTTGGACACATGCATGTTGTCCTCTTTTGGGTCAGAGTGTATTGTTATGGTTTGTGTGGAAGGTAATACTTCCATTGCCGCCAGGAATCCTCCCTTGTCCCCCGTAACAAGGTGCTGTACCCCAAAGCTGCAGCGTGATACCCTGTAACAGCCAGGAATCCTCCCTTGTCCCCCGTAACAAGGTGCTGTACCCCAAAGCTGCAGCGTGATACCCTGTAACAGCCAGGAATCCTTTGTGCCTCCCATCACACATGGCCGTGCGGTGATGGGGTCTGTTGTATGCATGACATATCATGGTCTGTGCGGCACCTCCCTCTCAGCCCAAATACAGAGGGATGTTCTGATAGGAGCGGCCACGTCCGGAATGTGCCTGATACAAAACAAATGCCGGTGTAAGAGTGTTATGGTGTACCTATGGCCGGGCTCGCCGTCTCCCCACCATGAGCTCACCAGAGATGGCAAACACAACTTCTTTCCAATTCCATGTAAGTCACCAAGTGGTTAGGACACCTCGGAGCCTGGTGGGAGCGCATCGTGTTCAAAGGAGCGCTCATTTCCTTCACACAGCCAGGGATTGGCTTTCCTTTACTTGTTTCCTGTTTTTCCCTTCTCTCCGGCTCCTTACACGTCCTCATTCTTTTCCTTTCGTTCTCCTTGCTTCTCCTTTCTCAATTTCCCCATCTCCCTTTTTTGCTTCTCTTCTTATTATATATTTTCCTTTTCTTGTTTCGCTTTTCCTGTTTATTTCCCTCTCACTTCCTTTTTCACATAATATTTTCCCCTTCCTCTTTCTCACTTTCCTCCTTCCTTCCTCTTTTGCTCTTTTCTCCTGCCTTTCACTCTCATTTATTCTTCCTCTCTCTCTCTCTCTCTTCCTTTTTTCTCAATTTCCTCCTCCCTTCCTCTTTTACAGTATATAAGGAGGAAGTGAGACCAATGTTGTTCCATCTTCTTTTCTCCTTACCGCTTTCCCTCTTTCTCTTCCTCATTATCTTTCCCTCTTCTATCCCTTCTGCTTTGTCACCTTCTGTTTCTCTCTTCTGCTTATCTTTCCCTTTCTTCTATGACGCCATCTTTCTAATTTTCCCTCTATCCATCTCTTCCTTGTTATGTCAATCGGTCTTCTTTTTTGCCTTCCTTTCTGTATTTTCCTTGTTGTAGCTTTCCATCTTCTGTTATCCCTTTCTCTTTCTCTTTCTGTCCCTCCTATTTCCCCCTCCAGTTCCTTTTCCTCATCTTTTCTTCTTCCCTCACTTTCACTTTCTCACGTTTTTCTATCTTCATCCTCCTCTTTCGCCCTGTCCTTCTCCTCCTCTTTCGCCCTGTCCTTCTCATCCTGTTTCGCCTGGTCCTTCTCCTCCTTTTGCCCTGTCCTTCTCCTCTTCTTTTCGGCCTGTCCTTCTGGTCCTCTTTCCCCACTTCCCCCTCTTTCCCCACGTCCCCCTCTTTCCCCCATGTCCCCCTCTTTCCCCACGTCCCCCTCTTTCCCCCACGTCCTCCCCATGTCCCCCCTTTCCCCCATGTCCCCCTTTCCCCATGTCCCCCTTTCCCCATGTCCCCCTTTCCCCATGTCCCCCTTTCCCCACGTCCCCCTTTCCCCATGTCCCCCTTTCCCCACGTCCCCCTTTCCCCACGTCCCCCTTTCCCCACGTCCCCCTTTCCCCACGTCCCCCTTTCCCCACGTCCCCCACGCCCTTGTCTTTCCCACCTTCCTCTTTCCCCACGTCCCCCTCTTTCTCTTTCCCCCTCTTCCCCCACGGCCCCCTCCTTCCCCTTCCCCACAGTCCCCTCCTTCCCCTTTCCCCACAGTCCCCTCCTTCCTCTTTCCCCACAGTCCCCTCTTCCTCTTTCCCCACAGTCCCCTCTTCCTCTTTCCCCACGTCTGTTATCCACGTCTGTCATCCACGTCTGTCCCCCACATCCCCCTCTTTGCCCATGTCCCCCCTTTGCCCACATCCCCCTCTTCCTCTTTCCCCTGGCCCTCTCTTCCCCCCCCAGCCCCGTCTTTCCCCCCCAGCCCTCCGTTCCTCTTCCCAGTTCTCTCTCCCTCTCTTCTTCTTCCCCGTTCTCTTTCCCGCTCTTTCACTTCCCTCTTCTCTTTCCCTCTTTTCCATTTCCCTGTTCGTTCTTTCCCTCTCTTCCACTTCCTTGTTCTCTTTTCCCTTCTCTGTTCTCTCTTTCTCGTTCTTTCTTTCCCTTTCCCTCTATTCCTCTTCCCGGTTCTCTTTCCTTCTCTTCCTATTCCCTGTTCTGTCTTTCCCTCTCCCCCGTTCTGTCTTTCCCTCTCCCCCGTTCTGTCTTTCCCTCTCCCCCATTCTGTCTTTCCCTCTCCCCCTTTACTAAAGAAACCATCCCTAGACCCCAACTCTCCATCCAACTGCCGCCCTGTATCCCTGCTTCCCTTCACATCAAAGCTCTTAGAAAAACTAGTCTTCAACCGCCTCTCCCTCTTCCTGTCCTCCAATTCCCTACTTGACCCCCTGCAATCTGGCTTCCGTCCCCTACACTCAACTGAAACTGCCCTCACCAAAGTCACCAACGACCTCCTAACTGCTAAAAAACACGGCCACTATTCTATTCTCATCCTGCTTGACCTCTCGGCTGCTTTTGACACTGTTGACCACCCCCTCCTTCTACAGACCCTCAACTCTCTGGGTCTCGGTGACACTGCACTTGCTTGGGTTGACTCCTATTTATCCAACAGGTCCTTCTGTGTGTCCTTTGCTGGTAACTCCTCCTCTTCATTGCCTTTATCTGTTGGTGTACCTCAAGGCTCTGTCCTTGGTCCTCTGCTCTTTTCCATCTACACCTCCTCCCTGGGCAAAATCATCAACAGCTTTGGCTTTAATTACCACCTCTATGCTGATGACACTCAGATCTACCTCTCTACCCCTGATCTCTCTCCCCCTGTCCTTTCAAAAGTCAGTGACTGTTTATCTGGCATCTCCTTCTGGATGGCCTCCCACCACCTAAAGATCAACATGTCCAAGACTGAACTCCTACTTATTCCTCCCTCCAATGCCTCCCCACCTCCTGACTTCTCTATCACGGTGGAGGGTATCACCATCTCCCCATTAAACCAAGTTCGCTGTCTTGGAGTTACACTTGACTCTGCTCTTTCCTTCATCCCCACACCCAGTCTCTTTCCTCCTCCTGCCGATACCAACTGCGTAATATTTCCAGAATTCGGCCATTTCTTACCGCTGTCACCACAAAACAACTCATACACGCCCTGGTAATCTCCCGACTCTTCCCCGTTCTTTCCCTCTTCCCCGTTCTGTTTTCCCTCTTCCCCGTTCTGTTTTCCCTCTTCCCCGTTCTGTTTTCCCTCTTCCCCGTTCTGTTTTCCCTCTTCCCCGTTCTGTTTTCCCTCTTCCCCGTTCTGTTTTCCCTCTTCCCCGTTCTGTTTTCCCTCTTCCCCGTTCTGTTTTCCCTCTTCCCCGTTCTGTTTTCCCTCTTCCCCGTCCTGTTTTCCCTCTCCCTCTCTTCCTCATGCCCCTCTCTTCCTCATGCCCCTCTCTTCCTCATGTCCCTCTCTTCCTCTTCCCCATTCGCTCTTCCTCATGCCCCTCTCTTCCTCTGCCCCCTCTTCCTCTTCCCCATTCTCTCTTCCTCCTGCTCCTCTCTTCCTCTTCCTTGTTCTCTCTTCCTCCTGCCCCGCTCTTCCTCTTCCCCGTCCTTTCTCCTGCCCGTCTTTCTCTTCCTCCTGCCCCTCTCTTCCTCTTCCCCGTTCTCTCTTCCTCCTGCCCCTCTCTTCCCCATTTTCTCTTCCGCCTGCCCCTCTCTTCCTCTTCCCCGTTCTCTCTTCCTCCTGCCCCTCTCTTCCTCTTCCCCGTTCTCTCTTCCTCCTGCCCCTCTCTTCCTCTTCCCTGTTCTCTCTTCCTCCTGCCCCGCTCTTCCTCTTCCCCGTCCTTTCTCCTGCCCTCTCTTCCTCTTCCTCCTGCCCCTCTCTTCCTCTTCCCCATTCTCTCTTCTTCCTGCCCTGCTCTTCCTCTTCCCCGTTCTCTCTTCCTCTTCCCCGTTCTCTCTTCCTCTTCCCCGTTCTCTCTTCCTCTTCCCCGTTCTCTCTTCCTCTTCCCCGTTCACTCTTCCTCTTCCCCATTCTCTCTTCCTCTTCCCCGTTCTCTCTTCCTCTTCCCCGTTCTCTCTTCCTCTTCTCTGTTCTCTCTTCCTCCTGCCCCTCTCTTCCTCTTCCCCGTTCTCTCTTCCTCCTGCCCCTCTCTTCCTCTTCCCGTTCTCTCTTCCTCCTGCCCCTCTCTTCCTCTTCCCCATCCTTTCTCCTGCCCCTCTTTCTCTTCCTCCTGCCCCTCTTTCTCTTCCTCCTGCCCCTCTCTTCCTCTTCCCTGTTCTCTCTTCCTCCTGCCCCGCTCTTCCTCTTCCCCGTCCTTTCTCCTGCCCTCTCTTCCTCTTCCCCGTTCTCTCTTCCTCTTCCCCGTTCTCTCTTCCTCTTCCCCGTTCTCTCTTCCTCTTCCCCGTTCTCTCTTCCTCTTCCCCGTTCTCTCTTCCTCTTCCCCGTTCTCTCTTCCTCTTCCCCGTTCTCTCTTCCTCTTCTCCGTTCTCTTCCTCCTGCCCTGCTCTTCCTCTTCCCCGTTCTCTCTTCCTCTTCCCCATTCTCTTTTCCTCTTCCCCGTTCTCTCTTCCTCCTGCCCCTCTTTTCCTCTTCCCCGTTCTCTCTTCCTCCTGCCCCTCTCTTCCTCTTCCCCGTTCTCTCTTCCTCCTGCCCTGCTCTTCCTCTTCCCCGTTCTCTCTTCCTCCTGCCCCCTCTTCCTCTTCCTCGTTCTCTCTCTTCCTCCTGCCCTGCTCTTCCTCTTCCCCGTTCTCTCTTCCTCTTCCCCGTTCTCTCTTCCTCCTGCCCCCTCTTCCTCTTCCTCGTTCTCTCTCTTCCTCCTGCCCTGCTCTTCCTCTTCCCCGTTCTCTCTTCCTCTTCCCCGTTCTCTCTTCCTCCTGCCCCTCTCCTCTCTCTCTCCTCGGGGATGTTTAATGATATGATCCAGGCTCTGTGTAATAATCATATTTCTGCCTCTTTGCGCCCATTGACTCCTTTCTGTAAGAAACTACCTGCGGCGGAAAAAAACCAACATATTTAACCCTTTGCTCCTTTGGCTCGTCCCTAGCAGTAAAATAATTTCTGGCGTTGTATTAACCCTTTGAGGCTTGAGCAGTTCCGTCCCCTCCATTATCCCGCTCGCATTGTTTTCTCGTCACCTGATGACTTTGCCAGATTACGGCTGGCGGTAATTGAATGTGGTGGGGGGGGGTGGGAGGTATATTCCTGCTGCCGCACAGACCTTTTTATTGTTTTTCCTGCAGCTCGGCTTTGCCGTTCTGAATGATAATATACTTTTTTTTACCCCCCCCCTCCCCCCTGTCGCTCCTTCCCATGTATTGGTTCTCGTCCGGTGCACGGTGGATTGGGGGGGGGGGCTGGTGTGTGGGGTACGGGAGTCAGACCCGTGTAGGATTAAAATGCTTCCCCGATATGTCGGCACACAGGAGACGCCGGTGAATAATTGGTAAAATGATATTATAATGTGTATTTGCTTGCTATGCCGTATGTGCGGGAAGATAAGAAAATCCAATCGGCCGCCCATGTTTACAAGCGCAAACACGGCTGGTGACAATGGCGATATGTGCCGTTTCAATAGGTTTTCACCCGGACCGTGTTACCAAATTCATTATTTTTTTTTGTAATGTTTCTGTATATGTTTGGTCTGTTCATTCCACACCTCCCCGGGAGTTTAATACGCTGAGAATCAGCATCAGCTCCTGTTTTTGGGTCTTTGAACTCCTGCTAAATGTTTTGTTTTGTTTATGTTTATCTTCCGCCGTTGATCATTTGCTCTTTCTGCACCAATCACAGACGAGGAGCGGTTTGGGATTTTCTCAGCAGCTCAGGCGGGACCGATCTCCTCTGTCTGCGCCGCCGCCGAAAGCTTTATAAAAATCCGAAATAAGCAGAGAAAGGTACGATGAGAGTCAAAAGACCCGACGCCACGCGCTGACCCAGATTTAATACGTAGCTCCAGCGAATAGCAGCCCGCCGACTATCCGTGCAGCGAAAAGTTGTTAAAAATGTATGTTTTAAGATTAGAGCCAAAAAAAACAGAAAATTCTTGGTTATATTTATAGCAATAGTAAAACCATCCTGGAAGTGCGAGATGTCGTCAGATCTGGATGCAATCAAGGACTAGTCTTGTTCAATACCAGAGCGAGTGAATGACTGGGAATTGTAGTAATAGTAACAACAAAAAGGACAATCTGAAGGTGAAGACAAAAAATACCAGCGTTATCGAAAGTTTGGCCTAAATTTTTGAGTAGCTCCTAGAATCAGATAAGCCCTAGACCTCTGTAGTGTTGCGTAAGCCCTGGCCCTCCGGCTGGCTTTGGAGAAGCCCTGGCCCTCCGGCTGGCTTTGGAGAAGCCCTGGCCCTCCGGCTGGCTTTGGAGAAGTGCTGGCCCTCCGGCTGGCTTTGGAGAAGCCCTGGCCCTCCGGCTGGCTTTGGAGAAGCCCTGGCCCTCCGGCTGGCTTTGGAGAAGCCCTGGCCCTCCGGCTGGCTTTGGAGAAGCCCTGGCCCTCCGGCTGGCTTTGGAGAAGCGCTGGCCCTCCAGCTGGCGTTGGAGAAGCCCTGGCCCTCCGGCTGGCATTGGGAAGGCCCTGGCTCTCTGGCTGGCAACGTGGTAGCCATGGCCCTCCGGCTGGAGTCGGGCTAGCCCTGGCTCTCTGGCTGGCGTTGGGAAGGTCCTGGCTCTCCAGCTGGCATCGAGGAAGATCCTGGTGCTCCGGATGGCATTGGGGAAGGCCCTGGCCCTCCGACTGCCATCAGAGTAGCCCTGGCCCACCGACTGGCATCCCTATTCTCTGATGATGGGACATTGCTAATGTGATTTTACTTATTTCTCAAGGGCATCATTGAACTCCTGTATCGGTGTTGGACAATTAAGCCTTGACCCCATTTGACATTTTAGTTCTCCTGAAGGTGTTTGAGCTAAATGAGGCTCAGAGACAACCAGTCAAGATCTTCCAAACTGATCTCAACAAGCTGTATGGGGAGCTTCTTTTTGGTAGGGGGGCCGTGACATGTAAGGTCTTCACCAAACTATTTCCATATAGATGGAAGCATGGAATTGTCAAGACTGTCATTCACATATCCCATAGCTCAAGATGTCCCTCAGCAGCTGCACCTGAGGGAACAATTCTTCCTGATGGTTTCGGAGATACTTTCTGTCGCATCCCATGAATAATACAGAAGCCGTGATTTTAGCCGTCCTCACCTGTAATATTTTAAGGTCTGAACACAAATGCCAAGCATCATGGGGGATGTAATGCGAGAGCATTAATGCACCTTAATGCTTGTTCCTCGTGCGTGACCGAGCATTGACATGCATCCATGCTCATCGACTTGGTTGTCCTCTGTCACTAGGTTCACGCCAGGGACCCATGTTGCAAGATGTGGCCATGAGATAAGTGTTCTGCTAGAGTTTCTTTGAGGAACCTTGTGCAGAACGTCACATACTCTGTCCGTAAATTGATTTGCTTCCCCAATCCGAAGGAGGGAAAATCCTTTTCAAAAAGGTGGCGTAACTGCCTTAAGTGCTCCCCAACATGGACTGGAACCCAATAAAGACATAGCATTCCAGAAGATGGCCTCAATGATGAGCCTTTCTCGACAGCTTAATCCTCGGAGATTGTGTCCATAAAACATGCATTATAAAATATGCTTACATAATTACATCTTGAAGGGAACCTGTCGACTCGGCTCTCCCGCTGCTCGGACGCTCCCGCCGCTCGGACGCTCCCGCTGCTCGGACGCTCCCGCCGCTCGGACGCTCCCGCTGCTCGGACGCTCCCGCTGCTCGGACGCTCCCGCCGCTCGGACGCTCCCGCGCTCGGACGCTCCCGCTGCTCGGACGCTCCCGCTGCTCGGACGCTCCCGCCGCTCGGACGCTCCCGCCGCTCGGACGCTCCCGCTGCTCGGACGCTCCCGACGCTCCCGCCGCTCGGACGATCTATCCAACATGTAAATAAATCATCAAATTATCATTAAGTAAATAAATTAATAGAGGAAAATCAAGGTCAGCCTTAAATTCGCTTTTAGTCGTGAAAAAAGTCCAGCCCTTTCATGACCAGAAGCGGCTTTTCACGCGGCATCTCATTACGTCACCAATATATGTCTAACGGTAAAGATCAGTGATGCCATAGTTTCCATAGACGTGTCTGATCACGCCGCGCCGGTCGCAGCATGTTCCACAGGCACAGTAATGTCCCGTCTTATGGAAGCTCTTCCTGTAGCCTCCTTTTATATCTGAATGTGTGCGCCCCCTGACCCCTTTTCCTGAACCCCATCTTTATTATCCAGGAGTTCCCTTCTCCGGCAAACCTTTTGGCTCCTCCGGGCCCGGCTGCGGCACGGGATGAGAGTGTCAGCGAGTGTAGCTTCAAATTCCGTCTTTCCAGAGTGTCTCTTCGCTTTGTCCTCGCGGCAAAGTGGAAGAAGATGATCATTTACCTTTTTTACTGTAAACATATGATTTTTGCTGTGAAAATACATGTATCCGATGATTTCAAAGTCTTGCGGAGTGTGTTTTGTTGTGGCTGAGTGGTGCACATTGTATGTGGATATATCGGTGTCATTTTGTTACCTGATACAGGATTCCTCGTCGAAGATCTTTGTGTACGTGTGTGTTACTGTAACAGCTGGGTGCAACGTCACATTTTTCCTGTTTACACTCGTTTTCTTTTGCCCTGTTTTGTGGCGTCCTCCCTTGCTCATTGTGTCGTGGGGCCCTTGCGCGTGTGCAGTGTCGCGGCGCCATGTGGCGGATCCCTCCGGCGAGTGCGCAGTGCTGCGACCCTGTCCCTCACACATCATTCTACATTACCACATTTCCCATCAACACCTGAGAGCTATTCCTGGCTCGCCAGTGGAAATCACTTGTTGAATTGTTGATGGAGACTCAAGTGTCGCCAAGGGGAAGTCACCTTGTACCCGTAGAGTGGACAGATGGGGTTTTGATGATAAATGTACGATTTATAGTAGATCCATAGTCCAAAGGGGAAGTCGTCATGTGATGGACGAATCGAGTGAGAAGGCAAGTGTATGGATGAAAAATGATCAATAACGATTAGTTTATGGCACGTTCGCCGTCCCTTTCTGAGGTTACTTTGTGTTTTTACAAATGGAGTAATCGGGTGGGTCTGTAATTGGAAAATTGTCCTTAAATGTGACCAGTGGTGGGTCACAAAGTACTGGAACCATAGATGAACAGTTGAGCTTATAGTAGGAGAATGACCATTAAAGGAGAAATTATGGCACATCTGTAGGCCACCTGTACAGAGGTCACATTGGGGTGAACATATTGAGGTAAGGTTATACGTTCTCAGGCCACCTGTTGTGAGGTTCCATTGAGGTGGTCGTATAGACAGAAGGGTTGAGACTGGGTAAATGATCAGTAACGGTTATCTTGAGCAGATTTATGATCTAGTAATGGATTCCGACAGAGGAACCGACCTGGCAATTACTTTTGTGAGAAGTATCTATCAATGTCGAGGTGTTTGTAGGTGATGGGTGCTCCACAACGCTTAGTGTAACGAGCAAGTTCAGGTTTCCATCGACTCGTCAGACAATGTCCAATCATGGGGAAAGATGGGGATTATAACGGATGACCGGCACGAGGTAAATCGGAATGACATAAGTGATCATGGGTTTTTCTCAATCTTCTTGAAACGAGATGAGAAAAATCTGTAATCCTGGAGAATAATCCATGTCGCCATCATTGTTTTATCACCCTGTGACCAGATCTCGATGTTGAAAGCTTCCTACACGCATTGAGAGCAGATGAGCTCCCCTACGACCCAAACCATGGGTGTTTATCTCCTCTCTGCGACACGAAAGGCACTCTCTGGTCTTAGACTTTCTATGACTAGGACGGGATATTTCTTCTGCTCGTATTATCGAAATCTAAATTTAATCACACGTGTCATTGTGTACCAGGAGAATTAATCATGTAACGCAAAGCGGGTCTTTGTCTCGATCCCATACTTTCTATCGAATGGGAGATAAAGGTGAGGGTTTGATGATAATGACAAGGCTTTCTTGGACCTCGTTGCCCTGGAAACTTCCGCGACTCTCATCGCGTAGGTTATCGGAAGACGGAGCACGAAGCTCGAGGAAGCTCGATGGAAGATAGAACTTGTGTGGGGGAAATAGTCGGAGCAGAAAAGCAGAGGTGGGAGAGACGAGATGAGAAGCGCAGGGACTCATTTGTACGGTGTGACGGGAGAGCAGTGTTTGCTAATGATCGCTTTATTAGAAGAGATGACACGATTGGCGCGGATCATCGTGTGGAGGCCGTGAGTGAGCAACATCCTTCCATCAGGTCTTGTGGTCGAGGCTTGTCCGCTTTGGGGATTGAGAACGATGTTGAAGGTCATTTTCTTTCTTTATTAGCGAATAAAACATGCAGGAAGGAAGGCGAGAGTGTGTGTCGCTTCACACGGCTCGTGTATAATGTGGTTTTTCTGTAGGAAAGGAATCAGGGCTACGATTGTGCTTTCTTGTAATGAGGAAACCGATAAGGGATGCGTCAGTAGATGCCATAACATTCCAGGAATGGCTTTATCCGTTACAGGACTCCAGATCCCGACCTTGTTTCACATTATTGATTTGAAGCAGAAAACCTGAAGCTCCTCTGCCATTTTTTTTCCAACTACAACCTGACCCAGACTTGTCCGTGTTAGGGTTGAACAAGATCTGGAAAGCAGAAAGTCGGGCAGTAATCCCTGTGGCCTTAGATGCAAACCCCGTGTCCCTAAGAATGAGACAAGATTCTGTTTGGGCTCTGGGTTCCTCCGTTTGGTTTCCTCTGTTTGGGCTCTGTGTTCATCTGTTTGGGCTCAGGGTTCCTCCGTTTGGGCTCTGGGTTTCCTCCGTTTGGGCTCTGGGTTTCCTCCGTTTGGGCTCTGGGTTTCCTCCGTTTGGGTTCTGGGTTTCCTCTGTTTGGGTTCTGGGTTTCCTCCGTTTGGGCTCTGGGTTCCTCCGTTTGGGCTCTGGGTTTCCTCCGTTTGGGCTCTGGGTTTCCTCCGTTTGGGCTCTGGGTTTCCTCCGTTTGGGCTCTGGGTTTCCTCCGTTTGGGCTCTGGGTTTCCTCCGTTTGGGCTCTGGGTTTCCTCCGTTTGGGTTCTGGGTTTCCTCCGTTTGGGCTCTGGGTTCCTCCGTTTGGGCTCTGGGTTTCCTCCGTTTGGCCGGGACATTTCATTCTAGAATTCATCTTTTACAGTCCTGGTGGGTTCTCATGTAGACATTAAGTGCTGCTCATGGATTATTATCCATGGTCGTCAATGCCAGGAAGGACCAGAATTCACTTTTGATGTTTGTGCACAGAACGTGGGGGTGTAAGGGAATGTTTCTGTTCAACAAAACCTAAGATGAGATTGTTATGGTTGTTGTACGAGTGTTTTCAGGTGGTTATTGGATTGCAACCTACCTTTTTAGAGTGGGCTCCAAAAAGAACCATTCAAGTACACTTGTATGAGAGGTCTGTGTCGCTTACAATCTGGGTTCTTCGAGGTGTCCATGCACTGGTCGTAGCTCGGTCTCTTAATCACACGCATCACAAGTGGAAGTTGGTTTCCCCTCGGCTCATCCAGGTCTTTGTACAGTTGGATTGGAAGACATCGTACACGGCTATCCGCTTATATGGCAATCCAGGAGAACACCTGCTGGGTCGTGATGGTCATGGGTTGATGTTGGGCTGTTGCTGCCATTGTATGGGTTGGTTGTGAGATGAAAGGATAACTCCGACCTTCAGAGCTTTTGCTGAAGTGATGTTGCCACGTGTGGATTAAAGGGCCTGGATCCGAAGAGGGTTTGGAACTTGTGGTCCTTCTCCCACTCCATCCATAGACCTGCCCAGAGCAAGAACCTTCCCCCGGTCTAGGTTTGCCAGGTCGGCCATGTTTTCTTACAGGTGACGTATGAAAGTGCTGCCCTGCTGAATGTAGAACTCATGCGCTGCAGGATTCACTAGGTGTGTTATTTTGTGATTTCCTTCCTGCACGGTGTGAATTATCAGGGCTGCCGTCAGGTTTCTTGGGGCTCCTTATTGTCCCTCTGGCCGGGCCCCCCTTTCCTCAGTTTCCTCTTCCCTCCAGCCGGGGGTGAAGGATATTCGGCTGCAGCTCTAACCGGTGCTGACCATGTTTTCACCCCTCAGTGAGGAGTCACAGTGCTCTGAACAGCCCCAGAAGCTACGGCCCGCCGGGAAACTTGTTGGGGACTTGGTGGGCCGGTCCTGGGGGGCACGGAGGGGCTCGCTGTGTTTGTTACGCTTTGCGTTTATACAACAAGAGCACAAACATGTCAAATGAGTAATTCAGGCGTTTCGGGCGACTCTGTGATTCTCTCCATTTTAAGAGCAAGGTGTGAAAAGCCTTTATAAAATATGCGATCACGCCGGCAGATCCAGGAGAGGTGTGAGTTTAACCACCGCTAACTTGTTAAGCACTCTGCTAAGAGGGTAATTAACGGGGGGGGGGGGCTTCATCATCCCATATGTTTAGACTTTCCAGTGAACCTCCTGATTCCTGAACAGAAAATGGGCTGAAAAAGGTAAAATTGTGAGTACACCTGTCACTGCTATACACTGTGTAACTACTGCACCTCCTTTACTGTAACGTAACCTGTAAAGCGCTGAGTACTAGGGATGAGCCGAACACCCCCGTGTTCGGTTCACATTCGAACTCGAACAATTTCAAAAGTTCGAGTTAGAACTCGAACACGAACCGAACTCAATGCAAGTCAATGGGACTCGAAAGTTCAATTTTTAGAGTGCCCTCCAAGAGGGCATATATGCAAGATATTTGCCATAAAAGGTGTATGGGGGTCCGGGTAGTGCCCTGGGGGACAGGAAACGAGGACAAAAAGTAAAAAAAAAAAAAAGTTTTTAAAGGAACAGTGAGTTTTCCATGAAATAAAGGTCAAGAATAAAAACGAAAAATTCCTTCAAATATCGTGCCTAGGAGGTCCCCATAACCTGCCCGTGAAGTGGCGGATTTGTAGGATGTATAGAAACATTTAAAAACAAAAAATGACATTTCAAATGACGTTAAATGGTTTTCCTTTTAATCTATTCGTAAACAACTGCTTGGGGCGGCAGCCTGTATGAAAAGAGGAGACGTTTTAGGACACGCAGAACAAGTTTAGTGATTTTTTGGCTAAATTATGGTGAAACTTATGCAGTCTTTGGATGAAAGTAACAATAGGTGCTTTAAAATTGGACCTTTAGTGTCGGCAACAGTGCCGTCACATCGTAACCCCTCTGTGGTATTGTGGAAGAGTGCAGGGTTGGACCCTGCGGTCAAATATTAATGATATGAATCTGGTACAGGCGTCAGTGGCAGTGCACCCAAATATTTTGCCTTTGGTGGCAGCAAGTGCCTTCACACCGTAACCCCTCTGAGGTATTGTGGAAGAGTGCAGTGGTGGAGGTTTTGGTAATGCAGAAGAGATCCCCGATCTATTCAGTTACATCAGCAGCTATAACAAAACCGGGTCAGCAATGTTTAGGCACTTGTACTGCGCTACTGTATATGGTGAGAATCGGCGCACACCAGTAGCAACAGGAAGCAAACAGAACAGGCAGGGATTACACAGAGAATAGTCAAATGGCAGGCAAAGTCGGCAACAGATCGGGTCCTCAGAACAAGCCGGGTCAGTAACAAGTATACAAACGGATTCGGTAAGCTAGCGATGCGGGAATAAAGGCTGAGACACACTGAGCGTGTAGCGACGCACAGCGTAGCGAAGCAAAGAGAAGCAAACATTTTGCAGGCTTGACTTCACTCCGCTCCGCCTCGCAGCGTGTCTACACTGCATTAGGTTTGCTTCTCACCGCACTGGACAGGAATCCACTAACTAAATTAAAATGTACACACAAAACCGTTTTATTTTCATAAAGCACATGTTATATAGGCAAAAAAAAGTTTCTACTGAATAAAATACATCAAAAATTACTGTTAATTCAATAGGAATAGTATTAAAATATAAAAAAAGGTAACCCCTGAACATATATATTATAGGGACACGGAGCGCTGTGTATAGAGTAGGGATGCATTGATACCACAGACATATACATCAACACGCAGACCTATATATACGTATATATCAACACGCATATATATATATATATATATATATATATATATATATATATACCTACCCACAGACATCAGACCATATATACACATACGCACATGGGGGGTGGCATGTGGACAATCAGTGGCGTAGCGTGGGTTGTCAGCTCCCGGGGCCAGCCAAGAATTGTGCGCCCCCCCCAACCTGTGGACACGTTATCGATATTGCCCCAGCTCTCACATGGATATTGCCCCAGCTCTCACATGGATACTTCCCCAGCTCTCACATGGATACTGCCCCAGCTCTCACATGGATATTGCCCCAGCTCTCACATGGATACTTCCCCAGCTCTCACATGGATACTGCCCCAGCTCACACATGGATATTGCCCCAGCTCTCACATGGATATTGCCCCAGCTCACACATGGATATTGCCTCAGCTCATGGGATTTTCCCCAGATCATGGGATTTGCCCCAGCTCACACATGGATTTGCCCCAGCTCACACATGGATTTGCCCCAGCTCATGGATTTGCCCCAGCTCTCACATGGATTTGCCCCAGCTCTCACATGGATTTGCCCCAGCTCTCACATGGATTTGCCCCAGCTCTCACATGGATTTGCCCCAGCTCACACATGGATTTGCCCCAGCTTACACATGGATTTGCCCCAGCTCTCACATGGATTTGCCCCCAGCTCATGGATTTACCCCAGCTCACACATGGATTTGCCCCAGCTCTCACATGGATTTGCCCCCAGCTCATGGATTTGCCCCCTACTCATGGATTTGCCCCAGCTCATGGATATGCCCCCAGCTCATGGATTTGCCCCAGCTCATGGATTTGCCCCAGCTCACACATGGATATGCCCCCAGCTCACACATGGATTTACCCCAGCTCACACATGGATTTGCCCCAGCTCACACATGGATTTGCCCCAGCTCACACATGGATTTGCCCCAGCTCACACATGGATTGCCCCAGCTCTTACATGGATTTGCCCCCAGCTCATGGATTTACCCCAGCTCACACATGGATTTGCCCCCAGCTCACACATGGATTTGCCCCCAGCTCACACATGGATTTGCCCCCAGCTCATGGATTTGTCCCAGCTCTCACATGGATTTGCCCCCAGCACATGGATTTGCCCCAGCTCTCACATGGATTTTCCCCCAGCACATGGATTTGCCCCAGCTCTCACATGGATTTTCCCCCAGCACATGGATTTGCCCCAGCTCTCACCTGGATACTCGGGCCAGCTCCGGCAGGGGTTGAGGGGACCCAGATGCCGGGCAGCGCGAGAGTGTCTGCCTGGTCCTGAACAGTCCGTCCTGTTGAAGGGGAGGCGGCTGCGTGCGTGCGCAGGTCACGTGGTCCGGCCAGTCAGGTGGTACAGAGACTCAGTACCACCTGATTAGCCGGACCACATGACCGGCTGCGCCTGCACGCAGCCGCCTCCCCTTTAACCGGACGGACTGTTTAGGACCGGGCAGGCACTCTCGCGCGGCCGTCATCTGGGTCCCCTTAACCCCCGGGCCAGTTTTAGGGCGCAAATGCGCCCCTAACAAAACTGCGCCCGGGCCACGGCCCCCCCAGCCCCCCCCCACGCTACGCCACTGTGGACAATCTCAACTAAATGTGCCCCCCCCCAATTTGGCTGATCCCTCCAGAAGAAATGTTGAACCCGACAGAGCAGAGAATATATATATATTATTCTCTGCTCTATCGGGTTCAACATTTCTTCTGGAGGGATCAGCCAAATGGAGGGGGGCAATTAGTTTCCAAAATGTGTGTAATACAAGTCTGGATATATATATATTTATAAGAATATAGATATATATCTTATCTATATATATATAATTATAATCATACCTGCCGTTACCTTCCCCTATAGATTTGCTAAAAATATACACACAAAAAAAAAAACACTGCCTGAGACCCCGCGCAGCCCACATGCCACCCCCCTCTACCTGGCAGAATGTATCTAATATATATAATTAAATACATTCAGCCAGGTAGAGAAAGAAAAAAAAAAGTTTTATTTTATGTTCCCGGGGACATTTAAAAATGTCCTCGGATTTATTTTATTTTTTTTAGAAATGTGTCGCCTTACCTTAGCCTGGTGGTCAGTGGGGGCTCCCTGGATCCTGGTTGGGGGGGGGGGTCTGCCGTGGCCACAGATGCCGTGGCTCCCTCCCTGCGCCGCCTGTCTCTGCCACATGCACCCGGGCGGCTAGCCCGCACAGTCACAGCTCTGTCATCCGGTGGCCGCATGCTCCTCAAGGGGATCCTTGGGAGGCCCCAGAAGGCTGCCCTCTACAGTGCCTGATTAGAGGGCCGTGTCTGCCTGATGTTTTAGTAATAAGAATGTTTTATCCCGTAGGCTTCAATGTCAAAAATATTCCCGTTTTAATTCAATATCTAATAAAATGTTGCTTATAATATTCTGCAGTAAAAAGTCTCTTTATTTATAGATTTTTTTTAGTATTTTTTTATGCATTTTTTATACTTTTTTCAAATTTTTTTCGAACTTTTGGCGAACGTCCCAAAAAGTTCGAAGTTCGCAAACTTTCAAACAGCCGATGTTCGATTCGAACTCCGAACAGATCCGAACCGAACGCTCATCCCTACGGAGTACACCTGTCACTGCTATATGAATATACACTGTAGAACTACTGCACTTACTGCATCTCCCTCTACTGTAGTGTAACCTGTAAAGCGCAGAGTACACCTGTTACTGCTATATAAATATACATACACTGTATAACTACTGCACTTACTTCACCTCCCTCTACTGTAACGTAACCTGTAAAGCGCTGAGTACACCTGTTACTGCTATATAAATATACACTGTATAACTACTGCACTTACTGCAGCTCCGTCTACTGTAATGTAACCTGTAAAGCGCTGAGTACACCTGTTACTGCTATATAAATACACACTGTATAACTACTGCACTTACTGCACCTCCCTCTACTGTAACGTAACCTGTAAAGCACGGAGTACACCTGTTACTGCTATATAAATATACACTGTATAACTACTGCACTTACTGCACCTCCCTCTACTGTAATGTAACCTGTAAAGCGCTGAGTACACCTGTTACTGCTATATAAATATACACTGTATAACTACTGCACTTACTGCACCTCCCTCTACTGTAATGTAACCTGTAAAGCGCTGAGTACACCTGTTAAAGGGTTTAAGTTGGTTTATTCGATTATTATTTTTCAATGTATTAAAACGTTGTGTAGACATTATCGGTAGTGAAAGGGTTAAGTTTTGCGCATTATATAAGGTGCTGATGTATATAATGGATACAGTCGCCTGAGGGAATCGGTGACAGACACTGGTTTGGACTTGGCCTTCATATAACATCGGTCACATTCTCTGATGAGCCGGATGGGGGTGGAAGTCCCTGCTTTTGGGAAAAACGTGGCAACGCCCTCCCTCTGAGGGCTTCTTTTTTTCGGGGGGAGAAGAAGTGGGTGAGAACGGATTATGTTGCTGAAGGGTCAGCGCTCAATGATTGTCATTATGTGCATTAAGCTCATTGCTTTCCCGCCAGAGATATTGCCATGTAGAGGGGGGGAGGGGGGTGGGGCAGGTTATGGATCATGTGACTGGAAGATTAGAGGACTTGAGCCCAGCCTGGCTTCTACGGTGCACGCGAGGGGTGATTTTTTTTTTTTTGGGGGGGTTAAGGGCTGACTTTATATATCAGAGGGTCACCCCCAACTGGCCCGCAGTAGAGCCGGCGTAGGTGTGTGCGGTGCGGGCGTCCAGGCTAATTCCACCGCAGCAATCACAGGCATAAACCCCAAAAGAACAGCAATGGCCAGGAGAGAGATGGAGGACCCGGCAGCAGGTGCAGTAACCTGCTGTGACCGGGGGGGGGGGGTGAACGGAACATGGAATAACGAAATAAATATAAAAAGGAGCAAATAATAAATAAATATGCATTTTAAAATATAGAGAAAAATGAACGAAGCTTGGAATAAATAAATGACTGGAACATAAAATAAATTAAAAAATATGGAGTTCAAAATATTCACCAAAAAAATAAGTTGATATTGGAAAAACTTAATAAAGTATAAAATAAATAAAATTGCTGCTTAAAATAAGGAGAACAATGAATGGAGATTGGAATGACTAAAAAATGAACGGAATATAAATTAAAGACTGAAAAATGACTAAAGCGTGGAATAAATAAATAAAAAAGGAATGTAATAATATAAAATAAACTTAAATGATTGTAGCTTAACGTTTAGAAAAGCAAAGAATGGCGCTTGGAATAATTAAAAATGGAGTTTAAATAAAATGAAAAATCGAGGTAAGAAATTTTTTTTTTAGCTTTAAATAAAAAAATGAATGAATGAAGCTTAGAATAAACAAAAATGTAACTTGAAAAAATACGTAGAAAAAAACGGAGTGTAAAATCTGGTACTTGGAATAAATGAAAATGGACCTTTTATATAAAAAAATATATAAAAATGGAGCTTTATAATAAAAATATATAAAATGGAGCTTTATAATTAAAATATATAAAATGGAGCTTTAGAATTAAAATATTTAAAAATGGAGCATTATAATAAAAATATACAAAAATGAAGCTTTATAATAAATATATATAAAATGGAGCATTATAATAAAAATATATAAAGTGGAGCTTTATAATTAAAATATATAAAATGGAGCTTTAGAATTAAAATATTTAAAAATGGAGCATTATAATAAAAATATACAAAAATGAAGCTTTATAATAAATATATATAAAATGGAGCATTATAATAAAAATATATAAAGTGGAGCTTTATAATTAAAATATATAAAATGGAGCTTTAGAATTAAAATATTTAAAAATGGAGCATTATAATAAAAATATACAAAAATGGAGCATTATAATAAAAATATATAAAATGGAGCATTATAATAAAAATATATAAAGTGGAGCTCTATATTAAATAAAAATGGAGTTACAGAAAATTGGAGCTTGATCTGAAAAATAAACTTTTTAACTTGAAATAACAAAATAAATGGAACGTGGAATAATTTTAATAAAATGAAATAGGATTAGAAAAAAAAAGGGGGGGCTTTGATTTAATAAAATTTTTTAAAAAACGGAGCTCTGCATGAAATTAACCACATGAGCGCAATAAATAGAGGGCGATTTGTACGTGAATTTAGGAGAAGCCAATTACTGTGACTTATTTTGAAATGTAAATCTTGCGCTGGAGAAAATATTTCTTGCTTTTTCAGCATCGGCCGGCGCGCAACTCTGCTCAGGTCTGTGGGTAATAAATTATTACCAGGGCTGGAAAATAAAGAGGAATTGTGTGTTTTTCGCGGTTTTGTTAATAATCCCATATAAAATAACTAGAAACTCCGGGGTCAGCGCTCGGGTTACGCCATGTCCAGACATCAGGGGAGTCTGCGTGTCCCTTCTCCCCGGGCTCGGTTTGGTGGTGAGAGGCAGGGCCGTGCGTCATGTCCCTTCTCCCCGGGCTCGGTTGGTGAGAGGCAGGGCCGTGCATCGTGTCCCTTCTCCCCGGGCTCGGTTTGGTGGTGAGAGGCAGGGCCGTGCATCATGTCCCTTCTCCCCGGGCTCGTTTTGGTGGTGAGAGGCAGGGCCGTGCGTCATGTCCCTTCTCCCCAGGCTCGGTTTGGTGGTGAGAGGCAGGGCCGTGCGTCATGTCCCTTCTCCCCGGGCTCGGTTGGTGAGAGGCAGGGCCGTGCATCGTGTCCCTTCTCCCCGGCTCGGTTTGGTGGTGAGAGGCAGGGCCGTGCGTCGTGTCCCTTCTCCCCAGGCTCGTTTGGTGGTGAGAGGCAGGGCCGTGCATCGTGTCCCTTCTCCCCGGGCTCGGTTTGGTGGTGAGAGGCAGGGCCGTGCGTCATGTCCCTTCTCCCCGGGCTCGGTTTGGTGGTGAGAGGCAGGGCCGTGCATCGTGTCCCTTCTCCCCGGGCTCGGTTTGGTGGTGAGCGGCAGGGCCGTGCGTCGTGTCCCTTCTCCCCAGGCTCGGTTTGGTGGTGAGAGGCAGGGCCGTGCATCGTGTCCCTTCTCCCCAGGCTCGGTTTGGTGTGAGAGGCAGGGCCGTGCGTCATGTCCCTTCTCCCCGGGCTCGGTTGGTGAGAGAGGCAGGGCCGTGCATCGTGTCCCTTCTCCCCGGGCTCGGTTTGGTGGTGAGAGGCAGGGCCGTGCGTCGTGTCCCTTCTCCCCAGGCTCGGTTTGGTGGTGAGAGGCAGGGCCGTGCATCGTGTCCCTTCTCCCCGGGCTCGGTTTGGTGGTGAGAGGCAGGGCCGTGCGTCATGTCCCTTCTCCCCGGGCTCGGTTTGGTGGTGAGAGGCAGGGCCGTGCATCGTGTCCCTTCTCCCCGGGCTCGGTTTGGTGGTGAGCGGCAGGGCCGTGCGTCGTGTCCCTTCTCCCCAGGCTCGGTTTGGTGGTGAGAGGCAGGGCCGTGCATCGTGTCCCTTCTCCCCGGGCTCGGTTTGGTGGTGAGAGGCAGGGCCGTGCTTCATGTCCCTTCTCCCCGGGCTCGGTTGGTGAGAGGCAGGGCCGTGTATCGTGTCCCTTCTCCCCGGGCTCGGTTTGGTGGTGAGAGGCAGGGCCGTGCGTCGTGTCCCTTCTCCCCAGGCTCGGTTTGGTGGTGAGAGGCAGGGCCGTGCATTGTGTCCCTTCTCCCCGGGCTCGGTTTGGTGGTGAGAGGCAGGGCCGTGCTTCATGTCCCTTCTCCCCGGGCTCGGTTGGTGAGAGGCAGGGCCGTGCATCGTGTCCCTTCTCCCCGGGCTCGGTTGGTGAGAGGCAGGGCCGTGCATCGTGTCCCTTCTCCCCGGGCTCGGTTTGGTGGTGAGAGGCAGGGCCGTGCATCGTGTCCCTTCTCCCCGGGCTCGGTTTGGTGGTGAGAGGCAGGGCCGTGCGTCATGTCCCTTCTCCCCGGGCTCGTTTGGTGGTGAGAGGCAGGGCCGTGCATCGTGTCCCTTCTCCCCGGGCTCGGTTTGGTGGTGAGAGACAGGGCCGTGCATCGTGTCCCTTCTCCCCGGGCTCGGTTTGGTGGTGAGAGGCAGGGCCGTGCATCGTGTCCCTTCTCCCGGGCTCGGTTTGGTGGTGAGAGGCAGGGCCGTGCATTGTGTCCCTTCTCCCCGGGCTCGGTTTGGTGGTGAGAGGCAGGGCCGTGCATCGTGTCCCTTCTCCCCGGGCTCGGTTTGGTGGTGAGAGGCAGGGCTGTGCGTCGTGTCCCTTCTCCACGGGCTCAGTTTGGTGGTGAGAGGCAGGGCCGTGCTTCGTGTCCCTTCTCCCCGGGCTCGTTTGGTGGTGAGAGGCAGGGCCGTGCGTCGTGTCCCTTCTCCCCAGGCTCGGTTTGGTGGTGAGAGGCAGGGCCGTGCATCGTGTCCCTTCTCTCCGGGCTCGGTTTGGTGGTGAGAGGCAGGGCCGTGCTTCATGTCCCTTCTCCCCGGGCTCGGTTGGTGAGAGGCAGGGCCGTGCATCGTGTCCCTTCTCCACGGGCTCGGTTGGTGAGAGGCAGGGCCGTGCATCGTGTCCCTTCTCCCCGGGCTCGGTTTGGTGGTGAGAGGCAGGGCCGTGCATCGTGTCCCTTCTCCCCGGGCTCGGTTTGGTGGTGAGAGGCAGGGCCGTGCATCGTGTCCCTTCTCCCCGGGCTCGGTTTGGTGGTGAGAGACAGGGCCGTGCATCGTGTCCCTTCTCCCCGGGCTCGGTTTGGTGGTGAGAGGCAGGGCCGTGCATCGTGTCCCTTCTCCCCGGGCTCGGTTTGGTGGTGAGAGGCAGGGCCGTGCATCGTGTCCCTTCTCCCCGGGCTCGGTTTGGTGTGAGAGGCAGGGCCGTGCATCGTGTCCCTTCTCCCCGGGCTCGGTTTGGTGGTGAGAGGCAGGGCCGTGCATCGTGTCCCTTCTCCCCGGGCTCGGTTTGGTGGTGAGAGGCAGGGCCGTGCGTCGTGTCCCTTCTCCCCGGGCTCAGTTTGGTGGAGAGAGGCAGGGCCGTGCGTCATGTCCCTTCTCCCCGGGCTCGGTTTGGTGGTGAGAGGCAGGGCCGTGCATCGTGTCCCTTCTCCCCGGGCTCGGTTTGGTGGTGAGAGGCAGGGCCGTGCGTCGTGTCCCTTCTCCCCAGGCTCGGTTTGGTGGTGAGAGGCAGGGCCGTGCATCGTGTCCCTTCTCCCCGGGCTCGGTTTGGTGGTGAGAGGCAGGGCCGTGCATTGTGTCCCTTCTCCCCGGGCTCGGTTTGGTGGTGAGAGGCAGGGCCGTGCATCGTGTCCCTTCTCCCCGGGCTCGGTTTGGTGGTGAGAGGCAGGGCCGTGCGTCGTGTCCCTTCTCCACGGGCTCAGTTTGGTGGTGAGAGGCAGGGCCGTGCGTCATGTCCCTTCTCCCCGGGCTCGGTTTGGTGTGAGAGGCAGGGCCGTGCTTCGTGTCCCTTCTCCCCGGGCTCGGTTTGGTGGTGAGAGGCAGGGCCGTGCGTCGTGTCCCTTCTCCCCAGGCTCGGTTTGGTGGTGAGAGGCAGGGCCGTGCATCGTGTCCCTTCTCTCCGGCTCGGTTTGGTGGTGAGAGGCAGGGCCGTGCTTCATGTCCCTTCTCCCGGGCTCGGTTGGTGAGAGGCAGGCCGTGCATCGTGTCCCTTCTCCACGGGCTCGGTTGGTGAGAGGCAGGGCCGTGCATCGTGTCCCTTCTCCCCGGGCTCGGTTTGGTGGTGAGAGGCAGGGCCGTGCATCGTGTCCCTTCTCCCCGGGCTCGGTTTGGTGGTGAGAGGCAGGGCCGTGTATCGTGTCCCTTCTCCCCGGGCTCGTTTGGTGGTGAGAGACAGGGCCGTGCATCGTGTCCCTTCTCCCCGGGCTCGGTTTGGTGGTGAGAGGCAGGGCCGTGCATCGTGTCCCTTCTCCCCGGGCTCGGTTTGGTGGTGAGAGGCAGGGCCGTGCATCGTGTCCCTTCTCCCCGGGCTCGGTTTGGTGGTGAGAGGCAGGGCCGTGCATCGTGTCCCTTCTCCCCGGGCTCGGTTTGGTGGTGAGAGGCAGGGCCGTGCATCGTGTCCCTTCTCCCCGGGCTCGGTTTGGTGGTGAGAGGCAGGGCCGTGCGTCGTGTCCCTTCTCCCCGGGCTCAGTTTGGTGGTGAGAGGCAGGGCCGTGCGTCATGTCCCTTCTCCCCGGGCTCGGTTTGGTGGTGAGAGGCAGGGCCGTGCATCGTGTCCCTTCTCCCCGGGCTCGGTTTGGTGGTGAGAGGCAGGGCCGTGCGTCGTGTCCCTTCTCCCCAGGCTCGGTTTGGTGGTGAGAGGCAGGGCCGTGCATCGTGTCCCTTCTCCCCGGGCTCGGTTTGGTGGTGAGAGGCAGGGCCGTGCTTCATGTCCCTTCTCCCCGGGCTCGGTTGGTGAGAGGCAGGGCCGTGCATCGTGTCCCTTCTCCCCGGGCTCGGTTTGGTGGTGAGAGGCAGGGCCGTGCGTCGTGTCCCTTCTCCCCGGGCTCGGTTTGGTGGTGAGAGACAGGGCCGTGCATCGTGTCCCTTCTCCCCGGGCTCGGTTTGGTGGTGAGAGGCAGGCCGTGCATCGTGTCCCTTCTCCCGGGCTCGGTTTGGTGGTGAGAGGCAGGGCCGTGCATCGTGTCCCTTCTCCCCGGGCTCGGTTTGGTGGTGAGAGGCAGGGCCGTGCGTCGTGTCCCTTCTCTCCGGGCTCGGTTTGGTGGTGAGAGACAGGGCCGTGCATCGTGTCCCTCTCCCCGGGCTCGGTTTGTGGTGAGAGGCAGGGCCGTGCATCGTGTCCCTTCTCCCCGGGCTCGGTTTGGTGGTGAGAGGCAGGGCCGTGCGTCGTGTCCTTCTCTCCGGGCTCGGTTTGCTGGTGAGAGGCAGGGCCGTGCATTGTGTCCCTTCTCCCCGGGCTCGTTTGGTGGTGAGAGGCAGGGCCGTGCGTCGTGTCCCTTCTCCCCGGGCTCGGTTTGGTGGTGAGAGGCAGGGCCGTGCGTCGTGTCCCTTCTCCCCCGGGCTGGTTTGGTGGTGAGAGGCAGGGCCGTGCGTCGTGTCCCTTCTCCCCGGGCTCAGTTTGGTGGTGAGAGGCAGGGCCGTGCGCCTCGTTCTCTCGCAGGATGTGGACGGCCATTCAATAGTAATGAGCCTGACGAGCGTGCCAGTGCGAGCGGCCACCGCCACAATGTATATGTGTGTATATGTGTGTGTTTTTGTGCGCGGGGGAAACCTCCAGGTGTAATATCTCATTACCGTCACTTGTTTGCGATATTTCTGTCGAGCGCTTATCCGTGTCAAACTGTGAAAAATAATTTGCGAGCTCGGCGCCGCGTCTGGGAAATCGTTCATTTATTCATCACGTATGTATTAACGCAGCGCAGGGTCCTCGTGAGGCGCGCGGGCACTACGTTTCCTAAACAGATTCCAGCTCAACACGTACTTACTGCTCTGCCCTGTTATTAAGCCGCGAAGGCGACGCGAGAAGCACTTAAATCCGCACCGCCACTTACACCGCCGCGTGTGAGTTAAGTTACCGGGTGGGTGGTGAGGTCTAAACGTTCGCCCCCGCCGGCATGACTAGACCCAAAATCCTCCCCACTTACATACAGGGGTCTGTCACCTTAAGAGCCGCCTCTTTATGCAAATGAACTGTAGCACCTAATCTGCATATTGCACACGTGTGATGTGACAAAGGGGCAACACTAACGAGGCGCTTATATGTGATACCCGTGTAACGTGCGGCTGTCCTGCTCCATACCGCCATCTGCTCGAACTACATTTCCCATGATCACACGGGAAGCCGTGCCCGGTGCCTAACGGTTATGGAGCCACCACAACGTACATAATGCCCTCAGCTCACATCCAGGGTAATCAGAGCGAGCAAGTCGCCGCGGCTATGCACAGGGAGGGTCGTTACAGTGCGAGGCCGGGCACAATGTGCGGATACATCTGCTTAATAATCAATAGATTTCATGTAACGATGTATTTATATATTAGGTATACAGGTATGTATAAAACATTCCCGACTCCTCACACCCCTAAATCCGGCCCCCAGCTCCCTGGGAGTGCACGCGCCACTGCACAGCGTCTCTGGATTAGATCCTGTGTGATTGACGCTGCTCCGCGCGCAGTATTGATCGCACAGATAATCACAATGACCTGATGGGCTCTGCCGGCCTGGGAGAGTTTTGGTTTCGATGGTCGGATCATGGAGGAAGGAGTAAAAAGCCGTTCTTCTCACCGTAATGTGATGCATTATGGGAACATTGGGAAAGTCCGATTATCCGGGTGGATAGGCAATTCTTCAGGGCGAGTGGACAGGTTCTCGCATGGAATGTGTGGCTGCCCATCATATCCAGGGTGAATGGACAGGTGCTTACGCGGAATGCGTGGGTTCTCATCGTCTCCAGGTGAATGGACTGGTTCTCGCATGGAATGTGTGGGTTCTCATAATATCCAGGGCGAATGGACAGGTGCTTACGCATAATGCATGGGTTCTCATCGTCTCCTGGCGAATGGTTGGGGTCCCATCTCTGGGTGAATGGGTCGGCTCTCATACAGAATGTGTGGGTTCTCATGGTCTCTGGGCAAATGGGCTGGTTCTCATACAAAATGCATAAGTTCTTGTTGTTTTTGGGTGAAAGGGCAGGTTCTCAAAATCTCTGGGCGAATGGACTGGTTCTACCATAGAAAGTGTGGGTTCTCCTCATTTCTTGGTCAACGTACAGGTTCTCAACCAACAGAATGTGTGGGTTTTGATTGTCACCAGGTGAATAGACCTCTTCTTATGAAATGCGTGGGTTCTCATGGTCTCTGGGTGAATGAGCAGCTTCTCAAGGTTTCAGAGTGAATAGACACTCATGAATGTTAAGATTTTCTCAGCCTCACAGAGAATAAACAGGTTTTCCTGATGAAGGAGCACTTTTTATGGACACAGAGTGGTTGGGTTCATTCTAGGAGTCTCCTAGTGAATGGAGAGGTCCTTGGGACTCTGTTCAGCATCTGTTGGTGAATGAGCAGATGTCCAGGATGGAGTTGATCCGGTATCTGTCTTTGAATGGGCAGATTCTCACGGTCTCATAGAAACATAGAAAAATGTGGGCAGATAAGAACCGTTCGGCCCATCTAGTCGCCCAATTACATGGATACTTTACCTGGATTTATCTTTTGTTTAGGATAGCCTTATGCCTATCCCATGTCTGCTTAAACTCAATTACTGTTTTGGCCTCTACCACTTCTACTGGAAGACTGTTCCATGTATCCACCACCCTCTCAGTAAAATAATGCTTCCTGATGTTACTTTTAAACCTTTGCCCCTCTAATCTAAGACTATGTCCTCTTGTTTTGCTACTTTGTTTCCTTTTAAATATACTCCCTTCCTCTACCTTGTGGATTCCCTTTACGTATTTAAATGTTTCTATTAGGGCTGTGCAATATTGACAAAATAATCATATTGCGATTTCTTGAATGAATATTGCGATTGCGATTTTATTTGCGATTTAGCCAATTGTTTTTGCTTTTTCAAACCTGCTACATACATTCTAAATGTATTCAGTATTCAGCACATGGATATACTGCCCCAGCACATGGATATACTGCCCCAGCACATGGATATACCGCCCCAGGACATGGATATACTGCCCCAGCACATGGATATACTGCCCCAGCACATGGATATACTGCCCCAGCACATGGATATACTGCCCCAGCACATGGATATACTGCCCCAGCACATGGATATACTGCCCCAGCACATGGAAACGCTGCCCCAGCTCATGGATATACTGCCCCAGCTCATGGATATACTGCCCCAGCTCATGGATATACTGCCCCAGCACGAGGATACTGCCCCAGCTCACCTCTGTGCGCCACGTGTTCGGCTCCCTGATAACTTCTGGCGGCATGGAGCTTGGGCGCTCGCCTGGGGGAACCATGTGACGAGCCGCGAGAACGTGGCTCGTCAAGTGGTTCCCCCTGCGAGCGCCCAAAGCACCATGCCGCCGGAAGTTAACAGGGAGCCGAAAATTGCAGCCTTATGCGATTTATTAATTGCATGGTCGGAAATCGCGATTCGATTGCGATTGCAATTAATTGCACAGCCCTAGTTTCTATCATATCTCCTCTGTCTCGTCTTTTTTCCAAGCTGTACATGTTAAGATCATTAAGCCTTTCCTGGTAACTTTTCTCCTTCAAGCCGTACACCATTTTAGTAGCCCTTCTCTGAACTCTCTCTAAGATGTCTATATCCTTCTGGAGATACGGTCTCCAGTACTGCACACAGTACTCCAAGTGAGGTCTCGCCAGTGCTCTGTACAGTGGCATGAGCACTTCTCTTTTCCTAATGCTAATACCTCTCCCTACACAACCAAGCATTCTGCCAGCATTTCCAAGCATTCTGCCAGCATTTCCAAGCATTCTGTCAGCATTTCCTGCTGCTCTATTACATTGACTACTTACCCTTAGATCCTCTGAAATAATAACCCCTAAATCCCAACCCTCAGATGTATCAAATATTCTATATTCAGCCCTT
Source organism: Leptobrachium leishanense (assembly GCA_009667805.1). Classification (NCBI taxonomy): domain Eukaryota; kingdom Metazoa; phylum Chordata; class Amphibia; order Anura; family Megophryidae; genus Leptobrachium; species Leptobrachium leishanense. The sequence goes on from CM019074.1 coordinate 106,807,149, forward strand.
GGGTGTTTACGTCCCAGGTGCATTATCTTGCACTTATCCACATTAAAACTCAATTGCCACAGCTCCCACCATTTTTTTAGTTTACCTAAATCATTTGTCATTTGGCTGATCCCTCCAGGAACGTCAACCCTGTTGCAAATCTTTGTGTCATCAGCAAAAAGACATACTTTACCATTAATACCTTCTGCAATATCACTAATAAAAATATTAAAGAGAATGGGTCTAAGTACTGACCCCTGAGGTACCCCACTGGTAACAAGACCTTGCGCCGAATAAACTCCATTTACCACAACCCTCTGTTGCCTGTCACTCAGCCACTGCATAATCCATTCAACAATATTGGAATCCAAGCTCAAAGATTGCAATTTATTGATAAGCCTTCTATGCGGAACAATATCAAAAGCCTTACTGAAATCTAAATAAGCAATGTCTACTGCACCACCTGTGTCTATTATTTTTGTTACCCAATCAAAAAAATCAATAAGATTAGTTTGGCATGATCTCCCTGAGGTAAACCCATGTTGTTTCTGATCCTGTAATCTATGTGTTTTTAGATGTTCAGCAATCCTTTCCTTTAACATGGTTTCCATTAATTTCCCCACTACTGACGTAACACTAACTGGCCTATAGTTCCCAGATTCCTCCCTACTACCCTTCTTGTAAATGGGCACAACATTTGCTAATTTCCAGTCTTCTGGGACGACTCCCATTAGCAAGGATTGGTTAAATAAATCTGTTAACGGTTTTGCTATTACATCACTGAGCTCTTTTAATAATTTAGGGTGGATCCCATCAGGCCCCATTGACTTATTTGTCTTTACGTTAGACAGCTGCTGTAGAACCTCCTCCTCTGTAAACGTAATTGTCTCCTTAGTGTTTCCTCCTAACTGTGTTCCCTTTCCTTCCTTTTCTTCTGCAAAGACTGAACAAAAATATTCATTGAGGCAGTCAGTGAGACTTTTATCCTCTTCTACATACCTTCCTTTCTTTGTTTTTAATCTAACTAAGTCTCGGCTTGGACTGGTGAATCAGCAATTTGGGAGTGACATTTTCTCAGTGAATGGTGGCCGTGTTGGGGGTGTCAGGTTTTAAGGTCTTGTTTTACACATAATATAAGGCACACGGGCAGGTTTTCCTGGACTGGCATGGAGGTGGAGGTGGAGGTGGTGGTGGAGGTGGTGTTTTTTTTGATGGGCTTATTATACCGGAGTGAAATATCGGAGTGATTAGGCAAATTCTGAAGGCCGCCTAGCCGGGTGCTGCTGACTACTGATTATATTCCCATTTGATGAATTGGTGCTATCATCGCAGGTTTTTCATGCTTGAAATCCCTGCTTGATTGCAGGTGGTTCAAACAAGGACATCCCGAAGTTCTGTTAAATTAGAGTCCTCTTAATGGAATTTTTATTTTCACTTCATTTGTTACATCACAGCGTTGAAACCGTATAATTGGCGAGAAAAGGGTTATTATTTCCGAAGGATCCCGGCGTCCGTCGGTTTGGAAGCACCCCGGCGCGGCCATCGCTCAGTCCGGTAATCCAGCTGTCATCCACCGTAAAGGTTTTCTCAGTAGACCCGTGACCAGAATGTCACCTTCATTCTTTATGCTGTATATGCATTAAATATACATTTAATTCAACGTGGTGACCTCAAATCTTCACGCTACATTTAGAAATACGGAGAGCTGTCAAAAACTGGTGGCCAGGTGTATATTTATGGCCAATAAAACCCTTACATGGCCTTAAAAATGAAATATATAGATTTATAAACTGAAATTTGTCTCAAACGCCCTGATCCAAGGCAAAAAAAGAAGCAAAGTATAACTCGCCTTGTTCTGTAACTACATAAAACTATGGCCTGGGTAAAGCAACAGGTCCTGTTACACACCTGACTGTAAGCAGGATAATGTGCACCTGCAAATTTCCTTTACCGTCTCTATTTTACCGTCATATTCCAAGGTAGGTGTTTTATTAGCGCCTGGACCCAGAACGAAGCGTAAAGCTGCCCAATACCGGCAGTGCGCCACCGTGAGTATCGGCTTGTGGAGTCTATAGAAGTCCATGACCCGGCCGCGAGCCCGTTCTCGCAAGATGCCGCGGTGGGAGAATTGGAACTATTCCCATTCTCGCTCTGCTCCCAGGGAGGGGAAGCGGCGGATCGTGCCACTCTTTTCACCGGGGATGTGTGGGGGGTTTAGAACATGTCATGGGATTTTGCAGAAGCAATACACAAATCCCATCGTGTGAGGCCCTGGTTTGAGTGACGCCTCAGGTGACTGCCTATTCTGCCTAAGTATAGGGCAACCTGACCTTATCTCATTGGTTTTTCAAGGCACTGATTTCTAAGCCGTGAACTCTTCTCCGACACCTTTGTAGACCTCTGATGGTCCATGTTTTAGGCTATATCCAAATTCGGGCTATTCGAGAAGCACCGGTTTGGGCGCCCGGTAGGGCTGGGCTGGGCTGGGCTGGGCTTGGTTCATTGACCTTAGAAACCTTTTAATATATAAAGGAAAAAATAAGTGGATTCATTTTGGTATGTGGTATGTGGTTTGACTCATTCACCTGATCATGTTCAAACTTTCATAACAGACCCCAAAAATGGTTTGAGAAGCTTTTTTTGTGGAATCTTGTATTTTCAGCACAAATGTCCCGATTGGCTCGTACTTTGCTCCAAACATATTTTATAGCACTCATAAAAATGTCGTAATGTGTGGAAAAGGGAAAAAACCCCAACTGATTCTATTCTATCAAAAATCTATATCTTCCTTTAAAAGAGACGTCTGACCCAACGCGGGATTTATTGGTGGGAAGGACATTCTTGACATTTGTTCTATAAATAGCACGCTGGTATAAGATGGTGGGAAGGACAATCCACCATCACGGTGGCAGAGTTTTGTGCAATCCCCCAAGAGATGGGCGGCTGATTGAAGCCGGGATCAAGAGCTTCCATTGATCTGTGAAAATTAAGTTCTGGATCGCGAGGCGTCAGGAATCGGCACTGCAGGTCAAATATCATTAGATCTGAGAGTCCCTACATCTCCTTCCTCCAGAGAAACGGTCCCGTTATTACACCTCTCCTTTAATAAATTCCGATCCGGATGAAGCGCACCAAGGGATGTCCTCTAGCATGGATGTCAAGAGTCTAATTTGATTGACGTCTTTGTCGTCTCCTCGTACAGGTTGGCTTGAGCATTTTCCGACCAGTTGACTCCAGTGAATGATCTCTGGTTCTCTTGTATCATCATTAATTGAATCCAACCTTGAACACCGATGCACTGCCGCAGCTTCCGCGTATCCACGAAAGTGTCAGGGTTACCGACTCTGTGGCATCTGGCCGGTGTCGTGTCCCTGTGCAAAGGGACTCGGGGTCTTGTCGACGCTTCTACATGACACTTAGCCTTGATCTATGGCTCTTCATTTTCTGACACGCGTATGGATGTGACCACTTCCCACGTCATTTTGTGTGGCTGACTCTGACATGGAAAACTTGACCGTGACACCCCTTTATGGTTACCGTGAGTGTAATGACGCAGGGGCTTGTGTGTTGTCTCACCTGCGATACAAGAGTAGGTGGTGCTTGGTCACCTATATAATACTTTGCTGGATGACCATTCATTGCCCTATTATTATTATTATTATTCTTTATAAAGCGCCAGCATATTCCGCAGCGCTGTACAATAGGCACAGTATAGACAGGGTTACAATACATTGAACAACATTTGACAAACAGTACAGGAGGAGATGAGGGCCCTATTCCCGTAGGAACTTACAATCTGGGAGGGTTGGGGTTGGAAACAGGAGGAGAGGACTGCAAGGTAGAACCTGTTGTGGTTCTATTCAATTCCGTGTTCATATTATTTGCTCGTTTTTCTGTGTTGTCGGCTTATTTACTGGGACTCCCCTTCTGATTTCTCCTGTGGTTGACCCGGCTTGTTGCTGACTCTTTCTACTCTACTCTACTGTCTCTGTTACCGACCCGGCATGTCTAATGTTTATCCAACCTCTGGATCCCCCCCCCCTTTGCCAGCCATTTGAGGACTGGTTGTCCTGTTTTCATACATATCTGTAGCTCTCAGTGTTTGGTGTGGGTGTCAGCCCATGACATGTCATAAGCCCAGCCAACTCAAGGACTGGTATTTGGATCCAGTCTTGTTTTCTCCACACCATCATAGTCCAATCCACCCACCATTCAGAGCCTCTCCTGGCTCTGAGGATTTCTGGTGCTATGTGTAGGGACCTGACCCTCCCCAATCCTCGCATGAAGGGCATTATGAATATGGCCATAAACCAGTACTGGCCAACGTTTCTTATGGCAAGAGCTATTTGTCATTAAGAAATGAAGGCTGGATGTTGGGCAGCCTTACTGCCATGGCTTCAATGTGACCGTTTGATACGTAACGTATGATCATGGAGAGATGATCAAAGCAGCTTCATGATTTCTGGTTTCTCGTAGGGATGTGGGTAACTAGCCTATCCGGACGCTCAAAGGACATGATCTTTCCAGAGCTGTTGTTGTTCTCGAGCCTCTGGAGTGAAGAGGACATTGCTCCTGGGGACCTGTAAAGACATAAGAACTTGAAAGTGAAGTATAAAGATAGATTAAGGTAGATGTTCTTGTCGATTGCCGCAATCTCTGCTCACATCAATTCCTGTGTCTTTTACGACCGGAGCGCATTGTTAATGGACCAGTTAAATCGGAGGAGAAGAAGCTTTCTTAACATCGCACTGTTTGTCGATCCTCACTTTGTCTGCGCGCTCTAATTGCTCGCCGCTGCTTTTTCTAGGCTCTAAAATATTTTCTTGTCTCGTCTGAGTCCCCGGAATCGCTTATGTTAATTTTTTTTTAAAAATAAAAAAATATTAAATTTTTTTTAAATACACTCCCGTCCTCTGGTGCTTTAAGGATAAAATAAACCGGCGGCTCAGGCTCTTGCTAGTGATTTCAGATTCCTGCTCCTCCAAACTAAACCTAATTTCTGCATGCTGCTTAATCTCACGTTACTCCGGAGAAAGAGGCAAACAGAATTTGTCAACAGATAAGGCCTCCTTCTTCCACTCAGCCGGCGTGTTGTGCACCTGATTTCACAGCGGCTTTTATTTGGAACGCCTTGTGTCTAAATCAAGCTGGGGCCGAGCAATAAACATATCGCCATGAGGGAGGGCAGGTGTGGGCGCTCATGCCAGTCTCCAGAAAGAGATACTGTGTGATTTTGGGTATGTCCTACATGGCCGAGTAGACGGAGACCCAGGTCCCCTTCGGTGCCACCATTTTAAGCCTGTTCCACACGCAAACAATGGTTCGTTAATAACCCGTTGGTTTTTAATCTTAATTTTAAACATCTCCTAATGAATAGACTATTTATATTATTCACCTCTGGGTTGAGGTGGTGGGATTGGGAAAAAAATGGGCAGTTGGACAAGTAGGACCAGCAAGATGTCTAACAGGTTTACCAATTAAAGTGATGACCCCATGACTACATCCTTCCTATTGGTGGAGTGTTTTAGGGGATGCCATTGACCCAAAGCTAATGAAGCACACATGCATTTTTCCCTAGATATGGTATCTCTATTATGTGGCAATGGGATAAGGAAGACCTAAGGTTAGCTTCTCCACGAAGGCCTGGATTTCCTCCAATTCCACAATTTAATAGCGTTTGAAGTCAACCTTGATTTTCCTTTTACAAAAGACGAGGAATCTGGAATTTTAATCGCCCACTTGAGATCACTTGCTGCTCCGTCGGCTCAGCCCCGTCGCTTCCCCACCATGTAATTGGGCAGACTAGATGTTTCCTCGGCTCAGAACCGCTGCTCCGTCGGCTCAGTCCCGCCACTCCGTCGGCTCACCTCCGTCGGCTCAGCCCCGCCGCCCCGTCGCCTCAGCCCTGCCACTCCGTCGGCTCAGCCCCGCCACCTCAGCCCCGCCGCTCCGTCAGCTCAGCCCCACCGCTCCGTCGGCTCAGCCCGCCACTCCGTCGGCTCAGCTCCGTCGGCTCAGGCCCACCGCTCCTTCGGCTCAGGCCCGCCGCTCCGTCGCCTCAGCCCTGCTGATGCACTGTCAGTTAGAAAATCCAGATTCTTCAGTGTTTGTAAAAGAACAATAGGTCAACCTCGAACTCCATTAAATGGAGGATATTGCCCGGCTCGACCTCCAGGAGTAACAGTCCTGGGGAGCAACCTCGCCCCTCCAGATGTTGACTCACAGCTACTCATTAGGCTGGTAAAGCCTTTAGGGGAATTGTTGCTTCAAAGCATCTGGAGGGTCTTGATTGCTGACCCCAATATAAGCTCTTAATTAAATAAATCATTCATAATACAGAGTATTTTCAACCTTTCCAAAACCTGTATTATTTTGATAAAAGGGAATCCTGCTCCGCTGTCATTCGTCTCTCGGACATACAGGTCTGTGCTGGTAACTGAAAGGAGCAAACGAGAGGACGCTCCTACTGCTCTCCCAACTGGCCACTCGATGCAGGCCGACCTGCTAGAAATACACGTCCCGTATCGACCTGGGCCATTGGGTGAGAGGAAGTGGGATGGATTCAGGAAGTTGTGGGCGTCTTCGCATCCGGAGGGCAGGATGTGTGTCGTATGACAATAAATGATAATGATCCATGTTGAGTTTATTTTGTTTTGGTTTTTGAGTCATTTGTCCCCATTTTTGGATCAAGATTTCCAGATAGGAGAGATTTTATAAAAAAAATTGTAGAGTCGCAAGTGTGGATAAATCTAGGATTACCCGAATAAAACCGACATTACCCAGAAAACTCTGGGTGAAGCCCAAAATGAAATCAGACATCGGGCTTTACACGGGTAAACCCAGATCTACCCAAACGTCGATGGGCAATGCGTTTTATGTGACTTTGGAGTGGTTTACAGGTGACCCAAAACCAAGGATTACCCATATCCATGGTTAATCCTAACCATAACTCTAACCCCAATCTTAACCTGAAACCCTGATCCCAACCCTAAACCCAAACATAACCTTAAAACCCAACCTTAACCCTGATAATAACTCTAACCCCAATCTTAACCTGAAACCCTGACCCAGACCCTAACCCTAAACTCAACACTGACCCCTACCGTAACCCTAATTCTAATCCCAAATGTAACCTTAGACCCTGACACCAAACCTGACCCTAACCATAACCTTAACCCTAACTCTATTAATCCCTTTTACCCACAGGGAGGTTGGTTAGTGTGCAGATTACCCGGGTAAACCCCATTGTTTGAGCTTTACACAAACCTACTTCGGTAATGCCAGCTTTACCTGGGTGATCCTAGGTTTATCCAGATTTTGGACGTACCCGTTGCATATATATATATATATATATCTTTATGTGGCAATTCCCTCCATATACAGTAAGTGCAGCATGAATAATCTGGATACTCTGGGTGAAAAAGCTGCGTAAATAGAAAATATAAGTGAAATGCGTGAATATAACAATCAGAGCTTTTCCACGTCTGCTGTTTAAGCTGCGTTTTCATCCTGTCATTAAAGGCACGCCGCCTCGCTGCTCGTTATTAAAATCATTAGGGGAAGCCCCCTCCGCACGCTCCGCATTCCCCTGTATATAGTGTGCTATGCGTGGCGGTAATGAAGCACAGCGGGCGTAGCATGTTGCTTCCCCGCGTTCGCTACATGGTCATTTGATCGTCACAGTGTTTAAATAACAAGAGACATTCGCCGTAAATTCCATTTGCCGGCTAATAAAAGCGGGGAGCGGGGAGCGACTCGGTAATTGCAGCGCGCTAAGAATAGAGCGGGATCTATCGGCGTCTCCGCACATTCTTCAGCCTAACATTGCTGACTTTAACAATTTTTACAATGCTCCTTTCATGTGGGCTTGAAATTTGCTGTGCGCGTCGGTGATGAAAGCCGCCCTGGGCTCCGTAGCAGAGCATCTGATTTGTCCCGTTTTCCTGCGCCCGGCCTGCCTGCCTTTTGTTCCTCGCTGCTTATCCACTTGTAGATTTCAGCCTGGAGGTAGGAGAGGCAGGAGAACGCTTTCAGATCTCGCTCGCAACAGCCTCGGATTTTTATTTTTTTTCACCCGTTTTTTTTATTTTTAATACGTTCGTGGTTTAATCTGTCTGAATAAAACTCGCCAGCCGTAGCCTTCAATCTGCCCGCCATGTTCCCGAAACAACAAGTGCAGAAAGGGAACCTGTGCAGGACATTATTCCTGATCAGCAAACACACAATGCGAGCAGAATCGCACAATTCACAAATGTCGGCCCTGGAAAAGGAGCCCCGGTGCTGGTCCACTACCCGTTTAGAACACGCTGGGGTTTCGAGGGTAAAAGTCTCCTTGTCACTCGTATCACCCGACACTCGTATCTCTCGTCACTCGTATCTCTCGGCACTCGTATCTCTCGGCACTCGTATCGCCCAACACTCGTATCTCTCGGCACTCGTATCTCTCGGCACTCGTATCTCTCGGCACTCGTATCTCTCGGCACTCGTATCTCTCGGCACTCGTATCGCCCAACACTCGTATCTCTCGACACTCGTATCTCTCGGCACTCGTATCTCTCGCACTCGTATCTCTCGACACTCGTATCCCTCGGCACTCGTATCTCTCGACACTCGTATCTCTCGCACTCGTATCTCTCGCACTCGTATCTCTCGGCACTCGTATCTCTCGGCACTCGTATCTCTCGGCACTCGTATCTCTCGGCACTCGTATCCCTCTCGGCACTCGTATCTCTCGACACTCGTATCTCTCGACACTCGTATCTCTCGGCACTCGTATCTCTCGGCACTCGTTTCTCTCGGCACTCGTTCTCTCGGCACTCGTATCTCCTCTCGCCACTCGCATCTCCCTCTCGCCACTCGCATCTCCCTCTCGGCACTCGCATCTCCCTCTCGGCACTCGCATCTCCCTCTCGCCACTCGCATCTCCCTCTCGGCACTCGCATCTCCCTCTCGCCACTCGCATCTCCCTCTCGCCACTCGCATCTCCCTCTCGCCACTCGCATCTCCCTCTCGCCACTCGCATCTCCCTCTCGGCACTCGCATCTCCCTCTCGGCACTCGCATCTCTCGGCACTCGCATCTCTCTCGGCACTCGCATCTCTCGGCACTCGCATCTCCCTCTCGCACTCGCATCTCTCTCGCACTCGCACTCTCGGCACTCGCATCTCCCTCTCGCACTCGCATCTCCCTCTCTCACTCGCATCTCCCTCTCGCACTCGCATCTCCCTCTCGGCACTCGCATCTCCTCTCTGACTCGCATCTCCCTCTCGCCACTCGCATCTCCCTCTCGCACTCGCATCTCCCTCTCGACACTCGCATCTCCCTCTCGCCACTCGCATCTCCCTCTCGCCACTCGCATCTCCCTCTCGACACTCGCATCTCCCTCTCGACACTCGCATCTCCCTCTCGCCACTCGCATCTCCTCTCGCACTCGCATCTCCCTCTCGGCCACTCGATCTCCCTCTCGCACTCGCATCTCCCTCTCGGCACTCGCATCTCCCTCTCGGCACTCGCATCTCCCTCTCGGCACTCGCATCTCCCTCTCGGCACTCGCATCTCCCTCTCGGCACTCGCATCTCCTCGCCACTCGCATCTCCCTCTCGCCACTCGCATCTCCCTCTCGACACTCGCATCTCCCTCTCGACACTCGTATCTATCTCCTGGCACTCGTATCTATCTCTCGGCACTCGTATCTATCTCTCGACACTCGTATCTCTCGACACTCGTATCTCTCGGCACTCGTATCTCTCGGCACTCGTATCTCTCGGCACTCGTATCTCTCGGCACTCGTATCTCTCGGCACTCGTATCTCTCGGCACTCGTATCTCTCGGCACTCGTATCTCTCTGCACTCGTATCTCTCGGCACTCGTATCTCTCGGCACTCGTATCTCCCTCTCGCACTCGCATCTCCCTCTCGGCACTCGCATCTCCCTCTCGCACTCGCATCTCCCTCTCGACACTCGTATCTCCCTCTCGACTCGTATCTCCTCCTCGCCACTCGCATCTATCTCGACACTCGCATCTATCTCTCGACACTCGCATCTCCCTCTCGACACTCGCATCTCCCTCTCGCCACTCGCATCTCCCTCTCGGCACTCGCATCTCCTCTCGCACTCGCATCTCCCCTCGGCACTCGCATCTCCCTCTCGGCACTCGCATCTCCCTCTCGGCACTCGCATCTCCCTCTCGCCACTCGCATCTCCCTCTCGCCACTCGCATCTCCCTCTGACACTCGCATCTCCCTCTCGACACTCGTATCTATCTCTCGCCACTCGCATCTCCTCTCGACACTCGTATCTCTCTCGACACTCGTATCTCTCGGCACTCGTATCTCTCTCGCACTCGTATCTCTCGGCACTCGTATCTCTCGGCACTCGTATCTCTCGGCACTCGTATCTCTCGGCACTCGTATCTCTCGGCACTCGTATCTCTCTGTACTCGTATCTCCCTCTCGACACTCGCATCTCCTCTCGGCACTCGCATCTCCCTCTCGACACTCGCATCTCCCTCTCGGCACTCGCATCTCCCTCTCGACACTCGCATCTCCCTCTCGCCACTCGCATCTCCCTCTCGCCACTCGCATCCCTCTCTGCACTCGCATCTCCCTCTCGGCACTCGCATCTCCCTCTCGGCACTCGCATCTCCCTCTCGCCACTCGCATCTCCCTCTCGCCACTCGCATCTCCCTCTCGCCACTCGCATCTCCCTCTCGACACTCGTATCTATCTCCTGGCACTCGTATCTATCTCGCGGCACTCGTATCTATCTCTCGACACTCGTATCTCTCGGCACTCGTATCTCTCGGCACTCGTATCTCTCGGCACTCGTATCTCTCTGCACTCGTATCTCTCGGCACTCGTATCTCTCTGCACTCGTATCTCTCGGCACTCGTATCTCTCGGCACTCGTATCTCCCTCTCGGCACTCGCATCTCCCTCTCGGCACTCGCATCTCCCTCTCGGCACTCGCATCTCCCTCTCGGCACTCGTATCTCCCTCTCTGTACTCGTATCTCCCTCTCGCCACTCGCATCTCCCTCTCGACACTCGCATCTCCCTCTCGACACTCGCATCTCCCTCTCGACACTCGCATCTCCCTCTCGCCACTCGCATCTCCCTCTCGACACTCGCATCTCCCTCTCGGCACTCGCATCTCCCTCTCGGCACTCGCATCTCCCTCTCGGCACTCGCATCTCCCTCTCGGCACTCGCATCTCCCTCTCGCCACTCGCATCTCCCTCTCGCCACTCGCATCTCCCTCTCGACACTCGCATCTCCCTCTCGACACTCGTATCTATCTCTCGGCACTCGTATCTATCTCTCGACACTCGTATCTCTCGGCACTCGTATCTCTCGGCACTCGTATCTCTCGGCACTCGTATCTCTCGGCACTCGTATCTCTCGGCACTCGTATCTCTCGGCACTCGTATCTCTCGGCACTCGTATCTCTCGGCACTCGTATCTCTCGGCACTCGTATCTCTCGGCACTCGTATCTCCCTCTCTGTACTCGTATCTCCCTCTCGACACTCGCATCTCCCTCTCGACACTCGCATCTCCCTCTCGACACTCGCATCTCCCTCTCGACACTCGCATCTCCCTCTCGACCACTCGCATCTCCCTCTCGCCACTCGCATCTCCCTCTCGCCACTCGCATCTCCCTCTCGGCACTCGCATCTCCCTCTCGGCACTCGCATCTCCCTCTCGGCACTCGCATCTCCCTCTCGCCACTCGCATCTCCCTCTCGCCACTCGCATCTCCCTCTCGCCACTCGCATCTCCCTCTCGACACTCGTATCTATCTCCTGGCACTCGTATCTATCTCGCGGCACTCGTATCTATCTCTCGACACTCGTATCTCTCGGCACTCGTATCTCTCGGCACTCGTATCTCTCTGCACTCGTATCTCTCGGCACTCGTATCTCCCTCTCGGCACTCGCATCTCCCTCTCTGTACTCGTATCTCCCTCTCGCCACTCGCATCTCCCTCTCGACACTCGCATCTCTCCCTCTCGACACTCGTATTCTCCCTCTCGCCACTCGCATCTCTCCTCTCGGCACTCGCATCTCCCTCTCGGCACTCGCATCTCTCCTCTCGGCACTCGCATCTCCCTCTCGCCACTCGCATCTCCCTCTCGCCACTCGCATCTCCCTCTCGCCACTCGCATCTCCCTCTCGACACTCGTATCTATCTCTCGGCACTCGTATCTATCTCTCGCACTCGTATCTCTCGGCACTCGTATCTCTCGGCACTCGTATCTCTCGGCACTCGTATCTCTCTCGCACTCGTATCTCTCGGCACTCGTATCTCTCGGCACTCGTATCTCTCGGCACTCGTATCTCTCGGCACTCGTATCTCTCGGCTCTCGTATCTCTCGACACTCGTATCTCTCGACACTCGTATCTCTCGGCACTCGTATCTCTCGGCACTCGTATCTCTCGGCACTCGTATCTCTCGGCACTCGTATCTCTCGGCACTCGTATCTCTCGGCACTCGTATCTCTCGGCACTCGTATCTCTCGGCACTCGTATCTCCCTCTCGGCACTCGCATCTCCCTCTCTGCACTCGCATCTCCCTCTCTGCACTCGCATCTCCCTCTCGCCACTCGCATCTCCCTCTCGCCACTCGCATCTCCCTCTCGGCACTCGCATCTCCCTCTCGCCACTCGCATCTCCCTCTCGGCACTCGCATCTCCCTCTCGCCACTCGTATCTCTCGCACTCGTATCTCTCGCACTCGTATCTCCCTCTCGCCACTCGCATCTCCCTCTCGCCACTCGCATCTCCCTCTCGGCACTCGCATCTCCCTCTCGGCACTCGCATCTCCCTCTCGGCACTCGCATCTCCCTCTCGCCACTCGCATCTCCCTCTCGCCACTCGCATCTCCCTCTCGCCACTCGTATCTCCCTCTCTTATCTCCCTCTCGCCACTCGTATCTCCCTCTCTTATCTCCCTCTCGCCACTCGCATCTCCTCTCTGCACTCGCATCTCCCTCTCGACACTCGCATCTCCCTCTCGACACTCGCATCTCCCTCTCGACACTCGCATCTCCCTCTCGACACTTGTATCTATCTCCCGGCACTCGTATCTATCTCTCGGCACTCGTATCTCTCGGCACTCGTATCTCTCGGCACTCGTATCTCTCGGCACTCGTATCTCTCGGCACTCGTATCTCTCGGCACTCGTATCTCTCGGCACTCGTATCTCTCGGCACTCGTATCTCCCTCTCGGCACTCGTATCTCCCTCTCGGCACTCGCATCTCCCTCTCGACACTCGCATCTCCCTCTCGACACTCGCATCTCCCTCTCGACACTCGCATCTCCCTCTCGACACTCGTATCTATCTCCCGACACTCGTATCTATCTCCCGACACTCGTATCTATCTCCCGACACTCGTATCTATCTCCCGGCACTCGTATCTATCTCTCGGCACTCGTATCTCTCGGCACTCGTATCTCTCGGCACTCGTATCTCTCGGCACTCGTATCTCTCGGCACTCGTATCTCTCGGCACTCGTATCTCCCTCTCGGCACTCGCATCTCCCTCTCTGCACTCGCATCTCCCTCTCGGCACTCGCATCTCCCTCTCTGCACTCGCATCTCCCTCTCTGCACTCGTATCTCCCTCTCGCCACTCGCATCTCCCTCTCGCCACTCGCATCTCCCTCTCGACACTCGCATCTCCCTCTCGACACTCGCATCTCCCTCTCGACACTCGCATCTCCCTCTCGACACTCGCATCTCCCTCTCGGCACTCGTATCTCTCGGCACTCGTATCTCTCGGCACTCGTATCTCTCGGCACTCGTATCTCTCGGCACTCGTATCTCTCGGCACTCGTATCTCTCGGCACTCGTATCTCTCGGCACTCGTATCTCTCGGCACTCGTATCTCTCGGCACTCGTATCTCCCTCTCGGCACTCGCATCTCCCTCTCTGCACTCGCATCTCCCTCTCGGCACTCGCATCTCCCTCTCGGCACTCGTAACTCCCTCTCTGCAGTCGTATCTCCCTCTCGCCACTCGCATCTCCCTCTCGCCACTCGCATCTCCCTCTCGCCACTCGCATCTCCCTCTCGACACTCGCATCTCCCTCTCGACACTCGCATCTCCCTCTCGACACTCGTATCTATCTCCCGGCACTCGTATCTATCTCTCGCACTCGTATCTATCTCTCGCACTCGTATCTCTCGGCACTCGTATCTCTCGGCACTCGTATCTCTCGGCACTCGTATCTCTCGGCTCTCGTATCTCTCGACACTCGTATCTCTCGACACTCGTATCTCTCGGCACTCGTATCTCTCGGCACTCGTATCTCTCGGCACTCGTATCTCTCTCGGCACTCGTATCTCCCTCTCGGCACTCGCATCTCCTCTCGGCACTCGCATCTCCCTCTCGGCACTCGCATCTCCCTCTCGGCACTCGTAACTCCCTCTCTGCAGTCGTATCTCCCTCTCGCCACTCGCATCTCCCTCTCGCCACTCGCATCTCCCTCTCGCCACTCGCATCTCCCTCTCGACACTCGCATCTCCCTCTCGACACTCGCATCTCCCTCTCGACACTCGTATCTATCTCCCGGCACTCGTATCTATCTCTCGGCACTCGTATCTATCTCTCGACACTCGTATCTCTCGGCACTCGTATCTCTCGGCACTCGTATCTCTCGGCACTCGTATCTCTCGGCTCTCGTATCTCTCGACACTCGTATCTCTCGACACTCGTATCTCTCGGCACTCGTATCTCTCGGCACTCGTATCTCTCGGCACTCGTATCTCTCGGCACTCGTATCTCCCGGCACTCGTATCTCCCTCTCGGCACTCGCATCTCCCTCTCTGCACTCGCATCTCCCTCTCGGCACTCGCATCTCCCTCTCGGCACTCGCATCTCCCTCTCGGCACTCGTATCTCCCTCTCTGCACTCGTATCTCCCTCTCGCCACTCGTATCTCCCTCTCGGCACTCGCATCTCCCTCTCGCATCTCCCTCTCGCCACTCGCATCTCCCTCTCGCCACTCGCATCTCCCTCTCGCCACTCGCATCTCCCTCTCGGCACTCGCATCTCCCTCTCGGCACTCGCATCTCCCTCTCGCCACTCGTATCTCCCTCTCGCCACTCGTATCTCCCTCTCGCCACTCGTATCTCCCTCTCGGCACTCGCATCTCCCTCTCTGCACTCGCATCTCCCTCTCGGCACTCGCATCTCCCTCTCGGCACTCGCATCTCCCTCTCGACACTCGCATCTCCCTCTCGACACTCGCATCTCCCTCTCGACACTCGCATCTCCCTCTCGGCACTCGTACCTCCCGGCACTCGTATCTATCTCTCGGAACTCGTATCTCTCGGCACTCGTATCTCTCGGCACTCGTATCTCTCGGCACTCGTATCTCTCGGCACTCGTATCTCTCGGCACTCGTATCTCTCGGCACTCGTATCTCCCTCTCGGCACTCGCATCTCCCTCTCTGCACTCGCATTTCCCTCTCGGCACTCGCATCTCCCTCTCGGCACTCGCATCTCCCTCTCGCCACTCGTATCTCCCTCTCGCCACTCGTATCTCCCTCTCGCCACTCGTATCTCCCTCTCGCCACTCGTCTCCCTCTCGCCACTCGTATCTCCCTCTCGCCACTCGTATCTCCCTCTCGGCACTCGCATCTCCCTCTCGCCACTCGCATCTTCCTCTCGGCACTCGCATCTCCCTCTCGGCACTCGCATCTCCCTCTCGGCACTCGCATCTCCCTCTCGCCACTCGTATCTCCCTCTCGATACTCGCATCTCCCTCTCGACACTCGCATCTCCCTCTCGACACTCGCATCTCCCTCTCGACACTCGCATCTCCCTCTCGGCACTCGTATCTCCGGCACTCGTATCTATCTCTCGGAACTCGTATCTCCCGGCACTCGTATCTATCTCTCGGAACTCGTATCTCTCGGCACTCGTATCTCTCGGCACTCGTATCTCTCGGCACTCGTATCTCCCTCTCGGCACTCGCATCTCCCTCTCTGCACTCGCATCTCCCTCTCGGCACTCGCATCTCCCTCTCTGCACTCGCATCTCCCTCTCGGCACTCGCATCTCCCTCTCAGCACTCGCATCTCCCTCTCGCCACTCGCATCTCCCTCTCGGCACTCGCATCTCCCTCTCGGCACTCGCATCTCCCTCTCGGCACTCGCATCTCCCTCTCGGCACTCGCATCTCCCTCTCGGCACTCGCATCTCCCTCTCGCCACTCGCATCTCCCTCTCGCCACTCGCATCTCCCTCTCGCCACTCGCATCTCCCTCTCGGCACTCGCATCTCCCTCTCGGCACTCGCATCTCCCTCTCGCCACTCGCATCTCTCCTCTCTCGCCACTCGTATCTCCCTCTCGCACTCGTATCTCCCTCTCGCCACTCGCATCTCCCTCTCGCCACTCGCATCTCCCTCTCGGCACTCGCATCTCCCTCTCGGCACTCGCATCTCCCTCTCGCCACTCGCATCTCCCTCTCGCCACTCGTATCTCCCTCTCGCCACTCGTATCTCCCTCTCGCCACTCGCATCTCCCTCTCGGCACTCGCATCTCCCTCTCGGCACTCGCATCTCCCTCTCGACACTCACATCTCCCTCTCGACACTCGTATCTCCCTCTCGACACTCGTATCTCCCTCTCGACACTCGTATCTCCCTCTCGACACTCGCATCTCCCTCTCGACACTCGCATCTCCCTCTCGACACTCGTATCTATCTCCCTCTCGACACTCGTATCTATCTCCCTCTCGACATTCGTATCTATCTCCCTCTCGACACTCGTATCTATCTCCCTCCGACACTCGTATCTATCTCCCTCTCGACACTCGTATCTATCTCCCTCTCTCGACACTCGTATCTATCTCCCTCTCGACACTCGTATCTATCTCCCTCTCGACACTCGTATCTATCTCCCTCTCGACACTCGTATCTATCTCCCTCTCGGCACTCGCATCTCCCTCTCGCATCTCCCTCTCGCCACTCGCATCTCCCTCTCGCCACTCGCATCTCCCTCTCGCCACTCGCATCTCCCTCTCGGCACTCGCATCTCCCTCTCGGCACTCGCATCTCCCTCTCGCCACTCGTGTCTCCCTCTCGCCACTCGTATCTCCCTCTCGGCACTCGCATCTCCCTCTCTGCACTCGCATCTCCCTCTCGGCACTCGCATCTCCCTCTCGGCACTCACATCTCCCTCTCGACACTCGCATCTCCTCTCGACACTCGCATCTCCCTCTCGACACTCGCATCTCCCTCTCGGCACTCGTACCTCGGCACTCGTATCTATCTCTCGGAACTCGTATCTCTCGGCACTCGTATCTCTCGGCACTCGTATCTCTCGGCACTCGTATCTCTCGGCACTCGTATCTCTCGGCACTCGTATCTCCCTCTCGGCACTCGCATCTCCCTCTCTGCACTCGCATTTCCCTCTCGGCACTCGCATCTCCCTCTCGGCACTCGCATCTCCCTCTCGCCACTCGCATCTCCCTCTCGCCACTCGTATCTCCCTCTCGCCACTCGTATCTCCCTCTCGCCACTCGTATCTCCCTCTCGCCACTCGTATCTCCCTCTCGCCACTCGTATCTCCCTCTCGGCACTCGCATCTCCCTCTCGCCACTCGCATCTTCCTCTCGGCACTCGCATCTCCCTCTCGGCACTCGCATCTCCCTCTCGGCACTCGCATCTCCCTCTCGGCACTCGCATCTCCCTCTCGCCACTCGTATCTCCCTCTCGATACTCGCATCTCCCTCTCGACACTCGCATCTCCCTCTCGACACTCGCATCTCCCTCTCGACACTCGCATCTCCCTCTCGGCACTCGTATCTCCCGGCACTCGTATCTATCTCTCGGAACTCGTATCTCCCGGCACTCGTATCTATCTCTCGGAACTCGTATCTCTCGGCACTCGTATCTCTCGGCACTCGTATCTCTCGGCACTCGTATCTCTCGGCACTCGTATCTCTCGGCACTCGTATCTCTCGGCACTCGTATCTCTCGGCACTCGTATCTCCCTCTCGGCACTCGCATCTCCCTCTCTGCACTCGCATCTCCCTCTCGGCACTCGCATCTCCCTCTCGGCACTCGCATCTCCCTCTCTGCACTCGCATCTCCCTCTCGCCACTCGCATCTCCCTCTCGCCACTCGTATCTCCCTCTCAGCACTCGCATCTCCCTCTCGCCACTCGCATCTCCCTCTCGCCACTCGCATCTCCCTCTCGGCACTCGCATCTCCCTCTCGGCACTCGCATCTCCCTCTCGCCACTCGCATCTCCCTCTCGCCACTCGTATCTCCCTCTCGGCACTCGCATCTCCCTCTCGCCACTCGCATCTCCCTCTCGCCACTCGCATCTCCCTCTCGCCACTCGCATCTCCCTCTCGGCACTCGCATCTCCCTCTCGGCACTCGCATCTCCCTCTCGGCACTCGCATCTCCCTCTCGCCACTCGCATCTCCCTCTCGCCACTCGCATCTCCCTCTCGCCACTCGTATCTCCCTCTCGCCACTCGCATCTCCCTCTCGCCACTCGCATCTCCCTCTCGGCACTCGCATCTCCCTCTCGGCACTCGCATCTCCCTCTCGCCACTCGCATCTCCCTCTCGCCACTCGTATCTCCCTCTCGCCACTCGCATCTCCCTCTCGGCACTCGCATCTCCCTCTCGGCACTCGCATCTCCCTCTCGACACTCGCATCTCCCTCTCGACACTCGCATCTCCCTCTCGACACTCGCATCTCCCTCTCGACACTCGTATCTCCCTCTCGACACTCGCATCTCCCTCTCGACACTCGTATCTATCTCCCTCTCGACACTCGTATCTATCTCCCTCTCGACACTCGTATCTATCTCCCTCTCGACACTCGTATCTATCTCCCTCTCGACACTCGTATCTATCTCCCTCTCGACACTCGTATCTATCTCCCTCTCGACACTCGTATCTATCTCCCTCTCGACACTCGTATCTATCTCCCTCTCGACACTCGTATCTATCTCCCTCTCGACACTCGTATCTATCTCCCGGCACTTATAACTCTCTCTCGCCATTTGTAGTCTCGCGGTCGCTCAGGCACGTTTCATGGGACATATGTCCATTCATTTATTAAGGAATTAGATGTTCCAGAGATACGGGAAATTGGGAAATCTTCAATACAAAGTGAATTGCATTCTTTTCCCAAATCTCGAATCCATTGACCAGTTCTTCACAATTCTAAGATTAGTAAATTAAACGCCCGTCCCGCGAAGCTTCCTGATCGCCAAGTTCTGACAGGACCTTCATTAGATCCTACTAAAAGTACACACTTTCCTGATTTCTATAATGTTTATATTCAAGGCAAAATCTATAATTCATGATGTACCATTTTGGCCAACTCCCAGGTGGATCCAGACACAAGGTTCGGGATGGACACTCTACCAGTTTTGGCTACGAGCTGGCGTTTTCTTCACAGTAAATTACCATTAAAATTTCTATCAGTTTCACCCTGTAAATTTATTTTTTCACATCTTCTCATTCAAACCTTTGTGCTTATATATTTGACATGGTATTTTTTTTTTTTTTTAAAAAAACACCTACTCGAAAATGGAGAACCTGTCACTGCATTTTTCTAAGGAAATATGCGACTTTAACCAATATCGGGAAAACCCCTATTTTTTTCCTCTTGTGTTTATGTTTTGTGTATATTTTACGTGTTCATCTTTGGTACCATTTGAAAGGCCAGATACCGTGCTTTCCAATGACACCTCAGTTGACCATGTAGGGTATAAGGAACCAGAGATAACGCAGATCAAATTTCCAAGGGCCCTTTGTACCTCCAACTATGGGAAAGAAGTTGGGGGGGGATACCCCCTTTGCCCCCTCTTTGGATCCACTACTGGTCCAACTTGTAGAAGGTTGTTGAACTTGATGGACAGTGATCTTTTTTCAACCTACAGAGCCATGGAGAATGTTGAGCTGCTCTCAAGTCATGGCACCATCATGCCACAAAGCCTTATTGGGAATTTACTGTCCCGATGAGGAGGCGTCTGTAGTCCATAATACATTTTTCCAAGAACCTTATGGGCGATTGTGATCTCTCTTGGTTGTTTATCGATGTTTTTATGGATAACTTGGATGTAAAACTTGTAGAGGTTAAGGTGATGACTATACGACTGCTTGTGGTGAGGCATCTTGGCGTGAACAAGTGGAACAACTAGCTCTTAATTTTACTCTGTTGAGCGAGAGACCAAACCGTGAGGATCAACATAAGTGACTTGGAGGTTCTTGAGATGTTTTTAAGTCCTGATCCCCTGTTGTCCCCATCCTCAGCAGGAATTGAGCCCCCTGATGCATTGGGGACTTTATGAGTGATTTTTGACAAGGTGTCATATAGCAGGATCCCGGTTTTTCTCCAAATAACCCTCAAAGAATAAAGTGTCTCACTGCCCGGTTTTCCCGCATTCCGACAGGCAGGAGAGACGATGCCGAAGCTCGTTTTACAGAGGTTTGCGCCGGATACAAATTAGATCTACCGCCAAACTACTAATTGCTTTTCCAGCATCGACCTGAAAGCGTGTTAATTAGCACCTGGGAGAAGCAACATTTAGATCAGAGCGTTGAACTCCTGTCCTCCAGAGCCGCACGCGCACCGGGAGCCTGGAACATTGCTGTGACACCCGGCACTAATCGCTGTAAATACGTGTTAATTACGGAGATCTGGGAGATGTGGCGGCTCTCGGGGATTGAGGTCTGGCTCGATTGGGAATTCTGAGGAGAATTCCTCCATCGCAGTCTTCTTCGGAGATCTTGTCCACCAAGGCTGGGTGTCCCCTTGGAGTCCTCCTTGACCTGAGGTGACCTGAGGGTCTTGGGGTTTACAGTGGAGAATGTTCCGAGGTGCTGACCCGGCGGTGTCCTCTGGACGTCATGGTATGAGTCGCCATACGATCGGCGTCGGCTCCTGAGGAAACATCTAGAGCCATATTATTCCTAGAAGTTAAATCGAGTTTTGTACCTACACGCGCATTAAAGATTTATGGAACCTGCGGGTGCTTTATAGCGGGCTAAGTAATGCGATGCCCCCCGCCTCCCTCTCCCGGCAGCAGCTTAATGCATTCTCCGAGCGGCCTCGGCGTCCATACTGCCTTAACATGCACCGCTGGTTACAGTAAAGTTTGCTTCATCTGAATTCCACATTATCAGCAGCTTTTTTGTGAAGGCTTTGAAGCGAATTGCAATCTCCTGCGATGTACCCTGGAGTTTTAATGCTCCAGCAGTCACCTTCATGTTTTCCTAATCTCTGACATGTCAAAACGGCCATTATGGACCCGCGACGCGTTTATTAGATTAGCTGATTAAAAAAAATGATATATATGGAAAAAATAAAAAGAATGGGGGGGGGGGGATCCTCTGAGTGACAGGTCCGCGCTTTGAACATGTAGAGCCGGGACCGTGCTGGGAGACGCTGTGATCCTTTATGTGGAATAATACCTGGGCGTTGAGGATAAACGCGGCGTTTTATTCCCTTCAATGGACGCGCGGGGGAGGGGTTACAGCCCAGGCGATTACCTTTAAATCTCTAACGTAAAACCGAAAGGACGTACAACTCGGGTAAAGGAATATTCGTGCAAATATGTGGTTCTTCCCCCAGGGTTTCGAGCTCTCCCCAAGACAGGGAAGTGGCTGTAACCTCTCGGCCGATCCTGGACCGGCAGCTTCTTTCAATGAGAGACATCGCTTTGTATCTGAACATATCGCTAAGGCTAATGTCAGACGAACGCAGTCTGAGCGCACTCTGCGTGCGTGCATAACGGATGGACGGACGTACTGGCGGAAGATACTGTAGACCCCACACGATCCGTTTTTCTTGACGGACGTAGAAAAAAAAGGGAATTATGGGAAACAAAATTAATATGAAAAATTTGGAAAAAGATATGAAAAGGCATTGTGTGCGTCAAGGTGCTGGACGTCGCAAATGCGCTGCGTCTGACATCTCATCACTGACACAGAACGCTACGTGGACGTGGTGGATGTGGCGCACTCTTCACGTCCGTGGTGGCGGTTTTACCTTCTTGCCTAACTTGCGTCCGTTTGCCACGTGCGTTGTGCGTGCGCAGTTCAGTGCGGACTGTGTGTGGGTCTCTATTGCTCATGATTCTATGCTACGACGGACGTTAAACTGTGCAGCGACACGCACGTGATCACTGCGTTCGTCTGACACGGGCCTAAAGCGTACCTGGCATACCTGTTGACAGGGGGCGCTGCCATCTTGGCACAGCAATCCGAGGTCCAATCACAACTTCCGTTGTTGCCCTGTCAGGTGATATCAGAAGAGCCGCCCCTATAAGAAACTCAGAATGGTGACGCCCAGTAAGGCTGCCAGGGCGGCCATGTTTCTTGGACACAAATTACTATTTCATGCAGAGGGGTAACACAGGGAAAACTGCTGCCCTGCAAGATGTATATTTCATATGCTGCAGGAAGGAAATCAAAGCAGGTCACCCGGATTCCTTTTTGATTCTTTACCTATACAGCATCCACACACATACACCTCAGTCATACACCTTTACATAATACACACATATACACCTCAGCCAAACACCTATACAGCATTGATACACACCTTTACAGCATCCATGTACATGTAGCTACATGTACCGGAGCTCCGTACCCAGGATGTGTAGAAAGGTTCCCTCTCACCGTCAATATCCTGAAGAAGTACTGATTCTGTCCCAAGCCCGTCCAGTCAACAGCCTGAGCTCATTATAGGGTGTTGACAGAAAGTAGACTTACTTTATTTTGAGTTTCCAATGGGACAACACACTCAGGGGATGGGCAGAACAACAAAAGTAACCCATGTCCTGGCATTACCATAATGAATAGCCCCTCCCACACACATGCCCTGGTGTAACAGACAAAGGATGGTGCTACCATCCCCAGCACAGCAGGGAGGAGAAAGGTGCAGTTACAGAATTGGCATCCAGCTGTGCCTGAGGAGGTGGCAGAGATCCAGTTTAATCAAGCGCTGGGGTGGTAGATAGAAGCAGGGGGAAACATCAAGGACAACAAAGGAACCATTAAGTATAGGAGGCAAATAAAGGAAACTGCAGAGTAGATACAACACAACAATCTGCAGGGGAGAGGGCTCAGAAAACACACACCCCCTGTACCTACAATGGTCACAGGGTGGCATGGACATAGGAGAGGGCTGGGGAACAATATAGAATATCAGAGACGCTATAATCCACAGTTCCGCATCTCCCAAAAGTAATTTCATATCCCGCTGCTCAGAGTAACATGTCACACTATACAATTCATACACAATTCATACACAATTTACACTTTAATTTTTTTTTCTTAAAATACACATAATTCACTTTTTTGAAATGAAATCTGTGTTTTTCTATGTTTTTGTACATTACGGTTTTCTCCAGTCTTCTCCCGGTTTATCTCCCCCTGGTTTTTGGCTCACTTTGTGCATATATTTAGGGTTATGGAGGGAGTCGGTGAATTTCATGATTAATGGTCGCTGTTCGGTGCCAGAGGTACTGGTATCTGTCTGCAGAGCACCTGGGAGAAACTGGCACCAGAACTGGAGGAGGACTAGTGGGCACCCCCTGGCATGCTAGTGGGGGTGCACAATCATTTGTAAGGGCCTGGATTTCCCCTGGCATTCTGTAAGTCGCTCTTATGTGTATTTGGGGAGAGTCAGTTGTTGACGCCGTGCAGGGAAATGGACCAAAAACAGGAATGCACCATTATTATTTACTCTTCTTCCTGTTCTCGCTGCTGCCATCAAGATTCACTGAATTTTCATTTTCTTGGCTTCTTCTCTGGACATGTCGGCTCGTATTTGAGACGTCTGTCAGTCTGTCCATAACGTTTATAGTTAATATATACCTATATTTATCTGTCACTTTATGTATCGCTTTATCTCTGTGTCCTGCTCTGTGTATCTGTCACTTTATGTATCGCTTTATCTCTGTGTCCTGCTCTGTGTATATGTCACTTTATGTATCGCTTTATCTCTGTGTCCTGCTCTGTGTATATGTCACTTTATGTATCGCTTTATCTCTGTGTCCTGCTCTCTGTGTATCTGTCACTTTATGTATCGCTTTATCTCTGTGTCCTGCTCTCTGTGTATATGTCACTTTATGTATCACTTTATCTCTGTGTCCTGCTCTGTGTATATGTCACTTTATGTATCGCTTTATCTCTGTGTCCTGCTCTGTGTATATGTCACTTTATGTATCGCTTTATCTCTGTGTCCTGCTCTGTGTATATGTCACTTTATGTATCGCTTTATCTCTGTGTCCTGCTCTGTGTATATGTCACTTTATGTATCGCTTTATCTCTGTGTCCTGCTCTGTGTATATGTCACTTTATGTATCGCTTTATCTGTGTCCTGCTCTCTGTGTATATGTCACTTTATGTATCACTTTATCTCTGTGTCCTGCTCTCTGTGTATCTGTCACTTTATGTATCACTTTATCTCTGTGTCCTGCTCTGTGTATATGTCACTTTATGTATCGCTTTATCTCTGTCCTGCTCTGTGTATCTGTCACTTTATGTATCGCTTTATCTGTGTCCTGCTCTCTGTGTATCTGTCACTTTATGTATCGCTTTATCTCTGTGTCCTGCACTGTGTATATGTCACTTTATGTATCGCTTTATCTCTGTCCTGCTCTGTGTATCTGTCACTTTATGTATCGCTTTATCTGTGTCCTGCTCTCTGTGTATCTGTCACTTTATGTATCGCTTTATCTCTGTGTCCTGCTCTCTCTGTATTTGTCACTTTATGTATCACTTTATCTCTGTGTCCTGCTCTCTGTGTATCTGTCACTTTATGTATCGCTTTATCTCTGTGTCCTGCTCTCTGTGTATCTGTCACTTTATGTATCGCTTTCTCTGTGTCCTGCTCTCGGTGTATCTGTCACTTTATCACTCTCTGTATTGCTTTCTCTCTGTGTATCACTCTATCACTCTGTATCTCTGTGCGTATCATACACAGTTTTATAGAGTGTAATGGTGGAGGGTTTCGCTGCGCGTTATATAAAGTATAATGGTGGAGGGTTTCCTGCGCATTATATAGAGTGTAATGGTGGAGGGTTTCGCTGCGCGTTATATAAAGTATAATGGTGGAGGGTTTCCTGCGCGTTATATAGAGTGTAATGGTGGAGGGTTTTGCTGCGCGTTATATAGAGTGTAATGGAGGGTTTCGCTGCGCGTTATATAGAGTGTAATGGAGGGTTTCGCTGCGGGTTATTTAGAGTGTAATGGTGGAGGGTTTCACTGCAGGTTATATAGAGTGTAATGGTGGGTTTCTCTGCAGGTTATATAGAGTGTAATGGTGGAGGGCTTCGCTGCGGGTTATATAAAGTGTAATGGAGGGTTTCGCTGCGCGTTATATAGAGTGTAATGGTGGAGGATTCAGCTGCGCGTTAGAGTGTAATGGTGGAGGGTTTTGCTGCGGGTTATATAAAGCGTAATGGTGGGTTTCTCTGCGGGTTATATAAAGTGTAATGGTGGGTTTCACTGCGCGTTATATAGAGTGTAATGGTGGAGGTTTTTGCTGCGCGTTATATAGAGTGTAATGGTGGAAGGTTTAACTGCGTTATATAGAGTGTAATGGTGGAAGGTTTCGCTGCGGGTTATATAGAGTGTAATGGTGGAAGGTTTCGCTGCGGGTTATATAGAGTGTAATGGTGGAAGGATTAACTGTGCGTTATATAGAGTGTAATGGTGGAAGGTTTCACTGCACATTATATAGTGTGTAACGGTGGAAGGTTTCCCTGCACGTTACAGTTGTGTTCAAAATGATTCAACCCCCACTGAAATTGAGTGTTTTGGCCAGTTTGACATTGATTTTGATCATTCAGTCATCTTGCTTACAATTAAATCAAAGAGGCACGTGTAGGTCAGACAAATACAGGGTGAGCCAGTCAAACCTGCATTTTTGAAATGACTGTAAAAAATAAACGGATGGATATTTCAAAATTTTATTGTTACTATCTTAATGTACATTAAAAAGCATTTAAGAAACAACATTCACTGTTTAAAAATAACTCCAGTAAGATGGTGTCCTTCCCGATTGAGACATTCTTGTAGGCGATTTCTGAAACAGCCCATCGCATCACGGAGCATACGCTGAGGAATTCTCTCGATTTCCAACCGGATTCTCCTCTTGAGTTCCCCAAGCGTTGGAGGTCGTTGTTCAAAGACTTTACTCTTCAGGTACCCCCACAAGAAAAAAATCGCAAACTGTGAGGTCGGGCGATCGGGGGGGCCAAGAAATTGCTCCATTTCGGGATATCACCCGATTTGGAAAAACATTGTTGAGAACATTCATGCTGACACGGGCTGTATGACTTGTGACACGGGCTGTATGACTTGTGACACGGGCTGTATGACTTGTGACACGGGCTGTATGACTTGTGACACGGGCTGTATGACTTGTGACACGGGCTGTATGACTTGTGACACGGGCTGTATGACTTGTGACACGGGCTGTATGACTTGTGACACGGGCTGTATGACTTGTGACACGGGCTGTATGACTTGTGACACGGGCTGTATGACTTGTGGCACGGGCTGTATGACTTGTGACACGGGCTGTATGACTTGTGACACGGGCTGTATGACTTGTGACACGGGCTGTATGACTTGTGACACAGGCTGTATGACTTGTGACACGGGCTGTATGACTTGTGACACGGGCTGTATGACTTGTGACACGGGCTGTATGACTTGTGACACGGGCTGTATGACTTGTGGCACCGTCTTGCTGGAATAAGGTTTCATTGTTCATTCCATGTTGACGAAGCTGAGGAATGAAGAACGAATGCAACATTTCCCAATAGCGTTGTGCATTCACAGTAACTGCTCCCTGTCATTTTCAAAAAAATCCGGGCCTATGATTCCCAATGAGGACATTGCTGCTCCAAACTGTTACCTTGCTTGAATGGAGTGGTGTTTGATGGAGTTGTTGAGGGTTTTCATCACTCCAATATCGGAAATTTTGTTTATTCACAAAACCGGAGAGATGGAAATGTGCTTCATCGCTCATCCACAGGTTGTGAACAAGGTCCTCGTTTTCATCAAACATGTCCAACAACGTTTGACAAAAACGCCGTCGAGCTGCAAAATGGTTTTCATTCATAGCCTGAACAAGCTGAATTTTGTATGGGTGATGGTGTAAATCTAACCTCAAGATTCTTCGGACGCTCGTGTTTGCCAAGCGCAGCACTCTTGTCGACGCGCCGATCTCCGAGGGCTTCTTTCCACAGCAAGTCTCACGCGGTCAATATTGGCGGGAGTTCGCACTGATCTTGCACTGCCACCCCTTCTGCTTCTCGTTTCACCAATTGCTTCAAAGTTTGTCACCCACAATTTGATTGAATTAACAGACGGCACTGGCTTATTTCCATTCATTTGAAAATTCTTCCGGAAACGACGCTGAGCGGCTGCATAACTACCACTTTGGTAAAACGCTTTCACAGCGAATGAACGTTGTTGTTTAGACCACTGCTCCATGACGACTGAAATGCTTAGTTGTGGGGGACACAATGGTAACCTTGCTAACTCGCTCCGCCCACTTTCACGGCTCTCCCGCCCTTTCCAAAAATGCAGGTTTGACTGGCTCACCCTGGTATAACATAACATTTATAATGAAATAAGCACAAATGTCTTTTCTGTGCTCACATCATTATCAGTTTTATTCAACCCCCAAGTGACATTCAATCTTAGTACTTAGTACAACATCCTTTTACAGTTATAACAGCTTTTAAACGTGAAGCATAGCTTGACACAAGTGTCTTGCAGCCATCTACGGGTATCTTCGCCCATTCGTCATGGGCAAAAGCCTCCAGTTCAGTCACATTCTTAGGCTTGCGCACTGCAACTGCTTTCTTTAAGTCCCACCAGAGGTTCTCAATCGGATTTAAGTCAGGTGACTGCGATGGCCACTCCAAAATGTTCCAGCCTTTAATCTGCAACCATGCTCTAGTGGACTTGGAGGTATGCTTGGGATCATTGTCCTGTTGAAAGGTCCAACGTCTCCCAAGCCTCAGGTTTGTGACGGACTGCATCACATTGTCATCCAATATCTCCTGGTACTGAAGAGAATTCATGGTACCTTGCACACGCTGAAGCTTCCCTGTACCTGCAGAAGCAAAACAGCCCCAAAGCATGATTGACCCCCCGCCATGCTTCACAGTAGGCAAGGTGTTCTTTTCTTCATAGGCCTTGTTCTTCCTCCTCCAAACATAGCGTTGATCCATGGGCCCAAACAGTTCTAATTTTGTTTCATCAGTCCACAGAACACTATCCCAAAACTTCTGTGGTTTGTCCACATGACTTTTGGCATACTGCAGTCGACTCTTCTTATTCTTTGGAGACAGCAAGGGGGTGCGCCTGGGAGTTCTGGCATGGAGGCCTTCATTACGCAGTGTGCGCCGTATTGTCTGAGCTGAACCTTCAGTACCCACATCTGACAAATCTTTTCTCAGTTCCTCAGCAGTCACACGGGGACTTTTCTCCACTCTACGCTTCAGGTAGCGCACAGCAGTCGAAGTCAGCATCTTCTTTCTGCCACGACCAGGTAGCGTTTCAACAGTGCCCTTTGCCTTGAATTTGCGAATGATGCTTCCTATGGTCTCTCTTGGTATGTTTAACATCTTTGCAATCTTCTTATAGCCATTGCCCTTCCTGTGAAGAGTAATCACCTCTTCTCTTGTCTTCCTGGACCATTCTCTTGACTTCACCATGTTTGTAACCACACCAGTAAATGTCTAGAAGGAGCTGAGTATCACAGTCATTTTAAAGCTGCCTAATTGGTGCTTATTATGCTTTATTGCTGCTCCGTGACATCCACAGGTGTTTTCAATACCTGATTGAAAACACTTGAATGAACCTCTGTTCTTCAGAGTGGTAGTCTTTAAGGGGTTGAATAATTGTGTCAATGAAGAATTCACAAAAGAAACATTTACTACTGTATTACAAAACCAATTGATGTCATTTTAGTTGCATATGGTTCTTTAAAAAGTCCTTGTAGGATTTCATTCTGAATACAATTACAAATGTCACTAAATTCCCTAAAACCCTTTACAGCATTGGGGGTTGAATAAATTTGAACACAACTGTATATAGTGTGTAACGGTGGAAGGTTTCCCTGCACGTTACTGTATATGGTGTGTAACGGTGGAAGGTTTCCCTGCGGGTTACATAGAGGTGTAATGGTGGAGGGTTTCCTTGCGCGTTATATAGAGTGTAATGTTGGAGGGTTTGTATTGAGTTATGGCGGGGGGGGACGACTCTCGCGGTACTGTCTGGCATCCCGCTTCTATTTATACGTCTGTGAACATCTCACTCAGGGCAGACGTGCGGAGCTGCCCGAGGACAGATCATCCTCTTCCTCCACAAGGTCTCTTGCTTTCGATCTCTTTTTTTTTTTAACCTTTTAACAAACATCAAATTCCTTTCACGGGTTCATAAAATTTTCAGCCTCGCTGAGTGTTGCATTAGCAGCTATTGTACGGCTCGCCCGCCTCGCCCGCCTCACTGCTTATTTTTTATTTATGTGCTTATTTTTGCCCTATATACGGGATTTTTCCCTCGTCTTTTTGGTATTTAATTCCAGGTTTGATTAGCCGGAATCGCTGAACACGGGTAATGACAGAAAAATGGGTTAACCCTTCCTCTGCCAGCCTCGAACGCCAGCTAATTAGTGTGATTTGTTGGCGTTCGCACCCGGCTGTCACCGCTTGCCACGTTTTCCTCGGTGACAGAAAGACTGAGACACAGGGACATGAAAGGTGTGTTAGAGAAAGCGCCGAGTCTGGCGTCTCTGTATTCAGGCTGCGGGTTATATGTTTATGTTTTAATAGCCTGGCTCGGTAACGGCTATATCTTTCCTATAATTACGCTTTATCGGGTTGGATGGGGAGATTACAGGCTTTGTGTTGACAGGACGACATTTACAGCCAATCTCTACAAAAATAGAATTTGATGTATACATTGAGATGGTTTAGTTTGCTGTAGATGTACAGACCTCAACAAAACTATAGGGGGGAATGGGGCGTCCCGTGCGTTCACATGCATTGCATTCTATCTGCTGCTCATTTTTTGGCCACCAGGCATATCCTTGTGGCTTACCCTTTTTAGGTGTAGGACCTGGTGCCCACATGGGTTAACCTTTGGAGGTGGAGGACCTGTCACCCATGTGGGTTACCCTTTGTAGGTAGAGGACATGGCACTAATGTGGGTTACCCTTTGGAGGTGGAGGACCTGTCACCCATGTGGGTTACCCTTTGTAGATAGATGAGGACCTGGCTCCCATGCGGGTTACACTTTGTAGGTAGATGACGACCTGGCTCCCATGTGGGTTACCCTTTGTAGGTAGAGGAGGACCTGGCTCCCATATGGGTTACCCTTTTGTAGGTAGAGGAGGACCTGGCTCCCATGTGGGTTGCCCTTTGTAGGTAGATGAGGACCTGGCTCCCATGTGGTTACCCTTTGTAGGTAGAGGAGGACCTGGCTCCCATGTGGGTTACCCTTTGTAGGTAGATGAGGACCTGGCTCCCATGCGGGTTACCCTTTGTAGGTAGAGGAGGACCTGGCTCCCATGTGGGTTACCCTTTGTAGGTAGATGAGGACCTGGCTCCCATGTGGGTTACCCTTTGTAGGTAGAGGAGGACCTGGCTCCCATGTGGGTTACCCTTTGTAGGTAGATGAGGACCTGGCTCCCATGCGGGTTACCCTTTGTAGGTAGAGGAGGACCTGGCTCCCATGTGGGTTACCCTTTGTAGGTAGAGGAGGACCTGGCTCCCATATGGGTTGCCCTTTGTAGGTAGATGAGGACATGGCTCCAATGTGGGTTGCCCTTTGTAGGTAGATGAGGACATGGCTCCCATGTGGGTTGCCCTTTGTAGGTAGATGAGGACCAGGTGGGTTAATTGGGGCGCATTGACCGCTAGATGTTCTTCATTGTGATTATCGCCTTCGTACTCGTACTGGAAGATCAATATAAAATGATGGCGGGGGATGGTGATGATTTGGTGAAGGTTGATATTTTTTTTTTTTTTTTGAGTGATCTACTCTGCTTGAATGAAATCAACTTCTAGCTGGACCGAACGGCCGAGTAAAACGAATTAAACCAAACAGAATTAGCCCGAAATTGACCCAGTGGTCACCGTATCGAGGCCGACCGTTGAGAAGATGAATGGCTCGTGACGAGTTGGTCAACCCTGTCCTGTAGCATAGAGACTGTCGTGTAATTCCCTTATTTGTAAGAAGCATGGTATATCATGCAGCACGGCGTGTGTATTCTATTCTTATTTACGTTGTTTTTATTAGTAGTGACTAGCCTGAGCTCCGTTATCAGTGGAAGCTGCTACGGAACGCTGGAACGCCCAATATGTGGTATTTAACGGGGGATTCAGATGTTAAGCTTCAGATTACAAATATTTTTCAAAGACCGAATTCTTGCCTTTCAATTTACAACCAATATTCTAGTCAGATCCTTTTAAGATATTTATATTAACCCCTTCACTACCAAGTGCTTTTTGTTATTTGTTTCTTGTCTCCTATTTGAAACTTGGAATGTGTAGCGAAAATGTGACTTTATGATCTACTATATCGATCATTATCATAAAATAAACCATGTAAATTTGCACATTCATAATATTCCATGCATCTGTTTATCCATTACAGAAATCGCACTGGGATGAAAGGATGTAAACTCTAGATGGCGTCCCTTATCTGGCACAGTGTCACATGGGGTCTGTATTATCCGCATACAGGCAGAAATGGCCTTCAAGTCAGTAAATGTGCTGCAGACAGATAATAAAATGGTGATCTCCTGCTAACATGGGGACTGTATTATCAGCATACAGGCAGATGCAGTAAATGTGCTGCAGACAGATAATAAAATGCTGAGATCTCCTGCTTATTTGTAGTGATCAGAATGAGATTATTAGCAATGCAATATCTGTATGTGCTGCATAATGCCTGTGTATGGCAATTACAGCAACACCTTGTATCTGTATGTGCCGCATAATGCCTGTGTATGGCAATTACAGTAACACCTTGTATCTGTATGTGCCGCATAATGCCTGTGTATGGCAATTACAGTAACACCTTGTATCTGTATGTGCCGCATAATGCCTGTGTATGGCAATTACAGCAACACCTTGTATCTGTATGTGCTGCATAATGCCTGTGTGTGGCAATTACAGCAACACCTTGTATCTGTATGTGCTGCATAATGCCTGTGTGTGGCAATTACAGCAACACCTTGTATCTGTGTGTGCTGCATAATGCCTGTGTATGGCAACTACAGCAACACCTTGTATCTGTATGTGCTGCATAATGCCTGTGTATGGTAATTACAGCAACACCTTGTATCTGTATGTGCCGCATAATGCCTGTGTGTGGCAATTACAGCAACACCTTGTATCTGTATGTGCCGCATAATGCCTGTGTATCACAATTACAGCAACACCTTGTATCTGTATGTGCTGCATAATGCCTGTGTATGGCAATTACAGCAACACCTTGTATCTGTATGTGCCGCATAAAGCCTGTGTATGGCAATTACAGCAACACCTTGAATCTGCATGTGCCGCATAATGCCTGTGTATGGCAATTACAGCAACACCTTGTATCTGTATGTGCTGCATAATGCCTGTGTATGGCAATTACAGCAACACCTTGTATCTGTATGTGCCGCATAAAGCCTGTGTATGGTAGACATGTGCATTCGTTTTAGTACTACAACGATTTAGTCAGAATTTTGGGATAATTTAGTCTTAGTATGACTCAAGAGAAACAAAACTGCTCAGCACAAAAAACGAAAGAAACTAAAATAAAATGCACTACATTTTAGTTTCAGTCCTTTTTGTGATATTACATTGATGAGTGAAGGAGACCAGCAATGAAGAGCGCAACATCGCAACATCTGAAGTTCTGCACCCTCCACATGCCAATGTAGTAGGATGTTCTATACAGAGAGGGGCATTAATTAATGCAGGAGGATGTTCTATACATTATACAGAGAGGGGTATTAATGCAGGAGGATGTTATATACATTATACAGAGAAAGGTATAAATTGAGGAGGATGTTCTATACAGAGAGGGACATTAATTAATTCAGGAGGATGTTCTAAACATTATACAGAGAGGAGCCTTTTTTTTTAGCCCTTTAAATCCAGTGGCTGGGAGCGCTGAGATTGGCTGCTTGTTACATTATATCTCAGTACAATGTATCAGGCTCAGCGGTTACAGTAACTGACTGTAACAGCCCTCAGAGTTTCAGTAAAACAAGGAAATAATATTGTTCTAACCTCTTATATCTAAAAATATTATTTACTAGTTTTACTGAAACTCTGAGTGCTGTGATGAGCATCAGTCAGTTACTGTAACAGCTTTGCCTGACACAGGGCAGTATTACAATGTTGGTGCTAACTTAACCAGAGCTGTTGTAAACTGAAAACCTTCATAGGCTATAATGGCTCTGGGAAGTTTACCAACTATGCAATATGGCCCACATTGTGCTGAGAGTGAGAGATACTGTAACAAGCAGCGATCTCAGCCCTCTGAGGAGTCACTACAATAGTAATTGTATCCACTGGTTTTCGGATGAATGAAATAAATTAGTTTTCATACTAAAGAACTGAAAACGAATTTCTTTAGCAACTAAATAAATTGCATTTTAGGACTAATCCATTAGTTCAAAACGAAATTTTGTGCTGTGCACATGTCTAGTGTATGGCAATTACAGCAACACCTTGTATCTGTATGTGCTGCATAATGCCTGTGTATGGCAATTACAGCAACACCTTGTATCTGTATGTGCTGCATAATGCCTGTGTATGGCAATTACAGCAACACCTTGTATCTGTATGTGCCGCATAATGCCTGTGTATGGCAATTACAGTAACACCTTGTATCTGTATGTGCCGCATAATGCCTGTGTGTGGCAATTACAGTAACACCTTGTATCTGTATGTGCTGCATAATGCCTGTGTATGGTAATTACAGCAACACCTTGTATCTGTATGTGCCGCATAATGCCTGTGTCTGGCAATTACAGCAACACCTTGTATCTGTATGTGCCGCATAATGCCTGTGTATGGCAATTACAGCAACACCTTGTATCTGTATGTGCTACATAATGCCTGTGTGTGGCAATTACAGCAACACCTTGTATCTGTTTGTGCCACATAATGCCTGTGTATGGCAATTACAGTAACACCTTGTATCTGTATGTGCTACACAATGTCTGTGTGTGGCAATTACAGCAACACCTTGTATCTGTATGTGCCGCATAATGCCTGTGTCTGGCAATTACAGCAACACCTTGTATCTGTATGTGCTGCATAATGCCTGTGTATGGCAATTACAGCAACACCTTGTATCTGTATGTGCCGCATAAAGCCTGTGTATGGCAATTACAGCAACACCTTGAATCTGTATGTGCTGCATAATGCCTGTGTATGGCAATTACAGCAACACCTTGTATCTGTATGTGCTACATAATGCCTGTGTGTGGCAATTACAGCAACACCTTGTATCTGTATGTGCCACATAATGCCTGTGTATGGCAATTACAGTAACACCTTGTATCTGTATGTGCTACATAATGTCTGTGTGTGGCAATTACAGCAACACCTTGTATCTGTACTGTATGGGGATTTACACTCATTATAACCCCCTGAATCCTAACCCTGTATAGCAGCGACTGACCCCACAGCTCTCCCTGTATTCTGACTAATTCCTGGCTGCTGGAATGCTCCGGTAATGTTTGTTACAGTGAGGCTGGGGGCTGCTCCTTGCAGCTTTGTTACTGTAATACAAGGGGGACAGGGGGGAGAGCTTATTGGGAATTTAGTTTTTTCCCTAAACTTTTTTCAATGATTTTCGCTGCAAAACATGTATAGATGTTTCTGATGGTGTTGAGAGTTAATGACTGCAGTGTTTTTACCCCCTAAGGCTGGGGTCAGACGAGTGCACTATGTGCACGCATCGTGTACTGGCACGCCTCCTGACGTCCATTGTGACGCTTCGACAGGGCCAGCCACACGCAGTAGCGCGTGCATGAGTTGAGCGCGCTGCAGCAGACGTGCTGAAAGCTTCCCCATTGAAACACTGTGACACGTGTTCGACGGGGCTGCAAAGCGCGATCCTCCATAGAAGGCACTAACTGCGCTCAGCGACTCGGCCACATGGGTGTCAAAGTGGAAGGAACATCCCTTCTCATGGATGTTCCTTCCGTTCCTACTACCGCTTGTCTGACCGCGGGCTAATACTTTAAAATAATAAAGTGCTTGCGCAATTCTGCGTGCCAGTTTGTGGGAGGGGACACACATTCTGCACTTTGCCAATCATTGGATGGGGCACATATCTTTGTGGTCCCGCCCCCAAGGAGCGTTCTCATTGGGTTTTTCTTTGTTTTGCGGTCTGTGAAATGAAGCCCCTTCCGGTTGAGGAGGAATTCCTCATTATTCTGGGGCACGCCGGGACACGGTCTCGTTATTCTGGGGCACACCGGGATGCCGTCTCGTTATTCTGGGGCACACCGGGATGCCGTCTCGTTAGTCTGGGGCACACCGGGATGCCGTCTCGTTATTCTGGGGCACGCCGGGACACGGTCTCGTTATTCTGGGGCACACCGGGATGCGATCTCGTTATTCTGGGGCACACCGGGACGCGGTCTCATTATTCTGGGGCACACCGGGATGCAATCTCGTTATTCTGGGGCACACCGGGATGCAATCTCGTTATTCTGGGGCACACCGGGACGCGGTCTCATTATTCTGGGGCACGCCGGGACGCGGTCTCGTTATTCTGGGGCACGCCGGGACGCGGTCTCGTTATTCTGGGGCACGCCGGGATGCAATCTCGTTATTCTGGGGCACACCGGGATGCGATCTCGTTATTCTGGGGCACACCGGGATGCAATCTCGTTATTCTGGGGCACACCGGGATGCGATCTCGTTATTCTGGGGCACACCGGGATGCGATCTCGTTATTCTGGGGCACACCGGGATGCAATCTCGTTATTCTGGGGCACACCGGGATGCGATCTCGTTATTCTGGGGCACACCGGGATGCGTTTTAGTTATTCTGGGGCACACCGGGATGCGGTCTCGTTATTCTGGGGCACACCGGGATGCGGTTTTAGTTATTCTGGGGCACACCGGGACGCAATCTCGTTATTCTGGGGCACACCGGGATGCGGTCTCGTTACTCTGGGGCACACCGGGATGCGGTTTTAGTTATTCTGGGGCACACCGGGATGCGGTCTCGTTATTCTGGGGCACACCGGGATGCGGTTTTAGTTATTCTGGGGCACACCGGGATGCGGTCTCGTTATTCTGGGGCACACCGGGACACGGTTTTAGTTATTCTGGGGCACACCGGGATGCGGTCTCGTTACTCTGGGGCACACCGGGACGCGGTTTTAGTTATTCTGGGGCACACCGGGATGCGATCTCGTTATTCTGGGGCACACCGGGACGCGGTTTTAGTTATTCTGGGGCACACCGGGACGCGGTTTCGTTACTCTGGGGCACACCGGGATGCGATCTCGTTATTCTGGGGCACACCGGGATGCGGTTTTAGTTATTCTGGGGCACACCGGGATGCGATCTCGTTATTCTGGGGCACACCGGGATGCAATCTCGTTATTCTGGGGCACACCGGGACGCGGTCTCGTTATTCTGGGGCACACCGGGACGCGGTCTCGTTATTCTGGGGCACACCGGGATGCAATCTCGTTATTCTGGGGCACACCGGGATGCGATCTCGTTATTCTGGGGCACACCGGGATGCAATCTCGTTATTCTGGGGCACACCGGGATGCAATCTCGTTATTCTGGGGCACACCGGGATGCGATCTCGTTATTCTGGGGCACACCGGGATGCGGTTTTAGTTATTCTGGGGCACACCGGGATGCGGTCTCGTTATTCTGGGGCACACAGGGACGCGGTCTTGTTATTCTGGGGCACACTGTGACGCGGTCTCGTTATTCTGGGGCACACCGGGACACGGTCTCGTTATTTTGAGGCAAGCCGGGACGCGGTCTCGTTATTCTGGGGGCACACCGGGATGTGGTCTCGTTATTCTGGGGGCACACCAGGACGCGGTCTCGTTATTCTGGGGGCACACCAGGACGCGGTCTCGTTATTCTGGGGCACACGGGACGCCGTCTCGTTAGTCTGGGGCACACCGGGATGCCGTCTCGTTATTCTGGGGCACACCGGGATGCCGTCTCGTTATTCTGGGGCACACCGGGACGCGGTCTCGTTATTCTGGGGCATACCGGGACGCGGTCTCGTTATTCTGGGGCACACCGGGACGCCGTCTCGTTATTCTGGGGCACACCGGGACGCCGTCTCGTTATTCTGGGGCACACCGGGACGCGGTCTCGTTATTCTGGGGCACACTGGCCTCATCTCATGGCGCTCGCTGTTTATTATGTCATTTTTATTATTACTGATATTATTATTAATACCTCTTTTTTTAATACTGAGCAGAAAATGTCTTTAATCTGTTTTTTCTTTACTCCGACGCTGTGTATGTAGCAGTGTCCTTCCTAAAGAACCGTTACCCAAAATGCTGTGTAATACGGGATTTATTTACTTATTTTTTCTGGTCTTGACGCCAGGAAACCATTAAAGGTCTGTTAAAACACACTTAATCGAAGTGAAGAGCAGAGTATATAACTTTAACGACCTTTCTTCACCTTGGCAGCATTTTCTCCTTCTTTTCAGAGCCTTGTTATGGTAATTCCACCCGCACCCCCCCCGCCCCAGGTGTTTATAAGTAGTAACATTATAACAAATTGTTTCGGCTAATGCCGCTTCCTTGCAGATATCGGTTCTCCCAGAGATCTTTCATGCCTTCTCCAGCCCTTATGGTGGGGTCACAAAGGAGCACTAAGTGTGTCCATTTTGACCCTCACAGTGCCCGTCATAGCGTTTTGATGGATCGGCTGGGAGGACCACACAATGTAACTGGCATACTGGCATTGCTCGTTACAACTGGATTTTACCTACTTGTGGAGCCGCTACCATGGCTGTCAGACGGGTCTACAAAGCGCAAGCCTCCCATTGTAGAGCTGTGCATGCAAACATGCGCAGAGAGAGGAGGCCATGTGGAAAGAAGCCTTTTCACATGGTCGTTCTTTCTGTGCCCGTTCGGCCCCAGACTAAGCTGATGTTTATGGACTAATAAAATAAAAGTGTGGTTCTAACATTCCATAATAAAAGCGAGGCAGGACTCAGATTTGTGGTTAAAAACAAGTGGGGTTTAATGAAACACATGAACCCAATATATAGGGTGCAAGAAGGGACCTGGAGATCAATGGAAGATTATACCCTGGTTCCCCCTCCTACTTCCTCGTCTGGTGACCATATGTGTTCAACCATAGCCCAAACCCAAACAGAAGAAGAATAGTACAGCACATTGCAATCACAAGGTGGACACCACACTGTCAAGTTAAAGACGTCACAAACACACAATGAAGGAGCAGCAATGTGTGTCTAGGCAAACGATGAGCACAGAACGTGGCGCCCTCACATCCCACTGCCCGTAGGATGTTTAAATGATCTTACCATGTTGTGATTGTCCTAGAGCTGTTGGTGGCTCCACCTTTGTACGTTTGTGACCCGTAACTTTATGATTTTTTTGCCATTAATACATGATCAGTTGGTGCGCAAGCTATGATGAAATGCTGCGCCATTGGACCTTTTGAGGCTCCTCTTGAGGGCCCTGGGGACTTTTTTCTCTTGGGGTCCTCTGTGTCCCCATGGTAACACCAGCGTCCTCTTTATGGTATTCTTCCGCAGTCGTTAGACGGAGACCTGGAGGATTTAGTGCTCGTTAAATGGCTTTCTAGCGTCCATGGAGGGAAGGTTACCCAAGGCAGGCTGTCATTTTTCCTTGTATTTTATTGATATTTCTTGTTCTCCAAACCAACTGCAGGAGACCACGCGGACGTTTTATGTCTCACTCGTGCAGGTTTATTACCAACAACGCAGGTTTGAAACCAACACATCGGTGTCTTAGCAGATCACATCGAATCCCAAAACTCTCAATCAAGGTGTATCATTTCCTCTCACTAATTGTAGCCAGTCTGCGTCAACGTCATTCTGTCCACGTCTAGATAAAGATGGCGGGCATGGAAACTCATCCACTGTATGGCCTCCACCTGTCCACCAGGTTACGTCCTGACCATGGGTCACCAGAGGTGGTCATTGTGCTTAAAGCACAGGTGGCATCACAAATGAACCATTATGATGGTGTATTTAAATACTCTCTATGTTGATCATCTTTTAATCACTTTAGACACAACATGTTAAAGTTTCACGTTACCCATGGGCATGTTAGTCTCAGAGCATCAAAGGAACACGTCCTCGTTCCTGTACAGGGGAATGCTGGGAATATCACTCAATTTGACGGTCTGTTGATTCAAGCTCACTCTGTGGACTTTTATCCAAGAACGTCGCTCAAGGTTTGTAAATTGTGCCGAAGTTTCAAGATGGCCGCCTCCGCACCTCAGCACTGGCAGAGCTTGTTGTGGACAGGATGCACTAGAGCAGCTGCATTGTTGTTCTTCAAAAGAGATTTTCGGAAAGGTGCCGGTGACTCGTTAATACTTCACACTCACTAGATCTTTGCTGCGTGTTCTTGATCAGTGGAGATGTGCGATTCGGTCAGGACTATTCGGAAATGGTCAAAAATATCATTCTTTCAGATCGATCCAAATTGCTGCTGTCCCAACCAAATCGTTCTCCGAATAAAGAAAAAAATGCAAATCAATCCGAATTTTCCCCATTTATAATCAGCCAGGTCTGAATATAGTAAAAAAATCCCAAAAGAACAGTAACCCTACACCTAACCCCAGGGCTTATTATATGGCACCCAGAAACTGCTACCCTAGCCCTAACCTAACCCTGACCCTAATGACACACAGAGACTGTTTACCTAAGCCTAGCCTTTACCTAACCCTAAATCTAACTAGAGCACTAACCCTAAGCTAGCCCTGACCCTAATGACACACAGAGACTGTTTCCCTAAACCTGGCCTTTATATAATCTTAAATCTAACTCTAGTCCTTACTATAGCACTAACCCTAAACTAGCCCTAACCCAACGCTAGCCCTGACTCTAATCATGACACACACAGACTGTTGCCTTAAGCCTGGCCTTTGCCTAACCCTAAATCTAAGTCTAGCCCTAACTGTAGCACTAACCCTAAGCTAGCCCTGACCCTCGCCACTCTTACCAATTTTTTTTTACGTATTATTCATAAAGGTTCTGTATATTGAAAAGGGCTGAATATATTGGACATTTTAGATTTTCCGAATTGGACCAACACCGAAATATCGGGAGCTTCCGATATTCCGAATTGGCGGATTCTGATTATTTCCGAATCTAATATTTTTGGATTCTGAACCAAACCGAGCTGAATATTTCCGAGCTGCACATGTGTATCGATCAGTTTGATGCTGCAATTTCACCGTCAGTCCTGGAGATGCAACAGAACCTCTGGCCTTGCTTAGAGTTTCTGTATAATTCTCCTATAGAATTGGTAAATCAACCAATCCCCAATACCAATCCCCAATACCAATCCCCAACACAATCCCCAATACCAGGAGCCGCGCGGCCAAGGATCGGCCAAATTATTCACCGCTCCGCAACAAAATACTAAATTATGCGCAGACACTCAGGTTCAGGTAGAGGAAACCAACCTTTTAGATGAGATGTGACCACGTTTCGTCTCCCAACTGGAGCCTTTTTTTACGTTTTAGATTTTCTGTATGAAGACGCTGAATGTGAAGGATGTAGAGACGGACAAACTGGAGCGGGGCCAAATGAAAATAGAATTAAACATGTCTTATAAATGCTAATAATCTCCTAATCATCTGAGAAACACAAAACCGCATCAAAGGGTGGTGTGTAACTGGAGGATCCAAGTCCTCAGACCTCAGTGTTGACCTCACAATAACACAT
This sequence comes from Leptobrachium leishanense, assembly GCA_009667805.1. Taxonomy (NCBI): domain Eukaryota; kingdom Metazoa; phylum Chordata; class Amphibia; order Anura; family Megophryidae; genus Leptobrachium; species Leptobrachium leishanense. Next base: position 106,848,084 of record CM019074.1, read on the forward strand.
ATCGGTCAGATCAGTCTTCAGATAAAGTCTTTAGAAGTTGGTTCCACCAGTTTCCTGATAGCAGTTTAAGGCATTGGGAAGATACCAGTTGGGTGTTGTGGGCGTCAATGTGTGCTCTAGCCAAAACCATAGAACGGAAACGAATTCCATGTTATGAGGGCGTTTTAACATGTCCAAGTCCACCTTAGTGTTGGATCACTTCATCAGCGGATGGATCGGCATCTCCATGAACCTCTTGTGTATCCTCTTAGACGGACTTTACCCACAGACCCACCAGACATCATAGAGGTGGGTCGTCCAGGTTTGTGTCGCTCATCACTGCCGTTTCATTGATTAAATGCAGAGGAAACCATCTTCTTTCTTTTCCTCCCTTTGTCCTCAACGTTTGATGTTTTTGGTGGGTCCACGTCTTGTGTGTTTGAGCTTCCTTGCTCATACACTGGTTATGTACGTGTCGACATGCGCCTTTTGTGAGCGTAGAAGTTTGTGTGTGTTGTATGTTTATATTATTTTCACCTTAGGGGATTGTTTAACACTAGGATAACTGGATAGACGTCATCTCATGGACCTTCGTCAGTCTGCCACCGCATGACCTGACCCCTTCTGCCACGGCAACGCATTAACACATGCCGGAAAGTCGGCCGGCCGTGCACAGCCAAGCTTCAACTCCGACTTACGAGCAAACAGGAGAAGAGTAACAGACCGGGATCATAACTAGCTCTAACAAGGCCTAATTATTTCCAAGAAACGTTCCAAAACCGTAGCAAGGCCCAGGGGCTTCATCCGAAGCAGACAGAAGGTCTCCCAGGGTCACCCATCCTCTGTATGCCTTGTCTATAGGCTGTAACCTTGTCACTTCCAGACGGGGATGGGATAGATGGCAAACCCCTTATGGCCGAGGGAAGGAGGGGAAGTTTCCAGGCTCGGTTTCCAGAAGTTTCCGCGGTTTGGAGGCGCTGTGCCATTTTTATTTTTCCTTGCTCTATAACCTTTTAAAGCTGCTGTCAGTCAGCGCAGCCCCCGGAGGAACGTCTAGTGACTGGGTAAAGCCTCTGGGTAACCGCGGCAAAGCCTGAAAACGAGGCGGTGAAGCATCTCCGTCCCTTCCGCCGGCAAAGTGATTGCTGCCCGAGTTAATGGCGATGTAGTGTCACCGCGAGGAGCCTTTACACGTAGCGCCAGGGTCGCTGGAATCGTGTACGCGGGCGAGGCGGCAGTTGTCACTTGGAAGTGTTTATTTATGTACTAACCTTTCGACGCGGGACTCGCCACTTGCGTCTTGCCATACATAAAACGCGCCATTCCTTAACGGCCGCATTTCGCAAATGAGCTTGTTGACGTCCCGCTTTTTCATGGACCTAAACCACTGACGGATTAATGTCCTTGAAGGTTTCGCCAGATAATAAAAGAAACTTAGTTACTTAATATATTTTCCCGCGTCGGTTTAGCCCCAGCGAACCTGCCGTTACATCGCCAAACTCATCCATCAAATTCAGCCTTTTCAAATGGGAGCGAGCGTCCCGAGCTCCTAATGAACCGCCGGCGCCAAGCGCTTACAAATAAATGCGCCGTTTGCTCGGATATTAAAGGGATCTGTTCTGAATTAAAGGCCGCGTGGACGTTTGCATTTTTTATTCGTAACATTTGATAAATTATCCAGAAGGCGCTGGCACGCCGGACAGCAGAGACGCTAGTGGAGGCCGGCCAGCAGAGACGCTAGTGGAGGCCGGACAGCAGAGACGCTAGTGGAGGCCGGACAGCAGAGACGCTAGTGGAGGCCGGACAGCAGAGTCATTAGTGGAGGCCGGACAGCAGAGACGCTAGTGGAGGCCGGACAGCAGAGACGCTAGTGGAGGCCGGACAGCAGAGACGCTAGTGGAGGCCGGACAGCAGAGACGTTAGTGGAGGCCGGCCAGCAGAGACGTTAGTGGAGGCCGGCAAGCAGAGACGTTAGTGGAGGCCGGCCAGCAGAGACGTTAGTGGAGGCCGGACAGCAGAGACGCTAGTGGAGGCCGGACAGCAGAGACGCTAGTGGAGGCCGGACAGCAGAGACGCTAGTGGAGGCCGACAGCAGAGACGCTAGTGGAGGCCGGACAGCAGAGACGCTAGTGGAGGCCGGACAGCAGAGACGCTAGTGGAGGCCAGACAGCAGAGTCATTAGTGGAGGCCAGACAGCAGAGTCATTAGTGGAGGCCGGACAGCAGAGACGCTAGTGGAGGCCGGACAGCAGAGTCATTAGTGGAGGCGGCCGGACAGCAGAGACGTTAGTGGAGGCCGGACAGCAGAGACGTTAGTGGAGGCCGGACAGCAGAGACGTTAGTGGAGGCCGGCAAGCAGAGACGTTAGTGGAGGCCGGCCAGCAGAGACGTTAGTGGAGGCCGGACAGCAGAGACGCTAGTGGAGGCCGGACAGCAGAGACGCTAGTGGAGGCCGGACAGCAGAGACGCTAGTGGAGGCCGGACAGCAGAGACGCTAGTGGAGGCCGGACAGCAGAGACGCTAGTGGAGGCCGGACAGCAGAGACGCTAGTGGAGGCCAGACAGCAGAGTCATTAGTGGAGGCCAGACAGCAGAGTCATTAGTGGAGGCCGGACAGCAGAGACGCTAGTGGAGGCCGGACAGCAGAGTCATTAGTGGAGGCCGGACAGCAGAGTCATTAGTGGAGGCCGGACAGCAGAGACGTTAGTGGAGGCCGGACAGCAGAGACGTTAGTGGAGGCCGGACAGCAGAGACGCTAGTGGAGGCCGGACAGCAGAGTCATTAGTGGAGGCCGGACAGCAGAGTCATTAGTGGAGGCCGGACAGCAGAGACGCTAGTGGAGGCCGGACAGCAGAGACGTTAGTGGAGGCCGGACAGCAGAGACGTTAGTGGAGGCCGGACAGCAGAGACGTTAGTGGAGGCCGGACAGCAGAGACGTTAGTGGAGGCCAGATGAAAGCTAAGCTTGCTTCACGCAACGTTCACTTTCATCCTCTTCTGAAACCACCATAAGCCTTCGATGGGTGCAGGCTGCTGGTGGTTGTGAGGCCTCACACCTGATGCTCTTCCAAGGTGGTCCAATAAATTGGCACAAGAGGTGAGTGCACCATAAAATGCTCCCTTCCAAGATGTCCCAAACCGATACCTGCAGATCCTGATGGGGACGGGGAGCAGTGCCTTCCCCGGGAGAGCTTCTATTCCCTGTGGTGACTTAATGAAACGCTCAATCATCCCTCCCCCCCCTTCTCTTTCCCAAAACGCACACGGTCTTCCTAAGCAGAGGTGTCTCCCACACAGTCCACCGATTTTGAGGTGACCTCTTTCATCGATATGGGATCATTTCTTCTTGTAGTACCTTGTTACCGTGCGAGTATTCTTTCTTCTACTTGTCATGCGATGGTTAATGTGGACTTATCGAAGCGTTTCCCGTTATTTCCTGGCGCTGATACTTTGTACATGATGGGAATGAAGATTGTGTGGAGGAATGCAGCTCTTCTTCTCAGATTGGAGGTGGCCAACCTCTCGAGATGCACCGGCTACACAGTCCCCACCTGGGACACAAATATCAATAAAATGATCACTCCCAATTGCGCGTTGTCTACCTTAGCAAAGGTGTCGCCCACACAGTCTGAAACCGTGCAGGGACCAGAAGGACTGTCAAGACGATGAGTCCAGAAAAAGTCAAAATGTCCATCTCCAGCATCTCTGCATCGATTGAGATCCAGCACCAGAGAGTCGGAAACCCTCCCCGTTGTCTGCTGCGGAACCCAAGATGTCTTCTCCAGGTCTCTTGGTCTGACGAGGAGCCCATTTGTGTCTCCGCATTTGGATATGGCTGGAGATTGTGATGGTGTAATTCCTGCTCGTGAAGCCGTATTTTGTTTCGTGTAAGGGCAGGACCACCCGCAGCTTCGGACGGGACTTTTTGCTTCTTTTGGATCAACAGTAGTAGCTGATTGTGTGAAGGGTTGAACTCGATGGACGCCCACCTTTTTCAGGCTGTATAACTTGGGGTGACAATCCATGAGATGTTCAGGGGCCCCGGCCAAACCCTGTTCAGTTTGTGTAAATGGTACAGGTGTGAAGGCCCCTCCAGGCCACCGAGGATGGACAAGATACCAACACATAACCCAGTGGGCCGCAACATCCGTGGCCAGTAAGAGCGTCCTGAGTGAGCGTTCGTTGTGGTCTGCGGCAGATGGTGGTCTCCCACCATGGAACACTTTTATCCTCTTGCCGGACCACCATGGATTTAGCCCCGAGAGGCCCCAAGATTTCCGATGGCCGCCATGTATGTAGGAATGCTTAACGTGTCTTCCTTTCTGCTCGTCTCCTGCTCCTTCTCGCACAGCCTGCTTTTCGTGAAGACGGACGTGATCTCCTTGCGGAGTTCGGCTTAATGGAACTTTTGCGAGGAGATAATGACAGGTGAGGTGTGACGAGGTTTCAGGGCCCCTATGATCCCTGAAATACATTATGTGCATTCATAAGGTGGCTTTTTCAGCGGCGGCGAAGGAAAGTGTGTCGCGCCCCAGTTTTATAATTGGCGTGTTAAATATTGCAAGGATTTTCCTGCAGGGATTTTTTCGGCTGGACATGGCACGTCGTGTGATGTTTTGAGCCTTACAGATTGGAACTGCTTGGCGTGCAGGATGCTTAATGTTCTTACAGTTCTGCAGAATGATCCAGCGCCGCTGTCGCCGCGTCTCCCGCCCGATCCCCTGCATAGATTCTTCCATTTCCCGCGCGTTAATATTATCTGCAGGGATTTATAATATTCAGCGGCAAAATAAAGCCCCAAAAAATCACAACACACAGGATCTCACAGGGTGACATGTAGACACGCCACAAAAAATCACAACACATAGGATCTCACAGGGTGACATGTAGACACGCCACAAAAAATCACAACACACAGGATCTCACAGGGTGACATGTAGACACGCCACAAAAAATCACAACACACAGGATCTCACAGGGTGACATGTAGACACGCACAAAAAATCACAACACATAGGATCTCACAGGGTGACATGTAGACACGCCACAAAAAATCACAACACATAGGATCTCACAGGGTGACATGTAGACACGCCACAAAAAATCACAACACACAGGATCTCACAGGGTGACATGTAGACACGCCATAAAAAATCACAACACATAGGATCTCTGTCATGGTGGCCCATGTCCAGGGAAATGTTGCACCTTCGACCCATGTCCGGGGAAATGTTGCGCCTTCGACCCATGTCCAGGGAAATGTTGCGCCGTCGACCCATGTCCAGGGAAATGTTGCACCTTTGACCCATGTCCAGGGAAATGTTGCGCCGTCGACCCATGTCCAGGGAAATGTTGCGCCTTCGACCCATGTCCAGGGAAATGTTGCGCCGTCGACCCATGTCCAGGGAAATGTTGCGCCGTCGACCCATGTCCAGGGAAATGTTGCGCCTTCGACCCATGTCCAGGGAAATGTTGCGCCGTCGACCCATGTCCAGGGAAATGTTGCACCTTTGACCCATGTCCAGGGAAATGTTGCGCCGTCGACCCATGTCCAGGGAAATGTTGCGCCTTCGACCCATGTCCAGGGAAATGTTGCGCCTTCGACCCATGTCCAGGGAAATGTTGCGCCTTCGACCCATGTCCAGGGAAATGTTGCGCCGTCGACCCATGTCCAGGGAAATTTCGCGCCGTCGACCCATGTCCAGGGAAATGTTGCGCCTTCGACCCATGTCCAGGGAAATGTTGCGCCTTCGACCATGTCCAGGGAAATGTTGCGCGTCGACCCATGTCCAGGGAATGTTGCACCTTTGACCCATGTCCAGGGAAATGTTGCGCCGTCGACCCATGTCCAGGGAAATGTTGCGCCTTCGACCCATGTCCAGGGAAATGTGCGCCGTCGACCCATGTCCAGGGAAATGTTGCGCCGTCGACCATGTCCAGGGAAATGTTGCGCCTTCGACCCATGTCCAGGGAAATGTTGCGCCGTCGACCCATGTCCAGGGAAATGTTGCACCTTTGACCCATGTCCAGGGAAATGTGCGCCGTCGACCCATGTCCAGGGAAATGTTGCGCCTTCGACCCATGTCCAGGGAAATGTTGCGCCTTCGACCCATGTCCAGGGAAATGTTGCGCCTTCGACCCATGTCCAGGGAAATGTTGCGCCGTCGACCCATGTCCAGGGAAATTTCGCGCCGTCGACCCATGTCCAGGGAAATGTTGCGCCTTCGACCCATGTCCAGGGAAATGTTGCGCCTTCGACCCATGTCCAGGGAAATGTTGCGGCCGTCACAGCAGCTGATATCCAGAAAGCCTTATTCCCGGGTACTGTGTACTACAGGACAGAGAATGGTGCTGCCCGCGAATCAGACGCAGCATGCAGGAAGGACAACCAATCGCAGCACATGACCAGCGATCCTATAGCAGAGCAGGGCGTCTCCTCTGAGCACCAATAGGAAGTGCTGTGGCTCTATTTAAAGGGCTTCCTTTCTCTTAGCAAGTTGCCCTAGAGTGGTTCCTGTTACTCCTAGTGCCTTGTTGTTATTTCTTGATTCCTATTCTGACTGATTTCCTGGTTAATACGATCCCGGCTTGTCTCGACTTCCCTGTATTCTGGCGCCCTGATTTCTGGCATAGTATAACGGACCTCTATTTCCTTAACCCCTGCCTATGTGTGTTTTGTTGCTTTGCCCTGCATAACCCGGCCATTATTAAGGACCGGCTAGCTAGAGCATTGTGGGTTACTTTATTCTGCAGGTTGTTTTACTTTGCACTCCGCCACTTTCTTTGTGTTCGTCATTCTCAGTATTACTGACCATAACCCGGCCATTACTAAGGACCGGTTGGTCAGGGTCTGTTGGCTTACAGTCTGCAAGCGGGGTTACCCGATCCTGACAATCTCACAGGGTGACATGAAGACACGCCACAAAAATTCACAACACACAAGATCTCACAGGGTGACATGTAGACACGCCACAAAAATTCACAACACACAGGATCTAACAGGGTGACATGTAGACACGACACACAAAAATTCACAACACACAGGGTGACATGTAGACACGCCACAAAAATTCACAACACACAGGATCTCACAGTGTGACATGTAGACACGCCACAAAAATTCACAACACACAGGATCTCACAGGGTGACATGTAGACACGCCACAAAAATTCACAACACACAGGATCTAACAGGGTGACATGTAGACACGACACACAAAAATTCACAACACACAGGGTGACATGTAGACACGCCACAAAAATTCACAACACACAGGATCTCACAGTGTGACATCTAGACACGCCACAAAAATTCACAACACACAGGATCTCACAGGGTGACATGTAGACACGCCACAAAAATTCACAACACACAGGATCTAACAGGGTGACATGTAGACACGCCACAAAAATTCATTTCAGGCGAACGGATTCGTCCTAAAACCAAATTTATTGAGTTGCTACTGAAATTAGTTTGTGTTTCTTTGGTATTTAAACGTTAATGATGTAATTTCATTCATCTGAAAACAGAATGTCTCGGTTTCTGACAATGCGCCGAGAGCGGCATGATCAGTGAACGCACCGCTTAGACCCACAATATGTAATTAACGAGGTATATTACTGTAGCGCTCAGCGCAATGTCAGCTGTTAGTGTAACGTTCAGCGCAATGTCTGCTGTTACTGTGACTCTCAGCGCAATGTCTACTGTTACTGTGACTCTCAGCGCAATGTCGGCTGTTACTGTAACGCTTAGCGCAATGTCGGCTGTTACTGTGACTCTTAGCGCAATGTCGGCTGTTACTGTATCTCTTAGCACAATGTCGGCTGTTACTGTAACGCTAAGCGCAATGTCAGCTGTTACTGTAACTCTTAGCACAATGTCGGCTGTTACTGTAACCGCTCAGCGCAATGTCGGCTGTTACTGTAACTCTTAGCGCAATGTCGGCTGTTACTGTAACCGCTCAGCGCAATGTCGGCTGTTACTGTAACTCTTAGCGCAATGTCGGTTGTTACTGTAACACTCAGCGCAATGTCGACTGTTACTGTATCGCTCAGCGCAATGTCTGTTACTGTAACTCTCAGTGCAATGTCGTCTGTTACTGTAACTCTCAACGCAATGTTGGCTGTTATTGTAACTCTCAGTGCAATGTCGTCTGTTACTGTAACTCTCAGCGCAATGTCGGCTGTTACTGTAACTCTCAACGCAATGTTGGCGGTTGCTGTGTCTCTTCGCGCAATGTCGGCTGTTACAGGAACAGCCGACATTGTGCTAAGAGTTACAGTAACAGCCGACATTGTGCTAAGAGTTACAGTAACAGACGACATTGCGCTAAGAGTTACAGTAACAGCCGACATTGCGCTAAGAAACACAGCAACCGCCAACATTGCGCTGAGAGTTACAGTAACAGCCGACATTGCGCTGTGAGCGTTACAGTAACAGCCGACATTGTGCTAAGAGTTACAGTAACGCTCAGTGCAATGTCGGCTGTTACTGTAACACTCAGCGCAATGTCGACTGTTACTGTATCGCTCAGCGCAATGTCGTCTTTTACTGTAACTCTCAGCCGACATTGCGCTAAGAGTTACAGTAACAGCCGACATTGTGCTAAGAGTTACAGTAACAGCCTACATTGCGCTAAGAGTCACAGCAACCGCCAACATTGCGCTGAGAGTTACAGTAACCGCCAACATTGCGCTGAGAGTTACAGTAACAGACGACATTGCGCTGAGCGACACAGTAACAGTCGACATTGCGCTGAGTGTTACAGTAACAGCCGACATTGCGCTAAGAGTTACAGTAACACTCAGCGCAATGTCGACTGTTACTGTATCAGCGCAATGTCTGTTACTGTAACGCTCAGCGCAATGTCGGCTGTTACTGTAACTCTCAGCGCAATGTCGGTGGTTACCGTAACACTCAGCGCAATGTCGGCTGTTACTGTAATGCTCAGCGCAATGTCGGCTTTTACTGTCACACTTGGCACAATGTCGACTTTTACTGTGACTCTCAGCGCAATGTCGTCTGTTACTGTAACACTCAGCGCAATGTCGGCTGTTACTGTGACTCTCGGCATAATGTTGGCTGTTACTGTGACTCTCGGCGTAATGTTGGCTGTTACTGTGACTCTCAGCGCAATGTCGGCTGTTACTGTGACTCTCAGCGCAATGTCGGCTGTTAATATGACTCTCGGCGTAATGTCGGCTGTTACTGTGACTCTCGGCGCAATGTCGGCTGTTACTGTGACTCTCGGCGCAATGTCGGCTGTTACTGTGACTCTCAGCGCAATGTCGGCTGTTAATATGACTCTCGGCGTAATGTCGGCTGTTACTGTGACTCTCGGCGCAATGTCGGCTGTTACTGTGACTCTCGGCGCAATGTCGGCTGTTACTGTGACTCTCGGCGTAATGTTGGCTGTTACTGTGACTCTTAGCGCAATCTCGGCTGTTACTGTGACTCTCGGCGCAATGTCGGCTGTTACTGTAACTCTTAGCGCAATGTCGGCTGTTACTGTAACTCTTAGCGCAATGTCGGCTGTTACTGTGACTCTTAGCGTAATGTCGGCTGTTACTGTGACTCTTAGCGCAATGTCGGCTGTTACTGTAACTCTTAGCGTAATGTCGGCTGTTACTGTGACTCTTAGCGTAATGTCGGCTGTTACTGTAACTCTTAAAATATCCAAGAAATAATTCCAGCATACGGCAGTATTCATCAATTCGAATTTATTCCATCACCAAGAATAGAACAACGTTTTGACCTGCAACCAGTTCTTTGACAGGTGCCGCGGCCCACTGGAAAATTTCCTGGTATCCTGATAGGTCAGTTCAGTTTGGCACGGGGGGGAGGGGCTTACATCTGAGACACTTCGACAAGTGACACAGCGTTAAGTGCCATGGACATGTCATGGACTGTCACCCCCTGATGGCTGCCCTGACTGCACACACGGTACTGCTAGACATTGCAGTGTGTTTCGTTTTCTTCTCGGTGTTGTGGGGTTAATTCTCCCAAATCAGCGAGTCTATTAGCCTTTCAGGGCTACAAGAAGACTCCTACAAACACATGCACCGTTTAAGTGCCTTAACCCATGATTGGAAAAAGTCGTCCTGCACTTCCACTGCTGGGACCACCTAGACCTCCCTCCAACGGGGACTTACCTTCATGTAGACTCCGTAACCCCACGTACAGAGAAGAAAGTCCGTGGGATCTCCCTCCTGCAGCAGGAGAATTAACCCTTGCAGGGCTTCAAGAAGAATCTTATGAGCGAGCACGGCTTAAGGCTTGTGAAAGTCTTCCTGCAGCACTGCAAGTGTTAAATCTCCACCTGCACGGAGATATACAAGAACCGGGCAGTTAAATCTCCCGCTGGAGTGAGAGAGTAACCAGTCCCTGCAATGGCAGAATTAACCCTTGCAGGGCTGCAGAGGTTTACACGCACTTAAACCGTGCTTGTTTGTTGGCGAGAGACGTCTTGCAGCCCTGCAAGGGTTAATTCTCCTGCTGCACGAAGCTCTAGCGAGGCTCTGCGGCCAGAGACTTAAGTCTCGCTGCGCCTCCTCTTCGGCCCAGGGACCCCTAAAGTCGCTGACGCTTTTCTGCGCAGTTTGTGTGAGGTCGCGTGATTGTATGTTTTTGTTTCAGCTGTTTTTGGCTAATTTCGTTTTCCGAGTTTCGCCCACGTCTCCTCTTTAGGTGTACGTTCATCATCTTGCCACCGCCGATAAGTGCAGGATCCTCTACTTCTGCAGGCGATGCCACACTCCCCGGGGTCAGTATGACGTTTGAGCTTTTGCGGCCGGGATTGATTCCACCTTAGATGCTCAGTGAGTGTAGGCCATGGTCTATGAGGTCCTGCTCGGATCTCCTGCCCCGTCTGGGAGTGGCTTCTTGGTGTAAGTGACCTTTTAGAAAAGACGGGGGTTACGGGTCTCAAATCTGCCTTTGATGTCCACGTGGTGGATACTGCGGTTTTGCGTAGCTCCAGTTTGGGTCATTTTTACAGTTTTTGCCGGACCAGCCGCGCTCGGAAGAGTTTCCACCAGACACCTGGGAAGAGACTTTGTAAGGTCAGGCCGTGCTTGGCCCCGAGCAGAGATTTACAGCTCTCTGCAGCTACAACTGATGGACAATTAGAGAACTACATGCTTGATGGAGTCACAGCCAAGGTTTTTCCCAATAAATCAGCGTGTCACTCGCAGGTACAGACGCAAACCTGTCTGCGAGATACAGTACCGGCATAAATGATATGTAAATAGATCAGATCTGCGAAATGTGCCGTTAATTTATGGCGGCCGTGTAACATTTTATGAAGTTTTGCAATAAAGAAATAAAAATATCGCCTCCTCTCCGAAATAAATTTTGGGAAACCTGACAAATATCCGTTTACTAAACACTGTCACATAAAAGCCAGCGGTGAAACGCGTCGGGGTGACAACACGCACATAATAACAATGACTCCAAACATTTAATTACGTCGTCTCGTCATTTTAATGAGCTTTAATTCCCATTCCTTTTAAAAATATCTATATTTCTTAATTTAATCTTTATTTTAAGAAAACGTCATAAAATCCGGTTAACGTATAAATTAACTTAATTCACTCAGAGCCTTATCACCTGGATTTCGGGGTCTATTCGCTAAGTATTGAGCGATCCGCCGCCCTCCTCATCACGAGGGGATCAGAGGGAGTGTCCGTTCTGTTGTTGTGCTCTTCTAGTGACGTCATGTCCTGGAATCCTTTGACACATTTTTGAAGGTGGTCATTGTTTTTAATATCGTGTTTGTTCTAGTCATGGGATAAATGATTTCTTTTGACACTAGAAACACTTTGAATCCACTGATCTGGAGAAATCTCCGGCAGAGCTCTAGATACACCAACCAGAAGATGGTCCCACCTCCAAGATGGCGTCTACAAATGATTGGCATGATAGACCTCTACACATACTATGTCCCAGTAAACACACGTGACGTCCCAGCACGTAGGTGCCAGCAAACCCGTCCACATGGCTCGGAGTCTTTTGTGTCTCCTCTTGACGCTCTTATTTCATATATTTGTAGGCCTTTCCACCATCACTTTGGAGCAACAGAAAAAGCTCAACAAGTCACTTGGTTGTTTTGGTCTCGAGACACTGAGAAGACAACAAAATAATGTGGCCCCGAATCGTACTGTATAGAAATGCGGCGAGAGGTTTCGACAGATTATACTGTCAGCAAAGGAGAGACTGGAGTAACCCTGACATCGATCTTCTTGTATGTCTCGGTGTGTATGATGACACGTTTTGGATGGCGGCATGTTGTTACACGTGATGGGTTTGCCGGATGAATACTGGATTTCTCTGAAATGTTCCTTTCCTGGATTGATGGTGAATATGGTTAATAAACTCTGCCACATAAAGCACCTGTTGGTACAATCTCAATGAATCGTAAATAAATGGCCATCTTCTGCTTTTAGAAAGTCCAGAGACGTTCCTACCAGGGTTTCTTTGATTCAGAAGTGGCTTCTATTAATTTACTAGTTGTTTTCTCTTAATTCTGAATCCATGTCAAGCCCTGATATGTGCTGGATCCAATGTGTTCAGCTTTCATTCTTCATCTATTGGAGTCATCTTTGATGCTTCATCTTTTGAGTTCATGGTGTCGAGCTATACTGCTTTATATTTTGAGTCCATGGTGTCCAGGCATGTCACGTCATCATTTGAACTCATGGTGCCCAGCCATCTCGTTTCATCTTTTGAGCTCATGGTGTCCAGCCATCTCGTTTCATCTTTTGAGCTCATTGTTTCCAACCATCTCGTTTCATCTTTTGAGCTCATTGTTTCCAACCATCTCGCTTCATCTTTTGAGCTCATGGTGTCCAACCATCTTGCTTCATCTTTTCGAGCGCATGGTATACAGCCATCTCGTTTCATCTTTTGAGCTCATTGTTTCCAACCATCTCGCTTAATCTTTTGAGCTCATGGTGTCCAACCATCTTGCTTCATCTTTTCGAGCGCATGGTATACAGCCATCTTGCTTCATCTTTTGAGCTCTTGGTGTCCAGCCATCTCGCTACATTTTTTTAGCTCATGGTATTCAACCATCTCGCTTCATCTTATTGAGGTCATGGTGTCCATCCATCTCGTTTCATCTTTTGACCTCAAGGTTTCCAGCCATTCTGCTTTATCTTTTGAGATCATGGTGTCCACCACAGAAGCTTCATCATTGTCCAGCCCTGATGCTTTTTCTTCTGAGTTCATGGTATGAAACCTTGACACTTCTTCATTTGAGTTTATGGAGTCGAGCTGTGAATCTTCATATTTTGATTTCATGGTTTCCACGATAATGCTTCATCATTTCAGTTCATGGTGTTAAACCAGAACGCTTCATCTTAAGAGTTTATGGTGTCCTTCCCTGATGCTTCATCTTTTGAGTCTACAGCGTCGAACCAAGATGCTTCATCGCTTGTGTTCATTGTATCCAGTTTTGCCATGTCATCTATTTGGTTCATGGAGTTCAGCTTGACCCCTGTTTTTCTGGTTAAACATCCAGCGTTGAGTATCCATTTTTTCACTTCTACCTCTGTGAAGCAGGTATTGGGAGTCTGGTTGCCTTCAGTCTGTTGCTTCCTGGTTTATGGTCAGATTTGGGTCATTGTAGTGACTCCCAGAGAACCATGCTTCAAAACAATTAAAACAGCCAAAGGGGAAGAGTTCTATGTATGTGGTCGGCAGAGTTCTATGTATGTGGTCGGCAGAAGTCTTTTTTTATCAGATCATTATTGAACCTGTGCGCCAAATGAAGATCCTCCAGTGGAATTTGATTGCGGTTCTGTCCATTCCCCTCAAACCATTGTTGCGATCAACATTCACCCACCGCTGGCAATGTTCTGCCTTCGTTGGAAGCAAACTGGTGAGACGTTGTGTATAGTGCGTCAGAGTCCTAGAGGTCTGTAAACATTCACAGTTGTTTCTGGTTCTCCCGGCCCAGCAGAGGAACGCATGGAAGAGATTTATTGTGGTGACTAGAGCAGAGAAGACGCATGAATTTACCCAAATGTGTAATCTGATTCCAAGAACACAGCATCGCAACCCATAGAGTTATGCAAGCTGGCACCTACATGAAGCCGAGAACGACACCGAGGAGGCGGAGGCGCGTTTTAGCGTAAACCTGATTGTATGGAATTTTAATGATGGATTCCCTTAATAACCCACCTCCAGCTCCGGCAGCACATTAGCGTTAATCTTCTCAGGATGCTACCTGCATTGTGACATTCTCTAATTATCCGTGCGACGCAAAGGCTGAATTCTCAGGGGTTAATTTACTGCATGAGCCTCTGGCTTGTACCGTGTGTGGAAAGAAAGAGACGAGACCCCGGGGGGGCGTTAGTAAAATAAGGAGAACAACAATTATTGCACGAGAAAAATGGGTCAACGACCGGTAGTCATCGTTTTCCTCAGACTTGTAACCAATCAGAGGCCGTCGCTGTCGCTGCTCTCTGTCGTTATGTTTTGTGACATTGTTTACGTGTAATTAGTTGGATGGTGGGACTTTACTAATTCGTATATGGACTTCACAGAGCAGCCGCGGCTATTCCACAGCTCCATACCTCTATACGATGATATCACCGGGTCAGAAGATGTGGTGCGTAACAACATGCCACTATACCCCATAGAGCTAAAACATGTAACAAAACTCACAGTAATATATGCTGTGTATGAGTGTATCACAGAGCTCCACAACACCAAAACTCACAGTAATGTGCGGTGTGTATGAGCATATCACAGAATCCACAGCACTAAAACTCACAGTAATGTGCAGTGTGTATGAGCGAATCACAGAGCTCCACAGCACTAAAAGAGTTTCGTTGCAGTGAAACAAATCCCAATGTGTATGAGGTTAAGTGTTCATTTACCGCATTAATAAAACTTCGAGTAATGTGCTTGTTCATTTTGGCAGATATACACGTAGCTATAAAACTCTGTACGTCTGGTGTTTCAGCCTAGGCGAATGAATTTAAAGTTTGTAGTTTTGCTGCTTTCCAGGTGGCGGTTTGCAGTTTTTCATCTTGGTAGGCGATGGTATGCAGTCTTGCAGTTTTCACTGTAATGGCTTACAGTTTTGCAGTGTTCCAGGATGCAGTTTGCAGCGTTCCAGGTGGCAGTTTGCAGTTTTGCACTGTTCCCGGTGGCGGTGTGCAGTTTTGTTGTTCAAATTGGCAATTTGCAGGTTTGCAGTGTTCCCGGTGGCAGTTTGCAGTTTTGCAGTGTTTCTGGTGACAGTTTGCAGTTTCACAGTGTTCCAGGTGTTAGTGTTGCAGGTGGCAGTTTGCAGTTTCGCAGTGTTGCAGGTGGCAGTTTGCAGTGTTTCTGGTGGCAGTTTGCAGTGTTGCAGTGTTGCAGGTGGCAGTTTGCAGCGTTCCTGGTGATGGTGTGGGATGGGATGCATTGCAGTTTGTCAGTCATACTCCAAAATGTGACATCTTTGCAATCTTTTCTGCACATCGTGTGTTGTTTGGAAATACTCAGATGTTTTATTGCCGCGCTTCCTCCTGTCGTGTTGATTCCATTTCTGGACTGTAAATAATTCCTCCTTATTAACCCTCTATGGTTGGGGTTGTGTTTCTCTCCTGAGGAATAGTCTGCGCAACCAACCAATACAGACCCCTACACTGTATCAGAGCAGACAGACTGCTAAAGCACTAAAAGGGTTAATCCCAAGCACAGACAAGACCTTGTGACCAGTAACCCTTTTGGCTCTATCATTAATGGATTCCCAGGGCAAGCAGGAAATAAACATAAACAGTACTTCCTTTGGAAGCGCTCGCTAGAGCTCCACCTAGTGGCCGCACAGCTAACACTCTGATTATTGATGATGGTGCAGCTCCTGTAGAGATGCCTCGCATGGTTCATGGAGTCATTTGGCCAGAGCTGGTGAAGTCTGTCCTGGGCACCATGTGGACTCGATCCCAGTTTAACCTTTAATGTTTGTGAGCACCTCATTAACTCTTAAAGCTCCAACTGCTAATCTTAATGACTAAACTGGAATGGGGGGGGGGGTGGACGCTCGGGAGAATTTCGAGAACCCGTATTTAAATGTAAGTACCTGCCTCTCGTGACTCGGTGTTCTTTAAACGGAGGTGAATTAACGCCTGGGATAGGTTGTACTGAGAGTAACACAGACATTATTATCCTTTTTAATTCACCAGATGTCAAGGAATTGTGTTTCTCGATGCGTGAGAAGGTTTATTAGGCAATTAAAGCTCCAGTCTCCTCCCAGAATGCCTCATGGTGCATAATCAGCCTCCTTCTTCTATGTATTGACTCAAACCGGTAACGTGTTTACACCTGCTCACAGCGCGTCCTCTCCACACCTTCTAACAGTTTGCAACAAATGTCCATGTTATCGGTGTCCGCGGAATCTCCCCCGGGTCAGGAGGCCGAGCTAAGCTCCAAATTCCCTTCTTACTAAGGGGTTAAATGAGCAGAGAGCGGCTCCGGTGTATTCCCTGAATAAAAATAATGTCTGTCTGTTTAAAGGGCGTCTGTCTGTGTGTGCAGAAACCACGTGTAAGTACGACATGTATAGGGTGTGAGGTCACAGTGAGGGGGGGTTCACAGGTTCTGTGATGAGATGTATTGTATGAATGTGCCTGTATGCTGATAATGCAGGAGATCTCACAATTTTATTATGTCTGCAGCACATTACTGCATCTGCCTGTATGCTGATAATGCAGACCCCATGTAAGCAGATATCACCATTTTATTACATGTCTGCAGCACATTTACTGCATCTGTCTGTATGCTGATAATGCAGACCCCATGTAAGCAGATATCACCATTTTATTATGTCTGCAGCACATTTACTGCATCTGTCTGTATGCTGATAATGCAGACCCCATGTAAGCAGGAGATCTCACCATTTTATTATCTGTCTGCAGCAGATTTACTGCCTCTGCCTGTATGCTGATAATGCAGACCCTGTGTGACACTATGCCAGATAAAGGACGCCATCTAGAGTTTGCAACCTTTCATCCCAGCGAGATTCTGTCAGGATATAACAATACATGACAATTTAAAATTTACATTACTTAAATTTTTTCAACGATCTCTAAATCACAATCTTTATGATAAAATGCCGTTTTAAACGATTTTTAAATATTCCCTGTGTGTTGCGTGTTTAAATGTTAGGGTGGATTTTTTTCATAAAGTAGTTAATTAAGATGTTATTTTCCAATCTATCATTTATTTTTAAATCTTGCTTTCGTATTTTTTCCACTAATTAATTCTGCATTTTTTCGTTTTCCCTCTGCGTGTTTTTAATTAATCCGCGTTCTGATTTAAATAATATTTTTTAGAGTATAATATTCCATGTAATTGTTTTTGTTTTTCGCCTGCATGCGCGGCCCCTGCGACGGATATCATTTAAAAGCTGCTCTGCGCCTCCCTCTGTATCGCAAACCCATACCGGAAAGACCCAGAGGACGCAGAAAACCAAACGTTCATTCCGTATCGCACGGGGTATCCGAGATGTAGACCCCAATTACTGCTGAGCCGCCACAACGAGGCTTTCCCTGCGTTTCGCCTGCCTGTGTTTCGCCTGCCCCTGCTCTGGAGGGGGGGGGATTTCGCGTTTTATGGTGGGAAAAATACCACAAAACATCCAGGAAATAATGAATCTTCAAGAAAAGCCACATTTTAATTCCTTTGCCCATAAACCCCCCAAACCTTGCGTGGCACATTTAAAATAATATTTTCTTTGCTTCTAAATGCTGTTACCATGGTTACCAGCGATTAGGGGTTCTGTGTTTATTCTTACTTTTAGCTGTTGCCGTAGGATTGAACATTTTAGGTGATTTTTTGTCTTCTCCCCCTTCTAAATAAATAAAATGACAATTTAAATATCTGTTGCCAAGAACTTTAGTTTGTTTTGCGTTTCCCCGTGCGGTAAAAATGGTATTTTAAGCAGCTCGTCAGCGTTGCAATGGATTCGCGTAACGTGATTTGTCACATGAAGGTGTCCTCGCTGTAGAGTTTCTCCCCGTACATTGCAGTAATTATCGCCAAGAGCAGAGACAATTGTGTCTACCGTGTTCGCAACCGGCAGACAAGAAATAGAGCATGTACGGCAGCCAGAGCCAGGGATACATTCATTTACAATGTGTCTCTCCATTGTGCGCAGCTACATGCGCCTCTTCCCGCGCGCTACATGTAGCAGAACGTCTGTCACCAAGACATAATCGTTATTTTTCTTTTTTATTATTATTTCTTCTTAATGAGCTGACAGCATTTTATGATTGGACGCCGTCCGTCCCCCCCGTCTCTCTCGCGCGCTCCATTAAATGTATTTCTGGAAGCGGGCTGATACGGATAGCGCCGCGCTCTTTTGTTTCGTGCTTTTTTTTATTCCTCCTTATAATCTCGTCGAGTTCACCTGTTCTCTCGCTCTCATAAACTAATGGCTCGTCCTTTAAATGCGCCGCGTGTCTGTCTCCTAAAACTACGAGTATCTTGTGACTCCGCGGTGAAACTTTCCCAACGAGGCGACGGCTCCGCCAGCCGGTAGAGATGTTCTTCCTTATGTTACGCTGTGTTTTGTAAGGTGATTCGCCATATGGGTCGTCAAGACAAGCCTACCCTCCCATATGTGTCATCGTTGACATCTGTACCCGAGGAAAGCATTGTTGGTGGTTCTTCGAAGTGAAATTCCAGATCTGAGCAACCGAGAACGTCCAACCACTGGAGGTTGATGAAACGGTGACGCCATATATGATTCTATTAAACACTTGTTGCCCAAGATTGGAGGAAAGCTCGAGCTCGATGGTCCAAGCTGGGAGACATCCGTTTTGGCACATATAGGGACTCTTTGGATCTTTAGTGGCAGCATTTACTAACCGTCAAGTAGGTGACACAACCGCAGCTTGACTGGCATTGCCACCTTGTACATGTCTGCATAATATCCTAGGAAAGTGGTTCCCGTGCCTGGTCCTAACAGAACAGGTTTTAAGGATCACCTTGGGGAAATGTAGGCTGAATCCTGCAATCACTGAGCCGCAAATCCTATCACCTGTGCTGTGCTTCATGCATCCTGCAAACCTGGCCTGTAATTGCGACCTGAGGACAAGTCGTTGGAACCACTGGTTTATGGCATGATTGCCGGGTGCTGCGTCTAGGTTTTTGGATGGATCAATGGCCTCTGGGGGTGACTGGTTCACTGTTTGGGGAGATGGTTGGATTTTTATAGCGCCTTGGCTCTTGGTGGTCTTCATGAACGTCTCTCGCCGTGTGCTGATTATGAGCCAATAGTTTCTCCGTGTGGACGGTTGGATGGTGGAAGTATCAGAGATGTGATGAGCATTGATGAGGCAGATGATGATGTGAGGACACAGGTTTGTATGTATATGACAGGTGGGCATTAAATCGCCTGATGGGAATGCCAGATTGCGTCCGTACGATGCCCTGAAGCGACGGAAGGGACGAAGACTCTTCATTTCCAAGAACTTGGCTTTGCTCCCATTAATTACCATTTAACGAGTAAAAGGGAAATATTTTTGTCGAGCTTTGATTTATTGATAGAAAAGAGGCGAGGATTTGCGTTGTCGAATAAAAATGATTCTACGCGGCTCAGTTCAACACACAGGAGCTTCTGTCGGACACTAAGGGGACGCTCTGCTCATCCAGACCATTTCATTGTTTTACAGTGGTCAGAATGTGAGGAGCAACCCCCCTCCTCCCCCCTTCACCCCCCTCCTCCCCCTTCACCCCCTTCACCCCCTTCACCCCCTTTCCCCCTTCTCCCCTTCACCCCCTTCTCCCCCCTTCTCCCCTTCACCCCCTTCTCCCCCCTTCTCCCCTTCACCCCTTCACCCCCCCTCCCCCCTTCACCCCCTTCTCCCCCTTCTCCCCCTTCTCCCCTTCACCCCCTTCCCCTTCACCCCCTTCACCCCCTTCACCCCCTTCTCCCCCTTCTCCCCTTCACCCCCTTCTCCCCTCACCCCCCTTCACCCCCTTCACCCCCTTCACCCCCTTCTCCCCCTTCTCCCCTTCACCCCCTTCTCCCCTTCACCCCCTTCACCCCCTTCTCCCCCTTCAATTTGTTATAATTACTGGGTGAAGCAGAGGAGCCCCCCCCCCTCCCAGCATCACCAGCCGTCCAGATTTTTAATTTCCCGGCTGCCAGTCACCAGATCGGTCTCTAGTGAGGTCACACACACAGACGGGCGATGTCACCCTCTGAGACCAATCGCTGTAGCATGCGTTCCCAGGGAGGCAGCGATAGATCAGATCTGTGCATGTGCGTGCAGCTCCGATCCATCGCTCTGCGCAGGCGCTACGGAATTTGTGTATGTAAAGTGTGTGAGTCTCATAGCGCTGTGCAATTTGTGGCTCCTACACTACACAAGTTGTATAGGAGCAAAAACTGTGTTGGACAGCTGCAGGGACTTCTGGGTTTGGTAATCCCTGAGCCGAAGAGGTTTCGGGATAATGGACGTCATCAGAAAATTCATCAAATACCCCTCATAGAATAGTAACCTGGAGGAGTCATTCTGATGAGTGGTGGAAGAGGGTTATGGTGTCCGGTAGAAGAAATCCCGGTGTCTCTGGTAGATTTATATTTCCATCTATTGGTTGGACCTCTTGTGTTGGGCGCTTGGTGGTGCACCACAACGTTCCGGCTCTGTCAAACTGGGAACAGCGATTTGAGTAGTCATTGGGCAGCAAAGCGAAGAAGCGACCCTCTGCACGTGATGACTGGGCGGATAGTGGGTGGACGTCACAGTGACAGACATTCGTATCCATTAAGCAATTCCCAGTGGCTCCGCTGGTTCCTGTAGAGCTTAGTCAGACGTGGCTTGTAGGAGATGACTGAGAGGTCCTCTGCTGGGTTTCCTTTCACTGACATAAGAGATGGGTTGTCTGTGAAGGTGTTGGTTGGAACAGGACTGTCAACAGAGTGCAAGTTATGCCCACATAACATTGCCAGTGGGTTCCTGGTGGTTTATGGTCTCTAATGTTCCTGGAGGAACATGGTTGTTCCTCCTGGTCCCTTTTTGAAGTTGCCAATATGGCTGGAAAGGAATTGGGGCCCCATTCCAACCAAAGCCTCAATTTAATTCCTCTGGATGAGAATTTCCAAATAATTTCGGATGGATACATTCCAAATGCTTGATCTACAGACGTCACCATTAAAATCTCGGCTTGTACAGAGACGGTAACGGCGAGCCGATAAGGCGAAACATCGGCAGCGAGCCATTAACACTTTGCAGCTTCCTGTTACGACTCTTTATTATGACGGAATTTACTTGAGGCATTAGGGGTCAGTGATGGATACTGGCCACATACTACCACTGGTATTGGCTCCTGGAAGCTTTGGAAAGCCATGGAGCCAAGCCGGGTCAAGCAGGAGCCACAGAAGGACACTGGCGCTCCACTTGATGCCCTTGAGCTTAGCAGTGTTTTGCTGTAAGAGATGGGCAGCTCTGGCGTTCTCCATCATGTCAAAAGGTGGCATTCCAGGTTCCTCCAGCCAAGACCTCAGAGCTTTGACTTGCAGGTCATTGTGCCGAGAAGAATAAAGAGTTATTTGACCACTGCGATGATGTTTAATGTCTCCCAGCCCCAAAGAAACATTTCACCTAGGTACTATTTTTATTTCTTCTCTAAAAAAAGTCCCTTTAATCAAAAAAATTAGAAGAAATGATAAACCGATAAAACCATAAACAGGTCCTGGATTCCCCTGGACTGACAGGGTTGTCCTGACGTAAGATCCTGGTCCCAGTTTACATCCCTGATGTCCCCAAGAAGTGGCTGGTGGGCACAGCTCCTGGCACAGGTGCCCACGGTTGTTCACTTTGCTGGTGACTGGTTGGCATGCATGGTACCAGCACAGCTCTTCTTCAGCCACTCCTGGAAACATTACAGATTGCTATGGGAAGACATAGGGTGGAACAAATAGAAATGAAGCAAAATGCATTATTTATGATGATGCAACGAAAGAAGAATCGATGACAAACCCCTAAAAATACGATTTATTCTGGAAAGGACTCGGCAAACCCATTGTGTCACTTTGTATTCATTTTAATGAGTGTAAATTTCCGTATTTTAAAGAAGATTCGCCGTCCACAAGATATTCCGGGCTGGCCTAAACCTCTAACACCGCGCCACCCGCACATTCCCTACATCATCCAATAGAAGACGAGCAAAGCTGAGCTGTTTAACATGCAGCCCCCCGAGGTAGGATGTCGGGAACCTGATGTCAATTATCTCACTCCGAGCAGGTCCCCAGAACAGGCGATTAGAGGCTGGAGATGTGGGAGATTCTTAATCTCTCGGCTCAAACTGACAACGCGCAGCATTTCCAATCACGCCGGCGCTGTAAGCTGTTTTAGGTTGGTGAATGGTTGGTTTCGGGTTGGTTGATGAACCTTAGTGAGCCCTGCAAGGCTCCAAAAGCTGGATTTTGTGTTGGCCTGCGCGTTAATCTCACAGATACTTATAGCCCCAGTTTAGATCTTTCTTTAATTCAGGCTTAGCCGCCGGGTAGCTCTCCAGATAACTCAGAACCGTGACTCCCATGATGCTTTGCCAGCTTTCGCGGGGCCAGCCATGATGGGAATGTTAATGGGGCGGCAGCTGCGGTGGCGGCTTCCCCTGCTTTAACCCCTTTGGGAAAACGCGAGATATTTGCATTCTTATTCCCCGGGATTATAGACGTCTCCACCCTGGTTTTGCACAAAACGTTGGATGGTGGTCTTCACAAAGAGCTGCATTTCATGGCTGAGCTTTTTCGAGAATTTAGTCCAGTTTCTGAGCTCTGAGACTGTTGATCAGCCCTTCGTACCTGGTTCAGGTCCTTGTAGCGTTATAGGTACAAAGTGTCCAGGTAAGACCATCCGATTTCGAGCGGCTGGTTGTGTGTCGGAGAATTACGGCTGATTTGCCTATATTGAGCCTTTCCACCACCAGACGTGGCTCCTGATCTCCGTACAGGACAGTATGAATTTCCAAACGGTCTCTCGGTTTGTGCCTTCTCCATGTGACACCTTTATGTAGACCATTGATGGCCCGGCTGAGCTCGATAACATATAATGGCGGCGAAAACTTTATAGAAGGAAATAGCGAAATGTATTCACACAAGTCTGGTGTTTCCTAAGCTGTGCCTCAAGGAGCAGCGGTGTCTGCTCTCACCGTCACTTTATTTCAGAGTAGGCCATCATCTCTCAAACTCTAAACCCTGGAGCCACCTTAGAACTTATTCCAGGTCCAGGACGCAGAAACCCTGGAAGGAAATGAAGGTGTTTATGACGGCTGCGGATGGTAGAATTCGGCAGATGTGCAAAGTTTGGAGTCACGTTCTACTTCATTTTTTTTTGTCAAGCACAATCCCTCAACTCTCTGGCTGTGTTGATGTCTCGTCCAAACTCAAGCCATGAAACCCGAGACCGATCTTAAAATTACCTTTTGGGCGTCCCATTGACCTATATAAGAACCGTCCCAGTCTTTCATGGAAACCTTAGCAAGCAGTCATGGAATCCTAGAGAGTGCTGATGGAAACCCTAGTAACCATTCATGGAACTCAAATGGGTTCTCATGGAAACCCAAGTAACCAGTCGTGGAAATCCAGAGTGTTCTCATGGAAACCAGTGAACTCTCATGGTTATCCTAGGCAGGTCTCGTCCAGTCAAGGGCTGCCACTAGCGATTATTTTATTAATGATCGATTAGTTGATTGATTTTTATTTTTTGATTACTCAGATAAACTAAATACCAGATGGAAACCCTTGGTTTCAACCGCTGTACCCGTCACTCCATGCAGCCTGACTACCTTAATAAGTGGTCAGGGTGTGTAAGGAGCCCCCCCTTTAATATAATATCATGGACAATTTAAGGGGAGGGGGTAACAGGTGGGAGGGAGTAATTTTTTGCAAGAGACCAGATCCAAGGGTGGGAGGGAGTTTTGGGGAAGAACCCCAGGGTCCATGCGGTGGCTCTGCCACTGCTTTCAATTAATTAAAACCAAACTGGGCTACGAGTAACGACAAACCGTATACTACCGAGTAAAGCAGCGGCACGTCTTCTCCAATGAGCTCCGAAGTAATGCCCAAAGTCACGGAGCATAATGCCTGGAGAACAACTCGTCCACCACCCAGATAGTTGATGAATCGATTAGTTGTTTCAGCCGTAGTCCAATCCCTAACTTGAAACCGTGAATTCATGGAAATGGGAAGGTTTCTCCTGGAAACCCTAGCTAGATCTCTACCAATCCTAAACACCCGGCTGAAGTCCCCTTTCTATGTTGGTTCCTGGACGTCCGCCATTTCTATATAAGCCCATTCTTGGGTGGCTCTGTCTGGTCTGGGCTTCATGTCATGGGATCCTGCAGATTGTTTTTTTCCTTTTCTTGCTTGGTACCTTGAGTTACTTATTGCAATAATCCTTAATTTTTTGCTGTTTTCTTTTTCTGCCCCAAAAATAAAAAATAATGGATCTCTCGCATATTTTGTGTTATTTTATAAATGGAGCTCATTAATCGTTGCACTGATTACCGTATCGTTATCGTGTCGCTCCATTTGGACCTAAAGCCCTTCTTGAGGGACGAGTGACGTTGCGTTGACTGAATCGGGAATGGCGACCGTGTTAGTCCCTAAACCTGCGGCCAGCGCTTTATACCATTTTATTCACTGAAGTAGGAGTTTCTGAGGATTAGATATTTCCAATCGAAGTCCACAGGTTCTCAAGCTGTTTTTTTCCGGCTTATTATTTTATCCTAAAATTTGCATTTCCCTGGAGAGTTCCCACCGATCCCCCTGAGTGGCGGCTTCTTATGATTGACTCCACCTCCAGCGACGCTCAGCTTGAGTAGAGTGTGGCCCTCATTACGGTCGCGGATGCGGAATTTGCAATTTCGCCAACAATGGCTCCAATATAAGAATTAAAATTGGGAAAAAAACCTTCGAGCCAGGGAGTAACGCGGCTGAATATCAAGCAGACGGACGGTTTTATTGTGAGATCCACTTCTGACGGACGCTTGTACCAAATTACCCGGCGGAATAGACGCAGCGGTGCTTTAGCAATAAAAAACAATAAAAGTGATGTTACGTTGATATATGTGAAGGCTAATTGTGAGGAGATGTCAGGCTTTCACTATGGGATGGAGTCTATTGAGCGAAAGGCAGAGATATAGCCTTCCCAGGTAATGGAATTTGGGCATATGAAGTCCTCTTCAGGCTGGGCTAAATTAAAGAGGGATCTCGGCACCCTGAAAGCCGCCAGATACACGCCTGCTCTGCTGCTAACGCCTGATTTGTTGCCGTGGAACGAATGTTTTTAATACTTTACTTAAAAAGAATAAATCAAGTTTGGAATTGTGTAAAAATGTGTGGATTTCGCCCAAATGAAGGCGTTTGTCTTCAACAGATACCTGGTCCATACATTGATTCATCTTCTAAGGTCTCGAAATAACCCGGGAAATTCCTGAACAGCTTTTAATCATTTGTCTGATATTTTCTCTAATACGCTCATACACACCGCACATTACTGTGAGTTTTATTGCTGTGGAGCTCTGATACGCTCATACACACCGCACATTACTGTGAGTTTTATTGCTGTGGAGCTCTGTGATACGCTCATACACACCGCACATTACTGTGAGTTTTATTGCTGTGGAGCTCTGTGATACGCTCATACACACCGCACATTACTGTGAGTTTTATTGCTGTGGAGCTCTGTGATACCCTCATACGCACCGCACATTACTGTGAGTTTTATTGCTGTGGAGCTCTGTGATACACTCATACACACCGCACATTACTGTGAGTTTTATTGCTGTGGAGCTCTGTGATACGCTCATACACACCGCACATTACTGTGAGTTTTATTGCTGTGGAGCTCTGTGATACGCTCATACACACCGCCCATTACCGTGAGTTTTATTGCTGTGGAGCTCTGTGATACCCTCATACGCACCGCACATTACTGTGAGTTTTATTGCTGTGGAGCTCTGTGATACACTCATACACACCGCACATTACTGTGAGTTTTATTGCTGTGGAGCTCTGTGATACGCTCATACACACCGCACATTACCGTGAGTTTTATTGCTGTGGAGCTCTGTGATACCCTCATACGCACCACACATTACTGTGAGTTTTATTGCTGTGGAGCTCTGATACAGTTATGTGCAGTGCATATGAGTGTGAGATTTATTGCTGTGCAGCTCTGTGATACGCTCATACACAAAGCACATTACTGTGAGTTTTATTGTTGTGGAGCTCCTTGATACGCTCATACACAAAGCACATTACTGTGAGTTTTACTGCTGTGGAGCTCTGTGATACGCTCATACACACTGCACATCACTGTGAGTTTTATTGCTGTGGTGCTCTGTGACACGCTCATATACACCACACATTACCGCGTTTTATTGCTGTGGAGCTCTGTGATACGCTCATACACACCGCACATTACTGTGAGTTTTATTGCTGTGGAGCTCTTGTAGTAAGGAGCCACTAAGGGTTAATGATGCAGACTCTTCCCTTTAGTGACACCCTGTTAACCTCTGAGACAGAATAGGGGTTCTTTCCACGTCTAAATGGTTATACATGGATATGTGTCTGATACTGTGAGATACGAGATGAAGCGGTGACGTGTGGCGTTTATATACGCTATATCTGTACTCTGTGTATATTAGGATTGACACGCACTGCTGTACCCTGCGCGCTGCGCTCCCGCTCCCTGACCCGCGCGGTGTAGTTGCACTATACGTGTTTAATAAAAATCCTTTCTGCTATTTAAACAGAGGCTAATTACCTCCAATCTGGGTTTAATTGCGTGACTTATTTTGGAAGCTTAGCTTGCTTTGTGTGTTCTAACACAATTGAAATGCAAAACGTGTTACTTTGTGTGTGAAGTATTTTACCTCCAGTCGTGCTTTGTTGCTGCTTGTGTTTCACGCCGCGCTCTCCTTAATCCTTTTTTATTTAACAGTCGTTTTCTGCCGAGCAAAGCGGCTCCTGTAAACACGAGATGTCATGTAACTAATTCCCACAAAAGCTCCGAGATATTAATCCAGACAAAGACACCGGGTGCACAGGCGCCACTCACCCACTGAAAGCATGGCGGGTCCACCAGCCCAACCCCAAAATACCACCACCCCCTCCAGTCACTGCCTGACATTACAGGTCAGAACACACGAAATATACTGTATACAATGAAACCGAGAACACAAACTTACCTTATACTGACACCGAGTGCCGGAACATACCTTATACTGACACCGTGTGCCGGAACATACCTTATACTGACACCGAGTGCCGGAACATACCTTATACTGACACCGAGTGCCGGAACATAACTTATACTGACACCGAGTGCCGGAACATACCTTATACTGACACCGAGTGCCGGAACATACCTTATACTGACACCGAGTGCCGGAACATACCTTATACTGACACCGTGTGCCGGAACATACCTTATACTGACACCGAGTGCCGGAACATACCTTATACTGACACCGAGTGCCGGAACATACCTTATACTGACACCGAGTGCCGGAACATACCTTATACTGACACCGAGTGCCGGAACATACCTTATACTGACACCGAGTGCCGGAACATACCTTATACTGACACCGAGTGCCGGAACATACCTTATACTGACACCGAGTGCCGGAACATACCTTATACTGACACCGAGTGCCGGAACATACCTTATACTGACACCGAGTGCCGGAACATACCTTATACTGACACCGAGTGCCGGAACATACCTTATACTGACACCGAGTGCCGGAACATACCTTATACTGACACCGAGTGCCGCCGGAACATACCTTATACTGACACCGAGTGCCGGAACATACCTTATACTGACACCGAGTGCCGGAACATACCTTATACTGACACCGAGTGCCGGAACATACCTTATACTGACACCGAGTGCCGAACATACCTTATACTGACACCGAGTGCCGGAACATACCTTATACTGACACCGAGTGCCGGAACATAACTTATACTGACACCGAGTGCCGGAACATAACTTATACTGACACCTAGTGCCGGAACATACCTTATACTGACACCGAGTGCCGGAACATACCTTATACTGACACCGAGTGCCGGAACATAACTTATACTGACACCGAGTGCCGGAACATACCTTATACTGACACCGAGTGCCGGAACATACCTTATACTGACACCGAGTGCCGGAACATACCTTATACTGACACCGTGTGCCGGAACATACCTATACTGACACCGAGTGCCGGAACATACCTTATACTGACACCGAGTGCCGGAACATACCTTATACTGACACCGAGTGCCGGAACATACCTTATACTGACACCGAGTGCCGGAACATACCTTACACTGACACCGAGTGCCGGAACATACCTTACACTGACACGAGTGCCGGAACATACCTTATACTGACACCGAGTGCCGGAACATACCTTATACTGACACCGAGTGCCGGAACATACCTTATACTGACACCGAGTGCCGGAACATACCTTATACTGACACCGAGTGCCGGAACATACTTATACTGACACCGAGTGCCGGAACATACCTTATACTGACACCGAGTGCCGGAACATACCTTATACTGACACCGAGTGCCGAACATACCTTATACTGACACCGAGTGCCGGAACATACCTTATACTGACACCGAGTGCCGGAACATACCTTATACTGACACCGAGTGCCGGAACATACCTTATACTGACACCGAGTGCCGGAACATACCTTATACTGACACCGAGTGCCGGAACATACCTTATACTGACACCGAATGCCGGAACATACCTTATACTGACACCGAGTGCCGGAACATACCTTATACTGACACGAGTGCCGGAACATACCTTATACTGACACCGAGTGCCGGAACATACCTTATACTGACACCGAGTGCCGGAACATACCTTATACTGACACCGAGTGCCGGAACATAACTTATACTGACACCGAGTGCCGGAACATAACTTATACTGACACCTAGTGCCGGAACATACCTTATACTGACACCGAGTGCCGGAACATACCTTATACTGACACCGAGTGCCGGAACATACTTATACTGACACCGAGTGCCGGAACATACCTATACTGACACCGAGTGCCGGAACATACCTTATACTGACACCGAGTGCCAGAACATACCTTATACTGACACCGACTGCCGGAACATACCTTATACTGACACCGAGTGCCAGAACATACCTTATACTGACACCGAGTGCCGGAACATACCTTATACTGACACCGAGTGCCGGAACATACCTTATACTGACACCGAGTGCCGGAACATACCTTATACTGACACCGAGTGCCGGAACATACCTTATACTGACACCGAGTGCCAGAACATACCTTATACTGACACCGAGTGCCGGAACATACTTATACTGACACCGAGTGCCGGAACATACCTTATACTGACACCGAGTGCCGGAACATACCTTATACTGACACCGAGTGCCGGAACATACCTTATACTGACACCGAGTGCCGGAACATACCTTATACTGACACGAGTGCCGGAACATAACTTATACTGACACCGAGTGCCGGAACATACCTTATACTGACACCAAGTGCCGGAACATACCTTATACTGACACCGAGTGCCGAACATACCTTATACTGACACCGAGTGCCGGAACATACCTTATACTGACACCGAGTGCCGGAACATACCTTATACTGACACGAGTGCCGGAACATACCTTGTACTGACACCGAGTGCCGGAACATACCTTATACTGACACCGAGTGCCGGAACATACCTTATACTGACACCGAGTGCCGGAACATACCTTGTACTGACACCGAGTGCCGGAACATACCTTATACTGACACCGAGTGCCGGAACATACCTTATACTGACACCGAGTGCCGGAACATACCTTATACTGACACTGAGTGCCGGAACATACCTTCTATGCTTCTATGGCCCCACTGTTCCCAAACCACTGGCACTAATAATCCTGCTATCTAGTCTTGGCACAGGTATCGCTGCGCGCCTTTCTGGGCACAGGTATCGCTGTGCGCCCCTCTTAGCACAGGTATCGCTGCGAGCCCCTCTTGGCACAGGTGTCGCTGCGCGCCTTTCTTGCCACAGGTATCGCTGCGCGCCCCTCTTGGCACAGGTACCGATGTGCGCCCCATTTACCTTGTCATGTCTTCTCTCGCGTACTGTCATACCAATTTATCGGCCAATCTGAGACACAACTGGGAGATGCCCATTAATGATCATTGTGTACCCCTTTAGGCTAATGTCAGACGAGCGCATTTTGTACAAACTGTGCGTCCGTGCTCAGCAGACGTACTTTCTGACTGACGACAAGGTAGTGGCCACACAGTCTGTTTTTTTCACTGACATTATTTTTGACGGATGTAGCAGGAAAATAAATTAAAAAGCAAAACCATTTTGTCCGTCAAAAATGCTGGGAGTATAAATGCAGTCCGTCTGACTACGTCCCATCACTCACACACAAAGCTATGCGGACGTTGTGGACGCAGCGCACTCTGTGCGTCCTTTCTAGTGGATTTACGTTCTTGCCTAAATAGCGTCCGTTTGCCATGTCCATTGTGCGTTCGCGGTTCGGTGCGGACGTACCTCGTGCGTCGGGCTCTATTGCTCATAATTGTATGCTACCACAGACGTACAAATGTGCGACAACACGGACGTGATTAGTGCGCTCATCTGACACGGGCCTTATTGTGACCCCATATAATCTCTGCCCATCTGATACCATGCAGCGGTGTGTGGGTGAAGGGTACCAGAGGAGGGTGAGGTACATTCGTTGCTCCAGGAGTCTCTCGTTCTCCTCCACATTAATGCGTTTCCTTTGTTTCTTTTCCTCAGCCTCTTTCTCCTTCATTGTCATGTTCTCGCCCATCCTCTCCTGCGCTCCCCCTCGTTCCTCCACGCTCACTTTATTCGGCGCTGCTTTTCTCTCCTTTCTCTGCTTTCTAGCTCATTTGTTGTTTTACTGTTTATTACCCCCCCCCCCCCAGCCACCTCCAGCTCTCTCCCTCCATCTCCCTTTCTCACCGTTTGCTGAGATGTTCTTTCAGGCTTTCCCTGGAGACCCCAAACCACCTCGCCTCCCTCCTTCCTCCCGATCGCATCTCCGTCTCAGGCTCTCATAATCTCAATTACACAAAGACGGAGTAATGTCACAGGGCGGTCAGAGATCGCATGTAAATACATTAGGACGTTCGGATATATCGAGCAACGAGTCGCCGGCTGATCCCAATAAAGCACACGTTGGCAGGACTGACCCTCCAGTCCATCTGGAAAGATGCATTGTACGGGTTCTCTTTATTATGTCTCCTGTTACACACGATTTTCACCAGCTAAAAAAAAATGGTCTTCTCGGCCCAGTGTGCCGGCTGAATATAATCGTTCAACATGTCAGCTGAAAGCAAACCCTGGAGGAGCCGAGCGAGGCAGCTCTTCATTCATTGTTAATGTCCAGCTCTCGTGGTCCTCAGGGAAAGCCGGCTTGTAGCCTTCAGCTCTTCTCGAATTTAGTTGTCTTTTGGCCAAGAGGAATTGGACGTCTCTAAGACCGGGTCAGCTTCTGACGTCGAACCAAACGTCTGGGGGAATGTGTCCTTTGCACTGTTCTATCTTTACCAACCTGAGCCATCCTCTAGCATGGAATGTGTTGACCAATAAATATGTTGGCCTCTTCCTCCTCCTGTCATTGGTCCCATCCTGTCGACCCTTCCACCATTTGAGCAGCAAAAACCCTTTGTGGACAGTGTGAATAGGGTCCACAGAGAGTTTCTCCCGCTCAAATGGTGGATGGGAAAATCATCTGTGTGAAAATACACGTTCAAGCTACTGAATGGTAAAAACAAGTTGGTTTGACATCTCCATGGGCCACCTAGGCCACCTTTGTGGACCAGTCATTGGTGCAGTAACTAAAAAGTGGATTATCCACTATGGAAAACAATGACTGGCTCCTGCTAAACTCTCCACCGCTGTGGGTTATTTTATGAGAGGTGGTGAGATAGTAGAAGCATTGGTTACCACGTCTCCACGCCGTGTGAGTCACATTATTTACTAATGTCAACGTGAGTTTGACGCTAAAGGTGGTTCATTCACAATGGAGAGGAGAAGTGCGCCTGATGGGACTTTCAGACAAAATTCATGGAAAGAATCCACATAGGTGGACGCCTACGAGACCCTGAGCATGCGCAAGCCCCCAGCAGACATACGACAAATGAGGAACGTCCAGCCTTGAGAAAGGCCAGCTTATCGCCAAAACGTTGTGTTTTCCCTAATGAACTCAAACTGTTTACATCCAGATGGACCTTCCTTCTTTGGCTAAAGACAGTACAGACTGAGTGTCCACAATCCAACATTCTCAGGACCAGAATTGTTCTGGATTTGGTTTTTTTGTGGCTTTCTGGAATATTTGTATATAATAATGAGATATCTTGGGATGAGATCCAAGTCCAAACATGGAATCCATTTGTGACGAAACCGTCACTGCAAAGTTTATTTGCATCTATTTTCTTTACAGTTTATTTTCTCTGTATATAGTGTACAGTGTTGTGTGATATGCTATGCTGTGTCAAAGTGTGTATCTGTATGTTACAGTTATAAGTTGTTATATTTTGCACTCACTAAACAGTAGAGGACCCTTGCTCAAGAGCTTGCACTCTAACCTCCTGTGTTTCCCTCTCTGTAAGAAGACTCCTTTGTTCCCCTCTCCGCATATTGTAGACTTACTCCTTTGTTTCCCTCTAGTCTCAGCACACTGTTTAGAGAAGACGCATGTGTAAACATTCCATTGTGTTGAATGTCTTTGCTATTGACCAGTGGCTGGAGCCTGTTGTTATCTGTAATGTATTCTGGAAGGGAGGGGGTTGTCTCACCTGTGTGTATTTGAAATAAAGAAGCATTCTCCATTTGGATTTTGAATGAGCAACATCTCTTCATACAGTTTACGTGTCGTCTATACTGTATCTGGATACAAGCTCCGTCTTATACAGCGGAAAGGGGCGCCTGGGATACTAGGATCCTTAACACCATTCATGGTTCACACGCACCTTACACACAGCCCGAAGGGCGTTTTATACAGGAATTTAATCAATCACATCACCTGAGGATATTGGGGGAATTTTCCACTTTTGGTCTCATGTTGGTGCTCAGAACACTTTCGGATTTCGCGACAGTTCAGATACGACATACTCAACCGGTGTATAAAACTTTCTTCTAATTTTTCGACCTGGCCCATTCATCCATTATAAAAGGAAATAAGTGAAACCAAACCCTGGTTTGTAGATTGGGGGGGAGGTCATTATATGGATTTTGGAGCACGCTTGATTGAAAATGGGGTGAACCGACCATTAGGTCAATCGGGCAGTGCCTGAGGGCTCTGTCCTTGGAGGGGTCCCCCAGAGATGCAGTGAGTGGGTGATGGCTGAGCCGCTGTGTAGCAGACGCTATATTTAGATTTTTAATTAAATTCTGAATACATGCATGTACATATGGAAGGTACGTGTATGTGGGTTGGCACAGAGGGGACCCCATGATCTCCTATTGCCAAAAGTTATCTGTCTGCCTCTGTACAGACGTGACGGCCAGAGCCGCCATATATAAATGACATGTGGGTAAGAAATCCCGTTAACCCACTGAAACGTAAACACATATATTCTATTTTTTTCCTTATTTTGGAAGGTTTTTATTCATGTTTTATTTTTTTCCTTACGTGTGTGTTTGGGGGGGGGGTTCTGATAACCAGGCGCGCACATAGGGTTAAATTGTTACACTCTGTTTATTCCTTGCCGGGTTCCTCATCTCCCTGAAGATGTCATATTACATATATCTCACGCAAAGCTCTATCCATCCCCTCCGCCAAACTCACCAGATCAAGCACGTGTAAATCTCGGCGTTTTGACAGGTACGGAGAGAGCGCTGCACCCACGACGGATGGAAATAGACCCATTAAAATGACACACAGCGTTCTCTCTTTCTACCCCACCTCTCTCCCCCTCCTGCCGCCGCTTCCCCTGCAGCCGGCGCTCCTTTAAAGTGCAAATCAGGGTTCATCTCGGAAAGATCCGCACATCCCAGGATGTAGCTCTATTTGTGATCTTGGCAAATGGCTGATGAAATATACGCGCGGCGTTATTGCCGCGTTCCCAAAGCCTCTCTTTCTTCCACCCGTCTCCTGGCTGCAGATTTCTCCCGATCCAGCGGGACTTTGACAAAATGAAATTCATCAATAGCGACCGCCATGCAAATTCACGGCTGTACGTAGGCGCGGCTGCTGGCGCAATTCTCATTTTATGGCGATAGCGGTCTCCTCAGGGTTGAAGGGCTGTAATGGGGGTTGGACCTTCATGTCATGGAGACGCATAGCTACAGAATGATGGGCGGACATACCTTCCTGGTGATCTTCTTGAGGACTGACAGTCTGCCCACATACACCTTGTGGTTTAGGAAGCTCAGTTGGCTTTGTCTGAAGGACATCACAGTTTTGGGTGTTTCTTCAGGGATTTTATGACCGTTCTGGTAATCTATGAATACAAAGATGTTTTTGCACCTTCTGATTTTCGGTGAATTCCTCCAGTTTATGTGCACGACACTCTAAAGGGGTTTTCCAGTGGAGAATCAAAACCTCCGTCCAAAATAGCTGAATTCAACCATTTTTCCCACCGCAGTATTTCGTTGGGCTTCCAGTTTACAATTTTGGTGTAAAATCAGCAATTGTTCTGCCGGTCCACCGTTTAGTTAATAAGGTATTGCTGTAACAAACCCTGTAACAAAATCTTCTGAAGGGCTTGTGGTCACTTTTATGGACCACCTTCTTTAATTCCTGCCTTCCTTAGGATGTTCACGTCACCAGAACGCACCATAACACGTCGTAAAAAGCAAGCACCTCATAAATTAAAAGTGGGACCGCTGTGGTCGTTGGCCGTGTTAGAAAGCGTGTGTTCTGTGTATTAAATAGTCCAGGGTCCAATTCGCCAGAGCCGCCATGTTTTCCTGGACACGCATTGTTTATACATGCCGGTGACTCCTACACGCTGAGATGAAGTTCACGCGACAAATTGCTGCAGGTTGTTTGATTTTCCCTCGTGATGGGATTTCATTTCTGCACCATATGAATACTTCATACCAAAAGGGAGCACTTTCATGAGTTGTCCATCAGCAGGTCGAAAAAACATGTGACTTGGAGAACATGGTGGGTCTGGCAAGCCTTCCTGAAAGTCTAGAAGAACACCTTTAGAGGAGACAAATGAGGTCTTGACCAGCAATATCGGCTGCCTAGTGTCATGCTTGTCCGTCTTACTATAACATCCCTTTGTTGTTCTAATGACGCTCATTCTACCTTGTGCCATTCTACAGACGCTCGATCCATCTTTTGTCCTTCTAGAGAAGCTTGTTCCACCTCAGGATTCTAGGGATGCCTGTTCAACCACGTGTCATTCTAGAAATGTCCTTTCCGCCTCATATCATTCTAGGGATGCTTATTCTACCTTGTGTCATTTTACAGACGCCCGTTCCACCATACATTATTCTACGAATGCCCGTTCCACCTCACATCATTCTAGGGTTGCCCTTTTCACCTTCCATCATTCTAGGGATGCCTGTTCCACCGCACAGCATTTTAAAGGATACATGTTCCACCTCGCGTTACTCTAGTGACTCTTGTTCCACCTTTAGTCATTCTAGGGATGCTCGTCTCACCTCACATCATTCTATGGACGCCCAGTCCACCTTGCGTCATTCTAGGGACTCCCATTCCACCTCGTGCCATTTTATGGATTCCTGTTCCACCTTGCTTCATTCTATGGACACCTGTTCCACCTCACGTCACTCTAGGGATGCCCGTTCCACCTCGTGTTATTCTAGTGATGCTTGTTCTACCAAGTGTCATCCTAGAGATGTTCGTTCCACCTCACATCATTCTAGGGATGCTCGTTCCACCTCGTGTCTTTCTAGAGCATCATTATAGGGATGCCTGTTCCACCTTGCATCGTTGTAGGGCTCCCCATTCCACCTCTCGTCATTCTAAGGGGCGCTCGTTCCCCCTTGCGTCATTCTAGGTAAGCCTGTTGTTTTCTTGTATTTGTGATCCTTTGCTGTCCCAGACCCCGGCTTGGTTATTCTTGTACTCTAACCTGGGAATTATAAGGAGCGGTGTATATAGGCGGGGGTTTGCTGGTTAGGCTCGTGTGCTCCGTATACCATCACCGTGACGTCTAGTCTGCAAAGGCTGGGGGGGGGGCAGTATAACATGCTGTAAAATAATGATTACCCATCTGAGAATGATGGGCGTTGTAGTTCAGAAACCTCTTGGGAGCCAGAGTTTGAGATCCCTGCCCTAGTGGATGCCATTGCTTGCCTGTCCGTGGTACCCAGTCCTGCCGCCATGATGTGTGACATGAAGTGGCCGTGCTCCCCCATTAGGAAGCACCCCGTGAGGTGTCTGCCGCTCGCTCTGAATCCCACTCCGCGGGATGTTTTCTAGAAAGTTCTCCCGCTAGACGGACCACTCTGCAAAGATAATAAAAAGGGCTGAGAAGGCATCTCCTGCGTTTCAGCCGCGTCTGGCGATTGGCCGCGATCCCAGCGTGCGGCTGTCACAGACTGATTCGCGTAATGTACAAGCGATGGGTCGCCAGGCTGTGCTCATCCTTACTTTAGGAATCATTTCATTCTGCCGAGGCGCGCGCTACACGTCGCCCACCGCGGGGGGCAGAAAAAAAGGACAAAGAGGCCATTAGCGCCTGGCAGTGAGGCGGCAGGTCGGCCATGCGCGCTTTGCTGCTTCCTTTTCCCTCTGCTCCTGTGTTAATATATATTACAATAAAGGATGGGGGGGACACTCAATCCCACGACAAGCCCCCTCTTCACACAGAAAGTGTATTCACAGCATTGTTGTTACAGGGGGCGTCAAAAACAGGCCTGTACAAACAGGACGGGTCTGTCTTCAAATGGGGGGGGGGCAGGAAAAGAGATGGAGAGCAAGAGAGTGCTGCGGCGTCGCAAGATTGTATCCTCAGCGACACCACAAAACGAGACGGTGTGTAACCAAACCCTCACAAACACCGGCTCACACGTGCTGTGTGAAAAGAGATCCAATGAATTGTGTATCTGTGTGTGAGATCAGGAGATTGTGTGTTTGTGTATCTGTGTGTGAGATCAGGAGATTGTGTCTTTGTGTATCTGTGTGTGAGATCAGGAGATTGTGTGTTTGTGTTTCTGTGTGTGAGATCAGGGGATTGTGTGTTTGTGTATCTGTGTGAGATCAGGGGATTGTGTGCTGTGTTTGTGTATCTGTGTGTGAGATCAGGGGATTGTGTGCTGTGTTTGTGTATCTGTGTGTGAGATCAGGAGATTGTGTGTTTGTGTATCTGTGTGTGAGATCAGGAGATTTGTGTTTGTGTATCTGTGTGTGAGATCAGGGGATTGTGTGTTTGTGTTTGTGTATCTGTGTGAGATCAGGGGATTGTGTGCTGTGTTTGTGTATCTGTGTGTGAGATCAGGGGATTGTGTGCTGTGTTTGTGTATCTGTGTGTGAGATCAGGAGATTGTGTGTTTGTGTATCTGTGTGTGAGATCAGGAGATTGTGTGTTTGTGTATCTGTGTGTGAGATCAGGGGATTGTGTGTTTGTGTTTGTGTATCTGTGTGAGATCAGGGGATTGTGTGCTGTGTTTGTGTATCTGTGTGTGAGATGATTTGTGTATATATATATTTCACGCAGGTAGGAGCAGACGTTTAGGAGCCATCGTGGAGTTTTCTTGATTCTGGATATGAAGTTTCTTCTCAGCTGAATATCTGCCTTTTTCGTTCGTGTAACGCGTAAAAATGTGTGTATCTGTCGTGTCTACACTTGGCGGGCACTGTGGCATGTAACACTTGGTTCATGCCACTGTACAGAGCACTGGTGAGACCTCACTTGGAGTACTGTGTGCAGTACTGGAGACCGTATCTCCAGAAGGATATAGACATCTTAGAGAGAGTTCAGAGAAGGGCTACTAAAATGGTGTACGGCTTGAAGGAGAAAAGTTACCAGGAAAGGCTTAATGATCTTAACATGTACAGCTTGGAAAAAAGACGAGACAGAGGAGATATGATAGAAACATTTAAATACGTAAAGGGAATCCACAAGGTAGAGGAAGGGAGTATATTTAAAAGGAAACAAAGTAGCAAAACAAGAGGACATAGTCTTAGATTAGAGGGGCAAAGGTTTAAAAGTAACATCAGGAAGCATTATTTTACTGAGAGGGTGGTGGATACATGGAACAGTCTTCCAGTAGAAGTGGTAGAGGCCAAAACAGTAATTGAATTTAAGCAGGCATGGGATAGGCATAAGGCTATCCTAAACAAAAGATAAATCCAGGTAAAGTATCCATGTAATTGGGCGACTAGATGGGCCGAAAGGTTCTTATCTGCCAACATTTTTCTATGTTCAGTCTGCACTCGGCGGGCACTGTGACACATAAATGCTTGGTTCAGTCTGCACTCGGCGGGCACTGTGGCATGTAACGCTCAGTTCAGTCTGCACTCGGGCACTGTGGCATGTAACGCTTGTTTCAGTCTGCACTCGGCGGGCACTGTGGCACGTAATGCTTGGTTCAGTCTGCACTCGGCGGGCACTGTGACACATATCGCTTGGTTCAGTCTGCACTCGGCGGGCACTGTGACACATATCGCTTGGTTCAGTCTGCACTCGGCGGGCACTGTGGCACATAACGCTTGGTTCAGTCTGCACTCGGCGGGCACTGTGGCACATAACGCTTGGTTCAGATGGCACCACGTAATCTGCTGACCGTTCAGATGACTGAAATGAATTCGTCGCTGGTGCTGAACGTGGCGCTTGTGATGCCCGAGACTCATTTTATTTACCGGAGATCATGAGAGTGACCCTGAGAAAACCTCGTGTTCCAGAGGCAGAAGCAGAGCGCTGGTACCCGGGAGAACATTGGCATCGCTTGGCGCAAGCAAGAGAGCATCCGCACCTAACTAGCATAGTCACAGTTGTCTGGCAGCTTGCGT
Source organism: Leptobrachium leishanense (assembly GCA_009667805.1). Classification (NCBI taxonomy): domain Eukaryota; kingdom Metazoa; phylum Chordata; class Amphibia; order Anura; family Megophryidae; genus Leptobrachium; species Leptobrachium leishanense. The sequence continues at coordinate 106,887,076 of CM019074.1, forward strand.
GCCAGTGTTGGGCGTCGGGTACCATGCCAAGTTTGTCATGTGTGTCTGTGCAGCGCTCAGTGAGTCACAGCGACAGGATATAGTGCAGAGTCATTACTGCGCCGTCTGCCCTGAAAAGGCGTCAGCGCGTGTTTGTGTTCATTGTATGCATGACGCGGGGTGCTCGATGTAAAGGGGGAACAGATCGCCTCTGCTTAGACTCCACCTGGCTGGGAATCATGGGAGTTGCACTCAACGGCACCTGGAGTGTAAAATACTCCTAAATTCCTTTCAGTCTCACCCCTCCCCCCAAACCTGCAAAGTGGAATGAACGGTGTGCTTCACATGACCTGACGCACGGCGGGGGGGGAGTGACTGCGTGACACCGACAGGTCCCACATGAGAGAAATGGCAAAAGATGGTCTGGCTCTGCTCCATGGTAGCTGGTTGTAAGGGGGGGGGCGGGGGTACGGATTCTGGCCCTAACCCACCCAGTCAATAGCCGGAGCTCCTCATAAGTTGAACACAGAACATAGACTAACTGTATTTTGAGTTAACAATGGCACACCACACGCAGGGGATGGGCAGAACAATCAAACATCTGGCTCATCGTCGTCACTTTGTCGCTGGCATCTTAAGGCCACATTAATATTAATGTTGGACCCCGTGCACCGACTGAATCCACCGAGCCGTGGAAATTGGTCTCCTAGCACGGATCACATCCTGGATGATTCCGTGTACACAATTATTCTACATGTCTTGATTCTGCGCGAGGAGTTGTGTGGTTATATGTTGCCATCTCTTCCATTCTGCGTTTATCCCCTTCCCGCATTCCGATGCTGGTCCTCGCGCCCATCCTTCTTGCCGTCTCGTGGATGTTCCTCTGTCGGTGCAGGTTTTACACGTCTCCCTTTGTAAAGGTGAGGTTCCTCTGTGGTTTGGACCATTCTTCCGTCAGGCTCCATCCACACACACGGTACCCTGCGTCTATACGGAGAGAACGCCTCCTGCATATTTCCAAGGGAAGGCCAAGGAAATTTCATCGTCTGATGGGAAATTGATGTATTGTGCGAGCCAGGAATCAATCTTCGTACCTTGATAAGCCGTCAGATCAATTTGGATTGGCCCTTCTCTCTGTCATCCGATAGCGGCATAATGCGGTGAAGGGAATATTTCACTCGCTGGATGCCTCATTAAACAGTGACTCGTCTGCTGGACAGCGGGGCTCATCCTCTAAACCACAGATACGGGTTGGTTCACCAGCCCAATTAAAGCCAGAAACTCCCCCCCCCCCGGACAGTCTCTCCAGCCTGGCGATTGTGACCAGGGCTATTTCGTTCCGATGTCGGCTTCATGCGCGTCCCCCAAACCCCAATGGAGGACGGACATGGAAATTGGCTTTTGCCTGGAGAATTGCTTTACGGTTGAGTGATAAAGTGCATCTCGGCGTGGCCACATTTTCCCTTTTCTATATAGACCAGTAGCAGAATGGGAATTACTGTGATTTATTAGATCTCCATTGATCTTCCATCAGTCTGAGTCATCAGGTCTGTCGTCCACTGAACGTCTCCAGTCACTGCAGACCTTCATTAAGCCGTGATAACGCCCTTCACCGATCGAACCAGGACCATTTAAAGGCCGTTTCCAAAGGTTCTGCAGAAAGGGAGACGCTTAGCATTGTGCACTTTAATGCGCTTCAGAGATTCGGAAGCCAGTGTGACCTTTAACCTTTTAATCTTCATTTTCTTTGTATTTCCTTCTTTAAGTTCATGTCCACCTGTTCCGTAGTGTGGTGTCACGTCATGATGGAAACATCTCCTGCTGGTTTGTTGTTTGTTTGTATCAGCGCACCTTACTTCACTTTCTGGTTGGTTTCTTTACCTCAAACCTTCCACGTTCTGTGCCTTATTACCATAGAATACCATGAGTTTGGTTCCTGCCATACGATGCCCTCTTCCATGTCATATGGCCTGGCTTCTAATATGGGACACCCCTCCATGTCATATGGCCTGGCTTCTAATATGGGACACCCCTCCATGTGATATGGCCTGGCTTATAATATGGGACACACCTCCATGTCTTATTGCCTGGTTATAATATGGGACACACCTCCATGTCTTATTGCCTGGTTTATAATATGATACACACCCCCATGTCTTATTGCCTGGGTTATAATATGATACACCCCCCATGTCTTATTGCCTGGGTTATAATATGGGACACACCCCCATGTCTTATTGCCCGGTTTATAATGTGGGACACACCTCCATGTCGTATTGCCTGGGTTATAATATGGGACACACCTCCATGTCGTATTGCCTGGTTTATAATATGATACACACCCCCATGTCTTATTGCCCGGTTTATAATGTGGGACACACCTCCATGTCGTATTGCCTGGGTTATAATATGGGACATACCTCCATGTCTTATTGCCTGGGTTATAATATGGGACATACCTCCATGTCTTATTGCCTGGGTTATAATATGGGACACACCTCCATGTCTTATTGCCCGGTTTATAATGTGGGACACACCTCCATGTCGTATTGCCTGGGTTATAATATGGGACATACCTCCATGTCTTATTGCCTGGGTTATAATATGGGACATACCTCCATGTCTTATTGCCTGGGTTATAATATGGGACATACCTCCACGTCGTATTGCCTGGGTTATAATATGGGACACACCCCCATGTCTTATTGCCTGGTTTATAATATGGGACACACCTCCATGTCTTATTGCCTGGTTTATAATATGGGACACACCTACATGTCGTATTGCCTGGGTTATAATATGGGACATACCTCCATGTCTTATTGCCTGGTTTATAATATGGGACACACCTCCATGTCTTATTGCCTGGGTTATAATATGGGACATACCTCCATGTCTTATTGCCCGGTTTATAATGTGGGACACACCTCCATGTCGTATTGCCTGGGTTATAATATGGGACATACCTCCATGTCTTATTGCTTGGGTTATAATATGGGACATACCTCCATGTCTTATTGCCTGGTTTATAATATGGGACACACCTCCATGTCTTATTGCCCGGTTTATAATGTGAGACACACCTCCACGTCGTATTGCCTGGGTTATAATATGGGACACACCCCCATGTCTTATTGCCTGGTTTATAATATGGGACACACCTCCATGTCTTATTGCCCGGTTTATAATGTGGGACATACCTCCACGTCGTATTGCCTGGTTTTATAATATGATACACACCCCCATGTTTATTGCCCGGTTTATAATGTGGGACACACCTCCATGTCGTATTGCCTGGGTTATAATATGCATACCTCCATGTCTTATTGCCTGGGTTATAATATGGGACATACCTCCATGTCTTATTGCCTGGGTTATAATATGGGACACACCTCCATGTCTTATTGCCCGGTTTATAATGTGGGACACACCTCCATGTCGTATTGCCTGGGTTATAATATGGGACATACCTCCATGTCTTATTGCCTGGGTTATAATATGGGACATACCTCCATGTCTTATTGCCTGGTTTATAATATGGGACACACCTCCATGTCTTATTGCCCGGTTTATAATGTGGGACATACCTCCACGTCGTATTGCCTGGGTTATAATATGGGACACACCCCCATGTCTTATTGCCTGGTTTATATATGCACACCTCCATGTCTTATTGCCTGGTTTATAATATGGGACACACCTACATGTCGTATTGCCTGGGTTATAATATGGGACATACCTCCATGTCTTATTGCCTGGTTTATAATATGGGACACACCTCCATGTCTTATTGCCTGGGTTATAATATGGGACATACCTCCATGTCTTATTGCCCAGTTTATAATGTGGGACACACCTCCATGTCGTATTGCCTGGGTTATAATATGGGACATACCTCCATGTCTTATTGCTTGGGTTATAATATGGGACATACCTCCATGTCTTATTGCCTGGTTTATAATATGGGACACACCTCCATGTCTTATTGCCCGGTTTATAATGTGGGACACACCTCCACGTCGTATTGCCTGGGTTATAATATGGGACACACCCCCATGTCTTATTGCCTGGTTTATAATATGGGACACACCTCCATGTCTTATTGCCCGGTTTATAATGTGGGACATACCTACACGTCGTATTGCCTGGGTTATAATATGGGACACACCCCCATGTCTTATTGCCTGGTTTATAATATGGGACACACCTACATGTCGTATTGCCTGGGTTATAATATGGGACATACCTCCATGTCTTATTGCCTGGGTTATAATATGGGACATACCTCCATGTCTTATTGCCTGGTTTATAATATGGGACACACCTCCATGTCTTATTGCCCGGTTTATAATGTGGGACATACCTCCACGTCGTATTGCCTGGGTTATAATATGGGACACACCCCCATGTCTTATTGCCTGGTTTATAATATGGGACACACCTCCATGTCTTATTGCCTGGTTTATAATATGGGACACACCTCCATGTCTTATTGCCTGGTTTATAATGTGGGACATACCTCCACGTCGTATTGCCTGGGTTATAATATGGGACACACCCCCATGTCTTATTGCCTGGTTTATAATATGGGACACACCTACATGTCGTATTGCCTGGGTTATAATATGGGACATACCTCCATGTCTTATTGCCTGGGTTATAATATGGGACATACCTCCATGTCTTATTGCCTGGTTTATAATATGGGACACACCTCCATGTCTTATTGCCCGGTTTATAATGTGGGACATACCTCCACGTCGTATTGCCTGGGTTATAATATGGGACACACCCCCATGTCTTATTGCCTGGTTTATAATATGGGACACACCTCCATGTCTTATTGCCTGGTTTATAATATGGGACACACCTACATGTCGTATTGCCTGGGTTATAATATGGGACATACCTCCATGTCTTCTTGCCTGGTTTATAATATGGGACACACCTCCATGTCTTATTGCCTGGGTTATAATATGGGACACACCTCCATGTCTTATTGCCCGGTTTATAATGTGGGACACACCTCCATGTCGTATTGCCTGGGTTATAATATGGGACATACCTCCATGTCTTATTGCCTGGGTTATAATATGGGACATACCTCCATGTCTTATTGCCTGGTTTATAATATGGGACACACCTCCATGTCTTATTGCCCGGTTTATAATGTGGGACATACCTCCACGTCGTATTGCCTGGGTTATAATATGGGACACACCTCCATGTCTTATTGCCCGGTTTATAATGTGGGACATACCTCCACGTCGTATTGCCTGGGTTATAATATGGGACATACCTCCATGTCTTATTGCCTGGGTTATAATATGGGACATACCTCCATGTCTTATTGCCCGGTTTATAATGTGGGACACACCTCCATGTCTTATTGCCCGGTTTATAATGTGGGACATACCTCCACGTCGTATTGCCTGGGTTATAATATGGGACACACCCCCATGTCTTATTGCCTGGTTTATAATATGGGACACACCTACATGTCGTATTGCCTGGTTTATAATATGGGACACACCTCCATGTCGTATTGCCCGGTTTATAATGTGGGACACACCTACATGTCGTATTGCCTGGGTTATAATATGGGACACACCTCCATGTCTTATTGCCTGGTTTATAATATGGGACACACCTCCATGTCTTATTGCCTGGTTTATAATATGGGACACACCTACATGTCGTATTTCCTGGGTTATAATATGGGACACACCTACATGTCATATTGCCTGGGTTATAATATGGGACATACCTACATGTCGTATTGCCTGGGTTATAATATGGGACACACACTTCCATGACCTATGTTTTGCTAGATCCATACCTACCAACTCATCCCTTGCTTCCTAATGTTGGATACACACGTCATACTTGGTTTCATCTTCAGAATAAATAGCTTCTTTTTCTACGGTAGATACGGTAGATGTTTCTACGAGGTTCTACGGTAGATATTGGAGACCGTAAGAGGAGAGCACTTACCTCATAAATGGACCTTCAGGTGCCGCGAGGACCAGGTGGCCAAACCCTAAGTGATCCAGTGCAAAGAAAAGAACAGACTTGGTGTTCTGGTATGATCCAGTAGAAAATGTTATTGGGACGCACAACACAGCGTTTCGGCTCCATACAGGATCCTGTCTCCTGAGAAGGTTTAAACGTTGAGTTGCGCGTCCGAGTAAATGCTCCTATTGGATCATGCCGGAGTGTCCGGCCCACTTCGTATTGTGGTAGTAATGACCTTGCTGCCGGCAGATATCTGGGCTTGCTGTTCCGCCGTCTCCGGTGGCAGGATTTACATTCTGTTTCCTCAATTTAGTAAAACCACCAAAGTGTGGGATAAGTCCTGTGTGTTTCCCCGCGCTCCCTGTAGAAGATGCAGTATCCTGGCCCTGATACAGAATGATCTCACGTGGCGCACCTTTCCCTTCCATTTCTAGAGCGGCTCATGCTTGTGTGGCGCCGAGGACAAGTGTTTCCTGAGTATTTGCCATAAATGAGTCATGTATATAAAAATAATTAAATCCCATGTCTTTTTGTGCTTGATTTGGGTCTTCATGCTGTAGGGCAGTGGTGTATTTTGGCCTAGGCCGACACTTTCCAGGGGGCGGCGGCCCGCACCGGGTGGCCCCACCCCTAAAAAAATAAAAAAATATTTATTTATTTATTTTTTTAATATTTTTTTAATATTTAATAATATATTATATTTATATTTAATATTTATATTTTTTTTTTTACTTTTGCAAAGTATTTTACCAGGAAGGATACATTGAGATTTCACTAATTTTCAAGTATGTCCTGGGTAGGCAAGGCCTAGGCTTTCACTTTCCTGGGGGCAGCAAAAAACCTCACCACTAAATGGGTTACTCACAGAGCACCGAAATGACGCCAACATTTTGGTGTTCTGTAGTTCCCTGCACTTCGGGGAATAAAATTTCCCCACCCTGCAATTAATTCACCATTCACCGCAGGGTCCCCAAAGTGCATGGAGTCGGCCGCTGAATGCCACCACCGCAAACCCGTGGCCTGCTGTTTTCAAAAGAACTACTGAATGAAAATGTCTGGAATTTACATATAAGATCCTATGACTGATAATAAAAAGTTCTGTTACAGAAAAAAGAAAAACCGATATTATTAAAAAGGTGGGAAATTTTGCCCAAAAAAAATCTGAAAATTACTAAAAGGTACTAAAAAAAAAATCAATAAAGACTTTTTACTGCAGATTAAAATAATAAATGGTTTATTAGATATTGCATAAAAACGGGAATATTTTTAACATTGAAACCTATGGGGTTCGCCTGAATAAACCTGCTGATTGAAACCACTGAACATCAGGGCATTTCACTGACATTTCTCTGCTGTTTGGTGTCTCTGAATAGATTAACCATTACTTCTCTATGGGGATTTGCAATGCCTTCAAACAGCACCGTACTTGCTGGCAGTTCGCCAAACTTGTGTGTGAGCATATCACAGAGCAGTGGTGTACTTAGGGGAGTGGCGGGGGGCGTGCTGCCCCAGGTACCAGTGATTATTGGGGTGTCATTAGGGGGTACTAGGAGGTGCCACTGTCACTGTGTGTCAGCTTTGAGCTGTGTTCTCAAACAATGAGCAGCGGAGCAGGGTGTTTGCATACGAAATAAAATCAAATAAAATAAAAATCCCCCTCTATTCCCTCCATAGCTCCTCCCCTGCCCCACAGCAGCTCTAGGAGAGGGGAGGGGGATGTGATTTATGTGCAGAGAGAGAAGATGACAGTAAAAGGCAGGTAAAGGGGGGTATCGGCAGAATATGAAGCCCTGTCTGCTTACTGCTGTTTAAAGTGGACCTTTCCTTAACCAGCACTGCAGTGATAGAAATTTGTCATTCAGCTGCCTGGCTCCTGGTGAGCCTGCCTGCATGCAGGTCACACGGTCCAGCCAGTCAGGTGGTACTGAGTCTCAGTACCACCTGACCGGCTAAACCACGTGACACGCACGCAGCTGCCCACCCTTTCATTAACACGGACTCTCACTCTATTCTGGACTGAACACCCACCGGGAAGGGAATCAAAGCCACGGTGCACCCTCTGGCAGTGGCACCCCACTGCTGACAAGTGACAAGATGGGGCTCCACGCACAGGCACAGCCGTGATCCTGAGTTCGTACACAGTCCCTGCTGACTCTGCACACAGCCCTACCGCGGACGGAGGCCGGTAAATATAGAATAAATAATTGCTGTGTGCTCATATTCACTCGGTTTGCTGAGAGTTTTATTGCAGTGGATTCTGATGCACTCATACACACCGCACATTGCATTGCTGGGAGTTTTATTGCGGTGGATTCTGATACGCTGACACACACCACACATTGCATTGCTGTGAGTTTTATTGCTGTGGATTCTGATACAGTCGTACATACCGCACATTGCATTGCTGGGAGTTTTATTGCTGTGGATTCTGTGATACACACTGCCTTGGAGCTCTGTGATATGCTCATACACAGTGCACATTTCTGAGAGTTTTATTGCTGTGCAGTTCTGATATGCTCATACACAGTGCTCATTTCTGTGGGTTTTATTGCTGTGCAGCTCTGTGATACGCTCATATACAGTGCACGTTTCTGTGGATTTTATTGTTCAACCAATTAGAGCGGCTGTGATCCCGTTTACTTGACATGCGTGACTGTTCTTTGTAAAAATGCTTGAATTTAAACATTTCATAATTTTATTTATCTCAACAGATACATTTGAAATGGTATACAAAATATACAAGTAGGCACTTGGTATCCACTTTTAATATAAAGAGAGGAAAAGGCGGAGCTCTAAGAGGAAAAGGTCGAGCTTAAAGAGGAAGGGTGGGGATTAACCAGGAAGAGGTGTGCCCTTGATAGGAAGGGGTGCCTCAAATTTAAATTAGGGGGTGCACGAGTTTAGTCAGGCCTAGGGCAGCACAAAACCTAAATACACCACTGCTGTAGGGCTCACATTGAAAGGCCGGAGCGCGTCCAGATCATCCCGTCCTGCGTCCAGGTCATCCTGTCCTGTGTCCAGGGCGTCCCGCGTCCAGGTCATCCCGTCCCGCGTCCAGGTCATCCCGTCCCGCGTCCAGGTCATCCCGTCCCGCGTCCAGGTCATCCCGTCCCGCGTCCAGGTCATCCCGTCCCGCGTCCAGGTCATCCCGTCCCGCGTCCAGGTCATCCCGTCCCGCGTCCAGGTCATCCCGTCCCGCGTCCAGGTCATCCCGTTCTGCGTCCAGGTCATCCCGTCCCGCGTCCAGGTCATCCCGTTTCGCGTCCAGGTCATCCCGTCCCGCGTCCAGGTCATCCCGTTCAGCGTCCAGGTCATCCCGTCCCGCGTCCAGGTCATCCCGTCCCGCGTCCAGGTCATCCCGTCCCGCGTCCAGGTCATCCCGTCCCGCGTCCAGATCATACCGCCCCGCGTCCAGGTCATCGCGTCCAGGTCATCCCGTTCTGCGTCCAGGTCATCCCGTTCTGCGTCCAGGTCATCCCGTCCCGCGTCCAGGTCATCCCGTCCCTCCTCGACACTCGTTTTAATTTTTTTAGCTGTGGAACCCTAAAAATAAATAATAAAGCTGAATGAGGTGATGCCGGGACGGAGAACAAGCCTAACAATGCGAGTGCTGGCAGCTACAGGAGAGCGCCTTGTGATGAGCCGGTCGCGGGCAGCGTTCTCTGAAAGAGCCTCATTATCTTCTGCTTGTAGATGCTTCTATCCAGAGCGGATGCACGCAGGATACAAACTTCTGAAGGAAGCCGCAGCCCGGGACACTACACATGCCACCTAAAAATAAAGACGACCGGGAAGAAGCCGATATAATAAAACCCCCCCATATAACACGATTAATAAATGCCGGCTTCCAAGCACAGAGCGGCTCCTGCCACACGGCACACGCTCAGCGGGGACGATTCCGCGCTCTGTAACACGGCTCTGCTCATTGTTCGCCCATGGACGGCTGCGCGCTGGAATACAATAGGGCCACGGTTTATGTAACTCTGCACCAGATCCAGGTTCCTGTAATTTGCTGACGAAGGGCTCGGGTTTTTTGTGGCAGGATGGGAATTGGATCATTGCTTTTATCGTGGAGAAAACACATTTAGATAGAGTTGAGATGCGCCACGTTTGGTATGGTATATCCGAGCGGCAGGGGGTCCGCGTATCCCGACGCCTTGGCCTGGTTTTAGAGAAATTAAATCTAATGGCCTGAGGACCGCGTCAAGCCAAGCGGATCTCTAGACGCGGAGAGAAAACAGGGAAAAAAATTGCAGACAATAGAGACGTACCTCCTGCTGGATATCTGTCCACCCCTGGATATCTGTCGGATTGCAGTATTCGGGGCAGGGAAGAGAGATTCATTTTGGTTTAGATTTTCTTAGCCCTGAGACTGATTTAATGGAGCGCCATGACGGCACGGAGACACACCGCACTACACACGTATGGCCCATTCGCGAAGCACTGAACGTGAGTTCACATGTTCGCCTGGTTTTGTTCGGCTCAGCTTCACATCCGTTTCCCCCACGGTGCAGTAAATTCACCATCTGTCGATTTAGTAAGGGAGTATTTGCGTCCACATTCCCATTGAGTTCCATGAGCTGTGCCGACTCGTGGCCGGCACATTAGCTTGCAGGAGTGTCAGAATTAGCTGGGCGGCTCCTTTCTGAATAGACTGTATCCAATATGTAGAGTAAGTACGCCGCTCCTGGTCTCTTCATGGTTTGTCGCTTTGAGGTCTTTTACGAGTGGTCGTCCAGTGGTTCAGGCCATCTGACATTATGTGGCAGTTGGATTCACATGGTGTTTCCATTTCGTTTTTACTTGAGCGATGGCAGTAACGCATTATTCAGCGTCCACTCTGACCTGTCGATAAGACCAGGCACCAGAATAACCCTCAACCGAGCATACCGAGTTAGCAGGCCACCAAGAGCAACAAGCCATACGGTGTCCTTGATGACCACTGTGGCTGTAATAGCCATTAGCCTGTTGTCCAGGTACATGTATGTATCTAGTATCTTGAACTGAATTTCCAGCTCCGTGTCCAGGCGCAGCTGGCACAACCCTACAGGCGTTGGATGATCTGGTGGCCGTAGACACAGACGTCTTCCATATGTGTTCATAAATGGTGAGGTCTCAAACGGCAAGTGACTCTCGGCAACACCAAGAGACATAACATTATTAGATTGTCACTTAAGATGACGCGCTTACAATGTTGCTGTTAAGGTGGTTTAGGTTGAGGGTGAGGTTTGAGGTCAGTAGTTTCAGGGATCCCAGGGTTGGAGGGGTACATGGGTGACATTAGGTTCTGTCTGTTGACGTCCATTGATAAGTACTGAAAGGATTAAAACCCGTGATAATTACACTCATGTCTGCGGTTTGCATGGAATATGCCTTGGGTACTCGGCTGTGATGGCCACTGCAAGACACCATGGCCAGGGGGTGAGATGTGCGTCCATGTGTGTGTTGTGTAGAAGAACCTGATACAAAGCCCGTGCAGGATTAATGAACAGATGCCGAGCGTCCGCGCTCCTGTTCCTAGACCCGGTCCTGAATATGAATTGCGGCTTTCTGCACCCGTCCACAGAAACACATTATGGGATTACGCCTGAGCCTTTCATCTCCTGTCATCTGAGACCCCCAGCCGAGCGTGTTTTTCAAGGCATCTTCACTTACCGCACTGTGCGGGTACACGGCACAGGAATGAAACATAAGGAATGCCTTTCACGCCTTTGGAAATTCACCAGACGTGCATTGTGCACCGCACCGCTGCGGATCCGATTCTCCTTTCATGTTTTCCTCCAGGTCCCGAAACGGAATCACTTTCTAAAGTTATGTCTTTTATTCTTTCTTTTTGGAATGAGATTTAGGAGTAACCGGAACCGTGTGCGGTGCAGGAGATCCTCTGCATGACACAAGCGCAGCCGGCACATCGTGAGCGCACATTAGCCTCTCAGCAGCTTATAGTGACATAACCCCTGTAATACACACATACACACTGCACATTACTGTGAGTTTTATTGCTGTTGAGCTCTGTGATATGCTCATACACACCGCACATTACCGTGATTTTTATTGCTGTGGAACTCTGTGATACACTCATACACACTGCACATTACTGTGAGTTTTATTGCTGTGGATTCTGTGATACGCTCATACACACCGCACATTACTGTGAGTTTTATTGCTGTGGAGCTCTGTGATGCGCTCATACACTCTGCACATTACTGTGAGTTTTATTGCTGGGAGCTCTGTGATACGCTCATACACCCTGCACATTACTGTGAGTTTTATTGCTGGGGAGCTCTGTGATACGCTCCTACACACTGCACGTTACTGTGAGTTTTATTGCTGTGGATTCTGTGATACGCTCATGCACACCGCACATTACTGTGAGTTTTATTGCCGTGGAGCTCTGCAATAAGCTCATACACACCGCACATTACTGTGAGTTTTATTGCTGTGGAGCTCTGTGATACGCTCATACACACTGCACATTACTGTGAGTTTTATTGCTGTGGAGCTCTGTGATACGCTCATACACACTGCACATTACTGTGAGTTTTATTGCTGTGGAGCTCTGTGATACGCTCATACACACCGCACATTACTGTGAGTTTTATTGCTGTGGATTCTGTGATTCTCTGGTGAGATGGAGGGTCTGGTCTATAGGCATACCGTGCATTGTGGTGTTTTGCAGAATCTGCTGTGGAAGCGCAGACTTTAGAGAATGGGGTGGTGAGACAGGACCCAAAATCAGGGATTGTCCTGACAATGCCACTAGAGTCGGGTGGTCTGTTTCAGCAGACCAAAAGGTAGACATGTCGCGCTGGTGACTGAGAGTCCGTAGGCTTTGGTCTGTGTCTTCCAGAGATTGTCCATATGAGCTCTTGATGACGGCTGATCATGGCTATCATTGTTGTTCTTGTAATTTTGACACCTCGAGCAGCTCCACCACCTCTCTCTCCTCCATTCCGTGTCGTCTTTTGTTTTCTCTCAGCTCGGCACAATAATATGTGTTGGCTTTCAAGCATAAAATTCTTTAAGTAGTTTTTTTTTATTATTTTATTTGAGAACATTGGTTTTTCCCTCGGTGGCGCGGGCGGCGGCGGTGGGGGGGGAGCGGACGATCGGGAGAGGGAATCCAAGCATCTTAATTCTGTAACAGCTCACATCAAATTGAATTACAGGTCTGCCGGGCTATTCCCAGAGGTTTCATCCCGCTGCAATGAAGTCGGTGGGAATTGCCAGCGCTCTTAATATCACCTGTCTGCTCCGCTCGTAACGAGAGAAGGGAAAAGATCAAGCAACGGAGGGAGAGGACCACAAATCCAACTGAAAGACGCCTGCAAATTCCAGCGCGGCTTCCACTCTGTCAACATCCCGCGCTCCGGCAGTAAATATTCTGCGGGGGGCTTTTATTAATAATTATTTTGCCGCGCTCCGGTGTCTTTCCTTCCGCAGATTAATCAATTCGGCGAGGGGAAAGCCGGCTAATTATTTGCTTAAACTTACAATTAAAATTGGGAATTTGTTTTATCGTCGTGGGTCCAATAGGGATGAAACGACGGTAAACAACGCACGACAGAATGAGGCGTTCTTAGAGAGAATTAGACTCAACGCACAGACCGGTTCTGTGACTTGATGGAGATGGGAAGATTATGCTGAGGTTTTTATCCATTTCTTCGTAATTTATTGTTAATTAGAGAAAAATAAACGTACATTTCACTTAATTAATACCTTTTATGCCAATTAAAAAATGTAAAAATATCAACGAACGCACAGATAGGAATCGAGGTGGATATGTGACGGCGAAAGCCCATTAAATTACTGCAGCACGTCAAAGCCAACCTGTCATCTGCACCTCGTCTACGTGACAAGGTCACCTTCACGTAGGTGGGAACCTCCAAGCCATGCATTGTGACGGCTGATGCATATGGAACAAATAATCCATTCATGAGACGGTCACTTTCATGTGGAAATTGTTTTATTTGAGTCTAATACGGGATTCTGGAAGCTCTTCAGCCTCATGTTGTGCTAGAACACCTCCAGCCATTCATGTGGTCGATTGGGACTTCAGAGTCCTTTTTAGGGTTTGCCCTTGATGGCTTCGCTCTCTATGATGTTGGGAATTGCTCACAGTAGGCATTTCCGGATTATCTCCGTCTCCTCTGCCTTTGGATTCTGGGATGTGGTGACTTATTTCTCAAATTTTGGAGCCATTTTTATCTCCTCCTGGAATGATACGCCTTGTCCCATGGACTGTAAGTGTAAGAAAGTTCATACTTGACTCTTCTGAAACCGTTTGACTTTCCTTTTTGTCTCTCGACTGGTTGACTCCTTCCATTTGAACCAGAATCCAATCTGATGTGTATCAATCATTATTATTTTATTTTTTCATTTCTTCACAATTAAGCAGAATTCAGGTCCACCTTGACTTTATCTTCGGAAAAATCGAAGTGGTGGACCACCCATCTGAGCATCAGAAAAGCAGATCGGACTGGTTCCTTTTTTAAGAAAAAAAATTCAGATTCCTAGATTTTCGTAAAAGTGTAGTCACGGTTGACCTCAAACGTTATTTAATCGGAAGGCTCCTAATAAATTGCCCGGTCCTAGTCATAGGTCTCCATGCGCTGCTCTTTTTGACATGTCCACCTTGTCAAGACCACACAATTACGATTTCACTCCTTTTTCATGTTCGCATCAAGGTTTTTTTATACTTGGTTTGGAACAATATTTCCATTGTTCTTCTGGAGTGAAGCGCGTTGGGCGGTGATTCTATACGCTCTGGTGCTTATAGATAATGTTCTTTTCTCAATGAATCTGGGACCCAAGAGAAGGCTTGGGGGGTTATTAATAAAAAAACCTTCGATGGCAGCGTTCTAAAATTGGAGCAATCTGCACCGACACCCTTGGAAACATCAAGCTGATTACCCCACTCTGAGAGCGTCGGTCCAGGATTGAACGCAATAAATAACCGCCATGGCGTTGTTGGCTCATTTCAGTTATTGTTTTCCCGGTTCCATTACTTTTGATCTTCACCATTATTTTATTTATAACTTGAAGCATTGACCTTGCCTTCTATGCAGTTCGTTCCCTGTTGTATTCAATGAAAAACTTTAATAAACTATGAAACCAAAGTGGAGAATTCCATTCATAACGTCTGCAAGACGTGCAAGTTTTCGATGAGGTAAATAAACGCCATGGAGCACTTAGCTGAGTTAATAATAATTTTGCTGTGGTTGGGAATCTGGAGTGGACTTCCCAGCTGCCTCAGGCCTGGTGGGTTGTCCTGCAGAAAGTCAGAGGTTCATGGACAGCTTGGGTAAAGCATGTGGTCATCAAAAAGTTGTTTTTGAACCTCTTCTATTCATGTTTACGTTCGCCATGGTGTCTTCACAGGTGTCCAATCACTTCCAATGTGCAGTTCTGTTGGGTCATGGTTAGTTTGTAAGCCGTCGTATAGGAACGTTCCAAACCACCACCTTCGACATTGCAAGTCAGACAACAACCGACAACTCTGAGTCAAACACATTGAATGATTCTGTCCATACTTGTGCTTCCAAGGTTTAAAACTGCTGACTTGCACTGACTTGTGGGAAGCGCGTGAACGCAATCCGGTTGTCTTTCACCACAACTTGTCACTATACCAACAATTTTAAGTGAACCACAAGACAACCAACTTTCCGCAATTCAGCAGCGAGTAGTTTCCGCGAATCACAATCTGTATAAAAGCTAAATCTCACTAATCCCTCTACCTATAGCTCTATGTTTACTGAGGAGACCCTTGTGGGTTTGTACGACACATCCCAAAAGGTTCCAACAATGGAATGTGGAATCCTCCTTGATCCACGGTGGTTCTAAGCAGCTCTAGGGTATCTCCAGATGGCGCGGTAATCCAGAATCCTCGCCTTCATGTCCCCTCTGCATGCTGACAATTTGGCAAAGTCTTATCACCGCTTATCTGACTGAAGATCCCTCCATGCAAGTGTGTGTCGATGATGTGCCGGGGGGGCCCCAGGGATGTTGTGTGTTTTCTTACCGTCTTTGTTTTTGTTTGTTGGGTTTAGGTCTTCGCTTTATAAGAAATGTAGGACGTTCCTTATCAGATTTGTGTCTTTATTTGTTGTGTATCTTGTTATTAATGTACTTTCCTGGTTTGTGGATATTCGACAGACCGCAAAGTGTGTCGATAGTAATATGACGCTATGCCTTTGGCTTCCTATATGGTGATTGGCTTAACGCTAGCCCCCCCCCATCTAACATTCTCCATCACAGGCATTTGAAGGTTTGTTTAGTGAATCTCATCCCTGAACATCTGCACATCATACCTGCAAAATATACTTCTGGGGGGGGGCAACTTTTTTTGCCTGGAGAAAATGAAAATATCCAGAAAAAATAGTGCAGGTTCAGATATATGAACACCATGTCATTAACATATTATTTATCACAGAAAAAAACCGCAAACATAAATTTTTATTCTTTTATCCAAATTTTTTTTATTTATTATTTGGAAAAAAAATATCTCACAATTTTTCTGGTTTTATTTTTATTTTTTTATGGAGAAAATGGAAATATTCAGAAAAAATATTTTAAAGTATTGGAGGTTTAAATAAATACGAGTATGTACACCACGTCATAAACATGTTTCTCTCTCTCAGGGTCTATGACATGGTGCGCATATATAGTTAAACTTCCAATTTTTCTTTTTTTCCTAAATTCTGAATGTTTCCATTTTCTCAAAGGGAAAAAACACAGAAAAATTATGGGAATCTCCCCCCCCCCCCACATTTAAAAAAAAAAATCTGAAAGAGAATGGAGTAAGAATTATTTTCAATGAATAATAATAATAATTAGTACTCCACACTTTTTTTTTTTTTTAATGTGGGTAAAAAATAAACATTTTCCAACAATTTTTCCTTTTTTTTTTCTTTTCTAAGGTTTTAATTAATTTCTGTATTCACTTAAAGACTGGTTCTAAGTTTGTTACAAACTAAAACACGAACAGGTTATTCAGCGAGAGCCGAAATTGCGCCGGACAGTGAATTTCCCAAATATTGGTGAATTGCCAGCGAAATACAGTGATCTTCGGCGGCAGTGAAATACGGTGCCTGTTCGGCGGCAGTGAAATCCCCCATAGAGAAGCACTGGTTAATCTATTCACACTGAACAGCAGAGAAATGTCAGTGAAATGCCCTGATGTTCGGTGGTTTTAATTCGACAGGTTTAATCAGGTGATTCCCATAGGTTTCAATGTTAAAAATCTTCCCGTTTTAATCCAATATCTAATAAACCGTTATTTTATTCTGCAGCAAAAAGTCTCTGTTTTAGGATTTTTTCAGCAAAACTTTTTCCGATGTTCTTTTTTATTTTAGTGTTTTTTTCTGTAAAATACCTTTTTATTATCATTCATAGGACTTTATATGTAAATTCCAGACCTTTCGTGAATTTTTTTTTTCAAACTCGCTGTGTTTTTTTTGTTTTTTTTTACCCCATTTGTCGGCCTGTTGGCTTTTTCCAGCGGCTGGTCGGCGCTCTGTATGGCGGATCGTCAGCTTTTTTTGGATGCGTTCGGCTTTTTTCCGATCGATGCGGCAGGTTTCCCCTGCACTTCAGGGACCCTGTGGTGAATGCTGAATTCACCGCAGGGCCAGGGAATTTGATTCCCCGAAGTGCAGGGAACAAGAGCGCACAGGAATTCCCGTGCAACTTCGGTGCTCTTTGAATATCCCTGTTAATAAAACGTACATCAATTCATTCTCTGTTGATTGGTCCATATGACAGAGCTGCGCCTGTGTTCTGCTGATTGGTCCATATGACAGAGCTGCGCCTGTGTTCTGTTTTTGGTCCATATGACAGAGCTGCGCCTGTGTTCTGTTTTTGGTCCATATGACAGAGCTGCACATGTGTTCTGTTTTTGGTCCATATGACAGAGCTGCGCCTGTGTTCTGTTTTTGGTTCATATGACAGAGCTGCGCCTGTGTTCTGTTTTTGGTTCATATGACAGAGCTGTGCCTGTGTTCTGTTTTTGGTTCATATGACAGAGCTGTGCCTGTGTTCTGGTTTTGGTCCATATGACAGAGCTGTGCCTGTGTTCTGTTTTTGGTCCATATGACAGAGCTGCGCCTGTGTTCGGTTTTTGGTTCATATGACAGAGCTGCGCCTGTGTTCTGTTTTTGGTTCATATGACAGAGCTGTGCCTGTGTTCTGTTTTTGGTTCATATGACAGAGCTGCGCCTGTGTTCTGTTTTTGGTTCATATGACAGAGCTGCGCCTGTGTTCTGTTTTTGGTCCATATGACAGAGCTGCGCCTGTATGTAAAAAAAAATAATCACCCCTCTAAAACGTGCTGCGGAGTCTATAAACTTTGCAAATAAATAGTATTTTGGTCGCACATTGTGGCCCCCGAAGGCCAGAAAACCATCAATCGACCACCCATGTGTCCACCGCGGGCGGGCAAAGGAAATTTGCTACAATGTGGATGGGAAACGGGCGATCTCTGCAGGCACCGGTGGAAGTGCTTTTGTTATGTCTAATCACGGGAACACTGTCTCCCCAGGAGGGGATCAGGGGCATCCATCACGGAGGAGAGGAGAAGTTTTTACAGATTGTGATTAACGGCTTTCATCAGGCCTGGCACGGCACGATAAAATATGAGATACCACGTTCTTTGACTTAAAACTTAATTAAAACTATATATCAAAAATGCAGGACCCCGGGCTTAATAAAACTTGATAAAATTGTCCTAATGCACTTCAATTTCAATCTACTGTTCCCTGATGGAAGCCAGTGTGAAAATTCATGTCCATAACCAAATTAGAGGCACCTCTTGTGTAATATTAATAAGGCAGCCCTCCTCCTCCTCCTGTCTGGAGCAGAAGCTTTGGTGCGGCACAGATAAAGGAGGCATGGTATGGCTCCATGACTATTTTAACCAATTCGTCTTCTGGTGGTTGAGATAGGTGAATTCCCGCATGCGTCCTCCGTGAAAAGAGATCAGCTGATCGTCCGAAGCCAAGAGCTTAATATTCAGGCGATATGACAGATCTCTGGTAGGGACCCTCTGAGGAGCGTTGCATATCCATGGGGGAATCCATTTGTCCTCCACGGGACAGGTTTTCTCTAATTTTGAATGTTTCTATGGGGCTCAGTGTCGAAAATTAGGAGCTGGATATCAGGGACAATAAGGTCTACTCTTCCTTCATGCCAATTATCCTGATGTGAGATGTTTGGTGGATCTGTCTCACAAGTTGGGCGCATCAAGGTTCATAATACACCAGAATACAACCATCATTCACCATCACTACCCTCAAATGAAACAATACCCTATCCAGATACCAAGAAAACTAACATTAAGTACCATATGACAACCAGTATCAACCATCATTCACCATCACTACCCTCAAATGAAACAATACCCTGTCCAGATACCAAGAAAACTAACATTAAGTACCATATGGCAACCAGTATCAACCATCATTCACCAACATTACCCTCGTATGAAACGATACCCTGGCTAGACACCAAGAGCCGAGTGTTAGGTACCACAGGTACCAAATAGTATCCATCAACAATACCCTCATATGAAGTAATACCCTGGCCAGATACTAAAAGCTAAACATTAAGTACCATATGGCACCTAAAATCTACCCAGTAGTTACCAAACTACCTTCATTAAATGTTGCTT
This sequence comes from Leptobrachium leishanense, assembly GCA_009667805.1. Lineage (NCBI taxonomy): Eukaryota > Metazoa > Chordata > Amphibia > Anura > Megophryidae > Leptobrachium > Leptobrachium leishanense. The sequence continues at coordinate 106,906,736 of CM019074.1, forward strand.
GGGTCACCCAAGAAATTAGAAGCTTCCATAGGACACCAAATTCAGTCATAATTCATGTGACTGATGCAAAATGGTGACCTCACTATGCTGAACACACCAACACAACCATAGAGTATTCCTATGACACCCATCATGAACACCTCGGCTACATGATACTCTAAAAAAACAATAAGCCCCACGACACCTACAACCTGTATATACAGTAAGGCGCAGACGCCCACATTTCTACAGCTCCCATGTAAACCTTTATTCTATATCACACACAGGATGTGATAGAGTGAATCCATTCTCTAGGGTTCCCACCGCGGAGGATGTTTGCCTAAATCAGACGGCAAAGCTGGCCAAGATGGCTTCCTCATAAAACGGGTAAATAATCTTATGAATAAATTTGCAGGAATTGGCTAAATAATAAGATATTGGATGATTTAAGAATTGTTTATACAGGAAATGAAAGCGAGTCCATAAAAAGCTAATGTTATGTACAAATCGACATGATATGGAGCTAATAGACCATGCGGTTATTGGTGGTATGAGAACGCAACGGGCGATAAATGATCTGATATAATAAACGAAATATGATAATGTATAGCTCCTAGTGAAAGCCATCACATGTATTGGTGTAACGTTCCTGTAGGGAACTATAATAACTAAACGGTTTTCCATCTCCGATAAGCAGCAGCACAACCCATGAGTCCTCCGAATCTGATGAATTATGGTTCACATTTGTTTCATAGCTGTAATGGGGAGGACGACTCTTAACTTTTCTTGGAGTATCCTAGGTCCTGAGGGTTCTGCATGCCATAAACCCCCAGAAGACTAGCAACCTTCACCATAAACCCCAAGAAGACTAGCAACCTTCACCATAAACCCCAAGAAGACTAGCAACCTTCACCATAAACCCCAAGAAGACTAGCAACCTTCACCATAAACCCCAAGAAGACGAGAGACCTTCACCATAAACCCCAAGAAGACTAGCAACCTTCACCATAAACCTCAAGAAGACGAGCAACCTTCACCATAAACCCCAAGAAGACGAGCGACCTTCATCATAAACCCCCAGAAGACTAGCAACCTTCACCATAAACCCCAAGAAGACTAGCAACCTTCACCATAAACCTCAAGAAGACGAGCAACCTTCACCATAAACCCCAAGAAGACGAGCGACCTTCACCATAAATCCCAAGAAGACGAGCAACCTTCACCATAAACCCCAAGAAGACGAGCAACCTTCACCATAAACCCCAAGAAGACGAGCAACCTTCACCATAAACCCAAAGAAGACGAGCAACCTTCACCATAAACCCCAAGAAGACTAGCAACCTCCACCATAAACCCAAAGAAGACTAGCAACCTCCACCATAAATCCCAGGACTGTTGGGAACCTCCTCCAACTTCATATCCACATAAACCCCCAGATGGCTAGCAACCTCCACCAACTCCATATCCGCCATAACCCCAAGAACAATAGCACAATCCACCAAATCCAGAGCCACCATAAACCCCTAGATGGCTAGCAACCTCCACCAACTCCATGTACCCCATGAACCTCAAGGAGGCTAGCAACATCCACAAAATCCTGATCCACCATCTCAAGGAGTCTAGCGACATTCACCAAATCCTGATCCACCATAATCCCCAAGAACGCTACTAACCTCCTCCAACAAGGTATCCACCATAAACCCCAAGATGGCTACCAACCTCTAATAACTGTATATCCAACATAAAACGTAAAGAGGCTAGTGACATCCACCAAATCCTGATTCACCATAAACCCCAAGAAGTTTAGGATTATCCGACAGACCCACCATAAACCCCAAGAAGGCTAGCGACCTTCACCATAAATCCCAAGAAGACGAGCAACCTTCACCATAAACCCCAAGAAGACGAGCAACCTTCACCATAAACCCCAAGAAGACGAGCAACCTTCACCATAAACCCAAAGAAGACGAGCAACCTTCACCATAAACCCCAAGAAGACTAGCAACCTCCACCATAAACCCAAAGAAGACTAGCAACCTCCACCATAAATCCCAGGACTGTTGGGAACCTCCTCCAACTTCATATCCACATAAACCCCCAGATGGCTAGCAACCTCCACCAACTCCATATCCGCCATAACCCCAAGAACAATAGCACAATCCACCAAATCCAGAGCCACCATAAACCCCTAGATGGCTAGCAACCTCCACCAACTCCATGTACCCCATGAACCTCAAGGAGGCTAGCAACATCCACAAAATCCTGATCCACCATCTCAAGGAGTCTAGCGACATTCACCAAATCCTGATCCACCATAATCCCCAAGAACGCTACTAACCTCCTCCAACAAGGTATCCACCATAAACCCCAAGATGGCTACCAACCTCTAATAACTGTATATCCAACATAAAACGTAAAGAGGCTAGTGACATCCACCAAATCCTGATTCACCATAAACCCCAAGAAGTTTAGGATTATCCGACAGACCCACCATAAACCCCAAGAAGGCTAGCATTCTCCACCGAATCCAGGTCCACCATGAACCCCCGAGTAGGCTAGCAGCCTCCATCAAATCCCGATCCACCATAAATTCCAACAAAGAAAGCCTCTTCCACTAAACCTGATCTTTCATAACTCCCAAGAAGACCAGCGACGTCCAGCAGATCCACAGACAATATTATGCTTTTTCTAGCTATAAACAGACAGGACATCTGGGCAAATATCAGCCCCACAGTCAGGACATCGTGTCCGTGTGACGTGGATCCTACGATTGGCACAATTCATGCCACATGAGGACCAGTGACAGCCTTCCACCGTCACACTCGGCTCAGCCTGCCCGTTCTATTCTGGACCTTTTTACATAAATGATTCTAATGATATTCTCTTCCACGTATCGAAGAAATCAAATTAGCTGAATTCATCATTAATTGAAATGGTTTTAGTCCCCAGAGCGTTCCTGCTCATTTTTTCCACCCGTGCCTTCACACCAACCAGCTCTGCCAGGATGTTTTTTCGTTGTGCAATCCCTGGTCCCCAGCCATTCAGCTGAGGATTCGACGGGAGAAGAAAAGCGCGATTTGGCTGAGAAATGATCTAAAGTGAAGCTGTATAATGGATTTATTCGATGTTATTGGCTGATCCAGTGGCCTTTGTAGTGAACTTCAATACACACAGCCTGGCCCATAAAACAGTCACCCCCTGTAATGTTTGGTTGTGTCACCTTTCGCTGTGATTGCGTCACGTATTCGCCGCGGCATCGTGTGGATAAGCTCATGCAATGTCACAGCATTTATTGGCGTCCAGAGTGGCATTAATTTGTGGCAAGACCTTGTATTGATGATGGGAGAGTCGCGGCGCAGCGTAAAGTCTTCTCCAGCACATTATCCCAAAGATTAACCTCAATGGGGTTAAGGTCTGGACTGTGCGGTGGCCAATCCATGTGTGAAAATGATGCCTCATGCTCCCTCAACCACTCTTGCACAATTTGAGCCCGATGAATCCTGGCATTGCCATCTTGGAATATGTCCGCTGTGCCATCAGGGGAGAAGAAACCATTGATGGAAAAACCTGCTCATTCAGTATATTCAGGGAGTCACGTGACTTCATTTTATGCTGAAACCTATTAACCCCTGCAGTAATTCTCCAATGGAAGGCTCACACTTGTTGGCTTCTAAATGCAGGCGGAGGCTTGTTTTTGGCCGGGCAGGGTAGCTGTGGCTCAGTGAGATGTGAAACTGAAGATGGAACATCAAAATTTGGAAGTTGGATCAATATTTTTTCCTATTTCTGTCGTTTCTCTGTCATCAAGTCTCGACTCTCAAATCGTTATGGCTCCAGGAATGACACAAATGGACACCAGGTTGGTCTACCAGGAACACGGTGCTCTGTGATTACCAACAGATGTACCAAACCTGCCCAGAAACACACGGCACGGGTCAGTCTTTCCTGGACATAATACAGGATGTTTTTTTTAATTAAATATTGTATTGAGACGGCGTGGCCGGCTTCCAATGAGAGTGGACACGTTTTCGTGGAGCTCCGCGCGTCTTCCTCTCTTGGGGACCTCCTCCTGATGACTCTTTTTGCAGATCTATAGCTACATTGAGGTCCTACAGTAGCTGGACATCGGTCCTGAGTTGTCCGGAGCCCATTCAGTCCCCCTCTGGACTTGAGACAGCCTTGCAGGGCTGATCTGTGGTGGGACTGGGACGCCAGCGGCCATCTTGCGGCCTACTGCCTGGCTCCTGTTATATACTGAATGGACATTCACTAAGCACCGTTGAGGCATCATAGCGGAAAATGATGGGAACTGCTTAAGTTGTCGCAACTACGGTGAACATTGACGATCTAGAGGAGCAACACATCAGCACGATGTAAGTGACGTCATCGCAAAGATCTGTGAACATCACCAAATGGTGGCATCAACTTCATCCTTCCGTAAAATGTGTAAACTGTGGCTGTATTCCACAACGCTGAAAATAGTTCAAGGTAGCGATCACCGAAGATGTTCTACTGGAAGTATGGCAAAACCGAGGCTGGACAAGTATGACAGGAATTACAGGGAAACCTCTGCTGAACAACTTCAAGAGATACTATGGTGGGAACAATGGTGAACTTTGGGATCCCGAGAAGCAAAATTCAACACCAGCAGGTGCAGTCACTGTAAACAATGGTGAACGGCACCTCCAGCGGCACCTCCAGCGGCACCTCCAGCTTCCTTCTGTAAAATAGGTAAACCGTGGCGGTTGCCCATTCAGCGTTGTTTGCCGAACTGGTGAATATACTTCGTAATCTTAAAGTGGTGATCAGCGTCGACGCTCTGTTGGAACTATGACAAAGACAAGCTAGTCAGGAGCGACGGGAATTACAATGAGATCTACAACGAACCGCTTCGGGAGATACTTTGGTGGAAGGAACGGTGAAAATGACCGCACACTACGATGGAATGTCCCTAAATAGTGAGTTCCCTGGGCTTTCTCTGTAGATCCAGCACAGCTCCCTGAAGGTCACTGAAATGTCTATCATTGCTGTATAATCCCGGCGTTTGGTTAATTACCCTGGAGTGTGAGGATGCGCTTGATCTGCCCCGAGGACGTATTCCGCCCTTAGAAATCGTTTTATCGATATCGAGGCTCGGCCGCTGTTGTTAGTAGTAATTCTTGCTCTTCCAATGAGAATCCAGTTCGTCCTGCGAATTCCCTTTTACCTCCTCCTACCATGAGAGGCGCCCGAGACGCACACTGAGACGCGCACGAGACTCGCATTGAGACGCACACTGAGACGCGCACGAGACGCACACTGAGACGCGCACGAGACGCGCACACGAGACTCGCATTGAGACACACACTGAGACGCACACTGAGACGCACACTGAGACGCGCACGAGACGCGCACACGAGACTCGCATTGAGACACACACTGAGACGCGCACGAGACTCGCATTGAGACGCGCACCGAGAAGCGCACTGAGACGCGCACCAAGACACACACCGAGACACGCATTGAGACGCACATCGAGACACGCACACCAAGACGCGCACCAAGACACGCACACGAGACGCACACCAAGACACGCACACGAGGCGCACACCAAGACGCACACCAAGACACGCACACGAGACACACACCAAGACACGCACACGAGACGCATACCAAGACACGCACACGAGACGCACACCGAGACACACACCGAGACGCGCACCAAGACACGCACACGAGACGCACGATTTAACATATTCCTTCTCAAACACTTTGTGGAAATTATAGTAAAAATTGACACAAATGAATCTTTCGTTTCACGTTGGAAATTACAGAAATTCGATGTCAGAAAAATCAGAGGGTAAAAAGCTGTTTATGTCAGATGTGGAGGTGAGGAGCAGGGGTGGAGGAGGTAAGCAGGGCTGGAGGAGGACAGGTTTTGTATGCTCCTCCACTCACATGGCTCTGAGTCGGGGGGGAGGGATTTTAAGTGTAATTAAGGCTCATTGACACTCACTTTGATTTTCCCAGCGCATCAGGGACTCCGACTTGCAAAATAATACTCCTGTCAATGAACCTTAATTACATGTTAATTCCCTAACACTCTGAGCCAGGACGACTCCCAGCCCGACCTCTTTACCCGTTGTAACCCTCTGAGTGCCGGTATGGCCGGCACAATGATATGCAACGTGCAGATTGTCATGTGACCACCATCAATGTCCTACATGGCACTCAATAAGCCCTAAATGATTCCCAATATACTGGAGGGGCCACCTATTGCTGGACAGATGTTCATGGCTCCTGATTGGCTGAAAACATTAGTCAATATACTTTTAGTTGCCCAAATGTTAATCCCTCGTTGGCTGTAGGAGGTGTGAAGGGGTCTTGTGGTCTCGTCTGTGAGGGCAGCAGATCAGGCCCTTTTGCTTCCCTTGGGGTCTAGTGGAAGGAGCATGAGGTCAGCGAGCTCATAGCACAATGACCTGCCTCATGGTGTCACACCATGTGGAGTTGCTCCGGAATGATGTCAGGATGGAATAATGTAGCAGAAGCTGGAGACTATTCATATTTACCCATAGTTAGTTATATTGGCTTTAAGTCTAAGAATATATGTTATTGTTTGTTATTGTTTATGTTATGGTTTATGTTATTGTTTATGTTATGGTTTATGTTATTGTTTGTTTATGTTATTGTTTATGTTATGGTTTGTTTATGTTATTGTTTGTTTATGTTATGGTTTATGTTATTGTTTATGTTATGGTTTATGTTATTGTTTGTTTATGTTATGGTTTATGTTATGGTTTGTTTATGTTATTGTTTATGTTATTGTTTGTTTATGTTATTGTTTATGTTATTGTTTGTTTGTTATTGTTTATGTTATGGTTTGTTTATGTTATTGTTTATGTTATTGTTTATGTTATGGTTTCTCTTATTGTTTGTTTATGTTATGGTTTATGTTATTGTTTGTTTATGTTTATGTTTATGTTATGTTTATGTTATTGTTTATATTATGGTTTGTTATGTTATTGTTTATGTTATGGTTTGTTTATGTTTATGTTTATGTTATTGTTTATGTTATGGTTTGTTTATGTTATGTTTATGTTATTGTTTGTTATGTTTATGTTTTGTTTATGTTATGTTTATGTTATTGTTTGTTATGTTTATGTTATTGTTTATGTTATGGTTTCTCTTATTGTTTGTTTATGTTATGGTTTGTTTATGTTATGGTTTGTTTATGTTATGTTTATGTTATTGTTTATGTTATGGTTTATGTTAAGTTTGTTTATGTTATGTTTATGTTATGGTTTATGTTATTGTTTATGTTATGGTTATGTTATTGTTTGTTATGGATTATGTTATGGTTTGTTTATGTTATGGTTTATGTTATTGTTATGGTTTATTTATGTTATGGTTTATGTTATTGTTATGGTTTGTTATTGTTTATGTTATGGTTTGTTATGGTTTATGTTATGGTTTGTTATTGTTTGTTATGGTTTATGTTATGGTTTGTTATTGTTTGTTATGGTTTATGTTATGGTTTGTTATTGTTTATGTTATGGTTTGTTATTGTTTATGTTATGGTTTGTTTATGTTATTTGTTTATGTTATGGTTTATGTTATTGTTTATGTTATGGTTTATGTTATTGTTTGTTTATGTTATTGTTATGGTTTGTTTATGTTATTGTTTGTTTATGTTATGGTTTGTTTGTGTTATTGTTTGTTATTGTTTATGTTATTGTTTGTTTGTTATTGTTTATGTTATGGTTTGTTTATGTTATTGTTTATGTTATTGTTTATGTTATTGTTTATGTTATTGTTTATGTTATTGTTTATGTTATGGTTTGTTATTGTTTATGTTATGGTTTGTTTATGTTATTGTTTGTTTATGTTATGGTTTATGTTATTGTTTATGTTATGGTTTATGTTATTGTTTGTTTATGTTATGGTTTATGTTATGGTTTGTTTATGTTATTGTTTGTTTATGTTATGGTTTGTTTGTGTTATTGTTTGTTATTGTTTATGTTATTGTTTGTTTGTTATTGTTTATGTTATGGTTTGTTTATGTTATTGTTTATGTTATTGTTTATGTTATGGTTTCTCTTATTGTTTGTTTATGTTATGGTTTATGTTATTGTTTGTTTATGTTTATGTTTATGTTATGTTTATGTTATTGTTTATATTATGGTTTGTTATGTTATTGTTTATGTTATGGTTTGTTTATGTTTTATGTTTATGTTATTGTTTATGTTATGGTTTGTTTATGTTATGTTTATGTTATTGTTTGTTATGTTTATGTTATTGTTTATGTTATGTTTATGTTATTGTTTGTTATGTTTATGTTATTGTTTATGTTATGGTTTCTCTTATTGTTTGTTTATGTTATGGTTTGTTTATGTTATGGTTTGTTTATGTTATGTTTATGTTATTGTTTATGTTATGGTTTATGTTAAGTTTGTTTATGTTATGTTTATGTTATGGTTTATGTTATTGTTTATGTTATGGTTTATGTTATTGTTTGTTATGGATTATGTTATGGTTTGTTTATGTTATGGTTTATGTTATTGTTATGGTTTATTTATGTTATGGTTTATGTTATTGTTATGGTTTGTTATTGTTTATGTTATGGTTTGTTATGGTTTATGTTATGGTTTGTTATTGTTTGTTATGGTTTATGTTATGGTTTGTTATTGTTTGTTATGGTTTATGTTATGGTTTGTTATTGTTTATGTTATGGTTTGTTATTGTTTATGTTATGGTTTGTTTATGTTATTGTTTGTTTATGTTATGGTTTATGTTATTGTTTATGTTATGGTTTATGTTATTGTTTGTTTATGTTATGGTTTATGTTATGGTTTGTTTATGTTATTGTTTGTTTATGTTATGGTTTGTTTGTGTTATTGTTTGTTATTGTTTATGTTATTGTTTGTTTGTTATTGTTTATGTTATGGTTTGTTTATGTTATTGTTTATGTTATTGTTTATGTTATTGTTTATGTTATTGTTTATGTTATGGTTTGTTATTGTTTATGTTATGGTTTGTTTATGTTATTGTTTGTTTATGTTATGGTTTATGTTATTGTTTATGTTATGGTTTATGTTATTGTTTGTTTATGTTATGGTTTATGTTATGGTTTGTTTATGTTATTGTTTGTTTATGTTATGGTTTGTTTGTGTTATTGTTTGTTATTGTTTATGTTATTGTTTGTTTGTTATTGTTTATGTTATGGTTTGTTTATGTTATTGTTTATGTTATTGTTTATGTTATGGTTTCTCTTATTGTTTGTTTATGTTATGGTTTATGTTATTGTTTGTTTATGTTATGTTTATGTTATTGTTTATATTATGGTTTGTTATGTTATTGTTTATGTTATGGTTTGTTTATGTTTTATGTTTATGTTATTGTTTATGTTATGGTTTGTTTATGTTATTGTTTGTTATGTTTATGTTATTGTTTATGTTATGTTTATGTTATTGTTTGTTATGTTTATGTTATTGTTTATGTTATGGTTTCTCTTATTGTTTGTTTATGTTATGGTTTGTTTATGTTATGGTTTGTTTATGTTATGTTTATGTTATTGTTTATGTTATGGTTTATGTTAAGTTTGTTTATGTTATGTTTATGTTATGGTTTATGTTATTGTTTATGTTATGGTTTATGTTATTGTTTGTTATGGATTATGTTATGGTTTGTTTATGTTATGGTTTATGTTATTGTTATGGTTTATTTATGTTATGGTTTATGTTATTGTTATGGTTTGTTATTGTTTATGTTATGGTTTGTTATGGTTTATGTTATGGTTTGTTATTGTTTGTTATGGTTTATGTTATGGTTTGTTATTGTTTGTTATGGTTTATGTTATGGTTTGTTATTGTTTATGTTATGGTTTGTTATTGTTTGTTATTGTTTGTTATGGTTTTGTCTCTTTTTGCGGCTTACAAGTTGGTAATAATCAGTTTAATTTGGTCTGCGCCTCCTGATGTCCCTCTTTTGGGTTACGCTCCTTCCGTCGGTCACTACTACCGTCTCCTACTTTCCTCAAGATTCTGAATGCATTCACTGATCCTTCAATGACCCCCCGCGGAACATGGTCAAAATTGATGACAAAAACCACTCGTTCTGCTGGACTTTGTGTCTGGTTGCAGGTTCGTTCTGATCAGACCCCAGCATGGGATGAGCCACTTGATTGTCATTGGAAGCTTTCGGTGGCCCATTCCCAATATTAGCTATAAATATATATATGGATGCCAGCTCGTATCAGGAGAGGCCAACTCCCAGCATACTTGTATGAAAAAGGACAATATGGGCCACACCAACCTAAATTCAGAGCAGCTTTACCGGGCGTGCATCAGAGACGACGTTTCGACTCTCGAGAGTCTTTTCCTAGTCTGAGGCTGCTTGAGAGTTGAAACGTTGTTTTTGTTTGATGTACGCCCAGTAAAGCTGCTCTGGATTTAAGTTGGAGTGACCCGTATTGTCCTTTCTTTGGATTAGAAGCCTTCTTGTCATAGGAAGGTATCAGAGGACTCTGGCGTCTTGGTGGTGGTTGTTGCCATCAGTGGACCCTCTGACCGTGTGGAGGAGGAGGGATTCACCAGAGTTATACTTTACAGGCCGGTCAATCTGGAAGGTCCACCACCATTGTAACTGTTGGTGCTCCTTGGTTCGTCCGCCGGTGTCTGGTCTCGCGGCCCGTGCGTTCTCTTTGGGCGCGTATGTCGGCTCTGTCCACCAAAGATCCTCCCGACGCCGTGTTGCATCTGTAGATAGAAAGGAAGGACACTCTATACTTTTCTCCTAGGGCAGCGTTCCTGGAGGTACATCCACAAGCAGCGTTACGGCTCATCACTGTCTATTCCAGCCGAGTTGCGCACGTTCGATTGGATCGCAGTGGAGAAGCGTTGTGTACGTTGAGGGAGAAGCAGAGTTCTATATTTTCTTCTAATAATCGTTTATAAACGACCTCGTGTGATCAGATGAAACAAACCCAAGGGAAGTCACTGGTTTCCAGAGCTCGTGTTATGGGACGTGACGTCTCACCTGGCACACTCGGTCTCCTCCACACCTGCAGTAACGTGTGTAGACGCCGCTCTGTATGTCCCGCACATCTGAAAGCCAAATCTATGGATATACTGATCAGAAACCATGCGATAAATTAATCACAGCTGCCATCTTGCTGATGGTCCAGTAGAGGTGGAAGTCGGCTGCACCTTCTGGTGAGCGTCACGCGACCTCCTGTAACCATGAGTTATGCCGGTATCCGTTTCCTGGTGGCGATGGGACCGGGACGTGTGCTGGAGTGGCTCTCTGGTGAAAGGAATGTGGCTGGTGAAGAATGAATGTGACCTGCCGGGGGGAGCGAAGTGCTGCAAGACGGCTACGAGATGCTGGAGGATTATCTGCAGTCTCGGCCAGCAGAGGGGGGGGGGGTGCTGGAGCGGTGAGGAGGGGGCTGAGCGGACTGTTAATGTGCAGCAGGACCGGTGCCGCAGGGGGGGTCACAGCGGAGAGGAGGGGGCTGAGCGGACTGTTAATGTGCAGCAGGACCGGTGCCGCAGGGGGGGTCACAGCGGAGAGGGGGCTGAGCGGACTGTTAATGTGCAGCAGGACCGGTGCCGCAGGGGGGGGTCACAGCGGAGAGGAGGGGGCTGAGCGGACTGTTAATGTGCAGCAGGACCGGTGCCGCAGGGGGGGTCACAGCGGAGAGGAGGGGGCTGAGCGGACTGTTAATGTGCAGCAGGACCGGTGCCGCAGGGGGGGGGTCACAGCGGAGAGGAGGGGGCTGAGCGGACTGTTAATGTGCAGCAGGATCGGTGCCGCAGGGGGGGGTCACAGCGGAGAGGAGGGGGCTGAGCGGACTGTTAATGTGCAGCAGGACCGGTGCCACAGAGGGGGGGTCACAGCGGAGAGGAGGGGGCTGAGTGGACTGTTAATGTGCAGCAGGACCGGTGCTGCGGGGGGGGGGGTCACAGCAGAGAGGAGGGGGCTGAGGGGACTGTTAATGTGCAGCAGGATCGGTGCCGCAGGGGGGGGGTCACAGCAGAGAGGAGGGGGCTGAGGGGACTGTTAATGTGCAGCAGGATCGGTGCTGCAGGGGGGGGGTCACAGCAGAGAGGAGGGGGCTGAGGGGACTGTTAATGTGCAGCAGGATCGGTGCTGCAGGGTGGGGGTCACAGCAGAGAGGGAGATGGGATTGCATGAAGCATTATGGTCATTGTCAGCTCAGGGTGACCTGGACAGTTGGGGGGGGGCACTGCAGAGATATCCCCACTTCATTAGCAGCCGGCCAAGAGACCATTCCCCTCTCTATACATCCTCGTGATGCTGGCTGAGCGTGATGGCTGTTCTCCCGTGTCACCTGCTGGCTGTGATGCCGGACACAGAGTGAGATATGCCGCTCGCGCGCAGCGCAGACACTCAGTGCAGCCGCCAGTATCTGAATCCCAAGAATCGATCAATAAAACATAACGTTTAATGATTCATTAAAAAACATAAATCCAGTAACGACTTGTTTTTAAAAGCGGAGCGAGGCGCGCGGACTGGTGCTGCTACCGGGCCGGCAAAACCCGTTAATGTGAAATAAAGCCATCCCTGGCTGACCTTACATCCTCAACGCACCGCGTCACGCCGCTCTGTAAACCGGCCGCCAGCAGCAACGCGCTCACCTCGTGTGTGATCTATATTGAGCGTAGTGTAACCCTGAACCGCCAAACATTACCGACGAGCAAATCCAGGGGTAAAAGAAGCATTTTAGCAGTTGATCCTATTTACTTATTTTCTGCCTACAAAGGGTTAATCCTCATTACTCCGCGCCTGCATCATTCCACAGACACTATTTGAGTTTGTGGGTCACAGCAAGGGGTGGCAGTGTCTGCTGTCTTGCGCAGTATGTGGGGATTGATATTGGGTTACAGAGTAAAAACACAGGCAGAAAAGTAAAATGCTATAGATTCTTTTGCCTTTTCTGCTTTTCAGCTTAACCAGAATAAATGTCATTATTTGGCGCGGCTTGTCACAGGTTTAAAGAGAATCGCGGTGCAGTTGTCAGCTGGTCGCATAGATTGAGGATCAAGTGAACAACGCGGAGATCAAACACTTTTTACATTATGAGGGTTTTTTCATTATTTTTGTGGTCTGCGGAATGATTCTGTATTCTGGACGCTTGAGAGGAGAATTGGCGCGCGTGATTATAAATACTGAAGTAAACACAGTTTAAATTCCTGTTGGTGTTAATTGACTTAATTTCACTGTAACAAAAAGCTCAACAACCTTTACAGCAGCAGCCAGGGATGTGTCAGAATACAGGGAGAGCTGTGGGGTCAGTCGCTGCTGTACAGGGATCAGATTCAGGGGGTTATGAGTGTAAATCCCTGTACAGTACAGATACAAGGTGTTGCTGTAATTGCCACACACAGGCATTATGCAGCACATACAGATTCAAGGTGTTGCTGTAATTGCCATACACAGGCATTATGCGGCACATACAGATTCAAGGTGTTGCTGTAATTGCCATACACAGGCATTATGCGGCACATACAGATACAAGGTGTTGCTGTAATTGCCATACACAGGCATTATGCAGCACATACAGATACAAGGTGTTGCTGTAATTGCCATACACAGGCATTATGCGGCACATACAGATACAAGGTGTTGCTGTAATTGCCACACACAGGCATTATGCGGCACATACAGATACAAGGTGTTGCTGTAATTGCCATACACAGGCATTATGCGGGACATACAGATACAAGGTGTCACTGTAATTGCCATACACAGGCATTATGCGGCACATACAGATACAAGGTGTTGCTGTAATTGCCATACACAGGCATTATGCAGCACATACAGATACAAGGTGTTGCTGTAATTGCCATACACAGGCATTATGCAGCACATACAGATACAAGGTGTTGCTGTAATTGCCATACACAGGCATTATGCAGCACATACAGATACAAGGTGTTGCTGTAATTGCCACACACAGGCATTATGCGGCACATACAGATACAAGGTGTTGCTGTAATTGCCATACACAGGCATTATGCAGCACATACAGATACAAGGTGTTGCTGTAATTGCCATACACAGGCATTATGCAGCACATACAGATACAAGGTGTTGCTGTAATTGCCATACACAGGCATTATGCGGCACATACAGATATTGCATTGCTAATAATCTCATTCTGATCACTACAAATCCACATAAGCAGGAGATCTCACCATTTTATTATCTGTCCGCAGCAAATTTGCTGATACACATTTCTGCCTGTATGCTGATAATACAGACCCTGTGTGATATTGAGATCTCACCATTTTATTATCTGCGGTACATTTACTGCATCTGCCTGTATGCTGATAATACAGACCTCATGTGACCTTGAGATCTCACCATTTTATTCTCTCTCTGCAGCACATTTACTGACACAAAGGTCATTTCTGCCTGTATGCTGATAATGCAGACCCGTGTGACATTATACCAGGTAAGGGACGCCATCTAGAATTTATCACCTTTCATCCCTGTGATATTTCTGTAAAGGATGAACCGATATGTGAAAAAATGAGCAAATTTACATTATTTTTATACTTTGTTTCCGAATAATGATCTTTATGATAAAATACCATTTCCTTCTACATTTAAATGTTACCTAAACATTCCGCGTTCCAAATAAAATGCTTTTTCATAAACAGTAATCGCTTAGAGGTGAAGGGTTAGGGGTTCGTTATAAAGGGGTTCGGGGGGTCTTTGATAGAATAGGGGTATGGGGCAGATTTGGGGTTTAAGGCTAGAGTCAGACAAATGCAATCTGTGTGCATGCATAGCGGACAGATGTACCGACAGAAGATACTGTAGACACCACACCTTCCGTTTTTGTTGACGGACGTAGAAAAAATGGGAAATAAAATTAATATGAAAAATGTGAAAAGGATATAAAAATCCATTGTGTGCGTCGAGGTGCTGGACGTCGCAAATGCGCTGCGTCTGACAACTCATCACTCACACAGAACATTATGCTGACGTGGCACACTCTGCGCGTCTGTCTTAGCGGTTTCATGTTATTTCCTTACTTGTGTCCGTTTGCCACGAGCGTTGTGCGTGCGCAGTTCGGTGTAGGGATGTGCATGGCTGAAAAATTTGTTTGTTTAGTTTCGTTTCGTTACGTTTTTAAATAATTTTGTTTTCGGAATTTCGTAATGAATTTCGATTCGTGTTTCATTTCATTTCGGATTGATTTGTATCGAATCGAATTCGATAGTTGTTATCCATTTGTTCATTTCAATTTCGATAGTTTATATCAATTATTCCAATTTTTCTTTTATGATGATGACACCGTGTAAAACTAAATAAATTTGTTATATACCGTTTCGTTTAGTTTCGTATCCTATCGTTTCGTTTTCGTATTCGTATCGTATCGATTCGTTATTCGGAAATACTTCCGAATACGAATTATCAAATTTCGTTCCGAATTCCGAATTTTTCCTAAACGAATGCCCCTCTCTAGTTCGGTGTGGGTCTCTATTGATCATGAGTCTATGCTACGATGGACGTTAAACTGTGCGGCGACATGGACGTGATCACTGCGCTCGTCTGACACGGGCCTAAATCTGGTGTTTTGGGTTGGTTTTGTTTGGGGTCAGGTGCCGGTGGTCTTCAGAGAGCTGTAGACTGTAACGGCTGTGACTCTCAGCCGGGCAATAACTCCTCATCACGGCTTGGCATGCAACAATGTATACAGCGCGTTTAACAGGCAGAGATCGGGCAGCAAAGTGGTCCTTATCTGTCATCAGGCTCATTGTTCTCTGTCCTCCTGGTCGCCGCACAGAGGCACTTTGGAAGTGAGGCAGGGGTTAAGGCATCACCGTGTATATAAAATGCCTATTACCTTGTCAGTCCTTCTGATACTGGCAGCGGCGCGTTGCTTTAGCAGAGGAAAGCTGATATTATCAGGAGAACAAGAACTAATTAAATTTCCTGTGGCCATCAAGAAGCCCCATTCTCTGCTCTCTCCAGACAGATGCAATCTAATCTGTCGCTTCCAGTCCAACCTCACCGACACCTGCTGGATTTAGAGGGGCCGGGAGATAAATTGTAAAACCCATCCCTTTCAATCCTGCCATTTCTTCTCCTTTTCTCGTCCCTTGTGCCTTTTTAACTCCTGCAGCCCCAGGCCGCTCCATGGCTGCGATCACTTCACAGTCCCGTGAAGAGCCCGGCGTAACGGCGAAACCACAACGAAACCAGCAGTGATTTGCATAAAGCGGCAGGTACGCAGCTGGCAAGAAGTTTGCATGGCATGGATACCAGCGGCACGGTCTCACTGTATGGCAGCACCGCAAAGGGAATCTGTGACCGTAACACCAGGGGTTATTCACTAACCTTCAAACTGGCCCCGAATTTCATCACATCTGCGATTTTGGGGCAATTTGTCACAAAGCTGTCCAGTCGCCAAATACACACTTCGCTTCAATTCGGCAGCACCGTAACTGTCCCATCGAGAACTATCGTGTCTTCTATTCACAGAACGCCAAATTGCGGCGAAATGACCTGATTTTCAGTGATTTCCACAGGTTAAATGGGAGAATCCCGTAGGATTCAGTTTAATTAATGGAAAAGCCTTTTAATTTATTTTTAAAGACTGTTTATTCTTTTTATTTTTTGCAGAAAAACCTTTTGATTTATTTTTCTAAAAGGCCTTTTTTATTACGTTTTTTTATTTTTTAAAAGCCTTTGTTTTATTCTGTAACAGACATTTTCATTATTGTTAAAGGATCTATTTACAGGGTTATTAGGGAGAGTCGACCTGGCCCCGAATTCCACCGAACAGTGAATTTGTTCGTACGGTGCCATTCAGCTATTCTGAGAGCAGGCAGTTCAACAAATTTTGGCGAATTACCAGCAAGTACAGTGTCTGTTCGACTGCAGTGAAATACGGTCAGGGGCGAACTGACAACTAATTGGGCTCCCGGGCAATAGGAGATCGTGAGGCCCCTTATATTGCCCCAGCTCACACATGGATATATATTGCCCCCCAGTGCACACATGGATATATATATTGCCCCCAGCTCACACATGGATATATTGCCCCCAGCTCACCTCTCCTCTGCCAGGCCCCTCCTGCAAAATTTTGCCGGCCGCTGCGTGTTTCCTACCAGGAGATCGCAGCTGACTTGTGGAACCCACGTGAGTGTCAGAGTTTCAAGACGGCGGCCGGCAAAATTTTGCAGGAGGGGCCTGGCAGGGGAGAGGTCCACGGCGCCAGGCAAAACCAGGCCCCTACTGACCCTCGGGCAGTGCCCGAGAGCTCGATGGGTCAGTCCGCCCTGAAAACGGTGCTGTTCGGCGGCAGTGAAATAAGGTGCTGTTTGGCGGCAGTGAAATATGGTGCTGTCCAGTGGCAGTGAATTACAGTGCCTGTCCTACGGCAGTGAAATACAGTGCCTGTTCGACGGCAGTGAAATATGGTGCCTGTTCGGCACCAGTGAAATAAGGTGCTGTACTGCGGCAGTTAAATATGGTGTCCAGCAGCAGTTAAATACGGTGCTGTTTGGCGGCAGTTAAATACGGTGCCTGTTCGGCGGCAGTTAAATACGGTGCCTGTTCGGCGGCAGTGAAATCCCCCATAGAGAAGCAATGGTTAATCTATTCACATTGAACAGCAGAGAAATGTCAGTGAAATGCCCTGATGTTCAGTGTTTTCATTCGACAAGTTTAATCAGGCGAATCCCATAGGTTTCAATGTTAAAAAATATTCCCGTTTTAATTCAATATTTAATAAACCGTTTATTTTTTTAATCTGCAGCAAAAAGTCTATTTATATATTTTTTTAGGATCTTTTAGGCATTTTTCTGGATTTTGTTTTTTACTTTTATAGTGTTTTTTCTGTAACAGTCCGCATATCGATGCACCGCCCAGATTAAAGATCCACCACGCCGGTTCATTATCGGCCATTTTCGTTCATGCGCCAGTTCATCATTTTGTTATTTGTGAAAAATTTGGACAAATCCTTGTTCATCCAAAACGAGTGCTCGAGTATATACAGGTTATGTTTTGTAGCTTCATCGTGTTCCCGTCTCGGTTTGAATAAAGTTTGCCGGCCTCGCATTCTCCTGATTAAGGACGACCAGTCATGTTCTTTGACGATTCTCCTACCCACAGTCGGCCACATGGGCTGCGGGCTTCAAAGCTGGCGGTCAGGCCTCTCTGGCATTGCTCTGTTTTCCTGGAGGAGTGGAAGGGGATTTTTTTGAAGCTTCACGGCTTCACCAGAGAAGAACGCTGCTATTTTGACTGGAATGAAAGTCCTTGACAAGCTTAAGACCCCGGCTCGGGTTGAAAGATTGTGTCTTTTGATCTGCTGAAGTGAAGGTCCTTTAGATATCCTACAGGGCATCTGTGGCAACTTGTTATGTTTATTTATTAGGGCTTTGATGAAGCCAAGCTTTCTTCTGCACCTAGAGGTAACATCGAGGGGTCTGGGGAATCTTCCACCGGCAGAAACGCAACTGATCGCTCGTCTAATAGGACTGAAGAGACCAGGAACATGGCAGGACATGAGGAGCCGGGATTCATATCAATGAGCCTTTTCACAGTCATTCCATCCACTTCTCAATATGGCGTTGATATGAGGTCCCGGCACCAGTCTGGTTGATCGAACAAAAATAAGACTGGTGGTCAAGTGTCTTCACCAATCCTTATATGAGTGGTCATTCATGGAAGTTTCAATGTGTTCAGACTCAGGCTTGGAAATGACCCTTGCTTGTGTCGGACCTTTGAAATAACGTGCCCTGTTCCTCGTGTTTATGCCTCATTCAGTTACCAGCTTCTACATGTGGAGGACGTGCCCATTAAGAGAAGACAATCGGCCACAATGCTGGGTATAAAGATGGCTCTAAATTTCTAATGCTATTGAAACAAGCACATATGGGAAGTCCAACATCCACTGAAGAATGACGGGGTCGGCCAGTAGGGCCTTCTGTTCACGGCACCTTATATTTCTGAAGGACGGCCAGAGCCTTATCTATACCGTCCATATCATGCCTGCGCTGGCCGAACACCGTACATCATCTGCCAATATGCCGAGCATTAGGTCATTGCCCGCTTTGATTCTTGGAAGACGGCTCCGGATCCTTGGCTCTTCATTGTTCCCGAATGCGGGAATTGTTGTAAGATGAGCGCCCATCCCTCGTCTGGTGCCAGTTGGCTCTAGCGTATGAAATGATTTCATGCTGTGTAGGCATCTGCTAGCTGAGGGGTTGTTTTCTTGTTTATTATTCCAAAAAAGCTCATGTGATGGTCCCTCTGTTTATGTCCAAGAGTAAACCTCGACTTGTATGAAACCACACAAATGCAGCCCAACTGTGGCAGCCGTAAAGATCCCCATGTATATTGACCCATGGAGGTAATGAAGTGGACAGTTTCATTGTTTCTCCTAAAGTTTATGACATCACTTTCTTCCGATTATAAACTCAACCTGTGAACTTGTAATAATAGCGGACGTGTTACAACGTCTACAAACATTAAAGGTCCTCAATCCACTTCCCAGCTTCCTGCCGAACCCTGACCCGACCCTGACTCTGATCCTCTCAATCAAACGCATCCATAAAGTGATGCCATGACCTGATTCTCCATCCTGTGGACACAACCTCTCGTGTCTTCTATTCATGCCGTCACAACCCCAATCCTAAAATAAAGCACTAAATCCACGCACGGCCTCATCTCGGCTGCCGCCCTGTCTGAGTGTAATGTCCGTAGATCTATAGGCCTTCAAGTAAAATGAACCTGTGTGTGATTTGTTATTCATATTTTATATCACACAATTTATTTTTCTAACCTGATCGACATGATGTGATTTCACTATTTACAGTCTGATTATTTCTTAAAACCTTAAATATATATATACAGTATATAGTCAAACGGTCAATTAACTGCTGCGCCCAATATCCTGCCCTACTGTAACCCTAACCTTAAACCTACTTAATCCTATGCCTTCCTTATCCTAACCCAACGATAATCCCAACCATAAACCTACTTTACTAAACCTTAAACCTATACTGTATCCTAACCCTGACAGACTATAATTCTAACCCTAAACCTACTTAATCCTATGCCTTCCTTATCCTAACCCAACGATAATCCCAACCATAAACCTACTTTACTATAACCTTAAACCTATACTGTATCCTAACCCTGACAGACTATAATTCTAACCCTAAACCTACTTAATCCTATGCCTTCCTTACCCTAACCCAACTATAATCCAAACCCTAAACCTACTTAATTTTATACCTTCCTTACCCTAACCCAACTATAATCCAAACCCTAAACCTACTTAATCCTATACCTTCCTTACCCTAACCCAACTATAATCCAAACCTAAACCTACTTAATCTTATACCTTCCTTACCCTAACCCAACTATAATCCAAACCCTAAACCTACTTAATCCTATACCTTCCTTACCCTAACCCAACTATAATCCAAACCCTAAACCTACTTAATCTTATACCTTCCTTACCCTAACCCAACTATAATCCAAACCCTAAACCTACTTAATCTTATACCTTCCTTACCCTAACCCAACTATAATCCAAACCCTAAACCTACTTAATTTTATACCTTCTTTACCCTAACCCAACTATAATCCAAACCCTAAAACTATTTTACCTCTATGCCTTCTTACCCTAACCCAACTATAATCCAAACCCTAAACCTACTTAATCCTACTATACCTTCCTTCCTAACCCAACTATAACCAAACCCTAAACCTACTTAATCTTATACCTTCCTTACCCTAACCCAACTATAATCAACTCTAAACCTACTTAATCCTATGCCTTCCTTACCCTAACCCAACTATAATCCAAACCCTAAACCTACTTAATCCTATGCCTTCCTTACCCGAACCCAGCTATAATCCAAACCCTAAACCTACTTAATCCTTTGCCTTCCTTACCCGAACCCAGCTATAATCCAAACCCTAAACCTACTTAATCCTATGCCTTCCTTACCCTAACCCAGCTATAATCCAACTCTAAACCTACTTAATCCTATGCCTTCCTTACCCTAACCCAACTATAATCCAAACCCTAAACCTACCTTACTATAACTTTAAGCCTACCTTAAATCTATACTGTATCCTTACCCTACTCCCACTGCCTACTTCATCCTAACCTATTATAACCCTAACCTAAACTGACTTAATCCTATACCTTCCTTACCCTAACTCAACGATAATCTGAACCGTAAACCTACCTTACTATAACCATAAACCTATACTGTATCCTAATCCTACCATAATCTTACTCCTACCCAACCACTAAACCTTCCTTACTCCTAACTCCAACCTTTTCACTAAACCTACCCTAACCCTTCTTCTAATCCCAAATCGCAGCCATAATCAAGCGCCAAAAATCCCTTATATTAAAGTCAAAGCCTGATGTGGACTGATCCCTCGTCCCATGGCCTGAAATACTAAATCCACGTCCATTTTTATCCCAACTCCAGGTCCGTCCCTGCGACCCCCATTAAATTGGCTTGCCGTGTATGGCTCCTGAATGTCCGGCTCCGCGCTGGGATTTTCTATGCGCTTCGTTATATCCTTTGTTCTGTTTATATTGTTATTTTTTAACAAAGCGTATTAGGTGTCCGATGCCTTAAATCATGTTTTCTGCTCGGGTTCTGTAATAAAGCCTCACTGATATGTTTTATCCGCACCCAGTCGTATCTGTGGTCACAGCGTCCGAGCGGTGATTGACGGTTGTGACCTATAAGAGGTTCTGAAGCAGCTGCTCTCATTTTTCATTCCCGTGTTTCTTTATTTGGAAATATCGATTTTTTTTTTTTTTTTTTTTTCCACATTTTTGTTCCCCCTTTTTTGTTGTTATTTTCTTCTTGGCTGTAGCACGGGGCGCGTCACGCGCATATAATAATTTTCGCATCCTGCAGGACGTTGATGAATTCGCCGGTCATGCACTTAAGATTAATTGAAATTGCTGGTTGTGGAAATAAAGAAAGAAGGAAAGCAGCAGGTCATCCTGCGTTCGGCACATCTGTGACTCTGCGCAGACATTCCTTCCCACCAATAAACGGTTTGAACGCGCAGCGCGGTGAATAATCAGCCGGCGTTTTCCAATTTGCTCATTTTCATTTAAATGAATAGCCCTCTGTGCTTCCTATATAAGCCGGGAGGAGGGGGGAGCTCTCCGAATCTTGATGGTTTGAAGGTGTCAGGAACGCGTCGGAACGACATGTCTGACATCCCACTTGCTGGAAGCCGATGGTGCATTATAATGGAGGCTCGGATCATGGTGTTACCTAGATCAGGAGTCCCCGCGTTCTCCATGAGGAGCACAGGTTGTAGGACGATTTGCCAGTTGATGCGTTGGGCTTCCATAATAATATTGTGTAATGTCATTCATTTTTTTATCGTGTGAGTGTAGAGTTTTGAAGGGGTTCACACAGGGGCCATCGGAGCTGCAGCTCCAAGCCACGAACTCCAAATAGGATTGCGTCTCTCCATTCCACTGCTGATAGGACTTCAAACAATATGGTCCGTCCAGTAGGTGCTCACCAGATCCAGAGAGGGCCCAGCCTCCCATCATACATACGAGGAAGGTCCAGCCACTCCGTACAGGCTTCAGAAAGCGTAGGTTTATTGGGACGTTAGTGATGTTTCAACCATCAACTGGCCATAAGCCCTTGAGCTTGAGAAAAGCCACTTGATGGCTGAAACGTTGCCGACTTCCCAACCAACCTGTGACCTCAAAATACGGCGAGTGAAAAGAACGTAATTTGGACACAAAGTGTCTCCGATACACAAGAGGGACAGGAAAAGAGGAACCTTGCAGTGAGAGGGACGGGAAAAGAGGAACCTTGCACTGAGAGGGACGGGAAAAGAGGAACCTTGCAGTGAGAGGGACGGGAAAAGAGGAACCTTGCAGTGAGAGGGACGGGAAAAGAGGAACCTTGCAGTGAGAGGGACGGGAAAAGAGGAACCTTGCACTGAGAGGGACGGGAAAAGAGGAACCTTGCAGTGAGAGGGACGGGAAAAGAGGAACCTTGCACTGAGAGGGACGGGAAAAGAGGAACCTTGCAGTGAGAGAGACGGGAAAAGAGGAACCTTGCAGTGAGAGGGACGGGAAAAGAGGAACCTTGCAGTGAGAGGGACGGGAAAAGAGGAATCTTGCAGTGAGAGGGACGGGAAAAGATGAACCTTGCACTGAGAGGGACGGGAAAAGAGGAACCTTGCAGTGAGAGGGACGGGAAAAGAGGAACCTTGCAGTGAGAGGGACGGAAAAGAGAACCTCTTGCAGATAGAGAGGGACGGGAAAAGAGGAACCTTGCAGTGAGAGGGACGGGAAAAGCGGAGCCTTGCAGTGAGAGAGACGTGAAAAGAGGAACCTTGCAGTGAGAGGGACGGGAAAAGAGGAATCTTGCAGTGAGAGGGACGGGAAAAGAGGAATCTTGCAGTGAGAGGGACGGGAAAAGAGGAACCTTGCAGTGAGAGAGACGGGAAAAGAGGAACCTTGCAGTGAGAGGGACGGGAAAAGAGGAACCTTGCAGTGAGAGAGACGGGAAAAGCGGAACCTTGCAGTGAGAGGGACGGGAAAAGCGGAACCTTGCACTGAGAGAGACGGGAAAAGAGGAACCTTGCAGTGAGAGGGACGGGAAAAGAGGAATCTTGCACTTAGAGGGACGGGAAAAGAGGAACCTTGCACTAAGAGGGACGGGAAAAGAGGAACCTTGCAGTGAGAGGGACGGGAAAAGAGGAACCTTGCAGTGAGAGGGACGGGGAAAGCGGAACCCACATACACAATCATTACATTGTGTCCCTCACAAAGCAGCGCGTATAACCCCACATACACGGCGCGTGTTTTACACTTTTAAATGCTTTATGAATGTTATTTACTGAGGTTTAGGGATTAAATCAAGTTTCCTCGAGGTCTCGGCTATCTCCTATGTGGCCATGATCCTGGAGATCACCGCCCCGTGGTGAACCTTACGTTACGGCCCCGGTGCTCTTAACCAGCTGGAATAACGGGGAGATTCCGATCAGAATTAAACACGCGCGGATCTGAGTGTTTGGTGTAAATGCTTGTCCGTGACGGAGCCTCCGGCGTCTCGCTTTCACTTCCGCATTTGGAAGAGTCTATCAAGTCCTTAAAGATTTTCTCCAGCGCCTGATGTCTGACCTCGGCCAGCGATTAGATCACAGCCAGCCTCGTAATATGAGATTTGGATAGATAAGCACTCACTGCACTTTAATTACTATCGAGCCGCTATCCCAGCTCTCAATTATACAAACACTACAACGTGAGCAAACCTGAGCTTCAGGGGCCGCGGCCAGGAAGAAACCCGGCGAGCCGGCGCTGTCTGCACTCTGGACCAATCCTCTATATACAGTCAGATCCAGAAATATTGGGACATAGACACAGTTCTAACATCTTTGGCTCTATACACCACCACAATGGAGTGAAACAATGAAACAAACACAATGTGCTTTAACTGCAGACTGTCAGCTTTAATTTGAGGGTATGTACATGCAACTCAGGTGAACGGTGTAGGACTTACAGCAGTTTGCAGATGTGCCTCCACTTGTTAAGGGACCAAAGGTAATGGGACAATTGGCTTCTGAGCTGTTCCATGGCCAGGTGTGTGATATTCCCTCATTACCCCAATTACAATGTGCAGATAAAAGGCCCAGAGTTCATTTCAAGTGTGCTATTTGCATTTGGAATCTGTTGCTGTCAACCCTCAAGATGAGATCCAAAGAGCTGTCACTATCAGTGAAGCAAGCCATCATTAGGTTGAAGAAACAAAACAAACCCATCAGAGAGATAGCAAGAACATTAGGCGTGACCAAAACAACTGTTTGGAACATTCTCAAAAAGAAGGAACGCACCGGTGAGCTCAGCAACACCAAAGACCCGGGAGACCACGGAAAACAACTGTGGTGGATGACCAAAGAATTCTTTCCCTGGTGAAGAAAACACCCTTCACAACAGTTGGCCAGATCAAGAACACTCTCCAGGAGGTAGGTGTAAGTGTGTCAAAGTCAACAATCAAGAGAAGACTTCCCCAGAGTGAATACAGAGGGTTCACCACAGATGTAAACCATTGGTGAGCCTCAAAAACAGGAAGGCCAGATTAGAGTTTGCCAAACAACACCTAACAAAGCCTTCACAGTTCTGGAACAAGATCCTATGGACAGATGAGACCAGAGATCAACTTGTACCAGAGTGATGGGAAGAGAAGAGTATGGAGAAGGAAAGGAACTGCTCATGATCCTAAGCATACCACCTCATCAGTGAAGCATGGTGGTGGTAGTGTCGGCGTGGGCATGTATGACGGCCAATGGAACTGGTTCTCTTGTATTTATTGATGATGTGACGCTGACAAAAGCAGCAGGATGAATTCTGAAGTGTTTGGGGCAATATTATCTGCTCACATTCAGCCAAATGCTGCAGAACTCATTGGACGGCGCTTCACAGTGCAGATGGACAATGACCCAAAGCATACTGCAAAAGCAAGCAAAGAGTTTTTGAAGGGACAGAAGTGGAATGTTATGCAATGGCCAAGTCAATCACCTGACCTGAATCCCATTGAGCATGCATTTCACTTGCTGAAGACAAAACTGAAGGGAAAATGCCCAAGAACAAGCAGGAACTGAAGACGTTGCAGTAGAGGCCTGGCAGAGCATCACCAGGGATGAAACCAGCGTCTGGTGATGTCTATGCGTTCCAGACTTCAGGCTGTGATTGACTGCAAAGGATTTGTAACCAAGTATTAAGAAGGGAAAGTTTGATTTATGATTATTATTCTGTCCCATTACTTTTGGTCCCTTAACAAGTGGGGGCACATCTGCAAACTGCTGTACGTCCTACACCGCTCACCTGAGTTGGATGTACATACCCTCAAATTAAAGCTGACAGTCTGCAGTTACAGCACATTGTGTTTGTTTCATTCCAACTCCATTGTGGTGGTGTATAGAGCCAAAGATGTTACAATTGTGTCCATGTCCCAATATTTCTGCACCTGACTTTACATATAGAGCGTGTGTGATCCTAATCACCCCAAAATCTCCCAGCAGAGGCTCTTGAATGGGACAGCGTGAGTCTGACAACGTAAAGGATCCCATGGACTGCACACCCCAAATATATGAGGAACCCCTAAAAAGACACCCGCACACCCTGAATATATGGAGGAACCCCTAAAAACACACCCGCACACCCTGAATATATGGAAGAACCCCTAAAAACACACCCACACACCCTGAATATCTGGAGGAGCCCCGAAAAACACACCCGCACACCTTGAATATATGGAGGAACCCCTAAAATGACACCCACACACCTTGAATATATGGAGGAGCCCCTACAAAGCCCCTACTTTGTAACTTGCTGTAAATTTCCCGGTCGCGCCGGACTCTCTCACTATGTTGCTCCAGACTCTCTCACTATGTTGCTCCGGACTCTCTCCCTGGGTCGCGACGGACTCTCTCCCTGGGTCGCGCCGGACTCTCTCCCTGGGTCGCGCCGGACTCTCTCCCTGGGTCACGCCGGACTCTCTCCCTGGGTCGCTCCGGACTCTCTCCCTATGTCACGCCAGACTCTCTCCCTGGGTCGCGCCAGACTCTCTCCCTGGATCGCGCCAGACTCTCTCCCTGGGTTGTGCCAGACTCTCTCCCTGGGTCGCGCCAGACTCTCTCCCTGGGTCGCGCCGGACTCTCTCCCTGGGTCGCGCCAGACTCTCTCCCTATGTCGCTCTGGACTCTCTCCCTGGGTCGCTCTGGACTCTCTCCCTGGGTCGCGCCAGACTTTCTCCCTATGTCGCGCCAGACTCTCTCCCTATGTCGCGCCAGACTCTCTCCCTATGTCACGCCAGACTCTCTCCCTATGTCGCTCTGGACTCTCTCCCTGGGTCGCTCGGGACTCTCTCCCTGGGTCGCGCCGGACTCTCTCCCTGGGTCGCGCCGGACTCTCTCCCTGGGTCGCGCCGGACTCTCTCCCTATGTCGCTCTGGACTCTCTCCCTGGGTCGCGCCGGACTCCTAAAGGACATCCTAAATCACAGGCTTTCTTAAATGATATATTAAAGGTTCCCTTGTTTAGACGTTACCGGGATCTTGGTTTATTCCGTTTTATTCTCCAGTGATTCCACCAGGTGTCCCAGCCAGATGTAGCACGTGCCGGAGCCGCCCGGTATCATGTCTATCCCTTCTTCCGATCTACTCCCTTGTTGTTGGTCGGTATTTGGCCTTTTTGCTGGTGTTTATCTGTAGATACCAGAGAATATCCTTGTGGAGCGGATCTATGTTATATTTTGGGTATTTTCATCCATATTGGAGAATTTCCACATTGGCTCTGATTGGCTGCCATGCTGGGCTCCCTGGCCTCTCCATACATAGCGTGACACATCCCAGTGGTCTCCATCACTGGTTGGTTCACCACCATTCTCCGATTCACAGAGCTCTGACAAGAGGTTGCTGTACTGGAGGATTTCCCCCCCTCGTAACTCATAGAGGGTCGATCGACTCCCCAGACCCTCAAAGAGAGCGGCAAATCCATTCCATCAAGACCAGCGCCCCCTCATGGCGATCGGTTCTGTCCCTGATCCCTGGCCCCCTCACCTTTCCCTAAGGATGTTTCTGGGTGGGACAGTAGAGCGGTTCCTACCAGGAGATCCTTACACCGAGCAGGCGTTCCTATTAAAATGGCCGCTGAGCTCGTCGCGTGAGCGACTACCTGTTAGCCCTGAATGGTAAATGTGACCCGATTAAACAGATGTGTTTTCCTGCAGAAAGCGCGACGTGGCTGGCAGCTTAATATATCCGCAATGTTTATGAGGACCTCGGCAGACCTTCCTTGTTTTCTTCAATACAATCACCATATGTGAGGTGAACGCGGTGCCTTTATTGGTTAATTTATGGTAATAACACAGCTTGTGTCGGCACACACCTAAAGGGCAGAGCGCTGATCAAGATGCATATTTAATCACACGCTAAACCACAGAGGAGCCATTGCACTCCTATTTATCGCCGGCTCGGATTTCAGCTTCACTTTCATTAGTTTGATTCATACAAGGTTTTGGGCAAAGTTGGGCACAGCCTCATATCAAACACCGACTTCAAAGGCCGCTGCGTTCTGAGCGCGGGGACCCTGGAGATCTTTCTCACGCTAGCCTTCTCAATGCCAGATTGATCATCCAGCGTTGCGGCGCACAAGGTGTTACCGATGGACCGATACCGGTCGGATGTGCAGACGCGCCGAGGCCGTGAGATATCGTGGAGTCACTGCACGTAGAGGTCAAACTGTTGTAGAGTTAAACAAAGTTCAGCTCGATGCAGCAGCGACGCGCACACTACGGCTTCCCCGTGGCTGTGGATGGCAACCCCTATAGGGCTCGGCCACATGTGAACAGCATTCCGCAGCAGCTGGCGTGCCGCGGGCTGAGCGTCTCCTGCAACGCATAATAACCCAAAGCTTTGGAGGAGTCTAATTGGCTCTGCCGTCTCGCACAGTATGTGATTTACATGCAAAGCGAAACGCGTCGCCCGACCAGTCACTCTGCATCTATTTAATCTGTTCTAGAGGGGGTCAGGATTATATTGACCCCAAACGTTAAAACCCCCCCATCAGACCCAACGTGGTGAGGCACAAACCAAAAACACTAAAGAAATGAGGAGATACTGAGGAAAAACCATCAAAATAATGAATAGAACGAAGAGTATCGATTGAATGATGGATACCGGACAGACAGACCTCGACAAGCTGATAAACTGACAGAGATAGGGAGGCAGACAAATAAATACAGATATGTGGACAGACCGATTACAGATATATTGATAAATATAATAGAGTTATAGATGAGCAGAAAGATGCACAGATAGACAGGCGGACAGATCTAGACAGGCGGACAGATCTAGGCAGGCAGACAGATCTAGGCAGGCAGATGGATATAGACAGGCGGGCAGATGGATATAGACAGGCAGACAGATGGATATAGACAGGCGGACAGATGGATATAGACAGGCGGACAGATGGATATAGACAAGCGGACAGATATTGACAGGTGGACAGATGGATATAGACAAGCGGACGTATATAGACAGTTGGACAGATGGATATAAACAGGCGGACAGATGGAGATAGACAAGCGGACAGATGGATATAGACAAGCGGACAGATGGATATAGACAAGCAGACAGATATAGACATGCAGACAGATATAGACAAGCGTACAGATGGATATAGACAAGCGGACAGATAGATATAGACAAGCGGACAGATAGATATAGACAAGCGGACGGATATAGACAGGCGGACAGATGGATATAGACATGCGGACAGATATAGACAAGCGGACGGATATAGACAGGCGGACAGATGGATATAGACAGGCGGACAGAACGATATAGACACAGAGGTAGATGCAGAGGGACACACACATATAGATATGATTACAGATAGATATAGATATGGATGGACAGACATAGAGAGACACAACACAGTCATACTGATCTATATACAGAGAGATGTAGCTACGGATAGACATAAACAATGGCAGATACATATATGCACAGAAGAATATGCGTATTGACAGACATACAAATCAGACGTACAGCTAGATGTAGGTAGGGACAGACATACAGACAATGCATTTCTCCTTCTCTCGGCCTCCCGGTGTGAATGGCACAGACCTGACACTTCATTAAAATGAAAGTGAGTTTCCGGTGATTCGCGGCGGCGGCGATGGCTGTCAGTGCGCACAGCTTGGGAGCGCAGCATCCAGTCATTTGTTGTTTGTGAGTTGCGCTCACGGGCTGAGTCCCCGCTGAATTGGATGCTGGCAAAACTTGCGAGCGCTCTGACACAATCGAACAGAACGAGGGGGCTCATGGGAACGCATAGATAATTAGCATAATCAAAGTGGCACAGCTCATTACCCAATCCCATTGTCGTAGGTATGTTGGTTTTATTTATTCTTCTGCTGCTGCTTGGCAGGTCCAGAACGCTTCGACTTTAACACAGTGAAAGAAATGAGAACTGGGGGGGGACATGGCGGGACCCCGACCCCTCGGCTTGGGGCAACCTGTGAAGAGATTCACCAATCTGGGCATTAACCTGGGGCAAACTGATGGGTTTATATTTATACCCTCACCAGGAACAATTCCACTGTGTGATTAAAAAGAAAAACACGGAAAGGAGCAGCAGCAACAATAACCAGGCTGAGGATGCAACAAAATATACATATATGCGGAGGTATATAGCGGTTTAGCGCTACACCGTTCACCTGAGTTGGATGTACATACCCTCAAATTAAAGCTGACAGTCTGCAGTTAAAGGACATTGTGTTTGTTTCATTCCAACTCCATTGTGGTGGTGTATAGAGCCAAAGATGTTACAATTGTGTCCATGTCCCAAGATTTCTGGACCTGACTGTATATATATAAACTTTCCTCAAATTAAATTATAGTTTTTTTATATATTTTTTTTTACACTCTCCTCAAATTGAGATTTTTTTATTTTAATATATATATTTTTATTATTTTTAAGGCTCTCCTCAAATTGAGATTTTTTAATTTAATATATATTTTTATTATTTTTAAGGCTCTCCTCAAATTGAGATTTTTTATTTTAATATATATTTTTATTATTTTTAAGGCTTTCCTCAAATTGAGATTTTTTATTTTAATATATATTTTTATTATTTTTAAGGCTCTCCTCAAATTGAGATTTGTTTTTTCATCCTATCTTTGAGTAAAATACATCTGATAAGTGCACGTTGTTTATTATCCGTGGCCAATGTAACAGCCCTGCCCAGTCTGGGGTCCATCCATGGTTACAGGCACCTTGTTATTTACCATATTATTTACTTGCGCATGCGCACTGTGCTGTTATTGTGACAAACACACACGGCATTCTGGTATTTCCAGTATTTTGCCACAAATGACGGAGGAAAAAAAATAAGAATTTCAAACCTGTGCTTTAAATTCCAATAAAATACAAAATAAAATAAATGTCTTCCATCGGTTATTTTAAAAATAATATGAGGTTGGAAAAAAATTCCCTTATCCATATACAGTGTATCTCTCAGCCGACCAATCACAGGGAGGATTTGGTGGAGAATCGGTCAAAAAGGAAAAAAAAATAATGTGTCCAGTCGGCCCTTATTTGCGTGTCCTGTTAATTTCCTGGATAAATGGATCGGCCGGTGTAAATAACTCGTATGTGGGTATATCGGCGGCTGCGGTGCAGGATGCGGAACGCGTCTCTTTGTAGTTAATGTTTCCTGCAATGTAATAATAAAGGTGCGTCGGTGAGCGCGGGCTGGCGGCTCGGCGGGATTTGTGTCTGCGCGCTGGCAGCCGGGTTTAAGTGATATTTTATTTCTATGTATATTCCCTGACCCTAGCCTTGCTTTCTTGTATTGACATTACTCGCCGTCTCTCTTTCATGCTACTCGTTAAGCTATTAAATCACTCCATTTATTTAGTGTGAGTGTTGCTGAGAGCTCATTTTTATCTCGCTGGAAACCAGGCCGCTTCATAGACAGATAATGAAATTGCATAAATATCCCCTTCGCCTGAAATCTAATTTATTTTTCTTGTTCATTACGGCAGAGAAGGCCATTATGAAATGTACAATCTTCTCTTCTTCTTCTTTTTTTCGGATTTTTATTTTTCTGGTTTCTGCTGAAAGGGGTAAAAAAAAACATTAAAGGCTCCTTTGGCGCTTTATTATTTATTTTTAGTAGCAGTTTCCCATCGGGTTCATATTGTTGCCCGTCGGCGCGTGCAGGCACTTGACCCCAGCCGTGAGTGTTTCTATTGGAAGAGAGAGGGGTTCATTTATGTTGATGTACAACAAATGTGAATGGAAATGCGTGAATAGGGTGTTTTAAGGCTGTGGATGTTCATGTGCAGAAGATCCGTCGTATTCATAAACACTAAATAATAATAATTAGTAATTGTAACAGATCTCTGTGCCACGTCAGGGTCACATCTGTCAATGCCGCTTCCTTGCTGGACCCCCGGGTTCACCTCATGACTCTCGTGCCTTTCTCCAGTACCTTAGCCGCAGCTTAAAGACAGGTACACATAGATAGCCTTGCTGGCGTCTCCCAGAAATAAGCCGAGGCAGCAGATATGGAGGTTTTTGTTGGAACAGCTACCACTGTATATTGCTGCTACCCAAACCATGAGTCGGGCCTGCATGTAGGGTCAGAATAGAACTCCTTTAATCAGGGACAGAGACAGACATCCATGCCGAAGGATAATTTGGGAAGTGAGAATTGGTAACATTTTATCTCTGGGTGAATTGATATAATTTGTGATGAAAAAATTATAAATGTAACGAGAACTCGGAGGCTTCCTGTGCACGATACATACGTGCCATTCCAGGGATGCATACGTGTCATTCCAGGGATACAGTCATGGCCGAAATTGTTGGCACCCCAGACATTTTTCCAGAAAATCAAGTATTTCTCACAGAAAAGTATTGCAGTAAGACAGGTTTTGCTATACACCTGTTTATTCCCTTTGTGTGTATTGGAACAAAACAAAAAAAGAGAGGAAAAAAGCAAATTGGACATAATGTCACACAAAAATCCAAAAATGGGCTGGACAAAATTCTTGGCACCCTTAACTTAATATTTGGTTGCACACCCTTTGGAAAAAATAACTGAAATCAGTGGCTTCCTATAACCATCAATAAGCTTCTTACACCTCTCACCCGGAGTTTTGGACCACTCTTCCTTTGCAAACTGCTCCAGGTCTCTTATTGGAAGGCGCCTTTTCCCAACAGCAATTTTAAGATCTCTCCACAGGTGTTCAATGGGATTTAGATCTGGACTCATTGCTGGCCACTTCAGAACTCTCCAGCGCTTTGTTGCTATCCATTTCTGGGTGCTTTTTGACGTATGTTTGGGGTCCTTGTCCTGCTGGAAGACCCAAGATCTCAGACGCAAACCCAGCTTTCTGACACTGGGCTCTACAGTGCGACCCAAAATCCTTTGGTAATCCTCAGATTTCATGATGCCTTGCACACATTCAAGGCACCCAGTGTCAGAGGCAGCAAAACAATCCCAAACATCATTGAACCTGCACCATATTTCACTGTAGCTACTGTGTTCTTTTCTTTGTAGGCCTCATTCCATTTTCGGTAAACAGTAGAATGATGTGCTTTACCAAAAAGCTCTATCTTGGTCTCATCTGTCCTCAAGACGTTTTCCCAGAAGGATTTTGGCTTACTCAAGTACATTTTGGCAAACTGTAGTCTTGCCTTTTTATGTCTGTGTGTCAGCAGTGGGGTCCTCCTGGGTCTCCTGTCATAGCGTTTCATTTCACTTAAATGTCGATGGATAGTTCGCGCTGACACTGATGCTACCTGAGCCTGCAGGACAGCTTGACTTTCTTTGGAACTTGTTTGGGGCTGCTTATCCACCATCCGGACTATCCTGCGTTGCAACCTTTCATCAATTTTTCTCTTCCATCCACGCCCAGAGAGATTAGTTACAGTGCCATGGGTTGCAAACTTCTTGATAATGTTGTGCACTGTGGACAAAGGCAAATCTACATTTCTGGAGATGGACTTGTAACCTTGAGATTGTTGATATTTTTCCACAATTTTGGTTCTCAAGTCCTCAGACAGTTCTCTTCTCCTCTTTCTGTTGTCCATGCTTAGTGTGGCACACACAGACACACAATGCAAAGACTAAGTGAACTTCTCTCCTTTTTATCTGCTTTCAGGTGTGATTTTTATATTGCCCACACCTGTTACTTGCCCCAGGTGAGTTTACAGGAGCATCACATGCTTGAAACAATCTTATTTATCCACAATTTTGAAAGGGTGCCAAGAATTTTGTTCAGCCCATTTTTGGAGTTTTGTGACATTATGTCCAATTTGCTTTTTTTCCTCCCTTTTTTTGTTTTGTTCCAATACACACAAAGGGAATAAACATGTGTATAGCAAAACATGTCTTACTGCATTACTTTTCTGTGAGAAATACTTGATTTTCTGGAAAAATGTCTGGGGTGCCAACAATTTCGGCCATGACTGTACATACGTGTCATTCCAGGGATACACGTATCCAGGGACACATACGTGTCATTCCAGGGATGCATACATGTCATTCCAGGGATGCATACGTGTCGTTCCAGGGATGCATACGTGTCATTCCAGGGATACATACGTGTCATTCCAGGGATACATACGTGTCATTCCAGGGATGCATAATTGTCATTCCAGGGATGCATACATTGTCATTCCAGGGATACATACGTTTCATTCCAGGGATACATACGTGTCATTCCAGGGATACATGAGGGGGTTATACAATGGGAGCCGAACTTGCCACAGAATTGCATCAAATGGTGAATTTCACTGTACTGTGCATTTTCGCTGCAGTTCGTCTATTCAGAAAGCTGTCACTTTGCCAAACACTGGCGAACTGGCAGCAAAATACGGTGCAGATTGCCACAATTTAGCATCCTTCAGCAGCAGCAAAATTGTCCCACAGAGCAGTAACGGTTAAACTATTCAGAGAACGCCGAAATGCCCAGATTTTCAGTGCTTCAGTTCAACAGGTTTAAACAGGCGAATCCCATAGGATTCAATGGGAAAAAATATTATTGTTTTCATTATTTTTATTCAAACAGTTTATTCTTTTCATTTTCAGCATGAAGTCTTTTTATTTTATTTTTTAGGTGAAATTTTTGATTCCCATTTTTTTTTTTGGCCATTTTATTTTTAATCTGTAACAGACTGTTTTATTATTTTTTTCAGGACTTTTATTATTTTTTTCAGGACTTTTATTATTTTTTTCAGGACTTTTATTGTTTTAAACACTTTTTTTAAATAGCAGAGTTCCAATTTTTTTTTACCAGTTCGGTGACGTTTGGATGATTGGCTTTTTCGGTGGCGGGCGGTGTTCAGTTCAGTGGATCGTAGGCTGTGTTTGGCTTTTCGGCGATGTACGGGGGTTTGTTCAGCGGTTGGCAGCGGTCTTTGACAGATTACGTTGGGGACCCTGCGGTGAATAGTGAATCCACTGCAGGGTCGGCGAACTGAAATTGCGAAGTGCATTGATGTGCACTGGACGAGTGTGCACGAAAATGCCCCTGAAATGTCAGAGCTCTTTGAATAACCCCATGACATTTATATTCACACATATCCGTGTGTGTATATATATATATATTCCTAACGCACATCTCTATACCTGCTGGCCTGCAGTGCTGTGTGTCGGACGCTCTTGATGATGGAGACACCAAGCTGTGAAGACGGTTTTAATAATCAACCCCCCCCCCCAATTGTCATTTGATTTAAAAAATAACATTTAAATAAAGGCTTTTTTTTAAAATATTTTTTATTTTTCACCCGTGGGAAACGTGGTGGAACAGCTTGTGGTGGCGATATATATATATATATATATATCTATCATATACATAGAAAGTGTCGGCAGATAAGAACCTTTCGGCCCATCTAGTCGCCCAATTACATGGATACTTTACCTGGATTTATCTTTTGTTTAGGATAGCCTTATGCCTATCCCATGCTTGCTTAAATTCCATTACTGTTTTGGCCTCTACCACTTCAACTGGAAGACTGTTCCATGTATCCACCACCCTCTCAGTAAAATAATGCTTCCTGATGTTACTTTTAAACCTTTGCCCCTCTAATCTAAGACTATGGCCTCTTGTTTTGCTACTTTGTTTCCTTTTAAATATACTCCCTTCCTCTACCTTGTGGATTCCCTTTACGTATTTAAATGTTTCTATCATATCTCCTCTGTCTCGTCTTTTTTCCAAGCTGTACATGTTAAGATCATTAAGCCTTTCCTGGTAACTTTTCTCCTTCAAGCCGTACACCATTTTAGTAGCCCTTCTCTGAACTCTCTCTAAGATGTCTATATCCTTCTGGAGATACGGTCTCCAGTACTGCACACAGTACTCCAAGTGAGGTCTCACCAGTGCTCTGTACAGTGGCATGAGCACTTCCCTTTTCCTATATATATATATATATATATATATAACTGGCCTGAATCAGGTAAAGCTAATCCTGAGGATAGACGCGCGTTATGTATACATTTAATTTCAGGTTCATTTCATGGTGGTTTCGGGAAATCCCCCGACATGTAAACCCAGTAATATTCCGTACGGTTCCTCATGTTGCAGCTTTTCCTGGCGTTTGGTGGCGATCACAGATTCCTAGAAATACCCCCAGAATGTGGATACAATATATGAATAAAAGAGTGAAAGTATACCCAATAAATGTACATACAGCAGTTCACAGCACTCTCCACCACAACGTGCTAAATAAATCAGAAACAAAAAACAAAAGGAACTGCAGTAAAATAAATACAACCTTTTAAAAATTGGTCAATGGTGTAGATGGCACAGCCAGATGAAGAGTGGATTCCAATAGCTAGAAAAATAAATGCACTAACATAGCATAATACTGTAAAAACATTTAATAATATAAAAAACACTAGGAAGCCACTCACAAACAACGTGGCACACGTTCAAAAAATGTGTTTGCTTAAAAGCATAATTAACACATCCTATAGTCACCGCCACCGGAATGCGTTCAGTCCACAGAATGGAGACTCCTGGCCAGGGTAGACTCCAAGGAAGCCGATGTTTGTGGTCCAATGTAGTTAGGCAGAAAAGTTCTTGCGGACCACCCAGTTTCAACGACCGGAAAATCTAGCTCCTCTTCAAACGATGGACAGCAAGGCGGCAGGCAGTAGACACAAATTAAAGCACAGATCAGCTCGACATGTTTCGTCCGTAGGACTTACTCATGAGCTGATCTGTGTATCACAAAACAAACCTAATATAGACCCTCCTAAATTGTTAAAATTAGCATGGATGAAAAACACCTGTGGAGTCCGGGGGAGGACAGCATCGCCGGTAACCTCCACAGGGCACTCCGGATATGACATCACACCCCTCCGGCATCCATCTTGCTTAAGGGCGAAAATTATAAAAATATACAAATAAAGCCCCAAGATTAAGGCAAACAGGACAATACAGACCCTCCTAAAGTGTTAAAACTAGCATAGATGAAAAACACCTATGGAGTCCGGGGGAGGACAGCATCGCCGGTAACCTCCACAGAGCGCTCCGGAAATGACGTCACACCCCTCCGGCATCCATCTTGCTTAAGGGCGAAAATTATAAAAATATACAAATAAAGCCCCAAGATTAGGGCAAAGAGGACAATACATTTGTATTAAATGCAGAACGACGATAGATGAACCTAGAAACAGAAAAAGCAAAAACAGCAAAACATAATATAAAGTATTGGGATAAAAATCCCTTCCAGACATAGAGATTTTTTGTTTATATAGTATGATAGGCCCATATGCCACTATATAAGACAACAAGCAGAAATCCATAAAGGGTGTAATCTATAGAAGAGGCCTATCATACTATATAAACAAAAAATCTCTATGTCTGGAAGGGATTTTTATCCCAATACTTTATATTATGTTTGCTGTTTTTGCTTTTTCTGTTTCTAGGTTCATCTATCGTCGTTCTGCATTTAATACAAATGTATTGTCCTCTTTGCCCTAATCTTGGGGCTTTATTTGTATATTTTATAATTTTCGCCCTTAAGCAAGATGGATGCCGGAGGGTGTGATGTCATATCCAGAGTGCCCTGTGGAGGTTACCGGCGATGCTGTCCTCCCCCGGACTCCATAGGTGTTTTTCACATATGCGTTTTAACACTTTAGGAGGGTCTATATTTCCTCTTTGCCCTAATCTTGGGCTTATTGTATATTTTCTATAATTTTCGCCCTTAAGCAAGATTGGATGCCGGAGGGGTGGATGTCATATCCAGAGTGCCCGTGGAGGTTACCGGCGATGCTGTCCTCCCCCGGACTCCATAGGTGTTTTTCATCTATGCTAGTTTTAACACTTAGGAGGTCTGTATTGTCCTCTTGCCCTAATCTTGGGCTTTATTTGTATATTTTATAATTTTCGCCTTAAGCAAGATGGATGCCGGAGGGGTGTGATGTCATATCAAGAGTGCCCTGTGGGGTTACCGGCGAGCTGTCCTCCCCCGGACTCATAGGTGTTTTTCATCTATGCTGTTTTAACACTTTAGGAGGGTCTGTATTGTCCTCTTTGCCCTAATCTTGGGGCTTTATTGTATATTTATAATTTTCGCCCTTAAGCAAGATGGATGCCGGAGGGGTGTGATGTCATATCCAGAGTGCCCTTGGAGGTACGGCGATGCTGTCCTCCCCCGGACTCCATAGGTGTTTTTCATCTATGCTAGTTTTATACACTTTAGGAGGGTGTATTGTCCTCTTTGCCCTAATCTTGGGGCTTTATTTGTATATTTTTATAATTTTCGCCCTTAAGCAAGATGGATGCCGGAGGGGTGTGATGTCATATCCAGAGTGCCCTGTGGAGGTTACCGGCGATGCTGTCCTCCCCCGGACTCCACAGGTGTTTTTCATCCATGCTAATTTTAACAATTTAGGAGGGTCTGTATTAGGTTTGTTTTGTGATACACAGATCAGCTCATGAGTAAGTCCTACGGACGAAACATGTCGAGCTGATCTGTGCTTTAATTTGTGTCTACTGCCTGCCGCCTTGCTGTCCATCGTTTGAAGAGGAGCTAGATTTTCCGGTCGTTGAAACTGGGTGGTCCGCAAGAACTTTTCTGCCTAACTACATTGGACCACAAACATCGGCTTCCTTGGAGTCTACCCTGGCCAGGAGTCTCCATTCTGTGGACTGAACGCATTCCGGTGGCGGTGACTATAGGATGTGTTAATTATGCTTTTAAGCAAACACATTTTTTGAACGTGTGCCACGTTGTTTGTGAGTGGCTTCCTTGTGTTTTTTATATTATTAAATGTTTTTACAGTATTATGCTATGTTAGTGCATTTATTGTTCTAGCTATTGGAATCCACTCTTCATCTGGCTGTGCCATCTACACCATTGACCAATTTTTAAAAGGTTGTATTTATTTTACTGCAGTTCCTTTTGTTTTTTGGTAATGTGGATACAATGTCAGGTTCTGGACTCGACTTTAGGTCTTGGCATCACACGGGAACATTTTCCCTTAACCGTTTCATCCCTGGAGTCGGCAGGGTGAGGGTTAACCCACAAATTGCTGGAGATCTTCCTCTGCCGGAGGCTTATGTAAATCCTCTTAACCTCTTCACACCCAGCAAAGCAGAGCTAATTTATGCTGCAAAGAGAAGACGCCGGGACACGTGGAGGAGACATGAAAGCGAATCCTCCTCAGAATCTTCTCACCTTGATTAGACTTTTCAAACAAATCAAACACAAACAAAAAAAAAAAACGGGGGG
Source organism: Leptobrachium leishanense (assembly GCA_009667805.1). Taxonomy (NCBI): domain Eukaryota; kingdom Metazoa; phylum Chordata; class Amphibia; order Anura; family Megophryidae; genus Leptobrachium; species Leptobrachium leishanense. The sequence continues at coordinate 106,946,024 of CM019074.1, forward strand.
CGAGAAAACCCACACTTCTTAATTCTGGAGAGATCACAGGGGCTGTAGTTTCAGCTCTCGTGTTTCAAGGGCACCGTAGCCGGTGAATGCTAATCCGGCGCCGGAGCGGCTCATTCCGAATCCACAGCATCCCTGCCACGCACACCGGCTCGCGTCCTGCCCTCAAGGCTTGAAAGGAAACGCTTGGCTGCAGCTCCTGATACACAGCAATCTCCTTCCCCTTAATCCCCTTAATTCGCCGGTGCATCTTAATCTATATGTACATCCACTTCTTCCAGAGGCCAGTGGCGATGGAGGGTCAGAGATTGCCCGCTGAGTGCAGCTCTAGGTCAAGGTTGGAGAAGCGTTTGTCCCGGTGGTTTGTGCACTTACTCCGTGATTTACATCAGCCTCAGCACCGAGATTATCCTTTATTTACGCAGCAGCAGCAGGCGGTGCCGCAAACCCACACATCAGACGGCTACAATGTCACCTCCAATGGAAGATACCTCCACAAGGCCTGGAGACCACCACTAGGCCAATAGACTACATGTAAAAAACTTTCCCACCCACCAACGTGGCATCTACAGACCTTACTAAACATGTGAGACCGAGGGGATGCAATCCGACACGTGTAGATACATTAACATCTGCCACGCCATAAACAGACTCCATCTACTCTATCCAACGCAATATCACACGTCAGGAACCAGCCCGGCTCCTTAACGCGTCGACCAGCTGCCCCATTCTATATGGCGTAATGGAAGTGAGCATTGAGATTCCTTCCTATGTCCTTCTTTTCTGCTCTTCGCATGTCCCCGTAATGACATCAGCTAAATGATATGATGTAACACATGGTGCCCTCCGCTTCCATAGGATGGCAGACGCAGGCTCGTGGTTTGCTGGCGATTCCATGTAAAGAGTGGTGTGGTGTTCATTGACCCTCGAGCCCTCTGTCTTTCCCAGGGCATAATTTTCCATCCTAAATTTACCCCCCCAAAAATCCCGCACAGCGCAAGGGCCTGTGATGGAGCCAGGGATGGCTTCTTTCCATCGTGACCTGACATCGGACAGGGAGGGAGTAATTCCTGCACCACGTCTTCTGCAATGAAAGTCCAGGAAACAGTTCTTGGCCACGTCCGCCGCTTTCCATTGATCTCTGCGTCCGTAAAGGCTTGGGAGACGGCCAGGCGTTCCATCTCCACTATCCTGGGGTAACATGGGGACATGCACTGCAGCTTGTATTTCCAGTAGTTATACGGAGGCGCTGGTCACCTGAAGGGGAAGCTGTCTTAATGGCCGCACTGCAGGGCGTCTCTCCATAAGTCACCTAATGGGAACCTGGTATTGAGGAATGAATCGGTTCATAATAATCCGGACCCAGTTACGCTTTAATACATGTAGACATTTAATACAGATTATTGTTCTGTGTTGGGGGTTGAGAAGGTCACAGGTCCCATGCCCTTGGGGGGGCCCCGTGCTGTGGAAAATCAATCCCCATGCAAGCTTAGTCCCCCCCCGTTTTTTTATTGGATTGGCATTACTAGAGATGGGGGCGTGCATTCCACCTCTCCGTCGATGTGCACCAGGGAAATAGCTGTTCGGCTCTCGCAGACGCATACTGTGAGATGTTGGAGGTTATTTCTCACGAGATAAATCCCTTTTCTTCATCAATGTCCTTGGCTTTACTCCAGTGATGAGTCGGCCACAGGTCTTGACACCCTCCAGATCCCGTCTCCGTCTTACCTTCATGGCCGTGTTTGGGAAACGCATTGTCACGCACGGCACAGACTGGCGCACAATTGCTCTCCCTCGTTATTAATTTGTAATTCTGTCCCTTGGCCCTTTATGCTCAACAAAGACTCATTTGTAGTGGAAACATTGCCTGGTCCACCTGGATAGAACTAAAGCTCTCCTGTAGAGGACTGGTGTCGCGTCGTCATTACGTCTTTGTGGCAAAGGGATCGAGGAGGCTTGATATGCTACACCCAAGCTGCAAAAGATTAACAGAATGCATTACCCTATATTACTGTCTTCTTTTGGCACAGACCTCTATGCCGACACTTTGGTTCACATGTGGGGGTGGTATTTTTTCCTCATTCTTGATGATCATGTTGACATCTGCTCATATAAAGCTTTAGATAAAGCCTCAAACCCAACCTAACAATGTCAATTTACTTGGCCTCCTTCTCTCCTGGGTTCCCCGTAACCCCCCCAGGAGCCGAGGGGCCGCTCTGTCTCTCTTGGCCTGAAAAACGTTTTCGAGTCATTAACACAGCTTTGAGGCCGGCCGGTCAATACGGACCTTTCATCCATTTACATAAATCATTGCATTAGCCACGCCGGCTCCAGCGATATTTTTGTGATGCCGACACCCGAGCGCCGATAGATTCACTGGATAACGCGGCCATTGGCTCAGTCTGAGATAACGGCAAACACATAGAATTTGGTTGTTTTGGTGGAACCGGAGCCAGAGTTCTTACATTGTGCATTTTCCGGAGACGAGGCCTGATCTCCTCCACAATCTCTGAATTCTCGCTCTGATACATTGTAACTGGATTCCTCGGATACAAAGCGGCGCACAGGGCCAGGAGTGGTTTTCGTTGAGACGGCCAGATATCCCTTGTATGTGGAGGGGCTTTGTGGGGGGATGGGGGGGCTGACGGGTGAGAAGTGAGCTGATTACAGGGTTAAAGTGGCAGGAATGAATTTTTCAATTGTGCAATTAGAGTTAACCTCGCCGAGCGGTTGTCAGTGTTTCCTTTTAACTTGCGTCTCCCCAAAGAGCTTTGAAAGAAGCCTGGATTTCCAGGCCGAGCCGCCGGATAAGTCTCTCTGAGAATTCACTGGAACGGTTAATAAAAGGCGGAATTGGTTTGGATTTCAGAGCGGTCAGCTTAGGGAATATCCCTTTTTTTATGTGTGTGTTTTTTCTCGTCTCTTTCATGTCTTCCTGCCCGCGTTACTCATTTATTTTCTGGATGACGATGATTCCGCTTCTACTAAAAAATCCACCCGATTTCCATGATCAGAAGTACAAAATATCTTTAAATTGATGGAACGTTGATTGGGGGGGGGGGCTGCCATTATTTGCTGAGTCGCCACATAATCCCAACAAGTAACAAAATTATCAGAAATAAAAAATGAGCTTGTTGATCCGTTTGTTCCCGGGTTCCTGCGCTCCTCCCGGGCCTCACTATGATTGGAAGTACCTTGGTCAGTAGGACACATGCCGACCGTCATACTGGCTTCATTTCCAGCACCTCTGCAAGGCCAGACGGTGGAGAAGGAGAATCACCAGTAGGAGCACTGTACTGTACTCTCCTGTAGCTCAGTCCTCAGCATTGTGGGTCTGCTTGCACCACAGACTACAAACCTAAGAACTTCTTTTTTGAGAAATCCATACGTTTATTAGCGCCAAATATACAATAAATTGCGGAGATATTATTTAAGATGGACAGAGCCTGTCTTGACAATTCGTGACCACCTGACAGACATGGAAATGTGCGCGGCTTTTTGCAGAGACCAGTGGCGATCTAGCGGAGCACTAAGTACAAAAGAGATGTGTAAAGCTGTACTGTCCTCATTCTTAATGGGCTGCGTGTCCTTCCATAATCCTTCATTTATAGACAGGTTGGGTCTTTACTAGATTTATCTCCTGAGTTCCCTTTTGACGGCTGAGAATTGCTGAGTGCGGCGTCTTGTGCCACGATCCTCCGACGACCTCAAGATCTCACACAGGCGTTGTAGATATCCTACAGAAACCGAGACGAGGTTATCCAGCGCCCATCACTTTCTCTTGGCGTGGAGAAGCGCTGACTGAGCAGCGTCACAGATTTGACAAGGATGAATTTTGACTTGCATGGCCAGATAGAAGGAGCACTAATTCCCACGCGTTTCATTTTCTGAGGCTGCCGGTCACTTTTTGTAGCACAGCCAAAACCAGCATAGGAATCTGCACACTGATGTAGCTTGGGTTTGTGGTCTAAGGGTCCCTCGATCCCCAAGACAGCAGACAGACAAATGATGGTCAAACAGGACCGAGGAATAAGGAGGAAAGCTTTTATTCTTCTCAAGTGGACCCAGCAACGTTTCTACTTTAATTGGGTTTTTATCAAGCTTGATAGGTGGAATAAAAGCTCATCAAATGCCGTGGCATCGTGTGGTGATAATTTGTCTATCTGGATTATTCTTGCCATTGTACACTCTTCTCAAGCCTTGTAAGGTTGTTCTGGCCATTGTACACTCTACCCGAGCCACGTAAGGTTATTCTGGCCATTGTAGACTCTACCCGAGGCTTGTAAGGTTATTCTGGCCATTGTAGACTCTACCCGAGGCTTGTAAGGTTATTCTTGCCATTGTAGACTCTACCCGAACCTTGTAACGTTATTCTGGCCATTGTAGACTCTACCCGAGCCTCGTAAGGTTATTCTGGCCATTGTAGACTCTACCCGAGCCTCGTAAGGTTATTCTGGCCATTGTAGACTCTACCCGAACCTTGTAACGTTATTCTGGCCATTGTAGACTCTACCCGAGCCTCGTAAGGTTATTCTGGCCATTGTAGACTCTACCCGAACCTTGTAAGTTATTCTGGCCATTGTAGACTCTACCCGAGCCTCGTAAGGTTATTCTGGCCATTGTAGACTCTACCCGAACCTTGTAAAGTTATTCTGGCCATTGTAGACTCTACCCGAGCCTCATAAGGTTATTCTTGCCATTGTAGACTCTACTCGAGCCTCATAAGGTTATTCTGGCCATTGTAGACTCTACCCAAGCCTCGTATGGTTATTCTGGCCATTGTAGACTCTACCCGAGCCTTGTAAGGTTATTCTGGCCATTGTAGACTCTACCCGAGCCTCATAAGGTTATTCTTGCCATTGTAGACTCTACCCAAGCCTCGTAAGGTTATTCTGGCCATTGTACACTCTACCCGAACCTTGTAAGGTTATTCTGGCCATTGTAGACTCTACCCGAGCCTCGTAAGGTTATTCTGGCCATTGTAGACTCTACCCGAGCCTTGTAAGGTTATTCTTGCCATTGTAGACTCTACCCGAGCCTCGTAAGGTTATTCTTGCCATTGTAGACTCTACCCGAGCCTCGTAAGGTTATTCTGGCCATTGTAGACTCTACCCAAATCTTGTAAATTTATTCTGGCCATTGTAGCATCGTGTGGTCATAATTTGTCTATCTGGATTATTCTTGCCATTGTACACTCTTCTCAAGCCTTGTAAGGTTGTTCTGGCCATTGTACACTCTACCCGAGCCTCGTAAGGTTATTCTGGCCATTGTAGACTCTACCCGAGCCTCGTAAGGTTATTCTGGCCATTGTAGACTCTACCCGAACCTTGTAAGGTTATTCTGGCCATTGTAGACTCTACCCGAGCCTCGTAAGGTTATTCTTGCCATTGTAGACTCTACCCGAGCCTCATAAGGTTATTCTGGCCATTGTAGACTCTACCCGAGCCTCATAAGGTTATTCTGGCCATTGTAGACTCTACCCGAGCCTTGTAAGGTTATTCTGGCCATTGTAGACTCTACCCGAGCCTTGTAAAGGTTATTCTTGCCATTGTAGACTCTACCCAAGCCTCGTAAGGTTATTCTGGCCATTGTACACTCTACCCGAACCTTGTAAGGTTATTCTGGCCATTGTAGACTCTACCCGAACCTCGTAAGGTTATTCTGGCCATTGTAGACACTACCCGAGCCCCGTAAGGTTATTCTGGCCATTGTAGACTCTACCCGAGCCTCGTAAGGTTATTCTGGCCATTGTAGACTCTACCCGAGCCTCGTAAGGTTATTCTGGCCATTGTAGACTCTATCCGAGCCTCGTAAGGTTATTCTTGCCATTGTAGACTCTATCCAAGCCTCGTAAGGTTATTCTTGCCATTGTAGACTCTATCCAAGCCTCGTAAGGTTATTCTGGCCATTGTAGACTCTATCCGAGCCTCGTAAGGTTATTCTTGCCATTGTAGACTCTATCCAAGCCTCGTAAGGTTATTCTGGCCATTGTAGACTCTACCCGAGCCTCATAAGGTTATTCTGGCCATTGTAGACTCTACCCGAGCCTCATAAGGTTATTCTGGCCATTTCTGGACATTCCCTAAATAAACCCTGTGATAAAACAAGTATTTTTCCTCATTTTCATCCAATATTTATTCCCCATCCTATTGAAATGAAGCATCCGCAGACTTCTCCCTCCTAACCGAAATGCCTGTTCTTTACTTACCAACTCCGTCCCTGCGAGTCACATAGCGGTGCACAGCAGAAGCAGGAGTCAGCGCAGGGCCTTGGGTAAGGAAAGCACACGTTCAGGTCAGGAGAGAGAAGTCCATGAGCTCCTATCTATTCCATTAAATATAGAAAGGTAAAATTTGACAAAAGTAAAAACAAATCTATGAATTAAATACTAATATATATATTGGAATTCCATGCGTCTCCCTGCTGCTTCGCTGACAGTCCGGATCGGCCTCCATTCATAAAGTGTCACATCCAGAGACGGTGACTGACATTGGACTTCATTGAGCGGCACGATGCAAGGTGCCTCGGAGTATAAATATCAGTTTTGTTATTTAAAGCGTCTTATTCCGGGCTGGAAGCCTAGAGATGGCGTCGCTGCGAGCGATGCAATAAATAAATTAGCATATGATTATACAATGTCAATATATTGACCTCGAAGCAGGGGGTCTTCATTAGGGCCTTAATGGAAGAGGAGGTAATGATCCATATCCTCGTTCACCTGCAGAAGTGATTTACATATTAATTAAGGCTCATTATGAGCATGCGGCGCCGTATGAAAAAATATATATACAGGCTAATGTCCTCGTTCTACATGATAATGGCACCCTAAGGGTTAAATTAAACAGTGTCTACTTTATAGCTGTGACCTTTCTCGACACATGTGGAGCCCACGCGCGCTGCCCATCAACAAGTGTGAGACGGTGGTGGGGCGCCCAGAGGCTCACCAGCTGGTCTTGTTCTTCTGTAACCTCTGCAGGTTGGGCACGGAGATCGCGCTGATGGTGGTGGGAGCACCACTGGTTTGAGACTGGGGAATTTCCAAATCCAGCACATGTAGAAGCAGGTCTTTGTGGGACTCTTTCTGGACCCACCGTGTTCTTCTATTTCCGTCTTGTTTAAAATGAAGAAATTGGTTAAAAAAGAGGTAAAACTGGGATAAAATATATTCTTTTTTTTTTTAGTGTGAAAATCATATTTTTGGAAAGCTTTCCATTATTTGTAGACTTCAAGCAGGAACGTCCAAGAGAGGCTGCATGAAGCTCCTCGCCTGGCGCCCTTTTCGTGACGTCACTACCAGTTGCATCCGACTGGAACCCATGTCATCCGGAAAATTGAGGGCACAGGCATTACCACCCACACATGTGCAGACGGCAGGATCTCAGGGGACAAATCCTCCTTCCTTGAATCTCAAAGTCCTGGTGGGCTCATTCAGGCACATAAATACTCCTGGACGGGCCCCTGGGCCATGTCGGTGATAGGGATTCCCCACACATTCAAGGTCAGTGATGACTGAATCCTGTATGGGCATCCAGACCACCTAGAAGACGAGCCCGATTGTAGTGTGACTTGTACGACCTTGGTCGCAATGCCAGAGGCCCCGTCGGCTGACTGTTTTCTGAGTGTTTATATGTGAAATGTTGCATCAGACTCATAAGGTCCATGTGGAGACGTGTGATCTGCTCCACTGATCGCCTAAATAATGTCATTGGAATCCTCTACCGATGGTTGTAAACAAGACCCGCAAAATATTGCCAGATTTTTTTAATCTAACGATTCAGAACACTGTGTACTCGACACGTCCATGTCTTAATAAATCAAAAATAGTGCGCGCTGGATGCTTTGCAGTCATAAACCAGAAAGTGAACCCTTGTGTAGAGGGTGGGGGGGGCCCGAACGAAGCCCCGAATATTGTGATTACAGGAAAGTCAGCGGAGAGTGTCTGAATCATCCTTCAGTGGTGCAGTCGAAATAAATTAACAATTTTGCTGCCAACGATCTGAACCCAAAACACCGGATAGCAATCATTCTCCTTGGACAGATTTTAAATGGGATACTTGAACATTTCGTACAAGGACAAAGCGAATCCAAAAATCTTTTTAACGCTCCCAGTTGTGCATTAACGGCTGGTGTGTGAGCAGTTCCAGTGATTAGTGAGCAGCTCGGAATACATATACGCAGAGCGAGAGGCTGCCTCCCACCATCTGTAGCTCCCACATTTGGAAAGTTTAGAGGACCCTGCTAGACACCCAGACACAGCATCATATTTACCATTAATGGTGCCCGTAGAGTGGACCTTCCAACGGGTTATATTAAATTTCCATGTAACGTTTCTTCCATTTTAATGTGTTCCTCCTCCTCCTCCTCCTCCTCCTCCTCCAAATCTCGGGTCTTCGGGGGAGAATGCAAGTTGGGGATAAACTCCCGAGTCAGGCCACTCTCACAAAATCTAATGACCTCTCCGTCCACAACATTTCAAGGTCACAGCCACCATTATCCCTGATGGACGAGTCGTACAGCTATGTAAGGTCTTCCTCTGTATAGTAGGATGTGAAGGTCGATGGTGAAGCTCTTCTTTGGTGTCGGCGCAGAGACATCGTAACGAGACTCTTTTTAATTTTGGCTATAAGTAAAGTATGTTGGCTGAGCAGGAAACTTCTCAAGGTTGCCAGTTTCCCTCGGAGCAATAATTAGACCCTGATGATCTCCAGTGGGAGCTTCAAGAGATGACAATTTCGTGCACGCACCTGTCACAGAGAAACCTCTTTACGGCATCGTACCCTCACCTCCGCATAGATTACCGGCATGCGGCTAGGGGACCCTGGGAGTCAATTTGGTGGGAATATTTAGCCCACTATTACATTTATCCCAGGAGTTGGAAAGAGGAGAGTCAGAATGGCTTAGGTACTGCTCACATCGACTCGCCGGTTCCTCTGTGCTCTGGTGGTGTAGGAACGTTGCTTTTCTTTCATGCTCATTCCAGGCTTTCTCTCCATGATGTTCATGAATGCCCTTTAAGCACATCTGGAAGTTCCAGTCTTCACTGCCTTTGATGTTATTGTTGAATTACTTGGCTTGAGTCTCTGGTGGCTTCTCCATGTTGCCTTGATTTTTCCTAGCATTTTCTCACTGCACAAATAAACCTGGGACTCGCTGGTTCCTTCCATTCTGGAGAAGAAAGCTGCACCTCGCGTACTGGATGATGGTTGGGAAGGAATAGATAGATGGGCACGAGGCCGATTGGAAGGGTGGATTTGCTCAATGATGGGAGGAGAAGAAGGAACATCATGGAAAGAATGATCTGAAAAGTTTACTGAACTGGATCGGTGGTGGAAATTGTTGATCTTAATGTATTGAAGGTGTTGGTTTGGCACCTCGTTGGTTGGGGCATCAAATGGCCGAATGCGATGGACGTCAAGTTGATATTGGAGAATGTGGTGTTGTGGAACCGATCGCTATAGACCGGGATCAAAGATGATCAAAAAGAAGAATATACCCAATTGGTCCTGTGGTTTGGAACTTCCTGGACTAATTTCCACCGGTTAGGACCAGCGCAGCAGAACAGGAACGCATCGGCGCGGGCAAAATGTCTTCATGTTATTCCGTTTGTCCAGGGCCGGGGAAATGCTGATATTAGGGCGCAGCTATTTAGCAAAATGCAGTGGTTTTAAGCATTAACATTTCTGCAGCTTCATTCTCGCGCCTTAAAATCTCATTTTCCGTAGAATTACATTTATTTGGTAATTATCTGCCTCGTCATCTCTCAATGTCACTTTACAGACGGACGCGCATAACTTCAGCCGCGACAAACTGCGCTCGGCGCTCGGAGCCCTTCCAGCGCTTTAACTCTCTAATAAATGACCTCAGTTCTTGTGGACGGCGCCGGCGAAACAACGGGAGAGAGCGTCTTAATAAAGCGCATAATGCAGCGCGCGGTGTGTAACTCTGCACAACTTTCATGGCAGCCGCGCCTCTGTGCAGCTTTATAATGGAATCCCGTTACGTGACGCTCATAACGAGCCGAGAATATAAATGTATCGAAATCACAACGGATTAACCTTAAAATGATCATTATGGGCTGAGAGTCTCTTAACTGCTGGAATGCCGGGGCCGGGAGCGCGGCGGATTCGGGATTAATGAGATATCTCCGGGATGGGATCCATTTATGTTCCGTACACACCTCACATATGACCTGAAGGTCATTTTATACAGGATTTTAATCACTTTCTCCCCATCACATGAGGTCGGGGGCGGGGGTGGATTGTCCATGGTTGTTCCCGGTGTCGGTGACCCAAAAAGTAATGGAGTTGGAGACGTTATCTTCCGGTTTGATTGTTGTGGCCTAAAATCGAAGAGCCCCGTGTTTTTTTTACAGAACGAAGCTGCGGGGGGGGGGGGGGCACTCGCTGAATCCGCCGGCACACGCAGAATATTCCCGTGCAATGGGTTTGGAAGCTGCCAGGACAGGATGAGGAGAAGCTTGCAAAGACATATGGGGAGCAGGCGGTGGCTCCGGTCCTGCTGAAGCCTGGTGGCGCTAACCATTTAACCCCATCAGTTCCACCGTGGCACAATGAGATTTCCTCGACCCTTTTTTCACCCAGGTGGCTTTTCTAAGCATGACCCATCATCCATTCAGGAGCCGAGGGATTGCTGAATTACTGCCGTACAGTGCACAGCATCTCCCCGCGGGCCTCGGCTATCTGGGCTTCATGTCCTTTCTCATTCCGTTCACCGCTGACACTAATCCTTTTTAGTTTTCACCCAGCCTGTGGGCACAAGTCAGACTCCTCTAACCGCCGGTGCCGGCATCTCTCTCTGCCCCCGCCCTGGGACATCCAACCTCCCTTTCCCTTCTCCGGTGACTGATGAGGCTGTGTCAAGGCACGCTCTCCGAAGACATTAACCACCACTGCTCTCTGTGAGCCGGGAAATGCAGAATGTGCTCTGTGATTTCCCAGGGAGCGCGCCTCGGAAATAAAGGGGGTGCACAGACTCGCCTTTCCGATACACAGGCTTCCTGGCAACTTCGATTTTACACAACAATGCTTCCCCGAGTGATCCGCGGCGAAGAGGCTGCAGCTGGAATCTCGATACGGCACGTTTCTCTGGCTTTGAATTAGGACAGGTCAGGTGTCACTTAGCATCGTGTCCGGCTGGGACTAACCACATCCACGTAACCGTCACACTGTCCAAGATGGCCACCACCCTCACGTTTTACACACTTGCGATGAATTGTTTACGTTCATACAGGGGCACACGTTCTGGCCAATTAAATGGTCTTTTGTTGGACGGGCTGTCGATTCCTGCAAGCACTTTGATGGATTGATGTCCACCAGACCCTTCACCTCCATGTTCTGTCACGATGGAAAGACCATATTGTGCAAATATGACAGAACATCTCCTTCAAAGTAATTTCAGTCAGGACAGACCTATGGAACCATGACCATATAGAAGGACAATACAATCTGAGTTAGTCATCTGGTTGGTGAGGATCCTTAGGATAAGAGGACCTATACAATGTTACAATCTATAGCGAGGGGAGCCATGGCAGCTTGGTTTGTAGAGTTGGGTGTCCATACACGATTGAGGGAAGATAGGAGCACCGGCCGATGGCACCTGGGATTAGACATTCACTCACCCCATTCCCTTCTCACCCTACAGATCTTCTAACATGACCACAAGTCAACATGTCACTTTAACGCCAGTGGTTTCCAGCACCTTAATGACTTTCCATTGATACTCAGTGTTTTGCTCATGTTTTGTTGTACCTTTGACGCGTTAAATACATTAACATAACGGTGTCCTTGTTGCTGAGGAAGCATAGGTGGTTAATGCTCCAACTGTCCTGTAGATTGGTATCTGTTGACCCGTCTATCCACTCATTCAGTAATTCCCATATGGTGACCTTGACTTGATGTTCTGCATCTTGGTCTTCTCCGGTTCTCCTTGTTGTCACCTCCTCAGAGTTATCTTGTTACATCGTTGCCCTCTGAGGACCCGCTGTACATCTTTCTGTCCGTGCCTGGTCTAACCCATGTTGTGTGGAATGTGTCCCCCCCATCCCCTGTCCATTACAGAGCCTGTGCTCTTCAGCCATGTAAAGGGGTCTGTATTGAACCGGTTTTCGGGCTTTTCGAGGAGATTTTACACGGAGTTGTTGTTTCTTAAGACTTGCGCGCCTCGACTGATCACAAAACCTATAAATATGAACAAAGACCTTCTATACGTCCCTCGCTTACGGTAAAGGGCAGCGCGAGGTTAAATTTAGAAGACAAACAAATTGCCATTAATATTTAATGATTTCTTCGGAGATACTGGTGTGTACGAGGCATGAGCTGAGCCGCCATCACTTGGGCACCAGGAGCGGCGCGCTGTGATGCTAAAACATGACTAAACGTTGGTGTATCTTCTGGCTGCTGCTGTCCTTCTCCCTGGGCGTGTGACATGGACTCCTGTGACCTCTTGGACTTCTTCATCATTAGTGCATCGGTCTAGTGTACCCGTAAACCCGTCCTTTGTATAATTATTCGTTCAGGGTTTATCGTCGCGTAACTCACTCAGAACGTTCTCTTGCCCTTAAAACAAAGCGTACGGGTGGACGGACAGAGGCCCATTAGTCCGTTGTCTTTCCGCGAGGCTGGGGCTGCAGGAGAGCAGGTGGTACGTGAGGTCAGATGGAAACATACATGAGCACAGCTGGTGAGGTGCAGCTCGGCCGGATTTGCTGAGTCTTGCCCGCGAGCCGCTCATTATCAGCGAGCCTTGGTGCGCACAAGATGTCTCAGCAAGTTCAGGAGAGCTAGAAGAAGTTTTGAGGCGATATTGAATCTTTTACGTAGTGTTTGACTCTTTCATATAAAAAACCACCACTCTGCGATCGCTTCCTCCCGCCTCAACCTCGCCAGGAATAATGCTCTGCTCCGTTACTTGGCAGCGGATCCAAAGCCTGTGTTTGCAGGTCACTGTATCACACGCCTTAACCTGGACAGGATCAGACAAACTGGAGAACGTCCACTGAGTCGCGTGGACCTTGGACCACCAGTGAGGTCAAATGAGGTCCCTGTAAGTCCATGCAAAGCCAGCACCATTGCTGATGGACTGGTGCGGGGCGGGTCAAACGTTTCCCTGGTATAGAATAAATCTGATTATCTGGAACATAGGATGGTAAATAACGTCCAAACCGACCTATATTCTACCCACACGAGGTGGACCTCTCTCCTGCATCAACAAATCCTCTGCCCTTTTTAAAAAACAAATTAGCGTTCCTGATACATCTCCATGATTTACCCAGAGTCTCCGAGCTTTCAGTTTTCTTCCATATATTCAGGGTGTGTTTTTAGGGGCTCCTCCATATATTCAGGGTGTGTGGGTGTATTTTTAGGGGCTCCTCCATATATTCAGGGTGTGTGGGTGTGTTTTTAGGGGTTCCTCTATATATTCAGGGTGTGTGGGTGTCTTTTTAGGGGTTCCTCCATATATTCAGGGTGTGTGGGTGTGTTTTTAGGGGCTCCTCCATATATTCAGGGTGTGCGGGTGTGTTTTTAGGGGCTCCTCCATATTTTCAGGGTGTGCGGGTGTATTTTTAGGGGCTCCTCCATATATTCAGGGTGTGTGGGTGTATTTTTAGGGGCTTCTCCATATATTCAGGGTGTGTGGGTGTGTTTTTAGGGGCTCCTCCATATATTCAGGGTGTGCGGGTGTATTTTTAGGGGCTTCTCCATATATTCAGGGTGTGCGGGTGTGTTTTTAGGGGTTCCTCCATATATTCAGGGTGTGCGGGTGTCTTTTTAGGGGTTCCTCCATATATTCAGGGTGTCTTTTTAGGGGTTCCTCCATATATTCAGGGTGTGTGGGTGTGTTTTTAGGGGCTCCTCCATATATTCAGGGTGTGCGGGTGTCTTTTTAGGGGCTCCTCTATATATTCAGGGTGTGTGGGTGTGTTTTTTAGGGTTCCTCCATATATTCAGGGTGGTGGGGGGGTTAGGGGCTCCTCCATATATTCAGGGTGTGGTGGGTGTATTTTTAGGGGTTCCTCCATATATTCAGGGTGCGCTGTGTGTTTTTTAGGGGCTCCTCCATATATTCAGGGTGTGCGGGTGTGTTTTTTAGGGTTCCTCCATATATTCAGGGTGTGCGGTTGTCTTTTTAGGGGTTCCTCCATATATTCAGGGTGTGTGGGTGTGTTTTTAGGGGATCCTCCATATATTCAGGGTGTGTGGGTGTATTTTTAGGGGTTCCTCCATATATTCAGGGTGTGTGGGTGTCTTTTTAGGGGTTCCTCCATATATTCAGGGTGTGTGGGTGTTTTTAGGGGTTCCTCCATATATTCAGGGTGTGCGGGTGTCATTTTAGGGGTTCCTCTATATATTCAGGGTGTGTGGGTGTCTTTTTAGGGGATCCTCCATATATTCAGTGTGTGTGGGTGTATTTTTAGGGGTTCCTCCATATATTCAGGGTGTGTGGGTGTCTTTTTAGGGGCTCCTCCATATATTCAGGGTGTGTGGGTGTTTTTAGGGGCTCCTCCATATATTCAGGGTGTGCGGGTGTGTTTTTAGGGGTTCCTCCATATATTCAGGGTGTGTGGGTGTATTTTTAGGGGTTCCTCCATATATTCAGGGTGTGGGGGGGGGGTTAGGGGCTCCTCCATATATTCAGGGTGTGCGGGTGTGTTTTAGGGGCTCCTCCATATATTCAGGGTGTGTGGGTGTTTTTAGGGGTTCCTCCATATATTCAGGGTGTGTGGGTGTTTTTAGGGGTTCCTCCATATATTCAGGGTCTGTTTTTAGGGGCTCCTCCATATATTCAGTGTGTGTGGGTGTATTTTTAGGGGTTCCTCCATATATTCAGGGTGTGTGGGTGTCTTTTTAGGGGCTCCTCCATATATTCAGGGTGTGTGGGTGTTTTTAGGGGCTCCTCCATATATTCAGGGTGTGCGGGTGTGTTTTTAGGGGTTCCTCCATATATTCAGGGTGTGTGGGTGTATTTTTAGGGGTTCCTCCATATATTCAGGGTGTGGGGGGGGGTTAGGGGCTCCTCCATATATTCAGGGTGTGCGGGTGTGTTTTAGGGGCTCCTCCATATATTCAGGGTGTGTGGGTGTTTTTAGGGGATCCTCCATATATTCAGGGTGTGCGGGTGTTTTAGGGGCTCCTCCATATATTCAGGGTGTGTGGGTGTCTTTTTAGGGGCTACTCCATATATTCAGGGTGTGTGGGTGTCTTTTTAGGGGCTCCTCCATATATTTGAGTGTACGGGTGTTATTTAGGTGTGCCGTGTCAGGGCCACGTGAGCTCCACAGGGTTGTGATCCTGGTCAGTCCCCATGGGGGAAGCCGTGCTTTTGGTGTATCCGGATCAATACATGAATTTGTGGGTCACAGCGATGTGGAGGTGCCATGTAATCGCTAGCTCTGCATCTTGCGCCCCTCCCCAGGGATGTCCTTTATTTTGTTCGTGCTCGGCCGGCTCCGGGCTCTAATAGACTGATGTACAGAGAGATGCTTTAACAACTCTTTAAATGAGTGATATGTCAGGTTTCCAATTTTGCCATGTGATTAATTTCCCATAATAAGTCTCAGCGGGGGAGGGGGATGTGGCCGTTTCTGCTCGGTGTTCTCTACATTCCGTGTATCCATGATTTGGAAGTCATTTCATTGTAATTGTCCCTCCAGAGAGCGCCCCGGCTGAGCGTAATTTATTGGCGGCAGAGAGCGAGGTGATGGAGGCTGCAGGTTGGCTTCCACTTAATTACAGGCGGTGCTGGTAATTACCGGAGTGCGGACTCGCCCGAGCAGGCGCTGCCCATACCTGAGATAGTGACGCTCTTATCCTCTGATACCCCAATGTGATGCAGGTCACGCCTGGCCATGGTGAACCATCCAGGGAATCCCTCGAGCACGACGTCCCATGTGTGTAAAGGTTAACCGTCATTACGTCAGCCGAAATTGAAAGTGCTGCCGCTTGAACCATGTGAAATGGACGTATATTGTTACGGACACGCTTCAAGTTTACATTTCTTTATATAGGGTTTTTATTTCACGCCATCTCACGGTTGATCGATCGGCTGGAAAGAGTCTCTGCAAACCGTGACCAGGCCGCGCCATCTCCTGCAGCGCAAAACCCTCCGCTTTATTTATCGGCATAGATAGGTCCCACTGCTTATTATATGACATTACAGAAAGTCCTGTGTACCATGAAATGGACCAGACTGGCGAAAGGCCGTCATTTAACTCAATACGTTGAGCGCAACATTGTTTTGCAAAAAAAGTCATCTTCCACCCCTGTGCCAACCGACCCCCTGCTAAAATACCCTGTGCCAACCGACCCCCTGCTAAAATACCCTGTGCCAACCGACCCCCTGCTAAAATACCCTGTGCCAACCGACCCCCTGCTAAAATACCCTGTGCTAACCGACCCCTGCTAAAAATACCCCTGTGCCAACCGACCCCCTGCTAAAATACCCTGTGCCAACCGACCCTGCTAAAAATACCCTGTGCCAACCGACCCCCTGCTAAAATACCCTGTGCCAACCGACCCCCTGCTAAAATACCCTGTGCCAACCGACCCCTTGCTAAAATACCCAGTGCCAACCGACCCCCTGCTAAAATCCCTGTGCCACCGACCCCTTGCTAAAATACCCTGTGCCAACCGACCCCCTGCTAAAAATACCCTGTGCCAACCGACCCCTGCTAAAGTACCCTGTGCCAACCGACCCCTGCTAAAATACCCTGTGCCAACCGACCCCGTGCTAAAATACCCTATGCCAACTGACCGTGCTAAAATACCCTATGCCAACTGACCCCCTGCTAAAATACCCTGTGCCAACCGACCCCCCTGCTAAAATACCCTGTGCTAACCGACCCCCTGCTAAAATACCCTGTGCTAACCGACCCCTGCTAAATACCCTGTGCCAACTGACCCCCTGCTAAAATACCCTGTGCTACCGACCCCCTGCTAAAATACCCTGTGCCAACTGACCCCTGCTAAAATACCCTGTGCTAACCGACCCCCTGCTAAAATACCCTGTGCCAGCCGACCCCCTGCTAAAATACCCTGTGCCAACTGACCCCCTGCTAAAATACCCTGTGCCAACCGACCCCCTGCTAAAAATACCCTGTGCTAACCGACCCCCTGCTAAAAATACCCTGTGCCAACTGACCCCCTGCTAAAATACCCTGTGCCAACTGACCCCGCTGCTAAAATACCCTGTGCTAACCGACCCCCTGCTAAAATATCCTGTGCCAACCGACCCCTGCTAAAATACCCTGTGCCAACCGACCCCCTGCTAAAATACCCTGTGCCAACTGACCCCCTGCTAAAATACCCTGTGCCAACCGACCCCTGCTAAAATACCCTGTGCCAACCGACCCCTGCTAAAATACCTGTGCCACCGACCCCCTGCTAAAATACCCTTTGCCAACTGACCCCCTGCTAAAATACCCTGTGCCAACTGACCCCCTGCTAAAATACCCTGTGCCAACCGACCCCCTGCTAAAATACCCTGTGCCAACCTACCCCCTGCTAAAATACCCTGTGCTCACCGACCCCCTGCTAAAATACCCTGTGCCAACCGACCCCTGCTAAAATACCCTGTGCCAACCGACCCCTGCTAAAATACCCTGTGCCAACCGACCCCTGCTAAAATACCCTGTGCCAACCGACCCCTGCTAAAATACCCTGTGCTCACTGACCCCCTGCTAAAATACCCTGTGCCAACTGACCCCCTGCTAAAATACCCTGTGCCAACCGACCCCCTGCTAAATATACCCTGTGCCAACCGACCCCCTGCTAAAATACCCTGTGCCAACTGACCCCTGCTAAAATACCCTGTGCCAACTGACCCCTGCTAAAATACCCTGTGCCAACCGCCCCCTGCTAAAATACCCTGTGCCAACCTACCCCCTGCTAAAATACCCTGTGCTCACCGACCCCCTGCTAAAATACCCTGTGCCAACCGACCCCCTGCTAAAATACCCTGTGCCAACCGACCCCCTGCTAAAATACCCTGTGCCAACCGACCCCCTGCTAAAATACCCTGTGCCAACCGACCCCCGCTAAATACCCTGTGCAACTGACCCCCTGCTAAAATACCCTGTGCCAACTGACCCCCTGCTAAAATACCCTGTGCCAACCGACCCCCTGCTAAAATACCCTGTGCCAACCTACCCCCGCCTGCTAAAATATACCCTGTGCTCACCGACCCCCTGCTAAAATACCCTGTGCCAACCGACCCCTGCTAAATACCCTGTGCCAACCGACCCCTGCTAAAAATACCCTGTGCCAACCGACCCCCTGCTAAATACCCTGTGCCAACCGACCCCTGCTAAAATACCTGTGCCACCGACCCCCTGCTAAAATACCCTGTGCTCACTGACCCCCTGCTAAAATACCCTGTGCCAACTGACCCCTGCTAAAATACCCTGTGCCAACCGACCCCCTGCTAAAATACCCTGTGCCAACCGACCCCCTGCTAAAATACCCTGTGCCAACTGACCCCCTGCTAAAATACCCTGTGCCAACTGACCCCTGCTAAAATACCCTGTGCCAACCGACCCCTGCTAAAATACCCTGTGCCAACCTACCCCCTGCTAAAATACCCTGTGCTCACCGACCCCTGCTAAAATACCCTGTGCCAACCGACCCCCTGCTAAAATACCCTGTGCCAACCGACCCCCTGCTAAAATACCCTGTGCTCAACTGACCCCCTGCTAAAATACCCTGGCTGCACCGACCCCTGCTAAAATACCCTGTGCCAACCGACCCCCTGCTAAAATACCCTGTGCCAACCGACCCCCTGCTAAAATACCCTGTGCCAACTGACCCCCTGCTAAAATACCCTGTGCCAACTGACCCCCTGCTAAAATACCCTGTGCCAACCGACCCCCTGCTAAAATACCCTGTGCCAACCGACCCCCTGCTAAAATACCCTGTGCCAACCGACCCCCTGCTAAAATACCCTGCGCCAACCGACCCCCTGCTAAAATACCCTGTGCCAACCGACCCCCTGCTAAAATAACCCTGTGCCAACTGACCCCTTGCTAAAATACCCTGTGCCAACCGACCCCCTGCTAAAATACCCTGTGCCAACCGACCCCTGCTAAAATACCCTGTGCCAACTGACCCCCTGCTAAAATACCCTGTGCCAACTGACCCCCTGCTAAAATACCCCTGTGCAACCGACCCCCTGCTAAAATACCCTGTGCCAACCGACCCCCTGCTAAAATACCCTGTGCTAACCAACCACCAAACTAACAGCCCCCAATGTTAACAGACACTTCAGTTAATGAACCGCCTGCATTCAGCCTCTTGTTTTTGCCACGTCCTCTCCTACGTCTCTTCTCTTGCCCATTGCCCTCTGTCCTCCCAACCACTCGTTCCCCCCCATCTTTCCACACCATCGTCCCCCCATCTTCCTCACATCCTTGTGCCCTTATCCTGGTCCCCCATCCTCCTTCCACCCATACATCCCCCCCACCCCGGTGTTGATGCTCCCCTCTCCTTCTCCTGCCTCCCCTGTCTTGTTCCCTCTCTCCTAGTCTTCCCAGCCCAGTGTTTGTGTTCTGAGCCGGCGTTCTTTTGTGAAGTTTCCTCCCCTCGCTCCCCATTATCTCTGTGTGACAGAGCGTAGGAATTGGGCCGCAATCAAACGCTCTCTTTGAGGGCCCGATGCGGCCCCACGTGCCCGGCCTAATCCCTCGCCTCCTTGAATCAGACCATTATGGAGGAAGCAGGGGGCGACCGCGGGCCGTGACACTCTCTCCATCGATGATGTACTTTTGTTTCAATTTGACTCCTGAGGTTTGCTATTTAATTCTGTGTCAACTTGAAAAGCGAGCAATAGGGCTGGCGAAATGACTGCGGCGTGATAAGCGCGCCGGAGAAACTCATTAGGGGGACTCGGATTGCATAAAAATAACCGAGCGGCCGGCGGGTCATTCTCAGGGAGGCAGACATGGTATATATTAACTTAAGGAGTGCTTATAGCACGAACCCGACCCCGACACACTTTACTCAGAATATCAATATACCCTGCTTAACCTGACGGCAGGAGGCTGCGCTCAGTATATGGGGGGCACCGGTGTAACCCTTTAATCCCACTGCCAGGGCCCTGCCGCGCCCAATTATCAGTATACAATCACTATACAATGCCCATTGACAGGGACCATCGCCCCAAAACACCTCTATATACATCGCCCCATGCATACTGTACACGGTGCTATAGGATCCCAGCTTATGGCGGGGCTCGCGGCTGCATGGAGTGTAGATTTACCAAAAACAATGTAAAATAAAATATTTACAGAAAACAAAAAATGTGAATACAATGAAATACGAAAGACATGAAAACCAGACGAGTGTGACACGGCACAATATATAACCTTAAAAGGAAAGGAGGCGAGTAATGGTGTGCCTTCTGTTTGAAATGAGCGCAACGTGCAGGAAGGGGGTAACATGGTACTGCGAAAGAAAAGGTGCGCATAGTAACAATAAAACACAAACAGAAATCATATCCCAGGAGTTATATGCAATATAAAACTTATAGAGAAGAACAAGCATATACAAATAAACACAAACATTAATAAATATACATAAATACATACAAAGATATACGGCCACACATACACGCAGCGAAATGTACACATCCACAAAAATATATATGCATATACACCTATAAATACGAATCCACATCAATAAGGACAGATATACATAGTCTAAAATGCACACATAAAGACAACGAAATTCACACACATATACACACACACATATATACATATACAGAAATACACACACATACATATACAGAAATACACACACCCAGGATATACTTGAAAACGAGAGAAATCTCTATGTATCCTTCCTGGTAAAATACGTTATACATTAATAAATAAATAAAACATATATACATATACAGAAATATACACACACATATACATATGTGTATTTGTGTGTGTGTGTATCCTTTGCATTCCCATCCCTCGGCGTGTGTATTTGTGTGTGTGTATCCTTTGCGTTCCCGTCCCTCGGCGTGTGTATTTGTGTGTGTATCCTTTGCGTTCCCGTCCCTCGGCGTGTGTATTTGTGTGTGTATCCTTTGCGTTCCCGTCCCTCGGCGTGTGTATTTGTGTGTGTATCCTTTGCGTTCCCGTCCCTCGGCGTGTGTATTTGTGTGTGTATCTTTTGCGTTCCCGTCTCTCAGTGTGTGTATTTGTGTGTGTATCCTTTGCGTTCCCGTCCCTCGGCGTGTGTATTTGTGTGTCTATGTATCCTTTGCGTTCCCGTCCCTCGGCGTGTGTATTTGTGTGTGTATCCTTTGCATTCCCGTCCCTCGGCGTGTGTATTTGTGTGTGTGTGTATCCTTTGCATTCCCGTCCCTCGGCGTGTGTATTTGTGTGTCTGTGTATCCTTTGCGTTCCCGTCCCTCGCCGTGTGTATTTGTGTGTCTATGTATCCTTTGCATTCCCGTCCCTCGGCGTGTGTATTTGTGTATGTATCTTTTGCGTTCCCGTCTCTCGGTGTGTGTATTTGTGTGTGTATCCTCTGCGTTCCCGTCCCTCGGCGTGTGTATTTGTGTGTGTGTGTATCCTTTGCGTTCCCGTCCCTCGGCGTGTGTATTTGTGTGTGTATCCTTTGCATTCCCGTCCCTCGGCGTGTTTGCGGCCGTGCAGTAAAACGCGTTGCTCTCTCCGTGACCCCTGAGCCGGGGTGGAAGGTTTGGCTGATGAATCCAGTTGGGAGACTCTGATTTTCTTTACGTTCCCATTAATCACTGGAAGCCAAGGCCGACGCGTTTCTGCTCAGCATGCAGAGCCGTGCAGAGCCGGTGCAGAGCCGAGATGCGGGATGATCTGCCCGTACCTGGCACCCTCCATCGCAGGGAAGCAGAAAGCTCTCCGGGCCAGGCGAGTGTGTATGTCATGATTTTCTCCAGTCGTTAGGATGAAGCAGAAGATCGATGGATTCGCCGAGTCTGAGGTCTCTTTATTAAAAATCAATGTGTATATATATATAGTGTCCTGACAGCGAAATGAGACGCAGGCAAAAAATAAATACAAAGCGCAGCGATCAGGGGGGCTTCATGTCACTTTCACCAAGACGTTACGAAGGGACGCCGAATGGCACATTAAAGCTGACCTGTCATCCAGACGGATCCATGACAAGGTCCCCTTCAGGTAAGTAATAAAGCTCAATCGATAATATGTGCCTCGACACGCCGGAAAAAACGCGTATATTAAAATCTATTCTTCCTGGATTCAACAGGGGCTGGGACGGGGGGGGGGGGTGATCCAGAGAGCCCCTCTATATAGCTCCATATGCACGCGGGGGGGGGGCGATACAGAGTGCCCCTCTATATAGCTCCATATGCACGCGGGGGGGATACAGAGAGCCCCTCTATATAGCTCCATATGCACGCGGGGGGGATACAGAGTGCCCCTCTATATAGCTCCATATGCACGCGGATTTTACCAGGAAGGATACTTTGAGATTTCTCTCGTTTTCAGTATGTCCTGGGTTCAAGAACATTGAAGTGTTACAGAAATACAAAGTAATAAAAAACAAGATATTAAAACACAAATATACAGATTAACAGAAAATATATATGTAGGAAATAGTCATTATGTTACATGTTTACAGGTGCATTCTGTATATAGTCCCTATGTTACATGTTTACAGGTGCATTCTGTATATAGTCCCTGTGTTACATGTTTACAGGTGCATTCTGTATATAGTCCCTGTGTTACATGTTTACAGGTGCATTCTGTATATAGTCACTATGTTACATGTTACAGGTGCATTCTTGTATATAGTCACTATTTACATGTTTACAGGCGCATTCTGTATATAGTCACTGTGTTACATGTTTACAGGTGCATTCTGTATATAGTCACTATGTTACATGTTTACAGGTGCATTCTGTATATAGTCACTATGTTACATGTTTACAGGTGCATTCTGTATATAGTCACTGTGTTACATGTTTACAGGTGCATTCTGTATATAGTCACTGTGTTACATGTTTACAGGTGCATTCTGTATATAGTCACTGTGTTACATGTTTACAGGTGCATTCTATACATAGTCACTATGTTACATGTTTACAGGTGCATTCTGTATATAGTCACTGCGTTACATGTTTGCAGGTGCATTCTGTATATAGTCACTGTGTTACATGTTTACAGGTGCATTCTGTATATAGTCACTGTGTTACATGTTAACAGGTGTATTCTGTATATTGTCACTATGTTACATGTTTACAGGTGCATTCTGTATATAGTCACTGTGTGAAATGTTTACAGGTGCATTCTGTATATAGTCACTATGTTACATGTTTACAGGTGCATTCTGTATATAGTCACTATGTTACATGTTTACAGGTGCATTCTGTATATAGTCACTGTGTTACATGTGTACAGGCACATTCTGTATATAGTCACTATGTTACATGTTTACAGGCGCATTCTGTATATAGTCACTATGTTACATGTTTACAGGTGCATTCTGTATATAGTCACTGTGTTACATGTTTACAGGTGCATTCTGTATATAGTCACTGTGTTACATGTTTACAGGTGCATTCTGTATATAGTCACTGTGTTACATGTTTACAGGTGCATTCTGTATATAGTCACTGTGTTACATGTTTACAGGCGCATTCTGTATATAGTCACTGTGTTACATGTTTACAGGTGCATTCTGTATATAGTCACTGTTACATGTTACAGGTGCATTCTGTATATAGTCACTGTGTTACATGTTTACAGGTGCATTCTGTATATAGTCACTATGTTACATGGTTACAGGTGCATTCTGTATATAGTCACTGTGTTACATGTTTACAGGTGCATTCTGTATATAGTCACTGTGTTACATGTTTACAGGCGCATTCTGTATATAGTCACTGTGTTACATGTTTACAGGTGCATTCTGTATATAGTCACTATGTTACAGGTTTACAGGTGCATTCTGTATATAGTCACTGTGTTACATGTTTACAGGTGCATTCTGTATATAGTCACTATGTTACATGTTTACAGGTGCATTCTGTATATAGTCACTGTGTTACATGTTTACAGGTGCATTCTGTATATAGTCACTGTGTTACATGTTTACAGGAGCATTCTGTATATAGTCACTATGTTACATGTTTACAGGAGCATTCTGTATATAGTCACTATGTTACATGGTTACAGGTGCATTCTGTATATAGTCACTGTGTTACATGTTTACAGGTGCATTCTGTATATAGTCACTGTGTTACATGTTTACAGGAGCATTCTGTATATAGTCACTATGTTACATGGTTACAGGCACATTCTGTATATAGTCACTGTGTTACATGTTTACAGGTGCATTATGTATATAGTCACTGTGTTACATGTTTACAGGTACATTCTGTATATAGTTACTATGTTACATGTTTACAGGCGCATTCTGTATATAGTCACTGTGTTACATGTTTACAGGCACATTCTGTATATAGTCACTGTGTTACATGGTTACAGGTACATTCTGTATATAGTCACTGTGTTACATGGTTACAGGTGCATTCTGTATATAGTCACTATGTTACATGGTTACAGGTGCATTCTGTATATAGTCATTATGTTACATGTTTACAGGTGCATTCTGTATATAGTCACTGTTACATGTTTACAGGTGCATTCTGTATATAGTCACTATGTTACATGTTTACAGGTGCATTCTGTATGTAGTCACTATGTTACATGTTTACAGGCGCATTCTGTATATAATCACTGTGTTACATGGTTACAGGTGCATTCTGTATATAGTCACTATGTTACATGGTTACAGGTGCATTCTGTATATAGTCACTATGTTACATGTTTACAGGAGCATTCTGTATATAGTCACTATGTTACATGTTTACAGGAGCATTCTGTATATAGTCACTATGTTACATGTTTACAGGTGCATTCTGTATATATTCACTATGTTACATGTTTACAGGTGCATTCTGTATATAGTCACTGTGTTACATGTTTACAGGTGCATTCTGTATATAGTCACTATGTTACATGTTTACAGGTGCATTCTGTATATAGTCATTATGTTACATGTTTACAGGCACATTCTGTAAATAGTCACTGTGTTACATGTTTACAGGTGCATTCTGTATATAGTCACTGTGTTACATGTTTACAGGTGCATTCTGTATATAGTCACTGTGTTACATGTTTACAGGTGCATTCTGTATATAGTCACTGTGTTACATGTTTACAGGTGCATTCTGTATATAGTCACTGTGTTACATGTTTACAGGCGCATTCTGTATATAGTCACTGTGTTACATGTTTACAGGCGCATTCTGTATATAGTCACTGTGTTACATGTTTACAGGTGCATTCTGTATTAGGTATGTTAATATGGAGCTCTTGAGTGACTTAAGACTGGGGGAAGATTTGATGGCGTCTGGGAGGTTATTCCATATTTGTGGTGCTGTGTAGGAAAATAAGAATGGAGCCACTGTCTTTTTGTATTGTGGTATTGCAAGTAAGGTGCTGGTCCTGGATCGGAGGTTATAGGATGAGGAAACTGCTGGGGGAAGCAGTCTATTCAGATAGGGTGGCAGCTTCCCAGAAAAGCTCTTAAACACCAGGTTGGAAAGGTGAAGGTTGCGTCTAGATTCCAGCGATGGCCAGTTTAGTTCTTTTAACATGTCACAATGGTGGGTCATGTAGTTACATTGTAGCACGAAGCGACAGAATGAGTTATACAATGTAGTAAGTTTCTGGAGGTGTGATTGCGGGGCGGCTGCATACACTACATCTCCGTATTCAATAGCCGGCATAAGCATTTGTTGTACAATCTGCTTTCTTACCGCGGGGCTCAGGCAGGATTTGTTTCTGTACAGGGCACCTAGTTTGGGGTAAAGTTTAGATGAGAGTTTTTCGATGTGGGGCCAAAGGATAGATTTGGGTCCAACCACATAGCTAGATATTTGAGAGAAGTGACTGTGGTCAGCGTGACATTTGATTTTGTCCCAACACATAGATGGGGATTTTGCAATTTGTATAGTTTAGGTTTTGTTCCAAAGAGCATCGTTACAGTTTTGTCAGTATTTAGAGAAAGTTTGTTGTGTTTGATCCACTTTTCTACCCCTGTGAATTGTTCTTGCAGCGCGGCCTCCAGCTGCGGGAGATTTGGTTTGCTGGTATAGATTACAGTGTCGTCTGCGTACATGTGTACATATGCATGCGGGGGGGGGGCAGCAAACCAGAGTGCCCCTCTATATAGCTCCATATGCACACGGGGGAAGGGGCAGTGATCCAGAGTGCCCCTATATATACACTATATTGCCAAAAGTATTCACTCACCTGCCTTGACTCGCATATGAATTTAAGTGACATTCCATTCCTAATCCATAGGGTTCAATTCAATATGACGTCGCTCCACCCTTTGCAGCTATAACAGCTTCAGCTCTTCTGGGAAGGCTGTCCACAAGGTTTAGGAGGGTGTTTATGGGACTTTGTGACCATTCTTCCAGAAGCGCATTTGTGAGGTCACACACTGATGTTGGAGGAGAAGTCCTGGCTCTCAGTCTCCGCTCTAATTCATCCCAAAGGTGTTCTATTGGGTCGAGGTCAGGACTCTGTGCAGGCCAGTCACGTTCATC
The DNA here is from genome assembly GCA_009667805.1 of Leptobrachium leishanense. Classification (NCBI taxonomy): domain Eukaryota; kingdom Metazoa; phylum Chordata; class Amphibia; order Anura; family Megophryidae; genus Leptobrachium; species Leptobrachium leishanense. The sequence continues at coordinate 106,972,649 of CM019074.1, forward strand.
CACACCAGACTCTGTCATCCATGTCTTTATGGACCTTGCTTTGTGCACTGGTGCACAGTCATGTTGGAAGAGGAAGGGGCCAGCTCCAAACTGTTCCCACAAAGTTGGGAGCATGGAATTGTCCAAAATGTCTTGGTATGCTGAAGCATTCAGAGTTCCTTTCACTGGAACTAAGGGGCCAAGCCCAGCTCCTGAAAAACAACCCCACCCCATAACCCCCCTCCACCAAACTTTACACTTGGCACAATGCAGTCAGACAAGTACCGTTCTCCTGGCAATCACCAAACCCAGACTCGTGCATCAGATTGCCAGATGGAGAAGCACGATTCCTCACTCCAGAGAACGCGTCTCCACTGCTCTAGAGTCCAGTGGCGGGGTGCTTTACACCACTGCATCCAACGCTTTGCATTGCACTTGGTGATGTATGGCTTGGATGCAGCTGCTCGGCCATGGAAACCCATTCCATGAAGCTCTCTGCGCACTGTGCTTGAGCTAATCTGAAGGCCACATGAAGTTTGGAGGTCTGTAGCGATTGACTCTGCAGAAAGTTGGTGACCTCTTCGCACTATGTACCTCAGCATCCGCTGACCCCGCTCCGTCAGTTTACGTGGCCTATCACTTCGTGGCTGAGTTGCTGTCGTTCCCAAACACTTCCACGTTCTTTTAATACAGCTGACAGGTGACTGGAATATTTAGGAACGAGGAAATGTCACGGCTGGATTTGTTGCACAGGTGGCATCATCCTATCACAGCTCCACGCTGGAATTCACTGAGCTCCTGAGAGCGACCCATTCTTTCACAAATGTTTGTAAAAACAGTCTGTATGCCTAGGTGCTTGATTTTATACACCTGTGGACATGGAAGTGATTGGAACACCTGATTCTGATTATTTGGATGGGTGAGCCAATACTTTTGGCAATATAGTGTAGCTCCATATGCACACAGGGGGAGGGGCATGATCCAGTGTGCCCCTCTATATGGCTCCATATTTTAGGCTAAGATTTGGAATTTCCTCGTGATAGACCCGGTGATAGACCCGGTGATAGACTCAGTGATTGACCCGGTGATAGACTCAGTGATTGATCGATGCCTCATAATGTATTGTTTGTGTTTTTCATTGATCCCGTCGCACTATATTGGTTATGGAGGTCCCTTTGCCAGGCGTTGTGTTTGCCGTGTAATGGAGGGCAGCGGCATGTTAGTCGCCCGTCCATTCCATGTGACAATGTTTCTGTTCACTTTGCTCCTCTCTGCAATGTTTGCTACAAGTCAGGGCCACCACGGGGGGGGGGCAGAGCATGACCTATTCAGGGGTCTGTTTGCACCAGGGGGCCTGGGCCGCTCACAGGGTGACCAGAGAGGCATGTTTCAGACTGCTTTATGGTGAGTGAGTGTCTGTGTGTTGTGTCTTGGTGTCGTTGCCTGTGTTGCTGAATGAGCAGTGAGATGCTGTGTGTGTGTCCGTGGTGCTGAATGATCAGTGAGATGCTGTGTGTGTGTCCGTGGTGCTGAATGATCAGTGAGATGCTGTGTGTCCGCTGTCTGTGGTGCTGAATGAGCAGTGAGGTGCTGTGTGTCCTCTGTCCGTGGTGCTGAATGAGCAGTGAGGTGCTGTGTGTCCTCTGTCCGTGGTGCTGAATGAGCAGTGAGGTGCTGTGTGTCCTCTGTCCGTGGCGCTGAATGAGCAGTGAGGTGCTGTGTGTCCTCTGTCCGTGGTGCTGAATGAGCAGTGAGGTGCTGTGTGTCCGCTGTCCATGGCGCTGAATGAGCAGTGAGGTGCTGTGTGTCCTCTGTCCGTGGGTACTGAATGAGCAGTGAGGTGCTGTGTGTCCTCTGTCCGTGGTGCTGAATGAGCAGTGAGGTGCTGTGTGTCCGCTGTCCATGGCGCTGAATGAGCAGTGAGGTGCTGTGTGTCCTCTGTCCGTGGCACTGAATGAGCAGTGAGGTGCTGTGTGTCCTCTGTCCGTGGTGCTGAATGATCAGTGAGATGCTGTGTGTCCGCTGTCTGTGGTGCTGAATGAGCAGTGAGGTGCTGTGTGTCCTCTGTCCGTGGTGCTGAATGAGCAGTGAGGTGCTGTGTGTCCTCTGTCCGTGGTGCTGAATGAGCAGTGAGGTGCTGTGTGTCCTCTGTCCGTGGCGCTGAATGAGCAGTGAGGTGCTGTGTGTCCTCTGTCCGTGGTGCTGAATGAGCAGTGAGGTGCTGTGTGTCCGCTGTCCATGGCGCTGAATGAGCAGTGAGGTGCTGTGTGTCCTCTGTCCGTGGTACTGAATGAGCAGTGAGGTGCTGTGTGTCCTCTGTCCGTGGTGCTGAATGAGCAGTGAGGTGCTGTGTGTCCGCTGTCCATGGCGCTGAATGAGCAGTGAGGTGTGTGTGTCCCTCTGTCCGTGGTACTGAATGATCAGTGAGATGCTGTGTGTCCTCTGTCCGTGGTGCTGAATGAGCAGTGAGGTGCTGTGTGTCCTCTGTCCGTGGTGCTGAATGATCAGTGAGGTGCTGTGTGTCCTCTTGTCCGTGGTACTGAATGATCAGTGAGGTGCTGTGTGTCCGCTGTCTGTGGTGCTGAATGAGCAGTGAGGTGCTGTGTGTCCTCTGTCCGTGGTGCTGAATGATCAGTGAGGTGCTGGTGTGTCCTCTGTCCATGGTGCTGAATGAGCAGTGAGGTGCTGTGTGTCCGCTGTCTGTGGTGCTGAATGAGCAGTGAGGTGCTGTGTGTGTCCTCTGTCCGTGGTACTGAATGAGCAGTGAGGTGCTGTGTGTCCTCTGTCCGTGGTGCTGAATGAGCAGTGAGGTGCTGTGTGTCCGCTGTCCATGGCGCTGAATGAGCAGTGAGTGGAGGTGCTGTGTGTCCTCTGTCCGTGGCACTGAATGAGCAGTGAGGTGCTGTGTGTCCTCTGTCCGTGGTGGTGCTGAATGAGCAGTGAGGTGCTGTTGTGTCCGCTGTCTGTGGTGCTGAATGATCAGTGAGGTGCTGTGTGTCCTCTGTCCATGGTGCTGAATGAGCAGTGAGGTGCTGTGTGTCCTCTGTCCGTGGTGCTGAATGAGCAGTGAGCTGCTGTGTGTCCTCTGTCCGTGGTACTGAATGATCAGTGAGGTGCTGTGTGTCCGCTGTCTGTGGTGCTGAATGATCAGTGAGATGCTGTGTGTCCGCTGTCCATGGTGCTGAATGAGCAGTGAGATGCTGTGTGTCCTCTGTCCGTGGCGCTGAATGATCAGTGAGGTGCTGTGTGTCCTCTGTCCGTGGTGCTGAATGAGCAGTGAGGTGCTGTGTGTCGCTGTCCGTGTGCTGAATGAGCAGTGAGGTGCTGTGTGTTCTCTGTCCGTGGCGCTGAATGAGCAGTGAGGTGCTGTGTGTCATCTGTCCGTGGTACTGAATGAGCAGTGAGGTGCTGTGTGTCCTCTGTCCGTGGTGCTGAATGATCAGTGAGGTGCTGTGTGTCCGCTGTCTGTGGTGCTGAATGAGCAGTGAGGTGCTTTGTGTCCTCTGTCCGTGGTGCTGAATGAGCAGTGAGGTGCTGTGTGTCCGCTGTCCGTGGCACTGAATGAGCAGTGAGGTGCTGTGTGTCCTCTGTCCGTGGTGCTGAATGAGCAGTGAGGTGCTGTGTGTCCTCTGTCCGTGGCGCTGAATGAGCAGTGAGGTGCTGTGTGTCCTCTGTCCGTGGTGCTGAATGAGCAGTGAGGTGCTGTGTGTCCGCTGTCCATGGCGCTGAATGAGCAGTGAGGTGCTGTGTGTCCTCTGTCCGTGGTACTGAATGAGCAGTGAGGTGCTGTGTGTCCTCTGTCCGTGGTGCTGAATGAGCAGTGAGGTGCTGTGTGTCCGCTGTCCATGGCGCTGAATGAGCAGTGAGGTGCTGTGTGTCCTCTGTCCGTGGTACTGAATGATCAGTGAGATGCTGTGTGTCCTCTGTCCGTGGTGCTGAATGAGCAGTGAGGTGCTGTGTGTCCTCTGTCCGTGGTGCTGAATGATCAGTGAGGTGCTGTGTGTCCTCTGTCCGTGGTACTGAATGATCAGTGAGGTGCTGTGTGTCCGCTGTCTGTGGTGCTGAATGAGCAGTGAGGTGCTGTGTGTCCTCTGTCCGTGGTGCTGAATGATCAGTGAGGTGCTGTGTGTCCTCTGTCCATGGTGCTGAATGAGCAGTGAGGTGCTGTGTGTCCGCTGTCTGTGGTGCTGAATGAGCAGTGAGGTGCTGTGTGTCCTCTGTCCGTGGTACTGAATGAGCAGTGAGGTGCTGTGTGTCCTCTGTCCGTGGTGCTGAATGAGCAGTGAGGTGCTGTGTGTCCGCTGTCCATGGCGCTGAATGAGCAGTGAGGTGCTGTGTGTCCTCTGTCCGTGGCACTGAATGAGCAGTGAGGTGCTGTGTGTCCTCTGTCCGTGGTGCTGAATGAGCAGTGAGGTGCTGTGTGTCCGCTGTCTGTGGTGCTGAATGATCAGTGAGGTGCTGTGTGTCCTCTGTCCATGGTGCTGAATGAGCAGTGAGGTGCTGTGTGTCCTCTGTCCGTGGTGCTGAATGAGCAGTGAGCTGCTGTGTGTCCTCTGTCCGTGGTACTGAATGATCAGTGAGGTGCTGTGTGTCCGCTGTCTGTGGTGCTGAATGATCAGTGAGATGCTGTGTGTCCGCTGTCCATGGTGCTGAATGAGCAGTGAGATGCTGTGTGTCCTCTGTCCGTGGCGCTGAATGATCAGTGAGGTGCTGTGTGTCCTCTGTCCGTGGTGCTGAATGAGCAGTGAGGTGCTGTGTGTCGCTGTCCGTGGTGCTGAATGAGCAGTGAGGTGCTGTGTGTTCTCTGTCCGTGGCGCTGAATGAGCAGTGAGGTGCTGTGTGTCATCTGTCCGTGGTACTGAATGAGCAGTGAGGTGCTGTGTGTCCTCTGTCCGTGGTGCTGAATGATCAGTGAGGTGCTGTGTGTCCGCTGTCTGTGGTGCTGAATGAGCAGTGAGGTGCTTTGTGTCCTCTGTCCGTGGTGCTGAATGAGCAGTGAGGTGCTTGTGTGTCCGCTGTCCGTGGTACTGAATGATCAGTGAGATGCTGTGTGTCCGCTGTCTGTGGTGCTGAATGAGCAGTGAGGTGCTTTGTGTCCTCTGTCCGTGGTGCTGAATGAGCAGTGAGGTGCTGTGTGTCCTCTGTCCGTGGTGCTGAATAAGCAGTGAGGTGCTGTGTGTCGCTGTCCGTGGTGCTGAATGAGCAGTGAGATGCTGTGTGTCCTCTGTCCGTGGCGCTGAATGAGCAGTGAGGTGCTGTGTGTCATCTGTCCGTGGTAACTGAATGAGCAGTGAGGTGCTGTGTGTCCTCTGTCCGTGGTGCTGAATGATCAGTGAGGTGCTGTGTGTCCGCTGTCTGTGTGCTGAATGAGCAGTGAGGTGCTTTGTGTCCTCTGTCCGTGGTACTGAATGATCAGTGAGGTGCTGTGTGTCCGCTGTCTGTGGTGCTGAATGAGCAGTGAGATGCTGTGTGTCCTCTGTCCGTGGCACTGAATGAGCAGTGAGGTGCTGTGTGTCCTCTGTCCGTGGTGCTGAATGAGCAGTGAGGTTGCTGTGTGTCCTCTGTCCGTGGTGCTGAATGAGCAGTGAGGTGCTGTGTGTCCGCTGTCCATGGCGCTGAATGAGCAGTGAGGTGCTGTGGTGTCCTCTGTCCGCGGTGCTGAATGAGCAGTGAGGTGCTGTGTGTCCTCTGTCCGTGGTGCTGAATGAGCAGTGAGAAGCTGTGTGTCCGCTGTCGTGGTGCTGAATGAGCAGTGAGATGCTGTGTGTCCTCCATGTCCGTGGCGCTGAATGAGCAGTGAGGTGCTGTGTGTCCGCTGTCTGTGGTGCTGAATGAGCAGTGAGGTGCTGTGTGTCCGCTGTCTGTGGCGCTGAATGATCAGTGAGATGCTGTGTGTCCGCTGTCTGTGGCGCTGAATGATCAGTGAGATGCTGTGTGTCCGCTGTCTGTGGCGCTGAATGATCAGTGAGATGCTGTGTGTCCGCTGTCCGTGGTGCTGAATGAGCAGTGAGGTGCTGTGTGTCCTCTGTCCGTGGTGCTGAATGAGCAGTGAGGTGCTGTGTGTCCTCTGTCCGTGGTGCTGAATGATCAGTGAGGTGATGTGTGTCCTCTGTCCGTGGTGCTGAATGAGCAGTGAGGTGCTGTGTGTCCGCTGTCCGTGGTACTGAATGATCAGTGAGATGCTGTGTGTCCGCTGTCTGTGGTGCTGAATGAGCAGTGAGGTGCTTTGTGTCCTCTGTCCGTGGTGCTGAATGAGCAGTGAGGTGCTGTGTGTCCTCTGTCCGTGGTGCTGAATAAGCAGTGAGGTGCTGTGTGTCGCTGTCCGTGGTGCTGAATGAGCAGTGAGATGCTGTGTGTCCTCTGTCCGTGGCGCTGAATGAGCAGTGAGGTGCTGTGTGTCATCTGTCCGTGGTACTGAATGAGCAGTGAGGTGCTGTGTGTCCTCTGTCCGTGGTGCTGAATGATCAGTGAGGTGCTGTGTGTCCGCTGTCTGTGGTGCTGAATGAGCAGTGAGGTGCTGTGTGTCCGCTGTCTGTGGTGCTGAATGAGCAGTGAGATGCTGTGTGTCCTCTGTCCGTGGCACTGAATGAGCAGTGAGGTGCTGTGTGTCCTCTGTCCGTGGTGCTGAATGAGCAGTGAGGTGCTGTGTGTCCTCTGTCCGTGGTGCTGAATGAGCAGTGAGGTGCTGTGTGTCCGCTGTCCATGGCGCTGAATGAGCAGTGAGGTGCTGTGTGTCCTCTGTCCGCGGTGCTGAATGAGCAGTGAGGTGCTGTGTGTCCTCTGTCCGTGGTGCTGAAATGAGCAGTGAGAAGCTGTGTGTCCGCTGTCCGTGGTGCTGAATGAGCAGTGAGATGCTGTGTGTCCTCCATGTCCGTGGGCGCTGAATGAGCAGTGAGGTGCTGTGTGTCCGCTGTCTGTGGTGCTGAATGATCAGTGAGCTGCTGTGTGTCCGCTGTCTGTGGCGCTGAATGATCAGTGAGATGCTGTGTGTCCGCTGTCTGTGGCGCTGAATGATCAGTGAGATGCTGTGTGTCCGCTGTCCGTGGTGCTGAATGAGCAGTGAGGTGCTGTGTGTCCTCTGTCTGTGGTGCTGAATGAGCAGTGAGGTGCTGTGTGTCCTCTGTCCGTGGTGCTGAATGATCAGTGAGGTGATGTGTGTCCTCTGTCTGTGGTGCTGAATGAGCAGTGAGGTGATGTGTGTCCTCTGTCTGTGGTGCTGAATGAGCAGTGATATGCTGTGTGTGTGTGTGTCCGCTGTCCATGGCGCTGATGAGCAGTGAGGTGCTGTGTGTCCTCTGTCCGTGGTGCTGAATGAGCAGTGAGGTGCTGTGTGTCCGCTGTCCATGGCGCTGAATGAGCAGTGAGGTGCTGTGTGTCCTCTGTCTGTGGTGCTGAATGATCAGTGAGATGCTGTGTGTCCGCTGTCCGTGGTGCTGAATGAGTAGTGAGATGCTGTGTGTCCTCCATGTCCGTGGCGCTGAATGAGCAGTGAGGTGCTGTGTGTCCGCTGTCTGTGGTGCTGAATGATAAGTGAGCTGCTGTGTGTCCGCTGTCTGTGGCGCTGAATGATCAGTGAGATGCTGTGTGTCCTCTGTCCATGGTGCTGAATGAGCAGTGAGGTGCTGTGTGTCGCTGTCCGTGGTGCTGAATGAGCAGTGAGGTGCTGTGTGTCCTCTGTCCATGGTGCTGAATGAGCAGTGAGGTGCTGTGTGTCCGCTGTCCGTGGCGCTGAATGAGCAGTGAGATGCTGTGTGTGTGTCCTCTGTCCGTGGTACTGAATGAGCAGTGAGGTGCTGTGTGTCCGCTGTCTGTGGTGCTGAATGAGCAGTGAGGTGCTGTGTGTCGCTGTCCGTGGTGCTGAATGAGTAGTGAGATGCTGTGTGTCCGCTGTCCGTGGTGCTGAATGATCAGTGAGATGCTGTGTGTCCGCTGTCCGTGGTGCTGAATGAGTAGTGAGATGCTGTGTGTCCTCCATGTCCGTGGCGCTGAATGAGCAGTGAGGTGCTGTGTGTCGCTGTCCGTGGTGCTGAATGAGCAGTGAGATGCTGTGTGTCCTCTGTCCGTGGCGCTGAATGAGCAGTGAGGTGCTGTGTGTCATCTGTCCGTGGTACTGAATGAGCAGTGAGGTGCTGTGTGTCCTCTGTCCGTGGTGCTGAATGATCAGTGAGGTGCTGTGTGTCCGCTGTCTGTGGTGCTGAATGAGCAGTGAGGTGCTTTGTGTCCTCTGTCCGTGGTACTGAATGATCAGTGAGGTGCTGTGTGTCCGCTGTCTGTGGTGCTGAATGAGCAGTGAGATGCTGTGTGTCCTCTGTCCGTGGCACTGAATGAGCAGTGAGGTGCTGTGGTCCTCTGTCCGTGGTGCTGAATGAGCAGTGAGGTGCTGTGTGTCCTCTGTCCGTGGTGCTGAATGATCAGTGAGATGCTGTGTGTCCGCTGTCCATGGCGCTGAATGAGCAGTGAGGTGCTGTGTGTCCTCTGTCCGCGGTGCTGAATGAGCAGTGAGGTGCTGTGTGTCCTCTGTCCGTGGTGCTGAATGAGCAGTGAGAAGCTGTGTGTCCGCTGTCCGTGGTGCTGAATGAGCAGTGAGATGCTGTGTGTCCTCCATGTCCGTGGCGCTGAATGAGCAGTGAGGTGCTGTGTGTCCGCTGTCTGTGGTGCTGAATGATCAGTGAGCTGCTGTGTGTCCGCTGTCTGTGGCGCTGAATGATCAGTGAGATGCTGTGTGTCCGCTGTCTGTGGCGCTGAATGATCAGTGAGATGCTGTGTGTCCGCTGTCCGTGGTGCTGAATGAGCAGTGAGGTGCTGTGTGTCCTCTGTCTGTGGTGCTGAATGAGCAGTGAGGTGCTGTGTGTCCTCTGTCCGTGGTGCTGAATGATCAGTGAGGTGATGTGTGTCCTCTGTCTGTGGTGCTGAATGAGCAGTGAGGTGATGTGTGTCCTCTGTCTGTGGTGCTGAATGAGCAGTGATATGCTGTGTGTGTGTGTGTCCGCTGTCCATGGCGCTGAATGAGCAGTGAGGTGCTGTGTGTCCTCTGTCCGTGGTGCTGAATGAGCAGTGAGGTGCTGTGTGTCCGCTGTCCATGGCGCTGAATGAGCAGTGAGGTGCTGTGTGTCCTCTGTCTGTGGTGCTGAATGATCAGTGAGATGCTGTGTGTCCGCTGTCCGTGGTGCTGAATGAGTAGTGAGATGCTGTGTGTCCTCCATGTCCGTGGCGCTGAATGAGCAGTGAGGTGCTGTGTGTCCGCTGTCTGTGGTACTGAATGATAAGTGAGCTGCTGTGTGTCCGCTGTCTGTGGCGCTGAATGATCAGTGAGATGCTGTGTGTCCTCTGTCCATGGTGCTGAATGAGCAGTGAGATGCTGTGTGTCGCTGTCCGTGGTGCTGAATGAGCAGTGAGGTGCTGTGTGTCCTCTGTCCGTGGCGCTGAATGAGCAGTGAGATGCTGTGTGTGTGTCCTCTGTCCGTGGTACTGAATGAGCAGTGAGGTGCTGTGTGTCCGCTGTCTGTGGTGCTGAATGATCAGTGAGGTGCTGTGTGTCCTCTGTCCGTGGTGCTGAATGATCAGTGAGGTGCTGTGTGTCCTCTGTCCGTGGTGCTGAATGAGCAGTGACGTGCTGTGTGTCCTCTGTCCGTGGTGCTGAATGAGCAGTGAGGTGCTGTGTGTCCTCTGTCCGTGGTGCTGAATGAGCAGTGAGATGCTGTGTGTCCTCTGTCCGTGGTGCTGAATGAGCAGTGAGGTGCTGTGTGTCCTCTGTCCGTGGTGCTGAATGAGCCGTGAGGTGCTGTGTGTCCTCTGTCCGTGGTGCTGAATGAGCAGTCAGATGCTGTGTGTCCGCTGTCCGTGGTGCTGAATGAGCATTGAGGTGCTGTGTGTCCTTTGTCCGTGGTGCTGAATGAGCAGTGAGGTGCTGTGTGTCCTCTGTCCGTGGTGCTGAATGAGCAGTGAGGTGCTGTGTGTCCGCTGTCTGTGGTGCTGAATGATCAGTGAGGTGCTGTGTGTCCTCTGTCCGTGGTGCTGAATGAGCAGTGACGTGCTGTGTGTCCTCTGTCCGTGGTGCTGAATGAGCAGTGAGATGCTGTGTGTCCTCTGTCCGTGGTGCTGAATGAGCAGTGAGGTGCTGTGTGTCCTCTGTCCGTGGTGCTGAATGAGCAGTCAGATGCTGTGTGTCCTTGTCCGTGGTGCTGAATGAGCCGTGAGGTGCTGTGTGTCCTCTGTCCGTGGTGCTGAATGAGCAGTGAGGTGCTGTGTGTCCTCTGTCCGTGTGGTGCTGAATGAGCCGTGAGGTGCTGTGTGTCCTTTGTCCGTGGTGCTGAATGATCAGTGAGGTGCTGTGTGTCCTCTGTCCGTGGTGCTGAATGAGCAGTGATATGATGTGTGTTCGTGGTGTTGAAATGAGCATTGAGGTGCTGTGTGTCCTCTGTCCGTGGTGCTGAATGAGCAGTGAGATGATGTGTGTCCTCTGTCCGTGGTGCTGAATGAGCAGTGAGGTGCTGTGTGTCCTCTGTCCGTGGTGCTGAATGAGCCGTGAGGTGCTGTGTGTCCTCTGTCCGTGGTGCTGAATGATCATTGAGGTGCTGTGTGTCCTCTGTCCGTGGTGCTGAATGAGCAGTGAGATGATGTGTGTCCTCTGTCCGTGGTGCTGAATGAGCAGTGAGGTGCTGTGTGTCCTCTGTCCGTGGTGCTGAATGAGCCGTGAGGTGCTGTGTGTCCTCTGTCCGTGGTGCTGAATGATCATTGAGGTGCTGTGTGTCCTCTGTCCGTGGTGCTGAATGAGCAGTGAGGTGCTGTGTGTCCGCTGTCCGTGGTGCTGAATGATCATTGAGGTGCTGTGTGTCCTCTGTCTGTGGTGCTGAATGAGCAGTGAGGTGCTGTGTGTCCTCTGTCCGTGGTGCTGAATGATCAGTGAGGTGATGTGTGTCCTCTGTCTGTGGTGCTGAATGAGCAGTGATATGCTGTGTGTGTGTGTGTCCGCTGTCCATGGCGCTGAATGAGCAGTGAGATGCTGTGTGTCCTCTGTCCGTGGTGCTGAATGAGCAGTGAGGTGCTGTGTGTCCGCTGTCCAGTGGCGCTGAATGAGCAGTGAGGTGCTGTGTGTCCTCTGTCTGTGGTGCTGAATGATCAGTGAGATGCTGTGTGTCCGCTGTCCGTGGTGCTGAATGATCAGTGAGATGCTGTGTGTCCTCTGTCCATGGTGCTGAATGAGCAGTGAGGTGCTGTGTGTCGCTGTCCGTGGTGCTGAATGAGCAGTGAGGTGCTGTGTGTCCTCTGTCCATGGTGCTGAATGAGCAGTGAGGTGCTGTGTGTCCGCTGTCCGTGGCGCTGAATGAGCAGTGAGATGCTGTGTGTGTGTCCTCTGTCCGTGGTACTGAATGAGCAGTGAGGTGCTGTGTGTCCGCTGTCTGTGGTGCTGAATGATCAGTGAGATGCTGTGTGTCCGCTGTCCGTGGTGCTGAATGAGTAGTGAGATGCTGTGTGTCCTCCATGTGTGTCCTCCATGTCCGTGGCGCTGAATGAGCAGTGAGGTGCTGTGTGTCGCTGTCCGTGGTGCTGAATGAGCAGTGAGATGCTGTGTGTCCTCTGTCCGTGGCGCTGAATGAGCAGTGAGGTGCTGTGTGTCATCTGTCCGTGGTACTGAATGAGCAGTGAGGTGCTGTGTGTCCTCTGTCCGTGGTGCTGAATGATCAGTGAGGTGCTGTGTGTCCGCTGTCTGTGGTGCTGAATGAGCAGTGAGGTGCTTTGTGTCCTCTGTCCGTGGTACTGAATGATCAGTGAGGTGCTGTGTGTCCGCTGTCTGTGGTGCTGAATGAGCAGTGAGATGCTGTGTGTCCTCTGTCCGTGGCACTGAATGAGCAGTGAGGTGCTGTGTGTCCTCTGTCCGTGGTGCTGAATGAGCAGTGAGGTGCTGTGTGTCCTCTGTCCGTGGTGCTGAATGATCAGTGAGATGCTGTGTGTCCGCTGTCCATGGCGCTGAATGAGCAGTGAGGTGCTGTGTGTCCTCTGTCCGCGGTGCTGAATGAGCAGTGAGGTGCTGTGTGTCCTCTGTCCGTGGTGCTGAATGAGCAGTGAGAAGCTGTGTGTCCGCTGTCCGTGGTGCTGAATGAGCAGTGAGATGCTGTGTGTCCTCCATGTCCGTGGCGCTGAATGAGCAGTGAGGTGCTGTGTGTCCGCTGTCTGTGGTGCTGAATGATCAGTGAGCTGCTGTGTGTCCGCTGTCTGTGGCGCTGAATGATCAGTGAGATGCTGTGTGTCCGCTGTCTGTGGCGCTGAATGATCAGTGAGATGCTGTGTGTCCGCTGTCCGTGGTGCTGAATGAGCAGTGAGGTGCTGTGTGTCCTCTGTCCGTGGTGCTGAATGATCAGTGAGGTGATGTGTGTCCTCTGTCTGTGGTGCTGAATGAGCAGTGAGGTGATGTGTGTCCTCTGTCTGTGGTGCTGAATGAGCAGTGATATGCTGTGTGTGTGTGTGTCCGCTGTCCATGGCGCTGAATGAGCAGTGAGGTGCTGTGTGTCCTCTGTCCGTGGTGCTGAATGAGCAGTGAGGTGCTGTGTGTCCTCTGTCCATGGTGCTGAATGAGCAGTGAGGTGCTGTGTGTCCGCTGTCCGTGGCGCTGAATGAGCAGTGAGATGCTGTGTGTCCTCTGTCCGTGGTACTGAATGAGCAGTGAGGTGCTGTGTGTCCGCTGTCTGTGGTGCTGAATGATCAGTGAGATGCTGTGTGTCCGCTGTCCGTGGTGCTGAATGAGTAGTGAGATGCTGTGTGTCCTCCATGTCCGTGGCGCTGAATGAGCAGTGAGGTGCTGTGTGTCCGCTGTCTGTGGTGCTGAATGATAAGTGAGCTGCTGTGTGTCCGCTGTCTGTGGCGCTGAATGATCAGTGAGATGCTGTGTGTCCTCTGTCCATGGTGCTGAATGAGCAGTGAGGTGCTGTGTGTCGCTGTCCGTGGTGCTGAATGAGCAGTGAGGTGCTGTGTGTCCTCTGTCCATGGTGCTGAATGAGCAGTGAGGTGCTGTGTGTCCGCTGTCCGTGGCGCTGAATGAGCAGTGAGGTGCTGTGTGTCCTCTGTCCGTGGTGCTGAATGATCAGTGAGGTGCTGTGTGTCCTCTGTCCGTGGTGCTGAATGAGCAGTGACGTGCTGTGTGTCCTCTGTCCGTGGTGCTGAATGAGCAGTGAGGTGCTGTGTGTCCTCTGTCCGTGGTGCTGAATGAGCAGTGAGATGCTGTGTGTCCTCTGTCCGTGGTGCTGAATGAGCAGTGAGGTGCTGTGTGTCCGCTGTCTGTGGTGCTGAATGAGCCGTGAGGTGCTGTGTGTCCTCTGTCCGTGGTGCTGAATGAGCAGTCAGATGCTGTGTGTCCGCTGTCCGTGGTGCTGAATGAGCATGAGGTGCTGTGTGTCCTTTGTCCGTGGTGCTGAATGAGCAGTGAGGTGCTGTGTGTGTCCTCTGTCCGTGGTGCTGAATGAGCAGTGAGGTGCTCTGTGTCCGCTGTCTGTGGTGCTGAATGATCAGTGAGGTGCTGTGTGTCCTCTGTCCGTGGTGCTGAATGAGCAGTGACGTGCTGTGTGTCCTCTGTCCGTGGTGCTGAATGAGCAGTGAGATGCTGTGTGTCCTCTGTCCGTGGTGCTGAATGAGCAGTGAGGTGCTGTGTGTCCTCTGTCCGTGGTGCTGAATGAGCAGTCAGATGCTGTGTGTCCTTTGTCCGTGGTGCTGAATGAGCCGTGAGGTGCTGTGTGTCCTCTGTCCGTGGTGCTGAATGAGCAGTGAGGTGCTGTGTGTCCTCTGTCCGTGGTGCTGAATGAGCCGTGAGGTGCTGTGTGTCCTTTGTCCGTGGTGCTGAATGATCAGTGAGGTGCTGTGTGTCCTCTGTCCGTGGTGCTGAATGAGCAGTGATATGATGTGTGTTCGTGGTGTTGAATGAGCATTGAGGTGCTGTGTGTCCTCTGTCCGTGGTGCTGAATGAGCAGTGAGATGATGTGTGTCCTCTGTCCGTGGTGCTGAATGAGCAGTGAGGTGCTGTGTGTCCTCTGTCCGTGGTGCTGAATGAGCCGTGAGGTGCTGTGTGTCCTCTGTCCGTGGTGCTGAATGATCATTGAGGTGCTGTGTGTCCTCTGTCCGTGGTGCTGAATGAGCAGTGAGATGATGTGTGTCCTCTGTCCGTGGTGCTGAATGAGCAGTGAGTGTGCTGTGTGTCCTCTGTCCGTGGTGCTGAATGAGCCGTGAGGTGCTGTGTGTCCTCTGTCCGTGGTGCTGAATGATCATTGAGGTGCTGTGTGTCCTCTGTCCGTGGTGCTGAATGAGCAGTGAGGTGCTGTGTGTCCGCTGTCCGTGGTGCTGAATGATCATTGAGGTGGTGCTGTGTGTCCTCTGTCCGTGGTGGTGCTGAATGAGCAGTGAGGTGCTGTGTGTCCTCTGTCCGTGGTGCTGAATGAGCAGTGAGATGATGTGTGTCCTCTGTCCGTGGTGCTGAATGAGCAGTGAGGTGCTGTGTGTCCGCTGTCCATGGCGCTGAATGAGCAGTGAGGTGCTGTGTGTCCTCTGTCCGTGGTACTGAATGAGCAGTGAGGTGCTGTGTGTCCTCTGTCCGTGGTGCTGAATGAGCAGTGAGGTGCTGTGTGTCCTCTGTCCGTGGTACTGAATGAGCAGTGAGGTGCTGTGTGTCCTCTGTCCATGGTGCTGAATGAGCAGTGAGGTGCTGTGTGTCCTCTGTCCGTGGTGCTGAATGAGCAGTGAGGTGCTGTGTGTCCTCTGTCCGTGGTGCTGAATGAGCAGTGAGGTGCTGTGTGTCGCTGTCCGTGGTGCTGAATGAGCAGTGAGATGCTGTGTGTCCTCCATGTCCGTGGCGCTGAATGAGCAGTGAGGTGCTGTGTGTCATCTGTCCGTGGTACTGAATGAGCAGTGAGGTGCTGTGTGTCCTCTGTCCGTGGTGCTGAATGATCAGTGAGGTGCTGTGTGTCCGCTGTCTGTGGTGCTGAATGAGCAGTGAGGTGCTGTGTGTCCTCTGTCCGTGGTGCTGAATGATCAGTGAGGTGCTGTGTGTCCGCTGTCCGTGGCACTGAATGAGCAGTGAAGTGCTGTGTGTCCTCTGTCTGTGGTGCTGAATGAGCAGTGAGGTGCTTTGTGTCCTCTGTCCGTGGCACTGAATGAGCAGTGAGGTGCTGTGTGTCCGCTGTCCGTGGTGCTGAATGAGCAGTGAGGTGCTGTGTGTCCGCTGTCTGTGGTGCTGAATGAGCAGTGAGGTGCTGTGTGTCCTCTGTCCGTGGTGCTGAATGAGCAGTGAGGTGCTGTGTGTCCGCTGTCTGTGGTGCTGAATGATCAGTGAGGTGCTGTGTGTCCTCTGTCCGTGGTGCTGAATGAGCAGTGACGTGCTGTGTGTCCTCTGTCCGTGGTGCTGAATGAGCAGTGAGATGCTGTGTGTCCTCTGTCCGTGGTGCTGAATGAGCAGTCAGATGCTGTGTGTCCTTTGTCCGTGGTGCTGAATGAGCCGTGAGGTGCTGTGTGTCCTCTGTCCGTGGTGCTGAATGAGCAGTGAGGTGCTGTGTGTCCTCTGTCCGTGGTGCTGAATGAGCCGTGAGGTGCTGTGTGTCCTTTGTCCGTGGTGCTGAATGATCAGTGAGGTGCTGTGTGTCCTCTGTCCGTGGTGCTGAATGATCATTGAGGTGCTGTGTGTCCTCTGTCCGTGGTGCTGAATGAGCAGTGAGGTGCTGTGTGTCCGCTGTCCGTGGTGCTGAATGATCATTGAGGTGCTGTGTGTCCTCTGTCCGTGGTGCTGAATGAGCAGTGAGATGATGTGTGTCCTCTGTCCGTGGTACTGAATGAGCAGTGAGGTGCTGTGTGTCCTCTGTCCGTTGTGCTGAATGAGCAGTGAGGTGCTGTGTGTTCTCTGTCCTGTGCTGAATGAGCAGTGAGGTGCTGTTGTGTCGCTGTCCGTGGTGCTGAATGAGCAGTGAGATGCTGTGTGTCCTCCATGTCCGTGGCGCTGAATGAGCAGTGAGGTGCTGTGTGTCATCTGTCCGTGGTACTGAATGAGCAGTGAGGTGCTGTGTGTCCTCTGTCCGTGGTGCTGAATGATCAGTGAGGTGCTGTGTGTCCGCTGTCTGTGGTGCTGAATGAGCAGTGAGGTGCTGTGTGTCCTCTGTCCGTGGTGCTGAATGATCAGTGAGGTGCTGTGTGTCCGCTGTCCGTGGCACTGAATGAGCAGTGAAGTGCTGTGTGTCCTCTGTCTGTGGTGCTGAATGAGCAGTGAGGTGCTTTGTGTCCTCTGTCCGTGGCACTGAATGAGCAGTGAGGTGCTGTGTGTCCGCTGTCCGTGGTGCTGAATGAGCAGTGAGGTGCTGTGTGTCCTCTGTCCATGGCGCTGAATGAGCAGTGAGAAGCTGTGTGTCCGCTGTCCGTGGTACTGAATGAGCAGTGAGATGCTGTGTGTCCTCCATGTCTGTGGCGCTGAATGAGCAGTGAGGTGCTGTGTGTCCGCTGTCTGTGGTGCTGAATGATCAGTGAGATGCTGTGTGTCCTCTGTCCGTGGTGCTGAATGATCAGTGAGGTGCTGTGTGTCCGCTGTCCGTGGTGCTGAATGATCAGTGAGATGCTGTGTGTCCGCTGTCTGTGGTGCTGAATGATCAGTGAGATGCTGTGTGTCCGCTGTCTGTGGCGCTGAATGATCAGTGAGATGCTGTGTGTCCGCTGTCCGTGGTGCTGAATGAGCAGTGAGGTGCTGTGTGTCCTCTGTCCGTGGTGCTGAATGATCAGTGAGATGCTGTGTGTCCTCTGTCCGTGGTGCTGAATGAGCAGTGAGGTGCTGTGTGTCCTCTGTCCATGGTGCTGAATGAGCAGTGAGGTGCTGTGTGTCGCTGTCCGTGGTGCTGAATGAGCAGTGAGGTGCTGTGTGTCCTCTGTCCGTGGTGCTGAATGATCAGTGAGATGCTGTGTGTCCTCTGTCCGTGGCACTGAATGAGCAGTGAGGTGCTGTGTGTCCTCTGTCCGTGGTGCTGAATGAGCAGTGAGGTGCTGTGTGTCCTCTGTCCGTGGTGCTGAATGATCAGTGAGATGCTGTGTGTCCTCTGTCCGTGATGCTGAATGATCAGTGAGATGCTGTGTGTCCTCTGTCCGTGGTGCTGAATGAGCAGTGAGGTGCTGTGTGTCCTCTGTCCGTGGTGCTGAATGAGCCGTGAGGTGCTGTGTGTCCTCTGTCCGTGGTGCTGAATGAGCAGTGACATGATGTGTGTCCGCTGTCCGTGGTGCTGAATGAGCAGTGAGATGCTGTGTGTCCGTGGTGCTGAATGAGCAGTGAGGTGCTGTGTGTCCTCTGTCCGTGGTGCTGAATGAGCCGTGAGGTGCTGTGTGTCCTCTGTCCGTGGTGCTGAATGAGCAGTGACATGATGTGTGTCCTCTGTCCGTGGTGCTGAATTAGCAGTGAGGTGCTGTGTGTCCTCTGTCCGTGGTGCTGAATGAGCCGTGAGGTGCTGTGTGTCCTCTGTCCGTGGTGCTGAATGAGCAGTGACATGATGTGTGTCCTCTGTCCGTGGTGCTGAATTAGCAGTGAGGTGCTGTGTGTCCGCTGTCTGTGGTGCTGAATGAGCAGTGATATGCTGTGTGTGTGTCCGTGGTGCTGAATGATCAGTGAGATGCTGTGTGTCCGCTGTCTGTGGTGCTGAATGAGCAGTGAGGTGCTGTGTGTCCTCTGTCCGTGGTGCTGAATGAGCAGTGAGGTGCTGTGTGTCCGCTGTCCATGGCGCTGAATGAGCAGTGAGGTGCAGTGTGTCCGCTGTCCATGGTGCTGAATGAGCAGTGAGATGCTGTGTGTCCTCTGTCCGTGGTACAGAATGAGCAGTGAGGTGCTGTGTGTCCTCTGTCCGTGGTACTGAATGAGCAGTGAGGTGCTGTGTGTCCGCTGTCCATGGCGCTGAATGAGCAGTGAGGTGCTGTGTGTCCGCTGTCCATGGCGCTGAATGAGCAGTGACGTGCTGTGTGTCCGCTGTCTGTGGTGCTGAATGAGCAGTGAGGTGCTGTGTGTCTTCTGTCCGTGGTACTGAATGAGCAGTGAGGTGCTGTGTGTCCTCTGTCCGTGGTGCTGAATGAGCAGTGAGGTGCTGTGTGTCCGCTGTCTGTGGTGCTGAATGAGCAGTGAGGTGCTGTGTGTCCTCTGTCCGTGGTGCTGAATGAGCAGTGAGATGCTGTGTGTCCGTTGTCCGTGGTGCTGAATGAGCAGTGAGGTGCTGTGTGTCCGCTGTCCATGGCGCTGAATGAGCAGTGAGGTGCAGTGTGTCCGCTGTCCATGGTGCTGAATGAGCAGTGAGATGCTGTGTGTCCGCTGTCTGTGGCGCTGAATGATCAGTGAGATGCTGTGTGTCCTCTGTCCGTGGTGCTGAATGATCAGTGAGATGCTGTGTGTCCGCTGTCCGTGGTGCTGAATGAGCAGTGAGGTGCTGTGTGTCCTCTGTCTGTGGTGCTGAATGAGCAGTGATATGCTGTGTGTGTGCGCTGTCCATGGCGCTGAATGAGCAGTGAGGTGCTGTGTGTCCTCTGTCCGTGGTACTGAATGAGCAGTGAGGTGCTGTGTATCCTCTGTCCGTGGTACTGAATGAGCAGTGAGGCGCTGTGTGTCCTCTGTCCGTGGTGCTGAATGAGCAGTGAGGTGCTGTGTCCGCTGTCTGTGGTGCTGAATGATCAGTGAGATGCTGTGTGTCCTCTGTCCGTGGTGCTGAATGATCAGTGAGGTGCTGTGTGTCCGCTGTCTGTGGTGCTGAATGATCAGTGAGATGCTGTGTGTCCGCTGTCTGTGGTGCTGAATGATCAGTGAGGTGCTGTGTGTCCTCTGTCCGTGGTGCTGAATGAGCAGTGAGGTGCTGTGTGTCCGCTGTCTGTGGTGCTGAATGAGCAGTGAGGTGCTGTGTGTCCGCTGTCTGTGGTGCTGAATGATCAGTGAGGTGCTGTGTGTCCTCTGTCCGTGGTGCTGAATGAGCAGTGAGGTGCTGTGTGTCCTCTGTCCGTGGTACTGAATGAGCAGTGAGGTGCTGTGTGTCCTCTGTCCGTGGTACTGAATGAGCAGTGAGGTGCTGTGTGTCCCTTGTCCGTGGTACTGAATGAGCAGTGAGGTGCTGTGTGTCCTCTGTCCGTGGTGCTGAATGATCAGTGAGGTGATGTGTGTCCTCTGTCTGTGGCGCTGAATGATCAGTGAGATGCTGTGTGTCCTCTGTCTGTGGTGCTGAATGAGCAGTGAGGTGCTGTGTGTCCTCTGTCCGTGGCACTGAATGAGCAGTGAGGTGCTGTGTGTCCTCTGTCCGTGGTGCTGAATGAGCAGTGAGGTGCTGTGTGTCCTCTGTCCATGGCGCTGAATGAGCAGTGAGGTGCTGTGTGTCCTCTGTCCGTGGTGCTGAATGAGCAGTGAGGTGCTGTGTGTCCGCTGTCTTTGGTGCTGAATGAGCAGTGAGGTGCTGTGTGTCCTCTGTCCGTGGTGCTGAATGATCAGTGAGGTGCTGTGTGTCCTCTGTCCGTGGTGCTGAATGATCAGTGAGATGCTGTGTGTCCTCTGTCCGTGGTGCTGAATGAGCAGTGAGGTGCTGTGTGTCCGCTGTCTGTGGCGCTGAATGAGCAGTGAGAAGCTGTGTGTCCTCTGTCCGTGGTACTGAATGAGCAGTGAGGTGCTGTGTGTCCGCTGTCTGTGGTGCTGAATGAGCAGTGAGAAGCTGTGTGTCCTCTGTCCGTGGTGCTGAATGATCAGTGAGATGCTGTGTGTCCGCTGTCTGTGGCGCTGAATGAGCAGTGAGAAGCTGTGTGTCCTCTGTCCGTGGTGCTGAATGAGCAGTGAGAAGCTGTGTGTCCTCTGTCCGTGGTGCTGAATGATCAGTGAGATGCTGTGTGTCCGCTGTCTGTGGCGCTGAATGAGCAGTGAGAAGCTGTGTGTCCTCTGTCCGTGGTGCTGAATGATCAGTGAGGTGCTGTGTGTCCTCTGTCCGTGGTGCTGAATGAGCAGTGAGGTGCTGTGTGTCCTCTGTCCGTGGTGCTGAATGAGCAGTGAGGTGCTGCGTGTCCGCTGTCCGTGGTGCTGAATGAGCAGTGAGGTTCTCCTCTTCCTCTCATGAAAGGGATTTCGCTGTCTCTGTTCTGACATTCTTGTGGCATGTAACGAATTCACGGGGCGACTTTTCAGGGGTTTCTGCGGAGCCGGGTAAACAAGCTGCATTGCAGATGGTCGTTGGTTGATGAGCTGCTTCACGGCGTGACTTCACGGTGATATACTCGCTCTCGCTGTTACTGATGCCACGTCCTTTTTCTCAGTTTCAGTAACCTGGAATCTCTCAGCCTGCAGGTTATACAGAGAATAAGAAGCCGGTCTTTGTGCCAGTCCTGTTTTTATCCGTCGTAAAAGCTGATGTTTATTTAATACTTGCTTTATCCCACTGTATCTCTCTTGAAGAGCCGCCGGCTTCTCTCACCATAAAACGCCGGCATTCAGTGCAGGATGGATTAGAAATTCACATTTAGCTATCCTGATACAAATGTTTAATAAATACTTACTACTAATCCTGCGCAACCCCGACTAATGCTGCGCAACCCCGACTAATCCTGCGCAACTCCGACTAATGCTGCGCAACTCCTACTGATCCTGCGCAACTCCGACTAATCCTGCGCAACTCCGACTAATCCTGCGCAACTCCGACTAATCCTGCGCAACTCCATCTAATCCTGCGCAACCCCGACTAATCCGCCTGCGTAACTCCGACTAATCCTGCGCAACTCCGACTAATCCTGCGGAACTCCGACTAATCCTGCACAACTCCGTCTAATCCTGCGCAACTCCGACTAATCCCCCTGCGTAACTCCGACTAATCCTGCCCAACTCCGACTAATCCTGCGCAACTCCTACTGATCCTGCGCAACTCCTGCTAATCCTGCGCAACTCCGGCAAATCCTGCGCAACTCCCACTAATCCTGCGCAACTCCTACTAATCCTGAGCAACTCCTATTGATCCTGCGCAACTCCTACTATTCCTGCGCAACTCCTACTAATCCTGCGCAACTCCTGCTGATCCTGCGCAACTCCTACTAATCCTGCGCAACTCCTGCTGATCCTGCGCAACTCCTGCTAATCCTGCGCAACTCCTACTAATCCTGCGCAACTAAATCTAATCCTGGACAACTCCTGCTAATCCTGCTCAACTCCTACTGATCCTGCGCAACTAAATCTAATCCTGCACAACTACCTACTAATCCTGCGCAACTCCTACTAATCCTGCGCAACCCCTACTAATCCTGCGCAACTCCGACTAATCCTGCACAACTCCTACTGATCCTGCGCAACTCTTGCTAATCCTGCGCAACTCCTACTAATCCTGCGCAACTCCTACTAATCCTGCGCAACTCCTACTAATCCTGAGCAACTCCTATTGATCCTGCGCAACTCCTACTATTCCTGCGCAACTCCTACTATTCCTGCGCAACTCCTGCTGATCCTGCGCAACTCCTACTAATCCTGCGCAACTCCTGCTGATCCTGCGCAACTCCTGCTAATCCTGCGCAACTCCTACTAATCCTGCGCAACTAAATCTAATCCTGGACAACTCCTGCTAATCCTGCTCAACTCCTACTGATCCTGCGCAACTAAATCTAATCCTGCACAACTACCTACTAATCCTGCGCAACTCCTACTAATCCTGCGCAACCCCTACTAATCCTGCGCAACTCCGACTAATCCTGCACAACTCCTACTGATCCTGCGCAACTCTTGCTAATCCTGCGCAACGAGCTACTAATCCTGCGCAACTCCTACTAATCCTGCGCAACCCCTACTAATCCTGCGCAACTCCGACTAATCCTGCGCAACTCCGACTAATCCTGCACAACTCCGACTAATCCTGCGCAACCCCTACTAATCCTGCGCAACTCCGACTAATCCTGCGCAACTCCGTCTAATCCTGCGCAACTCCGACTAATCCTGCGCAACTCTGACTAATCCTGCGCAACTCCGACTAATCCTGCACAACTCCGACTAATCCTGCGCAACTCCGACTAATCCTGCGCAACTCCGTCTAATCCTGCGCAACTCCGACTAATCCCCCTGCATAACTCCGACTAATCCTGCGCAACTCCGTCTAATCCTGCGCAACTCCAACTAATACCCCTGCGTAACTCCGACTAATCCTGCGCAACTCCGACTAATCCTGCCCAACTCCAACTAATCCTGCGCAACTCCTACTGATCCTGCGCAACTCCTTCTAATCCTGCGCAACTCCGGCAAATCCTGCGCAACTCCCACTAATCCTGCGCAACTCCTACTAATCCTGCGCAACTCCTACTAATCCTGCGCAACTCCTACTAATCCTGCACAACTCCTGCTAATCCTGCGCAACGACCTACTAATCCTGCGCAACGACCTACTAATCCTGCGCAACTCCTACTAATCCTGCGCAACTCCTGCTAATCCTGCGCAACTACCTACTAATCCTGCGCAACGACCTACTAATCCTGCGCAACTCCTGCTAATCCTGCGCAACGACCTACTAATCCTGCGCAACGACCTACTAATCCTGCGCAACTCCTACTAATCCTGCGCAACTCCTACTAATCCTGCGCAACTCCTAATAATCCAGCGCAACTAAATCTAATCCTGCGCAACTAAATCTAATCCTGCACAACTCCTGCTAATCCTGCGCAACGACCTACTAATCCTGCGCAACTCCTACTAATCCTGCGCAACTCCTAATAATCCTGCGCAACTCCTAATAATCCTGCGCAACTAAGTCTAATCCTGCGCAACTAAAACTAATCCTGCACAACTCCTACTGATCCTGCGCAACTAAATCTAATCCTGCACAACTCCGACTAATCCTGTGCAACTCCTACTGATCCTGCGCAACTCCTACTAATCCTGCGCAACTCCTGCTGATCCTGCGCAACTCCTACTAATCCTGCGCAATGACCTACTAATCCTGCGCAACTCCTGCTAATCCTGCGCAACGACCTACTAATCCTGCGCAACTCCTACTAATCCTGCGCAACTCCTACTAATCCTGCGCAACTAAATCTAATCCTGGACAACTCCTGCTAATCCTGCTCAACTCCTACTGATCCTGCGCAACTAAATCTAATCCTGCACAACTCCGACTAATCCTGCTCAACTCCTACTAATCCTGCGCAACTAAATCTAATCCTGCACAACTCCTACTGATCCTGCGCAACTAAATCTAATCCTGCACAACTCCGACTAATCCTGTGCAACTCCTACTGATCCTGCGCAACTCTTGCTAATCCTGCGCAACGACCTACTAATCCTGCGCAACTCCTACTAATCCTGCGCAACTCCTACTAATCCTGCGCAACTCCTGCTAATCCTGCGCAACGACCTACTAATCCTGCGCAACTCCTACTAATCCTGCGCAACTGCTGCTAATCCTGCGCAACGACCTACTAATCCTGCGCAACGACCTACTAATCCTGCGCAACTCCTGCTAATCCTGCGCAACGACCTACTAATCCGGCGCAACTCCTACTAATCCTGCGCAACTCCTAATAATCCTGCGCAACTAAATCTAATCCTGCGCAACTAAATCTAATCCTGCGCAACTCCTACTAATCCTGCGCAACTCCTGCTAATCCTGCGCAACGACCTACTAATCCTGCGCAACTCCTACTAATCCTGCGCAACTCCTGCTAATCCTGCGCAACGACCTACTAATCCTGCGCAACGACCTACTAATCCTGCGCAACTCCTGCTAATCCTGCGCAACGACCTACTAATCCTGCGCAACTCCTACTAATCCTGCGCAACTCCTACTAATCCTGCACAACTCCTAATAATCCTGCGCAACTAAATCTAATCCTGCGCAACTAAATTTAATCCTGCGCAACTCCTGCTAATCCTGCGCAACTCCTGCTAATCCTGCGCAACGACCTACTAATCCTGCGCAACTCCTGCTAATCCTGCGCAACGACCTACTAATCCTGCGCAACTCCTACTAATCCTGCGCAACTCCTAATAATCCTGCGCAACTAAATCTAATCCTGCGCAACTAAATCTAATCCTGCACAACTCTGACTAATCCTGCGCAACGACCTACTAATCCTGCGCAACTCCGGCTAATCCTGCGCAACTCCTGCTAATCCTGCGCAACGACCTACTAATCCTGCGCAACGACCTACTAATCCTGCGCAACTCCTGCTAATCCTGCGCAACGACCTACTAATCCTGCGCAATGACCTACTAATCCTGCGCAACTCCTACTAATCCTGCGCAACTCCTAATAATCCTGCGCAACTAAAACTAATCCTGCACAACTCCTGCTAATCTGCGCAACTAAATCTAATCCTGCGCAACTCCTACTAATCCTGCGCAACTCCTACTAATCCTGCGCAACTCCTGCTAATCCTGCGCAACGACCTACTAATCCTGCGCAACGACCTACTAATCCTGCGCAACTCCTGCTAATCCTGCGCAACGACCTACTAATCCTGCGCAACTCCTACTAATCCTGCGCAACTCCTACTAATCCTGCACAACTCCTAATAATCCTGCGCAACTAAATCTAATCCTGCGCAACTAAATTTAATCCTGCACAACTCTGACTATTCCTGCGCAACTCCTGCTAATCCTGCGCAACGACCTACTAATCCTGCGCAACTCCTGCTAATCCTGCGCAACAACCTACTAATCCTGCGCAACTCCTACTAATCCTGCGCAACTCCTAATAATCCTGCGCAACTAAATCTAATCCTGCGCAACTCCTACTAATCCTGCGCAACTCCTACTAATCCTGCGCAACTCCTGCTAATCCTGCGCAACGACCTACTAATCCTGCGCAACGACCTACTAATCCTGCGCAACTCCTGCTAATCCTGCGCAACGACCTACTAATCCTGCGCAACTCCTACTAATCCTGCGCAACTCCTACTAATCCTGCACAACTCCTAATAATCCTGCGCAACTAAATCTAATCCTGCGCAACTAAATTTAATCCTGCGCAACTCCTGCTAATCCTGCGCAACTCCTGCTAATCCTGCGCAACGACCTACTAATCCTGCGCAACTCCTGCTAATCCTGCGCAACTCCTGCTAATCCTGCGCAACGACCTACTAATCCTGCGCAACTCCTACTAATCCTGCGCAACTCCTAATAATCCTGCGCAACTAAATCTAATCCTGCGCAACTAAATCTAATCCTGCGCAACTAAATCTAATCCTGCGCAACTAAATCTAATCCTGCACAACTCTGACTAATCCTGCGCAACGACCTACTAATCCTGCGCAACTCCTACTAATCCTGCGCAACTCCTAATAATCCTGCGCAACTAAATCTAATCCTGCGCAACTAAATCTAATCCTGCGCAACTAAATCTAATCCTGCGCAACTAAATCTAATCCTGCACAACTCTGACTAATCCTGCGCAACGACCTACTAATCCTGCGCAACTCCGGCTAATCCTGTGCAACTCCTGCTAATCCTGCGCAAAGCTGCGGCCAGGAGACAAATGGAAAATCCCCATAAAAGGATTTCCATAACCAGCACTTTGTAAAATGTTTTTATGTGGGTTTCTTTGTGTTTTTGTGGGTTGATCCAATACGTGCGTTGTATGCGGGGGTGTCCGGGTATTTATATTGTCAGGAATCCGGGTGGGATTGGTTAATATTTGGGTGGGGGTTCAGGGTCTCCGCGCCGCTCTCAGCCTCTCCAGGTGGGTCTTTGTTTCGTTTTTTTGTTATTTTTAAACACAAATCATTCGATACATTATTTTATATATTGATATTATTGTTTCTTTTTCTCGGGGAGATCCTGCGACGTTCAGAAAGTTCCGGCAAATCGAGCCCTTTTACTTTCGGTGCGTTTCATTTTAATTTCCACATTTTCTATGAAAATCTTTTCCTCCTATGTAACATTAATGCGTCATTAATGCGTGGCTTTCATCTGGCTTTATTTCACACGGGGCCCCTGGAGACACCGGCTTATACAGTCACCGGTTATGGCGTATGACTGGTTATCGCTCCTCATAGTCTGATTTTATGGCAGACGGGGCGGCCATTACTTTATTATCATCTGCATATTCTGATGTCTGACCTTAGGATGAACTCTGCTCTGATTGGCTGTCTGACATTTTTAGCCAATCACAAGCCTTCCAAGTGTCATCTTTCAGCCACAATTTGGAACCTGATTCTCGGATTAATATCCCGACATCCGGCTTCCATCTGGCACCGGGAGGACGAGCGATAAAATCGACATCTATACAGCAAACGCATTTGCTTGGAAATACGCGTCTGTGCCGACCATCAAGACTTACAGAGGTGACCACATCTTGTCCTGTCACTTTAACTAGCATAGACATGGCAATACATGAGACTCTACACCCCCAAAACACCCCCAAAACAGCTCCCTAATCACCCCCAAAACAGCTCCCTAAACACCCCCAAAACACCCCCTAAACACTCCCAAAACAACCAAATCAGAAAGCGAAAACAGAAAAAAAAGCGATAAACCGGACTTCCTGATACAAATGCTTCATCAGCTCCACCTACTGTCTGTTTTGGAAAGTGCACCCATACAATGCCCATACCCATTCGTCAGTCATTCTATGAGATAACGCTCCCGTATTCGCCGGTGTTTTGGTGAAGGCGTCTGCAGACATTACTTCCCCCAGGACTCACTCAGGTCTGTAGCGTAAATCACAATGTGCTTTAATCTGGAGCGCGACATTCGAGCCGTATTACAAGCCTGGTTTAAACATAATCAGTAATCTCAGCACCACAGACACACACACAGCACCTCACTGATCATTCAGCACCACAGACACACACACAGCACCTCACTGATCATTCAGCACCACGGACACACACACAGCACCTCACTGATCATTCAGCACCGCGGACACACACACAGCACCTCACTGATCATTCAGCACCACGGACACACACGCAGCATCTCACTGATCATTCAGCACCGCAGACAAACACACAGCACCTCACTGATCATTCAGCACTGCGGACACACACACAGCACCGCACTGATCATTCAGCACCGCAGACACACACACATCACCTCACTGATCATTCAGCACCGTGGACACACACACAGCACCTCACTGATCATTTAGCACCGCAGACACACACATAGCACCTCACTGATCATTCAGCACCGCAGACACACACACAGCACCTCACTAATCATTCAGCACTGCGGACACACACACACAACACCTCACTGATCATTCAGCACCGCGGACACACACACAGCACCTCACTGATCATTCAGCACCGCAGACACACACACATCACCTCACTGATCATTCAGCACCGCAGACACACACACATCACCTCACTGATCATTCAGCACCGCGGACACACACACAGCACCTCACTGATCATTTAGCACCGCAGACACACACACAGCACCTCACTGATCATTCAGCACCACAGACACACACGCAGCACCTCACTCATCATTCAGCACCACGGACACACACGCAGCACCTCACTGACGGTCCTGATGTAGGAGCTGCACTTCCTGTAATGTTTCTGGAAATCTGGTGACTTGTTAAATGTTAATGTTTAGTGAATTTTCCCTTTATTGGCCGCGTTCACATTGTAAGGGAGCGCGTGAATAACGGGGCGCGACGCGTCACCCCCCCCCGATACAGGGGAAGGTTTCTCGGTGCAGGCAGCATCGCTCTGGTCTCTGTCAGGATCTTGATGAGATTTGAGAAAAACCCTCTAACCAAATTAATCACCGGCAGCGCTGCCGGCTGTGAGCTGGTCCGAGGCTCCCGCAGGCTCCAGGAATTATTCTGCCGGAAACGTGTGCGGCTTGCAAGAAGACTCGCGCCTCCCGAGCACCTATACTGCCTCCTCATACAGGGACAGATAGGGGCTGATTCACTAAACCAGGACACGTGACGCACCGACATACTGTCTGTGCCAAAATAACTGCTTTAAAAAAAAAACGAATCTCCAGTTTCATCGTTTTCTCCTAAAAGCTGCAAAATCGCGTCCCGTTCACTTAAAGACCAGATGAGTCACCGTGTAACCCCAGCTCAGCGCGGCACGTGCTCTCTGTGTGTCTTCTTACGCGTCCTGTATTAACAACGCAATCTAAGTCACGATACAAAGGCGCTCGTTATATCTACCTATAGAGTCGCATAAGACACGGTGCCGCGCTCACCCGCTCCGCGCTCACCCGTTACGCGCTCACCCGCTCCGCGCTCACCCGCTCACCTGCTCCGCGCTCACCCGCTCCGCGCTCACCTGCTCCGCGCTCACCCGCTCACCTGCTCCGCGCTCACCCGCTCCGCGCTCACCCGCTCCACACTCACCCGCTCCACACTCACCCGCTCCGCGCTCACCCGCTCACCTGCTCCACGCTCACCCGCTCCGCGCTGACCCGCTCCACGCTCACCCGCTCCACACTCACCCGCTCCACACTCACCCGCTCCACACTCACCCGCTCCGCGCTCACCGCTCCGCGCTCACCTGCTCCGCGCTCACCCGCTCACCTGCTCCGCGCTCACCCGCCGCTCCGCGCTCACCCGCTCCGCGCTCACCCGCTCACCTGCTCCACGCTCACACCGCTCCGCGCTCACCCGCTCACCTGCTCCACGCTCACACCGCTCCGCGCTGACCCGCTCCACGCTCACACCGCTCCACACTCACCCGCTCCACACTCACCGCTCCACACTCACCCGCTCCGCGCTCACCCGCTCACCTGCTCCACGCTCACCCGCTCCGCGCTGACCCGCTCCACGCTCACCCGCTCCACGCTCACCCGCTCCACGCTCACCCGCTCCACGCTCACCCGCTCCACGCTCACCTGCTCCACGCTCACCCGCTCCGCGCTGACCCGCTCCACGCTCACCCGCTCCACGCTCACCCGCTCCACGCTCACACCGCTCCGCGCTCACCGCTCACCTGCTCCACGCTCACCCGCTCCACGCTCACCCGCTCCACACTCCCCCACTCCACACTCACCCGCTCCGCACTCCCCCACTCCACACTCACCCGCTCCGCACTCATCCACTCACCTGCTCCGCGCTCACCCGTTATCCTCATGTAAAGGCAGAATGCGCGCCGCGCCGGCTCTACGATGGACGCCGAGGTCACAGGTTCCTTCTGCGGTTTTTCAATACCACGGTTTCACGGTAAGACAATGGGGTCCGGGAGACGGTTAAGGTTTTTCTCGGCTATTAAAGTCGCCAGGTCTGATCACTCGTTGGCTTTTTATGGCAGATTATGGAATACGAGCCGGTATGCTCCTCGCGGTCAGGGGGGGGCGTCACTCTGTAAGTCAAGGGCGTTGGAGAAACTCAACTCATGGGCAGGATTGTGGATCTGAGAGTCGCATGTCACCTTTCCACCATTTTTGTTTCATTTTGTGACGCACGTTGGGGTTGTTGTGTTGTGTAGTTTTTTTAGGGTTCTGTTATCATTTTTTAGACCGTGGTCTTCTCCATATTTTCACATGTTTTTAATATGTAACATTTTCCTCGGCTGATCGGGACCACTTGACATTTTTATCCGGGTGACCGTCTCGTATTAGTCACCCTTTCAATCCACGTCATTACACCGACGTCTCGACAATGATAAACCCAAAGTATACGTGAACAAAGCTGTGACGGGACGGCCCAACGTTTATTTGCATTTATCTTTCCCTGCTCTGTGTATTGGGTGGTGTGTCGTGTGGTGTATCGGGTGATGTGTCGTGTGGTGTATTGGGTGGTGTGTCATGTGATGTGTCGTGTAATGTGTCGTGTGGTGTGTCGGGTGGTGTGTCGGGTGTTGTGTCGTGTGATGTGTGATGTGTGGTGTATCGGGTGGTGTGTCGTGTGATGTGTCGTGTGATGTGGTTTGTCGTGTGATGTGGTGTGTCGTGTGATGTGTCGTGTGATGTGTTGTGTCGTGTGATGTGTGGTGTATCGGGTGGTGTGTGATGTGTCGTGTGATGTGTCGTGTGTCGTGTGGTGTATCGGGTGATGTGTCGTGTGGTGTATCGGGTGGTGTGTCGTGTGGTGTGTCGGGTGATGTGTTGTGTGGTGTATCGGGTGGTGTGTTGTGTGCTGTGCTGTGCTGTTGTCAAAGTGTATATTGATATGTTACAGTTACAAGTTGTTATAAAGCACTAACAAGTTCCATAGCGCTGTGCAATGGATAAGACAGGATAATACGTGCATGCAAGTTGCAGTCACAGAACAGTAGGAGAGGACCCTGCTAAAGAGCTTGCGATCTAAACTTTTGTCTGCTTCCACCCCTCCCCCCTGTAAATCATGGATTCCTTTGTCTTCACATGCTTCCATCATCCCACAGCTCCCCCCAGCACCAAGTCACTCAGATGATTGTTATCTGACTCCAGCCATTGTTCCTCTGCTGGGCGTGTTTCCATTGTTTCTGTACCTTCCCCCGTGTGTGTGTTTTTCCTATTCTAAAGTGAAAATAAAAATCCGTCTCCATTTGGATTTTGAATCTGCAGACCTCCTCACAGTTTATGTGTCGTCTACTCTGTGCGGGTACGAATATCTCCTGGGTTCAGCGGAAAGGGACGCCTGGGTGTTACCAGGATCCGTAACAAAAGCGATTAAGGAAAAAATAACACAATCTTGGTTTTCTTAAAATATCGGATTTGTAAAAACTCCCGGAATTTTCCCTCTTTTCTTGTTTCTCCAACGTCATAAAGCTCAGTGTGAGCCGTGACCAAGAGCCGGACACCGAACCACAACATCAATGTCTTCAGACGAATTGTGAACCAGCTGAGCCTTTGCAAAACATCGGATGAATGGCATCATTGTATCCTGGGCCAGGTTGTGGTGGAGCCTCATAACACATCACATGTTTCTGGGAACGTCCTGTGAGAAGACACACAAATATATGGTTTCTGGATACAACCGAGCTCTGAAGTCCTTCCGTTTGTCTGATTTCTTCCTGGGAGCTTTTGGTAGAAGTCCATGGTCTTCTCCTTACTCCCCATTGACTTCTGGAATGGGTTTGGGTGCTCCTGTCTCCTGTGTTGGTATTTTATCTCCATGGCAGGACATGGCATCAATGAGGATCCTCATGCACCATCACGCTAAGCAATCTCTGAGTGTTTCATGAGGTTGGTCCTCAAGAAACTCAGCCTGTACTGGAGGTCATGTTGGGCTGGGCCATCTGTGCTGCCCGAAAGCCTGAGGAGCTTCAGTCAGAGCAGCAATGGAAGAGTCCTATCCATGGTAAGAAGAGGCAGGAATAGGTTGGGGTCTTGGCTGAGTTATGAGATTCCATACCTGTGTGACTTCAGGTTAAACACCGGCAGTGACCCTGACCGGGCTTGTGCTATGTGCGCCACATGTGGGGAATTGCTCCTCTTCGAGAGAGGGAGCGATACCGGAGAGCCAAAACTTGCCCCGGCAACCTGATGTAAGGCAGGGAGCGATACCGAAGAGCCGAAACTTGCCCCGGCAACCTGATGTAAGGCAGGGAGCGATACCGGAGAGCCAAAACTTGCCCCGGCATCCTAATGTAAGGCAGGGATCAGGGAGCGATACCGGAGAGCCGAAACTTGCCCCGGCAACCTGATGTAAGGCAGGGAGCGATACCGGAGAGCCGAAACTTGCCCCGGCAACCTGATGTAAGGCAGGGAGCGATACCGGAGAGCCGAAACTTGCCCCGGCAACCTGATGTAAGGCAGGGAGCGATACCGGAGAGCCGAAACTTGCCCCGGCAACCTGATGTAAGGCAGGGAGCGATACCGGAGAGCCAAAACTTGCCCCGACATCCTGATGTAAGGCAGGGATCAGGGAGCGATACCGGAGAGCCGAAACTTGCCCCGGCATCCTGATGTAAGGCAGGGAGCGATACCAGAGAGCCGAAACTTGCCCCGGCAACTTGATGTAAGGCAGGGATCAGGGAGCGATACCGGAGAGCCGAAACTTGCCCCGGCAACCTGATGTAAGGCAGGGAGCGATACCAGAGAGCCGAAACTTGCCCCGGCAACTTGATGTAAGGCAGGGATCAGGGAGCAATCAATAAAGCACTGAGGAGTCGGGACGTAATTCAATCAGCGTCGCGGAGAGGAGCGGGAGACGCGGCTAAAATCGAGTCCGGATCCTGCACGTCTGCTCATCGTTTTCACGGAGAAGGCGCCCCGAGACGCCGGCGTCGGAGAATCCCATTCAAAGGATCACAAATTGCCAAACGCCGGGCCCTGGGAGAGGAAGGAATGGTTCAGGGAGACGGCGAAGAAAAGTCACTTTGCTGCACAAATGAGATTGTATGCGGCAGAACGATGAATACATTTACACCCCGTCCACGAGCGCCGTCCCTGAAGCAGGGAAAAACTGACAGCACGTCTGTCCCATCGCACCGCACTTACCAAGAATTTATTATCCGGCGACGGCAACATATATTTATACACAAATCCACAGCCACCATGTGACAACAAGCCTCCTTATTACCCGAGCGGTGAGACACGCGGGGGTTAATACCAGCCTGTACCGAGACTGAGCGCCACTGCCTGTGTGTCTGTCGCTGCCTGTCTGTCTGTCACTGCCTGTCACTGCCTGTGTGTCTGTCACTGCCTGTGTGTCACTGCCTGTGTGTCACTGCCTGTGTGTCACTGCCTGTTTGTCTGTCACTGCCTGTGTGTCTGTCACTGCCTGTCTGCCTGTCTGTCTGTCACTGCCTGTGTGTCACTGCCTGTGTGTCTGTCACTGCCTGTGTGTCACTGCCTGCATGTGTGTCACTGCCTGCATGTGTGTCACTGCCTGCCTGTGTGTCGCTGCCTGCCTGTCTGTCGCTGCCTGCCTGTCTGTCGCTGCCTGTCTGCCTCTGCCTGTCTGCCTCTGCCTGTCTGTCGCTGCCTGCCTGTCACTGCCTGCGTGTCACTGCCTGTCTGCCACTGCCTGTCTGTCACTGCCTGCCTGTCTGTTGCTGCCTGTCTGTTGCTGCCTGTCTGTCGCTGCCTGTCTGCCTCTGCCTGTCTGTTGCTGCCTGCCTGTCACTGCCTGCGTGTCACTGCCTGTCTGCCACTGCCTGCCTGTCTGTCGCTGCCTGTCTGTCACTGCCTGCCTGTGTGTCACTGACTGCCTGTCTGTCGCTGCCTGTCTGCCTCTGCCTGTCTGTCGCTGCCTGTCTGCCTCTGCCTGTCTGTCGCTGCCTGTCTGTCGCTGCCTGTCTGTCTGTGATTGATACATAGGGGTACACACACTGAGTGGGCAGATCATTATGACTTTTTTCAGCAAATTAGTTATAATTTGGCGCTGAAGTTGCTAGAGGGTCAGACCATTATAAATAGGGAAGCAGGTTGTTTACCGCGACAGTAGAAGTGCTTTTCTTCTGAAGATTTGGGTAAACAACACGATTTAACAGCCTTTGAACGTGGGATGATTGTTGGCGCTCGGAGCCATGGAGCGAGTATCAGCAAAACAACATAATTGGTTAAATGTTCAAGAGCAGCTGTTGTTAAAGTGTTTAAAGACTGGACTGCGCTAATGCATGTGGGGTGCTGCGCTATTGCATGTGGGTGCTGCTCTAATGCATGTGGGGTGC
Source organism: Leptobrachium leishanense (assembly GCA_009667805.1). Classification (NCBI taxonomy): domain Eukaryota; kingdom Metazoa; phylum Chordata; class Amphibia; order Anura; family Megophryidae; genus Leptobrachium; species Leptobrachium leishanense. The sequence goes on from CM019074.1 coordinate 107,006,111, forward strand.
TGCGCTAATGCATGTGGGGCGCATTAGAGCAGCACCCCGCATGCAATAGGGCAGCACCCCACATGCAATAGCGCAGAACCCCACATGCATTAGCGCAGCACCCCACATGCATTAGCGCAGCACCCCACATGCATTAGAGCAGCACCCCACATGCATTAGCGCATCACCCCACATGCATTAGCACAACACCCCACATGCAATAGCGCAGCACCCCACATGCATTAGCACAACACCCCACATGCATTAGCGCAGCACCCCACATGCATTAGAGCAGATGAGATTATTCGAGTCGGCCAATAGGAGACAGGCGTTGCGCGGTGGGGCCTTCACTATCACTTTACGGCCGCTTCAACTTGTCATAAATGTATACATATTTTTTAATGGTTTTTGGTTCTATTCCCGTTATTTAGATTGGTGAGAGACAGACCGTGTCATTCCAGGGAATGTCGCTGGAGGCGGGGCCAGAGACCAGGAGCCGCAGGGTTTTTTGCTGTCGTCGTGCCATATTGGGGCCACTTATTGAAATTTGGCGTTTTTGGCCGCTTTATGGCTCTATTACATTCTTTGCGCAAAAAAGCTTGCGCAGCGCGTTAAATTGTGCGTTAAACGATAACGCGCGTAAATTAACGCTGGTATTACAATCCTCACACATTTTTTCATCCGTCAAAAAATAACGAGCATAAAAAAGACACGCAGAAACGCACGAGCATTAATGTTGTGCGCAGAAATCAGTGTGCAGACTGTTTTTTCACGCGATTCAGCCAATCAGAATTAAGAACCACAATTGTCTCCGGTTCAGTTTTTCCGCCTGTCAAAATCAATCTGCGCATATATGCTGCAGCAATAATGAAAACACGCACAGCCTCTCTATTGTTTGGGTATGTGTAGAATGTGTAACTATACTGCGCTGTATTTTTTTTCGTGCCGGTGTATTTGGGTTCGGCAGGACGTTCAGATTTGCCGTTAACACCAGCTTTTAAAAGATGTCAAAATTATGCGCGCAAACGCTGTGCGTTAAAAACTGCGCATAGATTGTAATACCATCCGCGTAACGGCGCATTTGCGCTCACAATGTTAAGTATAGGACGCGCGCAGTACATTAGGTTCGCGCAGGTTCACCCGCGGTAGACGTTAACGCACATTTTTTTGCACGGACATTGTGGTACGATGTTCTGCGCAAAGTGTTTTGCGCTCGCGTTAAGATTTGCGTTGGCCCTTCGTATCGCAGGAAGTCGCTCTTTTCCTCCAGTCATTGCATTTTTTAAATATTCCTCTGCACCCCATTAACCCTTAAAGTGCCGTCTGGTCTTCCGGATCAGTCACAGACCCTCCATATTGGTTTCGCGCGGGTTCCTGTGCCTGGATGCCTCGCGCGGCCTCACGATAGACGCAGCGGTCATTGCAAGACGCGGCAGCCGTAAGCCGCGTCGCCTCCGGTCAGGGGGGAGGGAATAATATCGCTGCGTTGGAGGGGGATCAGGTTTCTCGCCCCGCGGGGCGCTGCCTCCAATTTTTCCAGCTAAATGGCCGGGTGTTTATTTCGTATTTTCTGGACTCGGCTTTAAATGGATTTTTCCGGGTCCTCCCGCCTCGCGCTCCGCTGATTGCATTCCGTTCTGCGGATTTGTGGAATATTGGGTGACCTGCACGGCGAGGCCATTAGCACAGCGCCGGGCGGCACGAATCATAGAGGGGGGGCAGCTCTGCTTCTCATGGTGGAAATACACAGGTGAATGGGACGGAGGGACACTGAATCAACGTGCGTATGTACAGGCTGCCCTCTGCGTCGGCACATACATCCTGCAGACACGCTGTGTGTCAGGGTGTCACAATGGTGTGCGCACACTGCACTGACCGTGTACAGTACAGGGTAAAACGCCAGCGCCTGCATCAAGCAGCTGCAACATATACTAAATGTATCCGTGGGTCGTGTGTGCAGCGGCACCCTACACTCTGGGGGGCCGCACCACCGCTGACACCCTCTATGTGATAAAAAGTGTCCACCCTTCTATCCGGGGGAGATGAGGTGTCTAACGGGGGGGGGGGCGAGAGGGGTCAGGGGTGTCTAACGGGGGGGGGCGAGAGGGGTCAGGGGTGTCTAACAGAGGGGGCAAGAGGGGTCAGGGGTGTCTAATAGTTGGGCGAGAGGGGTCAGGGGGTGAGAGGGGTCAGGGGTGTCTAACAGGGGGGCGAGAGGGGTCAGGGGTGTCTAACGGGGGGCGAGAGGGGTCAGGGGTGTCTAATGGGGGGGCGAGAGGGGTCAGGGGTGTCTAACGGGGGGCGAGAGGGGTAAGGGGTGTCTATCGGGGGCGAGAGGGGTCAGGGGTGTCTAACGGGGGCAGAGGGGTCAGGGATGTCTACTGGGGGAAAAAGGGGGTCAGGGGTGTCTAACAGTGGGGGGGAGAGGGGTCAGGGGTGTCTTAACAGAGGAGGCAGATGGGTCAGGGGTGTCTAACGGAGGGGTCAGAGGGGACAGGGGTGTCTAACGGAGGGGTCAGAGGGGACAGGGGTGTCTAACGGAGGAGGCAGAGGGGTCAGGGGTGTCTAACGGGGGAGGTGGGAAGATCTGGGGGTCACTGTGTGTGATAAAGGTGAAGTATAAGCAGTGGTGGCTAGACATGTGCATTCGTTTTAATACTAAAACGATTTAGTCCAAATTTTGGGATAATTTAGCTTTCGTATGACTCAAGAGATACGAAACTGCTCAGTACAAAAAAACGAAAGAAACTAAAATAAGATGCACTACATTTTAGTTTCAGTCCTTTTTGTGATATTACATTGAGTGAAGGAGACCAGCAATGAAGAGCGCAACATCGCAAAGCTACAGAAAAGGTTTGTATGTGTAATCCTTCCCGACCCCTACCCGAAAATCTGACAGTGATAGGCACAGACAGCCAGCACAGGAGAGGAAACCTTTACTTAACCCTTGCATGTCTATGAGGCAGACGAGATGATAAAAGCAGCTGGAGAAGGAAAACATTCAAATAAATCACACTGAAAGCTAAAGACAGAGGAGGGCTGGATAGTAAAAACCCCTTTATAACCAGCAGCGCTGGGAGAAGAGAGGGACTTTATAAAACGTGTGTTATCTCCCCTCCCGCTCTGCATAATAGGGGCTTAGGTCTGATACATTTTATATTATCCAAGGAAGCACTATCCCCTTTCCTCATCTATAATACACGTTTTATATAAAGTCCCTCTCTTCTCCCAGTGCTGCTTGTTATAAAGGTTTTTTTTACGTCTGATACATTTAGTATCCAGCTCTCACAGTTACTCTGTCATTATGAGCCTTCAGTGTGATTTATTTGAATGTTTTCCCTGGATTTAAAGTGCTTTATTTTATTATAAAAATAAATTTGCACCAGTCATCTCTTCTCTGAGCTTTCAGACTGATTTACGTTAATATTTTCCCTCTCCCCTGCTTTTATATTCCCGTGTCTCCCCCACAGAGATACAAAGTTTAGGTAAAAGTGCCCTCTCCTGTGCTGGATAAGCATTGCATTCCGAAGTTCTGCACCCTCCACATGCCAATGTGCCAATACAGTAGGATGTTCTATACAGAGAGGGGCATTAATTAATGCAGGAGGATGTTCTATACATTATACAGAGAAGGGTATTAATGCAGGAGGATGTTATATACAGAGATGGACATTAATTAATTCAGGAGGATGTTCTAGATATTATACAGAGAGGGTCATTAATGCAGGTGGATGTTGTATACATTATACAGAGAAGGGTATTAATTAATGCAGGAGGATGTTCTATACATTATACAGAGAGGAGCTTTTTTTTAGCCCTTTAAATCCAGTGGCTGTGAGCTCTGAGATCGGCTGCTTGTTATATTATCTCTCAGTACAATGTATCAGGCTCAGCTGTTACAGTAACTGACTGTAACAGCGCTGAGAGTTTCAGTAAAACAAGGAAATAATATTGTTCTAACCTCTTATATATGAAAATATTATTTACTAGTTTTACTGAAACTCTGAGCGCTGTGATGAGCAGCAGTCAGTTACTGTAACAGCTTTTCCTGACACATTGTGCTGAGAGTGAGAGATACTGTACCAATCAGTTATCTCAGCCCTCTGAGGAGCCACTACAATAGTAATTGTATCCACTGGTTTTCGGATGAATGAAATTAGTTTTCATACTCAAGAACTGAAAAGAATTTCTTTAGTAACTAAATAAATTGCATTTTAGGACTAATCCATTAGTTCAAAACAAAATTTTGTGCTGTGCACATGTCTAGTGGTGGCTTTGAAAACATGACAAGAGGCCCAAACAAGTTTCCAACCCAGGACCCCTCACACGCTAGAGGCAGTCCTGCGCTAAAGACATGCTCCGCACACGCCGGTGCGCTGTCTGGCGGTGATGGGAGTTGCACCAGGTGGCACTGAGTGCTGCCGGGCGATTTGTCGCAGAGGTTGTTCTCGTTTTGTCTCTGCTTGTAAAACACTTGACGTCGATTTCCCAAACTCGAGCTGTATTCCCGCGCCGCGCAGTGTCTCCCCGTAGCTTCCCCGGCAGATAACACGCACAGATACGCTTCATTCTCTGCCTCCGTATAATGGCGCTCCTGAATAAACAAGCTGGCTTTATCTCCCCCTCCGCCTTTTGCCTCCGGTGCCTCCTTCCATTTGTTCTCAGCTCGGAGACTCTGCGTGCACATCCAGCCGGCGCGGGGTTTGTGTTCGCGGGGTTTGTGTTCGCGGGAGTGCTTCGGGCAGATAACAAGAGGGAAACGGTGACACAGTTTAGCAGGTGAAGCGAAAACGCGTTTCTCTCCCTTCCCCCGGCGGAACGCTGCTTATCTGCTCAGCCCCGGGCGCTGCTCTTTCATGCCCCGATCTGATACGGCCGCCAGGAGACCCGCGCGGGGCCAACTCTGTTTATTCAGTGTCTACGCAGACTGCCACGGGATGCGTCACGTCTATCAAACACAATGTAAGCTTCCACGCCGCAGCATCACGATAACGAGCGTAGAGACAATCACCGGGAAAAATCCGAGACCATTTCCCCAAATCACCAGCAGGAAACGCGTTACTGGGAGTTTTATTGCTGTGGATTCTGCGATACGCTCATACACACTGCACATTACTGTGAGTTTAATTGCTGTGGATTCTGCGATACGCTCATACACAGCGCACATTACTGTGAGTTTAATTGCTGTGGATTCTGCGATACGCTCATACACACTGCACATTACTGTGAGTTTTATTGCTGTGCAACTCTGTGATACACTCATACACACCACACATTACTGTGAGTTTAATTGCTGTGGATTCTGTGATATGCTCATACACACTGCACATTACTGTGAGTTTTATTGCTGTGCAGCTCTGTGATACACTCATACACACCACACATTACTGTGAGTTTTATTGCTGTGCAACTCTGTGATACACTCATACACACCGCACATTACCGTGAGTTTTATTGCTGTGCAGCTCTGTGATACACTCATACACACCGCACATTACTGTGAGTTTTATTGCTGTGGGCAGCTCTGTGATACGCTTATACACACCGCACATTACAGTGAGTTTATGCTGTGCAGCTCTGTGATACACTCAATACACACCGCACATTACCGTGAGTTTTATTGCTGTGCAGCTCTGTGATACACTCATACACACCGCACATTACTGTGAGTTTTATTGCTGTGCAGCTCTGTGATACGCTTATACACACCGCACATTACAGTGAGTTTTATTGCTGTGCAGCTCTGTGATACGCTCATACACACCGCACATTACTGTGAGTTTTATTGCTGTGCAACTCTGTGATACACTCATACACACCGCACATTACCGTGAGTTTTATTGCTGTGCAGCTCTGTGATACACTCATACACACCGCACATTACTGTGAGTTTTATTGCTGTGCAGCTCTGTGATACGCTCATACACACCGCACATTACTGTGAGTTTTATTGCTGTGCAGCTCTGTGATATGCTCATACATTACTGTCTGCATTCAGTAAAGTAACTTGTGCTTTATTTTTTATTTTTTTATGTGAGCCACTTGGTAAAAATCTGTCGTCTGGAAATAAAATCGTTTTTTTGTTATTCTCTGAGGGAAACCATCTAGTTTTCCAGTGTGTTGTCTTTGACTATTCCAGGCGAGGCTTTCATGCACACTTTAACAATCCCGATTAATAGAGCATAAAACCTTAAAATATGTAAAACACTATAAAGGTAACTCGCACACTGCGCTGCCGTTACTAGGAGACACTTTCTGGGGATTTCTTTTCGTTTATTTTTTTTTTAAAAAAGAATATATTTCCTATAAATTGTTTAATGTTATGGTTTATTAGTATTTATATACGGTTTATGTTCGGAGAACGAGAAGAGGTTCATGCAACCAGAACATCTCCTGGTGACGGCAGCCTCGGCCTTCCAGATGTTTTGTAGCTACATTTCCCATACAGCTCAGCCAGTCCAATGAGTAGCTGAGCATCATGGGAGATGTAGTTCCAAAATATCTGGAGGTCCATGTTTGCTGACCTCTGTTCCAGGGCTTTCCTCAGTGTTTTATCATGCAGGGCATCTGCTGGTATCCCTGTAGACTTGGCTTCCTCTTAGTGTTTATGTGCTCACATCATCTCCTGGTGTTATCTGATCCCGAGTATCCACTGATTTTCCTGTAGACATGGCATCCATTGGTATTTTTATGGTCCGAGGATCCTCCAGGGTTTTCTTGTCCAGGGCACCCCTTGGTCTTCCTGTAGACATGGCATCCATTGGTATTTTTATGGTCCGAGGATCCTCCAGGGTTTTCTTGTCCAGGGCACCCCTTGGTCTTCCTGTAGACATGGCATCCATTGGTATTTTTATGGTCCGAGCATCTCCTCTTGTGGTATTGTCCTGGGATTCCTCTGGTATTTCTGTGCTCAGAGGATCCTCCAGGGTTTTCTTGTCCAGGGCATCTCTGGCTCTTCCTGTAGACATGGCACCCATTGGTATTTTTGTGGTCACAACATTCTCCAGTTGTGTTTGGTCCATTGCGTTTCTCATCCCTCTTATCACCCTAAGTGATGGTAAACCTTGGCACCCAAGATGTTTTGGATCATCGTGTCCCATGATGCTTCTTCACACAGTAGGCTGGCAGAGCATCATGGGACTTGTAGATCAGAGACATCTCTAGAGGATGCTGAGGAAGGTCTGTATCCACCCCCCCCCCAATGTAGTCCCGTCCTCGTGCCGGGTCCTCTCTTGTCATGCCAGATGCTGACGAGCTGCTATCTTTTTTTCATCGTTAAGCCTTTTTGGGCCTCTTTATAATTTAGTTTATGGATGGTTTTATGCACTTTATCTTCGTGTGGGCTGATCTCTCTGTTACCCTTTAGCACCGAGTCGGCACGGACCAGGGCACTCCGGGTTGGCCATTAATCTGGCACGCTCTTGCACATGACCCATAGGGCGTGATGGAACGTGCTGCTCGCTCTGCGTGTTCCTTTCCGTTCTATAAGTCCTCTCGTTGCAGGTGCGATTTTTAATGAGTGCCTCCATATTGTTTGGGATTTGGACCAAATGGTGTAAGGTTGGCTGCCGAGGCCGGAGAATAATTCGACGCGCGGGCCAGTTAATGGAGGCGAGCGCTCCTAATGAACGGATATAATAAGGCAGCCGGGGAATTCTGCTCGTGGAAGGAAGGTCCTGTTGTCGGTGCTTTCTGTTTTTACGAGGCATCTGCTGTTTTCTCGTTCCTCTCCCGGCTCGTGGAGATCAGGTCGAGGGGAACGTTTCACCTTCTCCCCCCCTCCCGCGGCGGCACGATACCTCCATATGGTCGCGGTGGAGTAGGACAGACACCTTGTCAGCCCGGATTTGACAACCATGAATCAAATCACATTATGGCGTGTACTCTGGCGGGCGCCCAGGGGGGAGAGGGGCTGGCGGGCGCCCAGGGGGGAGAGGGGCTGGCGGGCGCCCAGGGGGGAGAGGGGCGTTAACGCAATTAGTAGGAATTTGTGATCGCAAGTACAAATAATTTAATAGTGGGGAGATTAGGTGTTTTAATTTAATATGTGTGTGTAAAGTGAGAACGTGCTGAACGCACTCGCTGGCAGAGAACGTCACGCGCGTTTATAGGGCCTGGCGGGGTCTGCACCGCTTCCTGAGACAATGTACAGTTGTGTTCAAAATGATTCAACCCCCACTGAAATTGAGTGTTTTGGCCAGTTTGACATTGATTTTGATCATTCAGTCATCTTGCTTACAATTAAATCAAAGAGGCACGTGTAGGTCAGACAAATATAACATAACATTTATAATGAAATAACCACAAATGTCTTTTCTGTGCTCACATCATTATCAGTTTTATTCAACCCCCAAGTGACATTCAATCTTAGTACTTAGTACAACATCCTTTTACAGTTATAACAGCTTTTAAACGTGAAGCATAGCTTGACACAAGTGTCTTGCAGCGATCTACGGGTATCTTCGCCCATTTGTCATGGGCAAAAGCCTCCAGTTCAGTCACATTCTTAGGCTTGCGCACTGCAACTGCTTTCTTTAAGTCCCACCAGAGGTTCTCAATGGGATTTAAGTCAGGTGACTGCGATGGCCACTCCAAAATGTTCCAGCCTTTAATCTGCAACCATGCTCTAGTGGACTTGGAGGTATGCTTGGGATCATTGTCCTGTTGAAAGGTCCAACGTCTCCCAAGCCTCAGGTTTGTGACGGACTGCATCACATTGTCATCCAATATCTCCTGGTACTGAAGAGAATTCATGGTACCTTGCACACGCTGAAGCTTCCCTGTACCTGCAGAAGCAAAACAGCCCCAAAGCATGATTGACCCCCCGCCACGCTTCACAGTAGGCAAGGTGTTCTTTTCTTCATAGGCCTTGTTCTTCCTCCTCCAAACATAGCGTTGATCCATGGGCCCAAACAGTTCTAATTTTGTTTCATCAGTCCACAGAACACTATCCCAAAACTTCTGTGGTTTGTCCACATGACTTTTGGCATACTGCAGTCGACTCTTCTTATTCTTTGGAGACAGCAAGGGGGTGCGCCTGGGAGTTCTGCATGGAGGCCTTCATTACGCAGTGTGCGCCGTATTGTCTGAGCTGAACCTTCAGTACCCACATCTGACAAATCTTTTCTCAGTTCCTCAGCAGTCACACGGGGACTTTTCTCCACTCTACGCTTCAGGTAGCGCACAGCAGTCGAAGTCAGCATCTTCTTTCTGCCACGACCAGGTAGCGTTTCAACAGTGCCCTTTGCCTTGAATTTGCGAATGATGCTTCCTATGGTCTCTCTTGGTATGTTTAACATCTTTGCAATCTTCTTATAGCCATTGCCCTTCCTGTGAAGAGTAATCCCCTCTTCTCTTGTCTTCCTGGACCATTCTCTTGACTTCACCATGTTTGTAACCACACCAGTAAATGTCTAGAAGGAGCTGAGTATCACAGTCATTTTAAAGCTGCCTAATTGGTGCTTATTATGCTTTATTGCTGCTCCGTGACATCCACAGGTGTTTTCAATACCTGATTGAAAACACTTGAATGAACCTCTGTTCTTCAGAGTGGTAGTCTTTAAGGGGTTGAATAATTGTGTCAATGAAGAATTCACAAAAGAAACATTTACTACTGTATTACAAAACCAATTGATGTCATTTTAGTTGCATATGGTTCTTTAAAAAGTCCTTGTAGGATTTCATTCTGAATACAATTACAAATGTCACTAAATTCCCTAAAACCCTTTACAGCATTGGGGGTTGAATCATTTTGAAAACAACTGTATATAGTAAAGGTGGCTTTGCGTCCTCCTGGCATCAGTCACCGGCTCGGTGTCAATCCATTAAGGTGTGTGTTGCTCTTTGTATTCAGAGATATTTTCTATGAAACGAGCTCTTTATTACGTTATTATCTCAATCCCGCTGCTTACTCTGCCAACTTCATGAGCGTGCAGGGATCCCACCACTGCCACCATTATGGACGGCATGTATGCCGTCAATTTCCGGCCCCACCAGGTGTTTCTGAACTACAATCCCCATGATTCTCTGCCCATTATTTGCATTAGAATAATTCTGGAAAAGGTAGGCTGGAGTTTGATGCCCCCCATTGTAGACCTTCACCCCATGCTCCAATCAGGTTCTCCATCTTCTGGAGCGACTCTCAGTTCTGTTCTTCTTCTCATACGGTAAACGAGTCCAAGAGGCTCATCAGATAAAGGGCTGTGACTTATCAGCCAATAAGGGGGTGTAGGGCACCCTACAAAATCCAGAACTAGGATACATAAGCCCTGGTTCCACCCGGGACACACCCTGAATATGGCGCGGCTTTGCACGGTCTTTACCGCCCGTCTTCTTAGAGGCACATTCCTGTGATTTTCTTGATTATTTTTCCTGGTAAAACCAGCATTTTCCTCATTTCTATCCCTTCTAGATTTCCTGCCTGTAGTAAGTTGCTCTCATAAGAGTCCGCAGACTTCTCTCTTCTGACCTGGTCATACATACCGGCTCCGCACGTACGTCCCGGTCAGGAGGGAGGAGTCCGCGGACTCTTCTAGTAGACAGGAATAACTGGCTGAAGGAAGGTGATAAATAACGGAGGTTTAACAGATTTAGGGAACATTCAGAAACCTCTGAAAAGTCTGCGGTATCTGAGTGACGGCGATGGACATTGTGCTGGAGTGTAACCCGTGATGGCTGTTATTTGGCATTTTATTGTGGGTTCAGGTAAAAGCTATAGGAGCCAGCTCTTCATATTAAGGGGACTGAGGAAGACCAGGTTTATTTACCCAGCGCGGCCCAGGTGCCCCGCGCCATTTTGCCCTGAAATGGAATAACCCCAAGTTTTTTTTGTGCTTCTGGAGAGTCACTGGTCGGAGTATGTTTTGGTAATACTTTAACGTGCACCTGTAATACATATTTACAGGGTGCTGCCATCTTGGCAATAAAAATGGCACCCCCATGGCACAGTGATCTGAGGTCCAATCGCTTGTCAGGTGAGATCAGAGCCAACCTATAAGAGACGGACAATGGCTGCCCCAGCGGTGAGGTTTGCACGGGTGCATTTGAAGGTTGAAATGTCAACTAATCCACATGTTACTGAATGTATTTGGTAAATGGCGTGCGGCTAGTTGGAGATTTTATGGAATATACAACTTTTATCACAAGAAGCAGCTCTCGATCACCATGGAATGTGTTTTCCCATCTTCTTGTGCACAATGGCGGTGGGAAAGCCAATGGCGGTGGGAAAGCCAATGGCGGTGGGAAAGCCAATGGCGGTGGGAAAGCCAATGGCAGTGGGAAAGCCAATGGCGGTGGGAAAGCCAATGGCAGTGGGAAAGCCAATGGCGGTGGCTTCATGGTTTGTGAATGAGACTCCTCCAGCACCATCATCTACTTCCAGCTTGCGATGTCAATCCTCTGCGTATCTGTGTTCCCTCCTCCCCGCGTACATGGCTGTGTGTTGTTTTCCTGCCACTTGTGATGTACACAGCATTTGATTAGCAAACAGGCCGGTCACGGTCAGGGCTGAAGCGTCTCGTTGCACCGGCTCTGTCTGCAGCAAACAATTTCAAGGTGTTGGGTGAGGAAGGAATGGAAGCGAAGCGAATGAATGGGCGGGAGAGAATCTCGCGGGGCCGCGGTATGGATTAACCTGAAGACGAATCCGCTGCTTTTATAAACATTTATTATTTTTACGGTCTGTGTTTTAACACTTTTGTTTCTACCAACAATAACAACAACAATAACAACATTCACCACCAGCTCGTGGAACAGATAACCCCAGTAATAATGATAAGAAGTCACATACAGGCGCGCTCAGAGCCTCTTTTATTGAGGAAAATGTGCGGGAGCTGGAGAGATGTGATCACATTGTATCTGTGCGACATCACAGACTTATGACATCACTAACTCCTGCTGAAGGGAAAGCGGGCAGCACCTCGCTCCCTCTATAAGGACATAGCGGGGGATGGGCCTGTGGGTTTGGGGGATATTTGTGTATTTAATCCATTTTTTTCATTTTTTTTGTGCAGCTCTAAATCCAGATCCCGGAGAAGAATGTTTACAATAAAACTTTAACCACAACCACAGAGACCCGAGACGTGAAGCCGGAATCAGAGCGGTGGAGGAGAACGCCGGCTTTACCGGTAAGACGCGCTCAGGAGGAGGATTTGCTTTTATTGTGCTTTCTGGCCTTGTTTTATTGCAGGTTGTTCTTGTTGGTGTTTATAGGCCTCTCCATTAGGCGCCGAGTTGGCGATGCTGAGTTTGGCTTCGCTGCTGTCACAGCGGAGCTACAAGCTGTGTCTGCTCGGGTGATCGTTACTGACACTCCAGCCAGTCATCGCCGTTATCCGAGCTGACCGCTCCATGTGACAGTCCGGCAGGCGTTCTCTGTACTCGTCCTCCGCTCAGTGATTAGTGCAGTTAAGAGCTAGAGGTCATCGCTTTAATGGCAGGTGGCATCACTTGGTTATCTCTGCTCAGGAAACATCTACTTTGTAACTAATGACGATGATAACTCAAAGCTGGTCCGGTCAATATTTCAGACGTAGCTTTGGCCGTTTAGTCCACCTTGGTCCTGATGCCTCATATTATGGGCTGGGATTTCATGGCGAGGTGCCTGGGCCGTTCAATGTTTACTCTAGTCACCGTTAGCTGGCCCTCACTGCTTGTACCTGTGGAACGGACATTGAAGGAAGACTTTCTCTGCAACACCCACATCTGATCCTCACACGCTTACCCAGAAGAGAGGACACTGGTAAAGAAAGGAAGGGATGCTTGTGGAATCAGGGGGGCTGAGATGAGATGGAGGTCATCAGGAGAAGCTGGGGATTGGGTGGAGGAAGATTGGGGATTGAGTGGAGGGAGCTGCTGATTGGGTGGTGGAATCAGATAGGGCCTCGATGGAGGGAGCTGGGGATTGAAAGGGAGGACCTGGAGACTGGATGAAGAAGGTGATGTGGTTTGGGTGGTGGGAGCTGGGGATTGGATGGAGTTGGGGATTGGATGATTAGAGCTGGGGACTAGATGGAGCTGGGGATTGGGTGGTCGGAGATACAAATTAGATGGAGTTGGGGATTGGATGTGGCAGATGGGGATTAGATGGAGTTGGGGATTGGGTGGTCAGAGTTGGGGATAAAATGGAATTGAAGATTGGGCAGACAGAACTGGGAATTAGAGGGAGTTGGGTGGTGGGAGCTGGGAATTAGAGGAAGTTATGGATTGGGTGGAGGGAGCTAGGGTTAGATGGAGTTTGAGTTTGGGCGGAAGGAGCTGGAGATTAGAGGGACCTGGAGACTGGACAGTGGACGCTGGGGATTGTGTGGGAGGGAGCCAGGATAGGGTGGTGGGAGCTGGGGATCAGGTGTCGTAGCTGGGGACTGGGAGGAGGGAGATTGGTACTCAGTGGCAGAGTAATAGGTGACATTTTGGGTGTGGAGAGGCATTGAATGTAAGACGGGGATGAAGTGTAAGGAGTTGGTGGTCCGGCGGCGTGATGGGTTGATTTGATACCATAGGGCTGTAGATGAGTTGGGATGAGTTGTTCGGTTTGATTTATTGCCGGGGCTCGATGCTGCTGGAATTGCCGGGACATGAGGGCAATGTTGAGCTAAGATTTGATTTGACGTGGGATATTGTTGGGCCTGGGTGGAGATGTGAATCAGCTCACGAGGTGACTAGGACATTCTGGAGATAGAAGAGATGACTTTAAGCCCCCCGAGATACACAGAATTAATGTTTTGCTTTAATCCTGAATATGCGCAGCGTTCCGGCTCACACCCCCAGCGTTTTCTCCTATTAATCCCAGCTCGGCATTTTTTGTCCTGGACGAGCCGGACACAACCTTTGGTGGCACCAAACTCCCAACACCTCACAACCTGGTTTCATATCGTGTGATATGAAGGAACGTGTGTGCTTTCTCAGAGATGGGATCGTAGCGTTTTCCCACGACTAACTGAAATCCAGTATTTAATTTGTTCCGTCAAAGCCCGGCTTGAAATCCCCCTCAGCAGGCGTTACTGCCTGTAAGCGTCCGCCGAGCGCCGCCGCCGCCAAGTTTCTGACAAACGTGCATTGTGCACGGCCGGCAATATCTCTGTATATTTTGATATAACGCAGACAACAAGATACATTTTGGAATTTACAGCAAGTTTAGGAAACAAGATCATTTATTTGTCGACTTTTTGGGAAATTATGAGGAATGCCGGCCTCGCGCCGAGCTCTGATTGGTTAAAATATATACCGTATAATAATGGTAATCCCACTCATAACGAGGATAAATCCCTGCCTGGCCACATGGCGGACAATATAGTCCTGCTCAGTGCTGTGACAAAGTGAAAATCTACAGATACAGGATCATGATGCGTGTGCAGGTCAATGTGATGTCATCATGGACAAACAGGGTCACACATTGTCATGACCTCATTTACTGATTCTGAAATGATAACCTGTCTGTATGTGGGTGTTAGAACTATATTACACCATGTGAGACCCCAGTGTGAGCGAGGCTTTAGGCGTCTGCCTACTTTGCCTAATTATAGGGCCGCCTCTGCCTCCCGTTATCACACAGGACTCCTCTGGGACCCGGCATGGAAAGGTTGATCTGTGTTAGCACGACACACCAGCACAACACTTGGAAATTCAGGGGAACGACTTATCTTTAGCAATAGTCGAGTTGGAACCGGTGCCACGTGTCCAGACCTCCACCTTCCACAATATAACACCCTGAAAGCAAGAGCTGCAGGTGGAGTCCGAATGAATACATTGTAACTAACAACATTAAAAAGTGACAGTTTTCCTTTTCCTTGTTGCGGTATGTCACGGAATGGCCCAGCACCCGCAGCCAGGGGCGGTGCAGTGACAGTGGTGACATGGACACTTGGGTGTGGTGGCACGCACCTAATTTTATAAGTACTTTTATTTAGATGTGATTGTGTGGTGTAATAAAGTGTTCCCCGTTGGTTTATGGGTAATGTATTTTCCCCTTTGTTGCCTTGCTCGCCGCCATTTTCCGATCACCTTGTGGCGCAGTTAAGAATTCTCGATTCGCGAAAATGGCCGATCCGAACCATCCGCGTTCGGATCGCAAAATGGCCGATTCGGACCATCCGGTCCGAATTGGCGACTCCCTGAAGGCCAAGGCCAATGGGTCCTGGGGAGGCGGGCAAGGAGTCCCATTGTATTCTAATTGTGTGCAGAGGTAATAAATGCTTGTACTGTAAACAATAAAGGGAGTTCCTGCAGTGCATTCAGCTTTGACTGGTGTGTCTTTATTCCCCACCGTATTTTCGTATCTGAGAGTCCCCCGCGATCTCAGGGTACGGTGTCCATCCAGGTACGAACCGAAGCGAGCGCTCTGTGCCTGCATCGAGTAGCAGGGCAGAGGCGCAGCGCAGGAAGATTCGGTTCTCAGGGAGACGGAGATCCGAACCGAAGGGCGCGGCCGCGTACCTCGCTACGGTGTTGCGAGGGATTGCGGGAAGATCCGAATCCCTCGCCCTTCTGCCAGATCCGAAGTTCCTTTCAGCCGATCCGATCCGAAAGGTCAGTCCTCCATTGGGATCCGAAAAGTTACCCGCACCGCGATCGGAAACGTTTCCCGCAAGATCCGAAACGTTTCCCACATAGATCCGAAGATTCCTCCGTGGCTGGCAGATCCGATCTCCACGGACGTCCCACACCCACAAGGTCAGTGAGCCAGCTGCTCGGGACGCTGAGTGCCGTATGGCTCAGTGGTCGGGCTGGTTCCAGGCAGGGGTCCCCTCCACCGCCCGCTAACCTTCCCCAGGGTCGCGTCAGGCGCACGAGACGCCGAGTGCGCGTCACTCGGTAGTCGGGCCAGCGGTAAGCGAAGGGTCACGCAGATTGAGCACACCCGCAGGCGGAACAACATCCCATTCCGTCATACGGTAAAGACCATAAATCATTTGTGGGGGGTAAAGCGGGCGCGTGAGCTTGTTTTCCAGCCCTGTGATCTCATGAGGGTCACGGGGCGTGTGCCGCAGTACTGATAAGCGAGGACCGGTCATGGTCCGCATGATGTCTGCTGCAGCACTCGGATCTGGTATCTGTAGACACCCCGTGCAGAGCCTGCCGCAGAACGCGAGGAAATGAGAACGGAGGCGAGTGCACCCATTAATCATGCTCCCATCCATCATTCACCTTCACGGCTTCTCGTTTGTTAAGCGCGTCTAAACTCCGAGCCATTACAATAAAATTAAACGAGTGTTTAGACGGAGATATGGGCTGGAGGAAGGAACGTCCTCACCCTCCATGATCATCTCCCGTGTGTGTCCAACACCTTCCTATTAAACAGGACTTAGGATGAGTCTCGGCATCCGGTGATGTCGTTACCTCGCTGGACCGGGGTTAAAGAATCAAGTGAATGGTCTCTGGATGGATTAATTCCGCCTCCTACAAGATCATCTGTCCAGGAAGAGGGGGATAAGTGGGGAACGCCTGGTCCTCAACACAGATTTTCACATGAACAAGAGTACATTTCTGCCCCAAGTCTGAATCAGATCAAGTCTGTCGCCTGGTGGACCGGCACCGGCTCCTACACAGCAAGTCTCGACAACTCCCGGCTGCCAGAAAGACCCTAATTCATGATATGTTGGAGTTCAGGAACACCCCAGACTAATGCACCCAAATTCCTGCTCTCCAGCTCCATGCTTATCCATGGTGCCATCTCCTGTACCACCCAATATAAAATGAGTAGACACCATCCACCCCTACAGCTATCAATGGTATCACCTCCTGTACCACCCAATATAAAATCTCTATACTCCATCCACCCCTACAGCTATCAATGGTATCACCTCCTGTACCACCCAATATAAAATCTCTATGCTCCATCCACCCCTACAGCTATCAATGGTATCACCTCCTGTACCCCTTGTTATTAAATCTTTCATGTCTCTAATGTTGGCCCTTGATTTGGTGGATTTGAATATTGGTAATTGTAGGGTTAGCCATGGGTTTTCATGCTATGTAAGGGGTGGGGGTGTAAGACGTGGGGTCTTGGTTCATTGCTCACATAATGTGTGAGATTGTGGCTCCTCCGTTCATTGTTGTATGTTAGTGGCCGCGCGTTACATAATGTCTCTCGTAGAGATATCGGAAAACGTGCCTAGAACTTGCCCCGTTACCATCTTCAGGCTGATGTAAAGTTTTGGAGCCATCCGTTTGCGCCCGCAGCCTCCTCCCCATGTCGTGCTGGGTTGAGTTCGTGGTGATGTTTTTAACGTAATGCAGGGCCACGAGAGGGACCCCCCGGGTCACCCAGCAGCCTCTAAATGAGGGAGAATGTTCCGGCACCAGGGGAGACGCGTCGCCGTGCGGCGGGAGGAGAAAGAAACAGATTGCAACACAATTAGTGCCGGCACATATGGCGAAAATATTTACCGCCTGAGAGAAAAAAAAACCCGAGCGAACGACAGATGCAGCAAAATAAAACCATGAACTAATTATTACTTAAGATTCGGGTTACAGGAGAGACGCGAAAAAATGATCAAACGTGCGCGGCTTTTACCATCATCCCCGGCGCGGCGCACGCTGCTTATTTATTCATGTCATGCAATTTTAATGCACTTTCAGTCTGAGGTTGCACTTTTTTCCCTCCTTCTACATATGTAAAGCCCGACACCAGCGCCCCTGTGTTCCCGGGCTTTTTCGCTAAAGCCGGGATCGACCGGGGAATTGTAAAATTTAGGTCAAAATACTCAAAGTGGAAAAATAGCTGTCAGAGACTTTTTTTATTCTTTTGTCAAAATAAATATATAATCGCCGTTCCTGCGCGTTTCCAGCGTCACGGCAACCTCCAGTATAATTTACACCGGGAGATGCGGTGCTTTACAGTAAAGTCGCCAGAGCTGCACTAACGCCCGCGGCTATTAACGACTTTAATGTTTCACGTTATTATGCAAAGTGCGCACAGAGGGAAACGCCGCAGAAAGCACCTGAGCGCGTCTATCACGAGGAACAGCAATCCCCATCATCCCACAGAGTCCCATGTCCACATTCACCATGCAGAGGCCAGGGCGGGTTTATTAGAGTGTGTCGTTTACGTCACCTGTCAAAAGGGGGTGATATAAAAAAAAAAAGTCATAAAGAAATTTTGCTGCTTGGGTGTATCAGGGGTCTCAAACTCACGGCCCCCAGATGATTTGCCTACAAGCCCCAGAATGCTTTGAATGCAATAGATGGCAGGGAATCATGGGAGTTGTAGTTCAGAAACATCAGGGGGGCCAGAGTTTGAGTCCCCTAGTGTATAGGTTTATATATGCTCACAATATATCATAGGTGTATGTTTGTGTACATATATATAGTTACACCTCTGCTAGAAACTGCACCTTATACATATAGGTCTCCCCCCTTTCCAGCACAAAAGTTTTCAGGACTAGGGATGAGCTGTTCGGTTCGATCAGTTCGGAGTTCGACTCGAACATTGGCAGTTCGAAAGTTCGCAAACTTCAAACTTTTTGGCATGTTCGGTTCGAGTTCGAAAAAAAATAAAAATGAAAAAAGTATAAAAAAAGCTTAAAAAAATACTAAAAAATCTTGAAATAAAGAGACTCTTTACTGCAAAATATTATAAGCAACGGCTTATTAGATATTGAATTAAAAAACTACCTAATGTTGTCTACTATAGGTGCAAAGATTCTCACCTCTAAATGACCTGTGCTCTCAAACAGCGTAAACAACAGGTGTTTAGTGTTTGGATATAACATGTGCTTCTAATTAGCAATTGGAATTTGATACATTGCCTGCAGACTGGGTGGGGGCTCCTGCACATGTATGAACAAACACTGTTTGTTTTGAATTCTAAGAAGTGTTCATTTCTACTATATGATCCTCTGATATGCTGTTTAACCCCTTAAGGACGAGGGCTCTGTAAAGCCAATCATTAATGATGTAGATGTTACGTCATTTGTCATCAAGGGCTTAATAAAATCTTTATCACACTCCTTAGATTTAAACGTAATATTCCAGTATTTGTATGTCATGTACCTCTCCCGAAGGGCCTATGTGAGCATACAATTATTATTGTGTTAGAAATATCTATCATAAAGCGTACAAGCTGAGTCCCTAGAGTCTCTGACTATCCATTGTCATATATACCTTGCTTTATACATATAAAGCCCCGTTCACACTGTGCGATTTGAAAGTCACGTGATTTTCCGTGCGGTTTTCATATTCACGACATAGTGCGATAATGTCACACAATGTCATGCGACGTCGCGTTTTTGTGCGATTTTTGCAAAGCACCACCAATCCGAATCGCAAAATCGCAGATAGCAAATCTCAAAAAAAGGGTCATGTACCAGCGACATGCTACCGCGACGCGTGACAAAATGTTTTTTTTTTACTTTTTGTCCTTGTTTCCTGTCCCCCAGGGCACTACCCGGACCCCCATACACCTTTTATGGCAAATTTCTTGCATATATGCCCTCTTGGAGGACACTCTAAAAACCGAATTTTGAGTCCCATTGACTTGCATTGAGTTCGGTTCGAGTTAGAGTTTGAACTCGAACTTTTGAAATTGTTCGAGTTTGAATGCGAACCAAACACGGGGTGTTCGGCTCATCCCTACTCAGGACGCCATATCCAAGATCTTGAAAAAGACACCCGGTGGGTCGTGGCTGAAACGTTGGTTGTCCCTCTCATTGCGGGTCAAATTTGAAACGATGGTCGTCCCTCTTGTTGAATGAACCGTGATCACTTCATGCACCTGCGGAACAGACATTAAGGGCAGTATTACATAGTTGGTGCTAACTTAACCAGAGCTGACGTAAACTTAAAACCTCCATAGTCTATAATGGCTCTGGGAAGTTTACACGCGCTCTGGTTAAGTTAGCACCGGCTTTGTAATATGACCCTATGATGCTGACACAGATGGCAGGCGATGAATGTTACAGTAGCCTGTGATACCAGTGAGAGCTTTCTATGGACTCAGAGACCCCAAAATAAAGCTGCCTCTGGTGCCTGCCGGCCTGGTTGAACGTGCCGCAGGGAGGCGTGACTGGGGTAATAATCAGCAATGTGTGTAATGTGCGACGGGAAAGACACTCAATTGTCTTCACTGTGACCGACCACATGTAACAACACCTGCACCAAATCCGATACAGGACAGCAACAAGTTGTATGACTTTATTAAAAAGGAAAACGTCTCACTGTCACTCCATGCTGATATCTCACGGAGTGTTGCCACCCGTCTGGTTTTCACCTGGACTGTCCAGGTTTTGAAGCCTCTGCCCGGTTTTGTGATAAGCCTAGCCTTGAATATGCACATGTCCGGTGCTAGGCACATTAACCAGGAGAGCAGGAGAGCAGGGTCACAGTCAAAATGCAGAGCTCCAGCTGCAGAGTCTGCCTGTGTGTCTCCCCTGCATGCTGGCACCAGCAGCAGGTCCTGGCAGGGAGATACACCGGCTGACTCGGTTTCTTCCCTCTCTCCTCCTTCTCTCCAATCTGATCTCCCTGCTCTTTCCCCACTCTCCCATATTCTCCCCCCTTTCCCCTCTCGTGTTCTCCCCTTCTCTCCCCTTTTCTTTTCCCTCTCTTACCTCCTTTTTCTCCCCATCTCACTCTGTTTTCTCCCCCTCTCTCTTCCTTTTCTCCCTCTCCCCTTTTCCCCCACTCTCTCCCCTTTTCTCCCTCTCTCCCCTTTTCCCCCTCTCTCCCCTTTTCCCCCACTCACCCATTGTCTCCCCCTCGCTCTCCCATTTTCTCCCCTCTCCCATTTTCTCCCCTCTCCCATTTTCTCCCCCTCTCCCCTCTTTCTCCCCTTTTCTCCCCCTCTCTCTCCCCTTTTCCCCCTCTCTCCCCTTTTCTCCCCTCTCTCCCCTTTTCCCCCTCTCTCCCCTTTTCCCCCACTCACCCATTGTCTCCCCCTCGCTCTCCCATTTTCTCCCCTCTCCCATTTTCTCCCCTCTCCCATTTTCTCCCCTCTCCCATATTCTCCCCTCTCCCATTTTCTCCCCTCTCCCCTCTTTCTCCCCTTTTCTCCCCCTCTCTCTCCCTCTCTCTCCCCTTTTCCCCCTCTCTCCCCTTTTCCCCCACTCACCCATTGTCTCCCCCTCGCTCTCCCATTTTCTCCCCCTCTCCATTTTCTCCCCTCTCCCATTTTCTCCCCTCTCCCCTCTTTCTCCCCTTTTCTCCCCCTCTCTCTCCCCTTTTCCCCCTCTCTCCCCTTTTCTCCCCTCTCTCCCCTTTTCCCCCTCTCTCCCCTTTTCCCCCACTCACCCATTGTCTCCCCCTCGCTCTCCCATTTTCTCCCCTCTCCCATTTTCTCCCCTCTCCCATTTTCTCCCCTCTCCCATTTTCTCCCCTCTCCCATATTCTCCCCTCTCCCATTTTCTCCTCTCCCATTTTCTCCCCCTCTCCATTTTCTCCCCTCTCTCCCCTTTTCTCCCCTTTTCTCCCCTCTCTCCCCTTTTATCCCACTCTCTGTCCCCCTTTTCTCCCCTCTCTCCCCTTTTCTCCCCTCTCTCTCCCCTTTTCTCCCCCTCTCTCTCCACTTTTCTCCCCTCTCCCCTTTTCTCCCCCTGTCCTTTTCTCCCCCTCTTTCCCCTTTTCTCCCCCTCTTCTCTCTCCCCTCTTCTCTCTCCCCTCTTCTCTCCCTCCCCTCTCTCTCCCCTTGTCTCTCCCTCTATCTCCCCTTTTCTCCCCTCGTCTCTCCTCTCTCCCCTTTTCTCCCCCTCTCTCTCCCCTCTTCTCTCTCCCCCTTTTTCTCTCCCTCTCTCTCCCCTTTTCTCTCCCTCTCTCTCCCCTTTTCTCTCCCTCTCTCTCCCCTTTTCTCTCCCTCTCTCTCCCCTTTTCTCTCCCTCTCTCTCCCCTTTTCTCTCCCTCTCTCTCCCCTTTTCTCCCCTGTCCCCCTTTCTCCCTCACTCCCCCCTTCTCATCTATATGTGTACAGTAAGGGCATACATTTGTGCGTGCGCAAAAACGCATTAACGCGAGGGGCAAAACTCTTTGCGCTGAACGTCGTATCTCAGTGCAACAAATGCGTGTATTCGTCTACCGCGGGTGAACAAGCGCGAACACTGCGTGAGCTTACTGTACTGCGCGCGTACTATACTTAACATTGTGAGCGCAAATGCGCTGGTACGCGGATGGTGTTACAATCTATGCGCAGTTTGTAACGCACAGCGTTTCCGCGCATATTTTTAACGGCTTTTAAAAGCTGGTGTTAACGGCAAATCTGAACGTCCGGCCGAAACCAAATACACCGGCCCGAAAAAAAAATACAGCAAAGTATAGTTACACATTCTACACATACCCAAACTATAAAATGGAGAAGTTGTGAGTGTTTTTATTATTGCTGCAGCATGTATACACATATTGATTTTGACAGGTGCAAAAACTTAACGTGAGATAATTGTGGTTCTTAATTCTGATTGGCTGAATCGCGTGAAAAAACAGTGTGCTCACCGATTTCTACTTGCAACGTTTTTGCGCGTCCATTTTACGCTCATTATTTTTTGACGAATGAAAAAATGCGCGAGGATTGTAATACCAGCGTTGATTTACGCGCGTTAATGTTTAATGCTTTGCGCAAAATTTCATGCGCTCTGCGTGAAGAATGTAATACAGCCTTAAGTGTGTCCGGCGCGAGGCTGTTTGGGTTGAAAGGGGATTATTTGGAGTTGAAAGGAGGTGGTTTGGGGTTCAGAGCGAGAGAGGCTTGTTTGGCGGCTAAAGGTAAAAGGAACGTATTTTTTGTTTGGGCTGAAATGGGATATATATACAGTTGTGTTCAAAATGATTCAACCCCCACTGAAATTGAGTGTTTTGGCCAGTTTGACATTGATTTTGATCATTCAGTCATCTTGCTTACAATTAAATCAAAGAGGCACGTGTAGGTCAGACAAATATAACATAACATTTATAATGAAATAACCACAAATGTCTTTTCTGTGCTCACATCATTATCAGTTTTATTCAACCCCCAAGTGACATTCAATCTTAGTACTTAGTACAACATCCTTTTACAGTTATAACAGCTTTTAAACGTGAAGCATAGCTTGACACAAGTGTCTTGCAGCCATCTACGGGTATCTTCGCCCATTCGTCATGGGCAAAAGCCTCCAGTTCAGTCACATTCTTAGGCTTGCGCACTGCAACTGCTTTCTTTAAGTCCCACCAGAGGTTCTCAATGGGATTTAAGTCAGGTGACTGCGATGGCCACTCCAAAATGTTCCAGCCTTTAATCTGCAACCATGCTCTAGTGGACTTGGAGGTATGCTTGGGATCATTGTCCTGTTGAAAGGTCCAACGTCTCCCAAGCCTCAGGTTTGTGACGGACTGCATCACATTGTCATCCAATATCTCCTGGTACTGAAGAGAATTCATGGTACCTTGCACACGCTGAAGCTTCCCTGTACCTGCAGAAGCAAAACAGCCCCAAAGCATGATTGACCCCCCGCCATGCTTCACAGTAGGCAAGGTGTTCTTTTCTTCATAGGCCTTGTTCTTCCTCCTCCAAACATAGCGTGATCCATGGGCTCAAACAGTTCTAATTTTGTTTCATCAGTCCACAGAACACTATCCCAAAACTTCTGTGGTTTGTCCACATGACTTTTGGCATACTGCAGTCTACTCTTCTTATTCTTTGGAGACAGCAAGGGGGTGCGCCTGGGAGTTCTGGCATGGAGGCCTTCATTACGCAGTGTGCGCCGTATTGTCTGAGCTGAAACTTCAGTACCCACATCTGACAAATCTTTTCTCAGTTCCTCAGCAGTCACACGGGGACTTTTCTCCACTCTACGCTTCAGGTAGCGCACAGCAGTCAAAGTCAGCATCTTCTTTCTGCCACGACCAGGTAGCGTTTCAACAGTGCCCTTTGCCTTGAATTTGCGAATGATGCTTCCTATGGTCTCTCTTGGTATGTTTAACATCTTTGCAATCTTCTTATAGCCATTGCCCTTCCTGTGAAGAGTAATCACCTCTTCTCTTGTCTTCCTGGACCATTCTCTTGACTTCACCATGTTTGTAACCGCACCAGTAAATGTCTAGAAGGAGCGGAGTATCACAGTCATTTTAAAGCTGCCTAATTGGTGCTTATTATGCTTTATTGCTGCTCCGTGACATCCACAGGTGTTTTCAATACCTGATTGAAAACACTTGAATGAACCTCTGTTCTTCAGAGTGGTAGTCTTTAAGGGGTTGAATAATTGTGTCAATGAAGAATTCACAAAAGAAACATTTACTACTGTATTACAAAACCAATTGATGTCATTTTAGTTGCATATGGTTCTTTAAAAAGTCCTTGTAGGATTTCATTCTGAATACAATTACAAATGTCACTAAATTCCCTAAAACCCTTTACAGCATTGGGGGTTGAATCATTTTGAACAAAACTGTATATATATATACACTGTATGTGTACGTGTGAGAGGAAGCGTATACCCGTGAACAGCAAAAAATATATTTTGGCACGTGGTGATGGAGTGTCCGGGTTTGGCTTGAAGAAAAGGTGGCAGCCGCCCTGCTCTCACCTCCCCCTTACTACTCTCACCTCCCCCTTACTACTCTCACCCCCCCTTACTACTCTCACCACCCCTTACTACTCTCACCCCTTACTACTCTCACCTCCCCCTTACTACTCTCACCCCTTACTACTCTCACCTCCCCCTTACTACTCTCACCACCCCTTACTACTCTCACCTCCCCCTTTACTACTCTC
The DNA here is from genome assembly GCA_009667805.1 of Leptobrachium leishanense. Lineage (NCBI taxonomy): Eukaryota > Metazoa > Chordata > Amphibia > Anura > Megophryidae > Leptobrachium > Leptobrachium leishanense. The sequence goes on from CM019074.1 coordinate 107,030,757, forward strand.
ACCCCTTTACTACTCTCACCCCCTTACTGCTCTCACCTCCTCTTACTACTCTCACCCCTTACTGCTCTCACCCCCTTACTGCTCTCACCTCCTCTTACTACTCTCACCCCTTACTGCTCTCACCCCCTTACTGCTCTCACCTCCTCTTACTACTCTCACCCCTTACTGCTCTCACCCCCTTACTACTCTCACCCCTTACTGCTCTCCCCCTTACTGCTCTCACCCCTTACTGCTCTCACCCCCTTACTGCTCTCACCCCCTTACTGCTCTCACCCCCTTACTGCTCTCACCTCCTCTTACTGCTCTCACCCCTTACTGCTCTCACCCCCTTACTGCTCTCACCCCTTACTTCTCTCACCCCCTTACTGCTCTCACCCCCTTACTACTCTCACCCCTTACTGCTCTCACCCCTTACTGCTCTCACCCCCTTACTGCTCTCACCCCCCTTATCTTCCAGCCCAGCAATATGAGGGTTAAAATAAATTTAATAGATTTTTTTATATATATATATATATACTGGCCCGCACAAGGATCACGCTGTACTTAGCTCTGCAGATACGCAAACAACAAGTCATTTACACCTGATAAACGCTGCCGGTGTTTTTTTGAGGCCTCCATAGACCGGCCCTGATTGGAGGTCGCCTGAACGCCAGGGTCTGCGCATGGTGAGGCTGAGAGTGCGTTTCCGCCGGTTTCTCGGGTATCATGTATTGAGTGTGGGTCTCCCCGGGTTTGGCGTGTCGCGGGCAGAGGGTCTGACACCTCACACTTTGCCCCGTGCGGCGACACGGAGGGAAATTAGTTTATCATCTGAAGCCAAAGTTTAGCGTTTTGTCCTTTCTCTTGTTTTTTTTGGGGAGTATTTAGTCTCCGCTGCCCGTTTCCCACCAGTTACCCGTGCGGCCGACGCTCTGGCAGAGGGGGGAGCGGGGACGTGACATACCGGATTGCTGGCTCCTCTCGTGCTCCTGCAGTCTGTGGACAGATGGTGTTTGTAAATGACCTTGAAACCAAACGCTAGACCCCAGCTCGCTGCATTGTGCCGGTGCCCACAGGCGGCTTCGAGTGCCAGTCTGCCCACTCTGCCAGCGCATGCTAATGGGACACACGTAGAGGAAGGTGAAGAGCAGGCGGACAGCGAGGGGTTACAGGAGTAGGATGTCACACAGTGAGGGGCAGGAGAGCGGGATGTCACACAGTGAGGGGCAGGAGAGCGGGATGTCACCAGTGAGGGGCAGGAGAGCGGGATGTCACACAGTGAGGGGCAGGAGAGCGGGATGTCACACAGTGAGGGGCAGGAGAGCGGGATGTCACACAGTGAGGGGCAGGAGAGCGGGATGTCACGCAGTGAGGGGCAGGAGAGCGGGATGTCACGCAGTGAGGGGCACGAGAGCGAGATGTCACGCAGTGAGGGGCAGGAGAGTGGGATGTCACGCAGTGAGGGGCAGGAGAGCGGGATGTCACGCAGTGAGGGCAGGAGAGCGGGATGTCACGCAGTGAGGGGCCGGAGAGCGGGATGTCATGCAGTGAGGGGCACGAGAGCGAGATGTCACGCAGTGAGGGGCAGGAGAGCGGGATGTCACGCAGTGAGGGGCAGGAGAGCGGGATGTCACGCAGTGAGGGGCAGGAGAGCGGGATGTCACACAGTGAGGGGCAGGAGAGCGGGATGTCACACAGTGAGGGGCAGGAGAGCGGGATGTCACGCAGTGAGGGGCAGGAGAGCGGGATGTCACGCAGTGAGGGGCAGGAGAGCGGGATGTCACGCAGTGAGGGGCAGGAGAGCGGGATGTCACGCAGTGAGGGGCAAGAGAGCGGGATGTCACGCAGTGAGGGGCAGGAGAGCGGGATGTCACGCAGTGAGGGGCAGGAGAGCGGGATGTCACCCAGTGAGGGGCAGGAGAGCGGGATGTCACCCAGTGAGGGGCAGGAGAGCGGGATGTCACACAGTGAGGGGCAGGAGAGCGGGATGTCACCCAGTGAGGGGCAGGAGAGCGGGATGTCACGCAGTGAGGGGCAGGAGAGCGGGATGTCACCCAGTGAGGGGCAGGAGAGCGGGATGTCACGCAGTGAGGGGCAGGAGAGCGGGATGTCACCCAGTGAGGGGCAGGAGAGCGGGATGTCACGCAGTGAGGGGCAGGAGAGCGGGATGTCACAGTGAGGGGCAGGAGAGCGGGATGTCACACAGTGAGGGGCATGAGAGCGGGATGTCACGCAGTGAGGGGCAGGAGCGGGATGTCACCCAGTGAGGGGCAGGAGAGCGGGATGTCACAGTGAGGGGCAGGAGAGCGGGATGTCACCCAGTGAGGGGCAGGAGAGCGGGATGTCACGCAGTGAGGGGCAGGAGAGCGGATGTCACCCAGTGAGGGGCAGGAGAGAGGGATGTCACACAGTGAGGGGCAGGAGAGCGGGATGTCACCCAGTGAGGGGCAGAGAGCGGGATGTCACACAGTGAGGGGCAGGAGAGCGGGATGTCACACAGTGAGGGGCAGGAGAGCGGGATGTCACCAGTGAGGGGCAGGAGAGCGGGATGTCACGCAGTGAGGGGCAGGAGAGCGGGATGTCACCAGTGAGGGGCAGGAGAGCGGGATGTCACGCAGTGAGGGGCAGGAGAGCGGATGTCACCCAGTGAGGGGCAGGAGAGCGGGATGTCACGCAGTGAGGGGCAGGAGAGCGGGATGTCACAGTGAGGGGCAGGAGAGCGGATGTCACACAGTGAGGGGCAGGAGAGCGGGATGTCACACAGTGAGGGGCAGGAGAGCGGGATGTCACGCAGTGAGGGGCAGGAGAGCGGGATGTCACGCAGTGAGGGGCAGGAGAGCGGGATGTCACGCAGTGAGGGGCAGGAGAGCGGGATGTCACCCAGTGAGGGGCAGGAGAGCGGGATGTCACCCAGTGAGGGGCAGGAGAGCGGGATGTCACGCAGTGAGGGGCAGGAGAGCGGGATGTCACGCAGTGAGGGGCAGGAGCGGGATGTCACCCAGTGAGGGGCAGGAGAGCGGGATGTCACCCAGTGAGGGGCAGGAGAGCGGATGTCACCCAGTGAGGGGCAGGAGAGCGGGATGTCACCCAGTGAGGGGCAGGAGAGCGGGATGTCACGCAGTGAGGGGCAGGAGAGCGGGATGTCACGCAGTGAGGGGCAGGAGAGCGGGATGTCACGCAGTGAGGGGCAGGAGAGCGGGATGTGCGACTCGCTGGGACGGAGCCGGTAAGTGAAACGCGTGTATTTAATTCACCGAGTTGGAAATTCTGGAATTGGGGTAAAATGATGCATTTTTCACATTCTGACGCGTCGCCATAGTGTTTGAGTCGCTGCAGAATCTGCCTGAAAATCCCCAAAAATACTGCAGATTCCTCCACAAAGTGTGTGATGTTTTTTTGTGCGTTTGTCGTGAAAACCTGTTAGAATTTGGGTATTTTCCGCCTCGTTTCTCCATTTTCCTTTTTACAGAAAACGCTGAATTAGTTTTTGCAGCCGGCGGAAAAGCGGCGCCTAATCAATCAAACTTCTCACCGTCTCCCTCAGAAACCCCCTCAACGCCAGCAGCACGAGGGTTAATCAGCAGCTTCCCATTAATATGGATTTTCATTTAACCCTTTCTTTGCTAAATCAGAGCATTTTATCAATTCACTGGATTATAAATACTTTCCCGAACCATGTGACACGCGGCAACGTTACCATAGCGACTATCAAGCATTACGGGGGCCCCTAAAAACACACCCGCACACGCTGACTATATGGAGGAGCCCCTAAAAACACACCTGCACACCCTGAATATATGGAGGAACCCCTAAAAACACACCCGCACACCCTGAATATATAGAGGAGCCCCTAAAAACACACCCACACACCCTGAATATATGGAGGAGCCCCTAAAAACACACCCACACACCCTGAATATATAGAGGAGCCCCTAAAAACACACCCACACACCCTGAATATATGGAGGAGCCCCTAAAAACACACCCGCACACCCTGAATATATGGAGGAACCCCTAATAAGACACCCGCACACCCTGAATATATGGAGGAGCCCCTAAAAACACACCCGCACACCCTGAATATATAGAGGAGCCCCTAAAAACACACCCACACACCCTGACTATATGGAGGAGCCCCTAAAAACACACCCGCACACCCTGAATATATGGAGGAACCCCTAATAAGACACCCGCACACCCTGAATATATGGATGAGCCACTAAAAAGACACCCGCACACCCTGAATATATGGAGGAGCTCCTAAAAAGACACCCGCACACCCTGAATATACGGAGGAGCCCCTAAAAACACACCCGCACACCCTAAATATATGGAGGAGCCCCTAAAAACACACCCGCACACCCTGAATATATGGAGGAGCCCCTAAAAAGACACCCACACACCCTGAATATATGGAGGAACCACTAAAAATACACCCACACACCCTGAATATATGGAGGAGCCCCTAAAAAGACACCCACACACCCTGAATATATGGAGGAACCACTAAAAATACACCCACACACCCTGAATATATGGAGGAGCCCCTAAAAAGACACCCACACACCCTGAATATATGGAGGAACCTCTAAAATTACACCTGCACACCCTGAATATATGGAGGAACCCCTAAAAGCACACCCACACACCCTGAATATATGGAGGAACCCCTAAAAATACACCCACACACCCTGAATATATGGAGGAACCCCTAAAAATACACCCGCACACCCTGAATATATGGAGGAGCCCCTAAAAACACACCCACACACCCTGAATATATGGAGGAGCCCCTAAAAACACACCCGCACACCCTGAATATATGGAGGAGCCCCTAAAAACACCCCTGCACACCCTGAATATATGGAGGAACCCCGAAAAATTCACACATACACTAGAAATGGAGGGATGGAGATTTAGCCAGGCCAAATATAGTGACCATCTCGCCCACATGTGGACATTTGGGTTCTATAGGAAACGCCCGCGTTCCCTCTCTGATTTGCCGCTCTAGGCGTATGTCTGGTCTCCAGGTTTCAAGCGCTGTTTAGCGAGTCCAGGCCCCCGGCTGGGCTTACACGAGTCTCCGCGCTTTCAGTTCTGCTTCACAAAGTTATCGTGTGTTGGAAAGCAGATTTGGGTTTCTCTTTCCTGTTTCTCCAGTCAGCTGTTTAGTAGATCCTCCCCTGGCTGTTAGAGGAGCTGTAGCACATCCGTGAGCGCAATGTGTCTCTTTTCGCCATTGTTGATCCCAGCAGCTCAATTAAAGTGTGTTTTGTGATTCTCGGCTTCCTGCATGTGTGTACACGGTGTGTGCGGGGCACATCAGAGGAGTTATGTTACCTTTGGCAGTAATTGCCCCTGCCGGGGTTGTAATTCAGTGTGCGCTCTCCTGGGCAGACAGGCTTGCGGCTCTTTAATGAGGGGATAATAAATTGGTTGCAGCTCCAGATCTTAAAGAAAATAGAAGAAAAATCTTTGTGTTGTAACGCACGATAGTCACTATGGCAACGATGCCGTCCGCTGATGGATTCCACTTTGTTTTGGGATAGTTTGGCGGTTAACCCTTGCAGTGCTGGTGGGATTTTAGTGAGAGGCTACTGGAAAGCCCATTGGGGGGCAGCCTTTGGACCCGGAAGCCCACATTTTCATCTGGGGAGAGATAGTGGTTTGACAGATTGGGCGGATTCTATCGTTTTATGTCCGATGTGTCTGTGATGGAATGAAAGACCTCACAAGTGTATACATCCGCTACAATGTAACATGCTACAATGTAACCGTGCTACAATGTAACATGCTACAATGTAACCGTGCTACAATGTAACCTCACTACAATGTAACTGTGCTACAATGTAACCGTGCTTCAATGTAACTGTGCTACAATGTAACCGTGCTTCAATGTGACTGCGCTACAATGTAACCATGCTTCAATGTAACCGTGCTACAATGTAACCGTGCTTCAATGTGACTGTGATACAATGTAACCGTGCTTCAATGTAACCGTGCTTCAATGTAACCGTGCTTCAATGTAACCGTGCTTCAATGTAACCGTGCTTCAATGTAACCGTGCTTCAATGTGACTGCGCTACAATGTAACCGTGCTTCAATGTAACCGTGCTTCAATGTAACCGTGCTTCAATGTGACTGCACTACAATGTAACCATGCTTCAATGTAACCGTGCTAGACATGTGCATAGCACAAAATTTTGTTTTGAACTAATGGATTAGTCCTAAAATGCAATTTATTTAGTTGCTAAAGAAATTCGTTTTCAGTTCTTTAGTATGAAAACTAATTTCATTCATCCGAAAACCAGTGGATACAATTACTATTGTAGTGGCTCCTCAGAGGGCTGAGATCGCTGCTTGTTACAGTATCTCTCACTCTCAGCACAATGTGGGTCATATTACATAGTTGGTGCTAACTTAACCAGAGCTGTTGTAAACTTATCAGAGCCATTATAGCCTATGGAGGTTTTCAGTTTACAACAGCTCTGGTTAAGTTAGCACCAACATTGTAATACTGCCCCGTGTCAGGCAAAGCTGTTACAGTAACTGACTGCTTCTCATCACCGCGCTCAGAGTTTCAGTAAAACTAGTAAATAATATTTTTATATATAAGAGGTTAGAACAATACCATTTCCTTGTTTTACTGAAACTCTGAGCGCTGTTACAGTCAGTTACTGTAACAGCTGAGCCTGATACATTGTACTGAGAGTTAATGTAACAAGCAGTCGATCTCAGCGCTCACAGTCACTGCATTTAAAGGGCTAAAAAAAGGCTCCTCTCTGTATAATGTTTAGAACATCCTCCTGAATTAATGTCCCTCTCTGTATAGAACATCCTCCTCAATTTATACCTTTCTCTGTATAATGTATATAACATCCTCCTGCATTAATACCCCTCTTTGTATAATGTATAGAACATCCTCCTGCATTAATTAATGCCCCTCTCTGTATAGAACATCCTACTGCATTGGCATGTGGAGGGTGCAGAACTTCGGATGTCGCGATGTTGCACTCTTCATTGCTGGTCTCCTTCACTTATCAATGTAATATCACAAAAAGGACTGAAACTAAAATGTAGTGCATTTTATTTTAGTTTCTTTCGTTTTTTGTACTGAGCAGTTTCGTTTCTCTTGAGTCATACGAAAACTAAATTATCCCAAAATTCGGACTAAATCGTTTTAGTACTAAAACGAATGCACATGTCTAAACCGTGCTACAATGTAACCGTGCTTCAATGAAACCGTGCTTCAATGTAACCGCGCTACAATGTAACCGTGCTACAATGTAATTGTGCTACAATGTAACGGTGTTTCAATGTAACCATGCTGCAATGTAACATTCTACAATGTAACCACGCTTCAATGTAACCGTGCTACAATGTAACCGTGCTTCAATGTAACCATGCTTCAATGTAACCGTGCTTCAATGTAACCGTGCTTCAATGTAACCGTGCTGCAATGTAACCGTGCTTCAATGTAACCGTGCTTCAATGTAACCGTGCTTCAATGTAACCGTGCTTCAATGTAACCAGACTTCAATGTAACCGTGCTTCAATGTAACCGCGCTTCAATGTAACCGCGCTACAATGTAACGGTGTTTCAATGTAACCATGCTGCAATGTAACATTTTACAATGTAACCACGCTTCAAAGTAACCGTGCTACAATGTAACCGTGCTTCAATGTAACCATGCTTCAATGTAACCGTGCTTCAATGTAACTGTGCTTCAATGTAACCGTGCTGCAATGTAACCGTGCTGCAATGTAACCGTGCTTCAATGTAACCGTGCTTCAATGTAACCGTGCTTCAATGTAACCGTGCTTCAATGTAACCACACTTCAATGTAACCGCACTGCAATGTAACCATGCTACAATGTAACCGTGCTACAATGTAACCATGCTACAATGTAACCACGCTTCAATGTAACCACGCTTCAATGTAACCGTGCTACAATGTAACGGTGTTTCAATATAACCGTACTACAATATAACCATACTACAATGTAACCGCACTACAATGTAACATGCTACAATGTAACCATGCTACAATGTAACCGTGCTACAATGTAACAGTGTTTCAATATAACCGTACTACAATATAACCATACTACAATGTAACCGTGCCACAATGTAATCATGCACTGTGACGTAACATTGTAACTTTGTGTGATGTGTCACCACCGGAGTCATCGTGAAGTGCAGATTCCAAGACTTACAGCACATGGGTCACTTCTAGAAAACCAACAAGTGCTTCTCCATCTCATGGGTGCATGTATGTGGACAAACAGACGAGCCGGGACAGATACATAGAGGTACATATGGATTGATAGACACATACTGATACATATCCTACAGTTGGATGGATATATAGCTGTGGAGACAAACAGACATACAAATCTAGATCGGTGCGGATAGATAGGTATGAATTGATATATACACAGATGAAGGTGTGTTGTGCCAGCCTGCAATGTCAATCGTGATGGGTGTGGGGATTCAGTGAGAGCTGCTGACGGGGTTATATATCTACTGTATGTGAAGTAGGGATAGACCGATATGTTTTTTTCCAGGCCGATACTGATACCGATTATCGTCCGTCTCTCAGGCCGATAACCAATATTAGGCTCCGATATTCTGTGCGCTTACATTTTTGAAATCCAGCTCATGGATATAATATTGCCCCAGTTCATATGGATATTATATTGCCCAGCTCATATGGATATTATATTGCCCCAGCTCATAAGGATATTATATTGCCCCAGTTCATTATGGATATTATATTGCTCAGCTCATATGGATATTATTGCAGTGGACAATGGAGTCCTTCCTCGGATGCCAGTCTCTGTTCTAATTCGGTGGAGAAATCAGATATATGCGCGCATAAAGATATTACACAGACAAGGAATACATCTATGTGGCTTCCAAAGCCAAGGAGTTCTCTGCCCTTTATTGACAATTTACAAGGCTTTATGCTACTTCGCACGTAACGAAAACAGGCTGTTGCCCAACATTCTATTCGTCATTAATATTGTGAAATTACAGACTTTGTTTAATAACAGTTAAAGAAAATAAAACATCAGCGTCTCCGGTTGTCCCTTTAGCCGTCAAGGACGTTTGTTACAGGACGTTCCAAGATGTTCCAAAACATTCTCCAAGATGTTCCAAAACATTCTTTTCTTGATACTTGGAAAAGAAACTACATGTGCATACAAAACAATCAGCTAAGATAGCGTGTTAAACAATAATATGCATTTGATTCTTAAATCTTGATTAACCATTTAAACTACTTAAATGAGCATTTTTCTAGGCCTCTTTCTAAGCCTTTGAATATTATAAAAGCGAATATATACATTTCTGTCCACAACAGTCCCCCCTAAAAATGCACATTTTCCAAGTGTACCCCTGGAGACGAGACGAGCCGTGCCTTCATCCGTTCCCCTAATAGTCTCGCCAGCCATCCCAAATCTTCGCCGGAGGTTGAGATGAGAAATTCCTATTGAATAAAACCCCTGTGTAGTCCGGGCTTCCGAGCATGGTCGAGACTGGTGGGTCAAGAGTCGGGCTTCAACTCGTCTTGCAACGGGTCACTAACCTTGGCTTAGAGCCAAATCATAGACATGTTCTCGAGATAGGGGACGCATGGACTCATAATTCTGTGGTTGACTTGTTACAGGTGGGCGTAGTTCGTCATACCTCTCATTCACAGGAACCCCTAGAAATTCTAGACTAGTATAGGAACTGCCAATATTCTCCCCAGTGTCCCCACACACTTGATTAAGCAGTACAGGTGTAGTGGATTCCACAGTTCTTTCGAAAACCTTTGTAATGCAGGGTAAAACACAACATCCAATCACCGTCAACAGAACCATCATTACCAGGATAACTATCCCTATTTGTGTGAGGATCTTCTGCCAGGCACTCATCCAACTAAAATACTGATCCCATGGATCAGTAATGCCAGAGTTTTTCTTCAGTTCTTCAGACAGGTCTTCCAATCGTTTAATGGCTTTAGTGACTTTGCCAGTGGGGCCTGTGTTATCCGGGATAAAGGTGCAACAGGAGCCACCAGTACCTTTCAGCATCGTACAGACCCCACCCCTCTCTGCCAGTAGCATATTGAGGGCCATTCGGTTCTGGAAGGTCATTGCAGAGGTCGGGCCTAGCTGGTCGGCCAAACCCTGGAGGGCATCTCGGGTATAGTTAACAAACCTCTGTTGGTTGTAATAGATGTAATTAATCCAATCAACATTCTTGTTGATGGTTACCATGGGGATTAAAGATTCAAATCCCGCCTTTACATGGTCTCTAGCTTTGAACTCATTAGGCACCCCCCTTGGGACTCCTATGACATCAAGGTAGACGTGGGGATCGAAACTGCCAGGTACAGAATTTGCCTCTCTCCTTTGTCTAATGAGTCCGGGGGTGTGGGCTGTTGGCAGGTCATCATCAAAGGGCAGGATGTGGAGGGGCATGATGGCTTTAGTCAGAGCACACTCACCGTCCCACGCACCTACCAAGCGGGAGCGGACACGCATGTCACCGCAGATCCAATAGACCTCTCCCATTGAGATCACCTGGTTTTGCACCTTCTCCTTCTCCACAGCGCTGTACTGTGCACAATAACCTTCTGTGAAGTTTCCAACTACCCGGCCACCGGTTCCCCAAGAGTAGTGACAGGTGTAGTTCCCGGGGTAGATGGTGATACTCTCTGAGAGTCTGGGGTTTCGTTTCTGGAGGAGGTATTTGGACTTCCATTCTTTGCAAGCATCGTGACTTAGAGTGGTGTTGGTAAACAAACTGAGAAAGCATTCCTCGACATCCTCGGGGATATTGAGAGGTACCGTACCTAGATGAGGCCTAGCAGTACCACACACATAGCAATTGATTCTGTTGTGGGACTGAGCGGTATATTTCATCCATTCTAACCAAACATTCATATCTGAGTATCCTGTTTCAATGGCCATAGTATCCTTGAACGTGGGATCAGCGATAGAGGGATGGATAGACAGAGGGAGGGATAGATGGATAGACAGAGGGATGATAGAGGGACGGAGGGATGTATGGAAGGACGTACAGAGGGATGGAAGGAAGGATAGATGGATGGAAGGAAGGATGGATGGACAGAGGGATAGAAGGACAGAGGGATAGAAGGACAGAGGGATAGAAGGACAGAAGGAGGGATGGACAGACAGAGGGTGAGAGGGAGGGATGGATGGAGACGGACAGAGGGATGGATGGGCAGATAGAGGGATGGATGGACGGATAGACGGTGGGATCAGCGATGGCCACTATACCATTGGAAGAGAGCATCATGTGGTGATTAAAGGGTTTGGGCTGTGGGTGCGGAGGGACCCAGTCAGGGGCAAGGTACATATCTCGTAGGCGGAATTTTCCCAGGGTCTGCGGATTCTTTGAACCCCCCTTTACCCACAAACCCAGACCATAGATACCTGAATCCCCGGGTCCTGGATTTTCTAGGGTTAGAATTAGTTTCAGTGCTGTTGCCCCTGTTCTAAACCGCACTTCCTCATCATCATCCGACTCCTGTAATTCGTACTTGGGGCAGGTGTTTGGGGCCATTGTCAGTGTCATACGAGCGAGAAGTGATTTATCATTTTCATCTTTCTTATCTAAGGAGATCTGTGGTTTATGTCCCCAGGGAACTCCCGTATTCCATCCCACCGATGCCCAACTACCGCACTCTTGTCCCCAATAGTAATTGGTAACACACATATATATGTCATAATCATGTGGAATCCCATTTCTCCAGATACATTGCAAGCGGGGGCCTGGGCATGGGTGTATATCACAATAGTTAAAGGTGTATGTAACCACGCGAGTGTTAGATGAATTATACCAGAAAGTGGTTAGTTTGTTTTCGGCGGCAGTAGTATTCATTGCGTGGCCCATGACATGGGCATTGTCCATCAGTTGTCCCAGGGCAGCTTCCACCTGGGCTCTCATAACCGCTTGTACCATATCATCAGCTGTCTGTCCCAGTATAACAGCTACATTGTGCCCCTGGATTCCCACCCCCCCAAATGAGAAGGATATACACAATCATGGTTGTTTTGTTGTCTGGTCCGCTTCTGGTGTACAGGTCTTTTTACAGTGGGAGGCGTGGATCCAGGTGGCTTTTCCTTCCAATTTTACTGAAGTTGCAGTTGTGAGGAGGACCTGGAAGGGACCGTCGTATCTGGGCTCAAGTGGATTCTTTCGAAGAAACTTCTTCACTAGTACCCAGTCTCCCGGGACCAGTTGATGAGTGTCGTTGATACTTTCAGGGTCTGGAATGCAAGAGAACACCTGACCATAGATATCAGTTAATATTTTTGAAACACTTGTGACATTCGTTACTAGGCTGTCAGACTGTAATTGCAACTGTTGAGGGAAACAGTATTCTGAAAGGTGACAGATTGTGTAGACCGATGAGCGCATTCATCATTGTATTTGAGAGGTGTGAGGGCCCATGTGCCTATTGTATTACAGCCGGATAGAGTGCCTTAGGTAAGCACACTTTATTTCTTAGTTCTGGGTTACTAGTAGTGTGACTAGCTGCTCGAGTTCCTTTTCCTGTGTCTGCTAAATGATTTAATATCAGCTTCTGGTGTACTAAACTTTCCATGTGCATTTACTTTTATCGCTGCAACCTGTGTGAGTGCGTTTAGTTGCGCTTGTTTTGTTTCTTTTCCTTCCTCCGGCAGAAAGGGTGGGGGCGAGGGGGGAAGTTGAACAGAATTGATTGAAAATCCCTCATAGTTAATAGCATCACCACTACCAGAATTAGAATCACAATCGGAATCACCCCCCTCAGGAAAAGGAAAGAGAGTAGCGTGGTTAAGACTCAGATATCAGGTGAGAGTGACATTATCAGGGTGCAGGAGGGAATATTGCAGGCGCAGGAGACTCACGGAAGACAGCTAGTTGCGCCGGGGTTTCTTGACGGTAGGCAGAAACGTCATGTGCTGCCTATACTCGGGGCTGCTGCCATCTTTCTTATAATGTAAATTAATACTTAATCAGCAGGCATCACTAGACTGTTGTAACTAATATTCTCAGTTGTTAGAGAATTGGAGGTTAAAACTTTCCTGGCATTAGTAGCTTTATCATGTACTTAGCTAGGTCACACTCCGTCTGTGGGGTCGTCATTGACTAGAAAATACTCCAAATTAACTAAAAAATAAAAACCTGCAATTTTCTGATACGGACAGTATACCTTATCTATTTTAAACCAAAATAAGCTAATGCAGCAGGGAAAAACCCGCTCCACGTTTAAACTGCATAGATTTTTTTTTTCCAGCAAGGTTAAAATATCTGATCTTCACAGTCATAGGAAAAAAGAGGAACCAATTTAATCTTTCTAGTTTCACTTTCTCGTCTGCGTCCTGCTTCCCTTTTTTCTCCTTTTTCCACATAAAAAACATAATACGGGATATTTTAAAGCTCACTTTTTTTCTCAACACTTAACACTTAATTCTACCCGGCTCCGTAGCACTCTGTCCTGCAGAGCAATACTGATAGAATGCGTAGCCTCTCTCTCCCAAGAATATTTTGTATAAAAACTATTTTTAATTAAAATAATAAACCAATAGGGTGGTACTCCATTAATATACACAAATAATTCTATCTACAAGTATAATAATTCCGCATACATACGTCTTGTACTTCACATATACACTACAACAGTAAACAACGCATAGTCTCTTGGCAAACAACCAACCATGGAATCATGTCATAAACAAAGCAGGTGTCATGTCTCACCAGTCTATTCTGCTTTTGGTCTTGGCATACCGTGCTTTACATCTCTGACATACATACATGTCCTTCTTATTGCTCTTTACTGGCAAGCAACCTATAGTTGCCATCTCTAGGATAGGCTTTCCTAACCTCTTCTCACATTGACTCATAATCTATAAGATGCGGATGATAGTTTATCAGATTCTGGTTTAAAATAACTTTCATCCCACTCATAAAAAATTCATTATTTTGTTTGCATCCATTTATACGAGTCGGAACAGGCGTCCCTGTCCAACCGCCGATTTAATCTATACCTTTTTATTGACTCCTACTCTATACACATACACATCCTTATAAACAAATACACACACTATATACACAAATATATATATATATATATATATTTCTTCAATGGCTAGACATCATCTTGGTGGAAAGGCCTAAACCAGGGATTGTGGGTCGTGGGAAATTATCAGATACAATGGCAGTATCCCGTTAAAGGCCGTTGGCGGCATCTGGGCTTTGGGTGGGGGCCGTCGCCTGCGGGGTGCTTTACAATCCCGTTTGAAATGGCCGGACTCTCCACAAGTAAAACAGGTTCTTGGTGGACGCCCCCCCTCTCCACCAGGCTCCCCTTCCACGGTGTCTGCCGTTTTTCTTGGAGTTGGCTGCTGTGTCCAGGCTACATTGTTTTTGGGAGTTGGAGGGATGTCATGGGTGTTTCGGTAGAAAGGGTACGTGGTGTCGGTTTGCTGGGGTGGAAAGGTGATGAGATCTTGGTGCTGGGGTGGAAAAAGTGTGGGCTGGCTACGGGTGACCTGGGGTGTGGTTGCAGGTAACCCTATGAGGGACGTTAGGGAATCATCAGTACGATTTACTGAGTCATAAGAATGACCGGAGGAAGGTGCCCGCATTCCCAACCATGGTTGATCCGGGTCACCGGTACGGTCTATCGTGTGGAGAGTGGTATCTAAATTGGGCAAATGAATCATTATAGGGTATATTGTCGGTACCTGGCTTGTGGCTGTTAATGAGGACATTACAGGACGAGTGGTGTAGTATGACCCATTGATACATAAAACAGGGTAGAGACCTGTTGGCTGCTTTTGGGCAGTTGTCGTTTGGGTTGGGGTTATTATTTTCTTTTTTGGATACCTTACTATAGGAAGGAGGCTCAGAACTTGGAGTGAGATAATAGTAATTCGTTTTTCCTTTCGTCTTATCTAATGTTTCTATCCACCCTTCATTCTCAATTTCTTTTGCAACCCTATACCAAGCCTGTGCAACATTCCATAAACCATTATCAATCAACATTCCTTTCTTATTCTTCAACACATGTTTCCATTCTTCTACCTGTAATCTGTGATTATCTAATCCGCAAATCCTGCCTAAAATCTTTAGGTTTGTCACATTTCTTTTGCCTAACCTTTCCTCAACTAACTTGCATGGTGACAACCAACCAGTATGGCTACTCTGTTCATTTCCCATTCTCGATTGTTAGCTTTGTTTTCCTGGTCACTCTTCAATTCACGTAGTTTATCAACAGTCAGAAATGAGGATAGACCTATATCTATCGTGGCCTGTTTGTTACCATGACAATAAAGCGTCTCGTCCTCCCCTATATTCCAAATATAGGACCCTGCTAAAAAGGTGTAGCTAGCACCTCTCTATCGCAGCATATATATCCTACAGCTGCTTCCTTTACCGCGTCACCTGCTCCTACTAGATATATATATTCTTGTGAGTTCCTAATAGATATGCCTAATGCATCATCTATCCCAGTACCCACAAAAAACTCCTCTGACTGTCAATCAAACTATACTTCAATCAGAGATATAACGCGTCCTACCACCAAGCTTGTGTTCACCTGTTACTGTTAGGAAAGTCCTAATACCAGGTATGCGCCTATTGCATCACATCACCTTTTACCGTCTGGAGATAGCTAACCAGGTACACCCCACTTGTTACCACAGGTTCGCGATAATCTCTCTGATTAACAACCAAAAATACAAATTCTATCAGGAAATATGCCGTCAATACAAAGAACCGTGAACAGACACATACAAACAAGCAGACAACTGGCATGCGGTTCGTGGGTCAGTATAACGGGCACCTGGGCAAGGTTAAATAAAACTCCACTTTTGATGCTTTTCCCAAGTGTCACACTGGGGTTTCCCGGGGCAGGATCACAAAACCAGAACACGTCACTGATAAGATATCAAAAGGTATCTTACCTGTGAGGTTACGAAGTTGATCAGGCACCGGTTCTGGTGTGGTCCTGCCAGGAAATCCTCGTCGGTGACACACTGGATAAAGCGTAACCCAGGGCCCCACGGTGGGCGTCAAATTGCAGTGGACAATGGAGTCCTTCCTCGGATGCCAGTCTCTGTTCTAATTCGGTGGAGAAATCAGATATATGCACGCATAAAGAAATCACACAGCCAAGGACTTCTCTGCCCTTTATTGACAATTTACAAGGCTTTATGCTACTTCGCACGTAACGAAAACAGGCTGTTGCCCAACATTCTAGTCGTCATTAATATTGTGAAATTACAGACTTTGTTTAATAACAGTTAAAGAAAATAAAACATCAGCGTCTCCGGTTGTCCCTTTAGCCGTCAAGGACGTTTGTTACAGGACGTTCCAAGATGTTCCAAAACATTCTCCAAGATGTTCCAAAACATTCTCTTCTTGATACTTGGAAAAGAAACTACATGTGCGTACAAAACAATCAGCTAAGATAGCGTGTTAAACAATAATATGCATTTGATTCTTAAATCTTGATTAACCATTTAAACTACTTAAATGAGCATTTTTCTAGGCCTCTTTCTAAGCCTTTGAATATTATAAAAGCGAATATATACATTTCTGTCCACAACATTATATTGCCCCAGTTCATTATGGATATTATATTGCCCAGCTCATTATGGATATTATATTGCCCCAGTTCATTATGGATATTATATTGCCCCAGCTCATATGGATATTATATTGCCCAGCTCATTATGGATATTATATTGCCCCAGCTCATATGGATATTATATTGCCCAGCTCATTATGGATATTATATTGCCCCAGCTCATCTGGATATTATATTGCCCCAGTTCATTATGGATATTATATTGCACCAGCTCATATGGATATTATATTGCCCAGCTCATTATGGATATTATATTGCCCAGCTCATTATGGATATTATATTGCCCAGTTCATATGGATATTATATTGCCCAGCTCATATGGATATTATATTGCCCAGCTCATATGGATATTATATTACCCCAGCTTATTATGGATATTATATTGCCCAGCTCATTATGGATATTATATTGCCCAGCTCATATGGATATTATATTGCCCAGCTCATATGGATATTATATTGCCCAGCTCATATGGATATTATATTGCCCCAGCTTATTATGGATATTATATTGCCCAGCTCATAATGTATATTATATTGCCCCAGCTCATTATGCATATTATATTGCCCCAGCTCATATGGATATTATATTGCCCCAGCTCATATGGATATTATATTGCCCAGCTCATTATGGATATTATATTGCCCAGCTCATATGGATATTATATTGCCCCAGCTTATTATGGATATTATATTGCCCCAGCTCATATGGATATTATATTGCCCCAGCTCATTATGGATATTATATTGCCCAGCTCATATGGATATTATATTGCCCCAGCTTATTATGGATATTATATTGCCCAGCTCATTATGGATATTATATTGCCCCAGTTTATTATGGATATTATATTGCCCCAGTTTATTATGGATATTATATTGCCCCAGCTCATATGGATATTATATTGCCCAGCTCATTATGGATATTATATTGCCCAGCTTATTATGGATATTATATTGCCCCAGCTCATATGGATATTATATTGCCCCAGCTCATATGGATATTTTATTGCCCAGCTCATTATGGATATTATATTGCCCAGCTCATATGGAAATTATGTTGCCCCAGCTCATGGATATTATATTGCCCTAGCTCATATGGATATTATATTGCCCAGCGCATATGGATATTATATTGCCCAGCGCATATGGATATTATATTGCCCAGCGCATATGGATATTATATTGCCTAGCTCATATGGATATTATATTGCCCAGCTCATATGGATATTATATTGCCCCAGCTCATTATGGATATTATATTGCCCTGCTCATATGGATATTGTATTGCCCCAGCTCATGGATATTATATTGCCCCAGCTCATATGGATATTATATTGCCCAGCTCATATGGATATTATATTGCCCCAGTTCATTATGGATATTATATTGCCCTGCTCATATGGATATTGTATTGTCCCAGCTCATGGATATTATATTGCCCCAGCTCATATGGATATTATATTGCCCAGCACATATGAATATTATATTGCCCAGCACATATGGATATTATATTGCCCAGCGCATATGGATATTATATTGCCCCAGCTCATATGGATATTATATTGCCCCAGCTCATGGATATTATATTGCCCCAGCTCATATGAATATTATATTGTCCCAGCTCATTATGGATATTATATTGCCTAGCTCATATGGATATTATATTGCCCAGCTCATTATGGATATTATATTGCCCAGCTCATATGGATATTATATTGCCCCAGCTCATGGATATTATATTGCCCCAGCTCATATGGATATTATATTGCCCAGTGCATATGGATATTATATTGTCCAGTGCATATGGATATTATATTTCCCCAGCTCATATGGATATTATATTGTCCCAGCTCATTATGGATATTATATTGCCCAGCTCATATGGATATTATATTGCCCAGCTCATATGGATATTATATTGCCCCAGCTCATATGGATATTATATTGTCCCAGTTCATTATGGATATTATATTGCCCAGCTCATATGGATATTATATTGCCCCAGCTCATTATGGATATTCTTTTGTCGCAGCTCATATGGATATTATATTGCCCCAGCTCATTATGGATAAAATATTGCCCAGCTCATATGGATATTATATTGCCCCAGCTCATTATGAATATTATAGTGTCACAGCTCATTATGGATATTACATTGCCCCAGCTCATATGGATATTACATTGCCCCAGCTCATATGGATATTATATTGCCCCAGCTCATTATGGATATTATATTGCCCCAGCTCATTATGGATATTATATTGCCCCAGCTCTTTATGGATATTATATTGCCCCAGCTCATATGGATATTATATTGCCCCAGCTCATTATGGATATTATATTGCCCCAGCTCATTATGGATATTATATTGCCCCAGCTCATTATGGATATTATATTGCCCCAGCTCTTTATGGATATTATATTGCCCCAGCTCATATGGATATAATATTGCCCCCGCTCACATGGATATTATATTGCCCCAGCTCATTATGGATATTATTTTGCCCCAGCTCACTATGGATATTATATTACCCTACTCCTATGGATATTATATTGCCCCAGCTCATTATGGATATTATATTGCCCCAGCTCATTATGTATATTATATTGCCCCAGCTCATATGGATATTATATTGCCCCAGCTCATATGGATACTATATTGCCCCAGCTCATTATGGATACTATATTGCCCCAGCTCATATGGATACTATATTGCCCCAGCTCATTATGGATATTATATTGCCCCAGCTCATTATGGATATTATATTGCCCCAGCTTATTATGGATATTATATTGCCCCAGCTCATTATGGATATTATATTGCCCCAGCTCATATGGATATTATATTGCCCCAGCTCATTATGGATATTATATTGCCCCAGCTCATTATGGATATTATATTGCCCCAGCTCATTATGGATATTATATTGTCCCAGCTCTTTATGGATATTATATTGCCCCAGCTCATATGGATATTATATTGCCCCAGCTCATATGGATATTATATTGCCCCAGCTCATTATGGATATTATATTGCCCCAGCTCATTATGGATATTATATTGCCCCAGCTCATTATGGATATTATATTGTCCCAGCTCTTTATGGATATTATATTGCCCCAGCTCATATGGATATAATATTGCCCCCGCTCACATGGATATTATATTGCCCCAGCTCATTATGGATATTATTTTGCCCCAGCTCACTATGGATATTATATTACCCTACTCCTATGGATATTATATTGCCCCAGCTCATTATGGATATTATATTGCCCCAGCTCATTATGGATATTATATTGCCCCAGCTCATATGGATATTATATTGCCCCAGCTCATATGGATACTATATTGCCCCAGCTCATTATGGATATTATATTGCCCCAGCTCATTATGGATATTATATTGCCCCAGCTTATTATGGATATTATATTGCCCCAGCTCATTATGTATATTATTTTGCCCCAGCTCATTATGGATATTATTTTGCCCCAGCGGCGGCCGCCTGCTTATTCTCCTCTGCCCTGGCTGTAATTGCAACAGGAACAGGCATCCAGCACATTTCAGGGGGCGGTGACCGGGTCTTACCCTGCTGTCCGAGATCTGCATGCAGGGTTTCCGGATATGCCAAGTGCTGACGCGAGGAGGACCATGTGGTGGGCGGCGCAGCTCCTCATTGGTCGGCTTCTCCTACAAAGGAAAGAGAGCATCGCATGCGCTTCGCAGTGACCGGCGCGCGCTGTGGAGCGACAAGTACGAATCGGCAATATCGGGGACTTTAACACCGATACCGATAAGTTAAAAAAATAATAAATCGGCCCAAAATATCGTTAGATCCGGTAATCGGTCGACCCCTAATGTGAAGCAGTGATAAGTCTCCGTTAGCTCAGTGTGATGGGAGTGGGGATTCAGTGAGAGCTGCTGATGGGGTTATATATCTATATGAAGCAGTGATCAGTCTATGTTCCCTCTCCGTTAGCTCAGTGTGATGGGAGTGGGGATTCAGTAGCAGCTGGTGGTGTTTTTTGGACCTGAGCAGGCTTTGTCCTCGCCGCTTTTTCCAAATGGATTTCTGCCGGATGAGGCTGTGCTGTTTGCACGGGGAATGGCTGCCCGCATCGGTGTGAAAGATTTATGTGCTGGCGCAGGAGATTTAGGGGAGGGAGGGGATAATTGGTGCTTTTCGCGCTCCTACGGGATCCTCGTAATATCCACATCTCGCCTGCTCATCATGCTGGGAGAGGTCAGGATCCAAGACACGTCTCCTGTCTCCACCACCTGCCCGTGAATATGGATAGGTGCTGTCCACGGCAAAGACAATTAGCATTCTCTAACACCAAGCAGATGTTGGCAGTGCCAGGAGGAACGGCATCAAACACCCCCTCTGCAATCTGTTCAGGCGTTCGTTCCTGTGCGGCCTCACCGGCGGGCGTCCTCCATTCACTTGGTGGTCCATAAAGCGGGGTATCAGTAGAATTAACCCCCTTTTTATATATATATATATATATATATATATATATATTGTGCAGGTTTGTGATTGCGCCGTGCGGATACTCGGTGTGCCGGGAACGTATGGGGAGCGGCGCCACGCCTGGAGGCAGAAAGCAGATGGCCAGACTGCAACGGTTGGACGCAGGGAACGGATTCATTTACAAAACATGGAATTCCGTGGAATTCAGGGATCAGGGAGACGCCGGCAGCGGCCATGACCACAGGACGTGCACACCAAACGACGTCTGCATGCACACAAACACACAAAGGGCTTTATTCACTAAACCGTGCATCAGCAGGGCAACCACCGTCTTACTTCAGGAGAAAAAGACAGATAATGTTGGAGAGTGTTTCCGTTTTGAGTGTTTTTGGCCGAAAATCAGCAATTTGCTTGAAAGTTCTCCAAAATTCCTGTTTAATGGATAGTTGGGTATTGACATAGGCGGGAGAGGAGCTCAGAGCTCATCTGGTGCATCCGTTCCCATCCAAATGACGGCGATAAACTCCCCCCAACACGCCTCAGGGGCACCTCTCTGCAATCTCTCCATCTGCCCATACGTTAAATATGACTTAATGCTCTCGATTTGCAGCCTGGTGCATCTCATCAAAGTAATGTTACGCGTTTGGACCCGACACACAATGTTTTAATTCATCGTCGGGGCTGCGGGCCCTGTTTGCTGTGCGTTCATTAAGAAAGTCACGTGACAACAGAAAATACCCTTTTACCTTTACAACAAGTAGCAAAATCTGCGCCCCCCCCCCACGGTTATACAGTCTTTCCAATCTAAACCGTGCATTGCCGTCACATCGTGCAAACCACCACGAGTCGACCACGTGACTGAATGAACAGATAACACTGTGCGGGACTCGACGACTTCGCTACTTTATGGGATCAAATTCATCCAGGAAGCTCAGAGAGGAGACGCGTCACACGATTCGGGCTGTCCACCAAGTGGCCATGTGTGATACAGCAGGAAAAAAGTCCCACAAATTAATGCAACTGCAAAGAAGGCCCCATCACTCCCATCACACCCACCATGTGCCTCAATCACACCCACCCTGTGCCTCAATCACACCCACCCTGTGCCTCAATCACACCCACCCTGTGCCTCAATCACACCCAACCTGTGCCTCAATCACACCCACCCTGTGCCTCAATCACACCCACCCTGTGCCTCAATCACACCCACCATGTGCCTCAATCACACCCACCCTGTGCCTCAATCACACCCACCCTGTGCCTCAATCACACCCACCCTGTGCCTCAATCACACCCAACCTGTGCCTCAATCACACCCACCCTGTGCCTCAATCACACCCACCCTGTGCCTCAATCACACCCACCCTGTACCTCAATCACACCCACCCTGTGCCTCAATCACACCCACCCTGTGCCTCAATCACACCCACCCTGTACCTCAATCACACCCACCCTGTGCCTCAATCACACCCACCATGTGCCTCAATCACACCCACCCTGTGCCTCAATCACACCCACCCTGTGCCTCAATCACACCCACCCTGTGCCTCAATCACACCCAACCTGTGCCTCAATCCACCCACCCTGTGCCTCAATCACACCCACCCTGTGCCTCAATCACACCTACCCTGTGCCTCAATCACACCCACCCTGTGCCTCAATCACACCCACCCCGTGCCTCAATCACACCCACCCTGTGCCTCAATCACACCCACCCTGTGCCTCAATCACACCCACCCTGTGCCTCAATCACACCCACCCTGTGCCTCAATCACACCCACCCTGTGCCTCAATCACACCCACCCTGTGCCTCAATCACACCCACCCTGTGCCTCAATCACACCCACCCTGTGCCTCAATCACACCCACCCTGTGCCTCAATCACACCCAACCTGTGCCTCAATCACACCCACCCTGTGCCTCAATCACACCTACCCTGTGCCTCAATCACACCCACCCTGTGCCTCAATCACACCCACCCTTTGCCTCAATCACACCCAACCTGTGCCTCAATCACACCCAACCTGTGCCTCAATCACACCCAACCTGTGCCTCAATCACACCTACCCTGTGCCTCAATCACACCCACCCTGTGCCTCAATCACACCGAACCTGTGCCTCAATCACACCGAACCTGTGCCTCAATCACACCCAACCTGTGCCTCAATCACACCCACCCTGTACCTCAATCACACCCAACCTGTGCCTCAATCACACCAAACCTGTGCCTCAATCACACCCACCCTGTGCCTCAATCACACCCACTCTGTGCCTCAATCACACCCACCCTGTGCCTCAATCACACCCAACCTGTGCCTCAATCACACCCAACCTGTGCCTCAATCACACCCAACCTGTGCCTCAATCACACCCACTCTGTGCCTCAATCACACCCACCCTGTGCCTCAATCACACCCACCCTGTGCCTCAATCACACCCAACCTGTGCCTCAATCACACCCAACCTGTGCCTCAATCACACCCACCCTGTGCCTCAATCACACCCACCCTGTGCCTCAATCGTGTGTGTATGTAGATATAATGTGTCTGGGTTCACAGCTCAGCGTTATACAGCACGTTCCTGCGCGCTGTAAAACGCCAAGACACGGAAATCCCATGATTTCCTAAGGGACCCGTTCACACCTGGGCGTTTTACAGCACGCAGGAACGCGCTGTAAAACGTCATATGCCCAAAGAATTATGGGAGCTTCTTTGGGGTGTATTTGCAGCGCTTTCACTCTGCAGTCTATGTCTGTGAACGCGCTGCAATGCGCATCCGCGCGTTTTTAACGTTTGCGCAATCCGAGCGTTAAAAAACGGACGTATTGCGCTCGTAGAAAAACGCTGAGGTGTGAACCCAGTCACAGGGACACGCCGGAAGTCTGTCCAAGGCGTCAGGATCAGACCCAACACGCTGCATTGTCCTCTCTCCCTGCCCTGGAGAATCTGCCCAAACAAGCACCAGCCTCTGCTTATCGCAGGGAAGACGATACAATACTTTATTGGACGAAAAAAATCAGGGTTTATTTTCTGAAACTCTAAACCCAATCAGGGCAACAAATAATGGCTCGTTCGATACTGCGACACACTTTAGGCAGGTTCTGCAATGAAGAGATGGAACTCAGGGTGACAGACGGGGGCTCCAGCACCTCTTCTCTCACAAGCCCCTTCTTCCCTTCCAGATGATGTTATCTTTGAGGGTGGTGTGTGTGGGTGCGCGTCTGTGTGTGTGTGTGGGTGCGCGTCTGTGTGTGTGTGGGTGCGCGTCTGTGTGTGTGTGGGTGCGCGTCTGTGTGTGTGTGGGCGCGCGTCTGTGTGTGTGTGGGTGCGCGTCTGTGTGTGTGTGGGTGCGCGTCTGTGTGTGTGTGGGCGCGCGTCTGTGTGTGTGTGGGCGCGCGTCTGTGTGTGTGTGGGTGCGCGTCTGTGTGTGTGTGGGTGCGCGTCTGTGTGTGTGTGGGCGCGCGTCTGTGTGTGTGTGGGTGCGCGTCTGTGTGTGTGTGTGGGTGCGCGTCTGTGTGTGTGTGGGTGCGCGTCTGTGTGCGCACGCGTCTGTGTGTGTGTGCGCGCATGCGTCTGTGTGCGCACGCGTCTGTGTGTGTGTGGGCGCGCGTCTGTGTGTGTGTGTGGGTGCGCGTCTGTGTGTGTGTGGGTGCACGTCTGTGTGCGCACGCGTCTGTGTGTGTGTGCGCGCATGCGTCTGTGTGCGCACGCGTCTGTGTGTGTGTGGGCGCGCGTCTGTGTGTGTGTGTGGGTGCGCGTCTGTGTGTGTGTGGGTGCGCGTCTGTGTGTGTGTGGGTGCGCGTCTGTGTGTGTGTGGGTGCGCGTCTGTGTGCGCACGCGTCTGTGTGTGTGTGCGCGCATGCGTCTGTGTGCGCACGCGTCTGTGTGTGTGTGTGCGCGCGCATGCGTCTGTGTGCACGTCTGTGTGTGCACGTCTGTGTGTGCGCACGTCTTTGTGTGTGCGCGTCTGTGAAAGTCTGTGTGCGCGTCTGTGTGTGTGTCCTTGTGGATAGATAAATATGTATTAGTGTGTGAGTTGTCTTGTTGTATCCCTTGACCTACACATGAAGCCCCCCCTATAATGGCACCGTGCTGGCACATGGGGCAGCTCCATTAAACCAATATTTTGATGCAAAAAAGTTAGAAATTGAGGATTTTGTTTGCATGTCTTACCCAGAGTTCCTTGCTGCATACAGGGAGTATGGCAAATTAACTTTGCAAGTGAAGCAGTCCTCTGATTGGCTTGGACGTGTAGGGGAAGCAGTTCTCTGATTGGCTTGGATGTGTAGGGGAAGCAGCCCTCTGATTGGCTTGGAGGTGTAGGGGAAGCGGTTCTCTGATTGGCTTTGATGTGTAGGGGAAGCAGTTCTCTGATTGGCTTGGATGTGTAGGGGAAGCAGTTTTCTGATTGGCTTGAACGTGTAGGGGAAGCAGTTCTCTGATTGGCTTGGAGGTTTAGGGGAAGTGGTTCTCTGATTGGCTTGGATGTGTGGGGAAGCCGCCCTCTGTTTGGCTTGGAGGTGTATGGGAAGTGGTTCTCTGATTGGCTTGGATGTGTGGGGAAGCAGCCCTCTGATTGACTTGGACGTGTAGGGGCAGCAGCCCTCTGATTGGCTTGGCCTTGTAGGGGAAGCAGCCCTCTGATTGGCTTGGAGGTGTAGGGGAAGCAGCCCTCTGATTGGCTTGGAGGTGTAGGGGAAGCGGTTCTCTGATTGGCTTTGATGTGTAGGGGAAGCAGTTCTCTGATTGGCTTGGATGTGTAGGGGAAGCAGTTTTCTGATTGGCTGAACGTGTAGGGAATTCTCTGATTGGCTTGGAGGTTTAGGGGAAGTGGTTCTCTGATTGGCTTGGATGTGTGGGGAAGCCGCCCTCTGTTTTGCTTGGAGGTGTATGGGAAGTGGTTCTCTGATTGGCTTGGATGTGTGGGGAAGCAGCCCTCTGATTGACTTGGACGTGTAGGGGAAGCAGCCCTCTGATTGGCTTGGCCTTGTAGGGGAAGCAGCCCTCTGATTGGCTTGGAGGTGTAGGGGAAGCAGCCCTCTGATTGGCTTGGAGGTGTAGGGGAAGCAGTTCTGATTGGCTTGGAGGTGTAGGGGAAGCAGTTCTGATTGGGTTGGAGGTGTAGGGGAAGCAGTTCTGATTGGGTTGGACGTGTAGGGGAAGCAGTTCTCTGGATTGGATGTGATGGGGAAGCAGTTCTCTGATTGGCTTGGATGTGATGGGGAAGCAGCCCTCTGATTGGCTTGGATGTGTGGGGAAGCAGCCCTTCAATTGGCTTGGACGTGTAGGGGAAGCGGTTCCCTGATTGGCTTGGATGTGTAGGGGAAGCAGTTCTCTGGCTTGAATGTGTAGGGGAAGCAGCCCTCTGACTGGCTTGGATGTGTAGGGGAAGCAATTCTCTGATTGGATTGGAAGGGTAGGAGAAGCAGTTCTCTGATTGGCTTGGACGTGTAGGGGAAGCAGTTCTCTGATTGGATTGGAAGGGTAGGAGAAGCAGTTCTCTGGCTTGGACGTGTAGGGGAAGCAGTTCCCTGATTGACTTGGATGTGTAGGGGAAGCAATTCTCTGATTTGGCTTTGGCGTGTAGGAGTAGCAATTCTCTGATTGGCTTGGGCGTGTAGGGGAAGCAGTTCTCTGATTGGCTTAGATGTGTGGGGAAGCAGCCCTCTTATTGGCTTGGATGTGCTGGGAAGCAGTTTCTGATTGGCTTGGATGTGTGGGTAAGTAGCCCTCTGATTAGCTTGGATGAGTAGGGGAGCAGCCCTATGATTGGCTTGGATGTGTAGGGGAAGCGGTTCCCTGATTGGCTTGAATATGTGGGGAAGCGGTTCCCTGATTGGCTTGGATGTGTAGGGGAAGCGATTCCCTGATTGGCTTGAATATTTGGGGAATCAGTTCCCTGATTGGCTTGGAGGTGTAGGGGAAACGGTTCCCTGATTGGCTTGAATATGTGGGGAAGCGGTTCCCCGATTGGCTTGGATGTGTGGGGAAGCAGCCTCCTGGCTTGGATGTGTAGGGGAAGCACTTCTCTGATTGGCTTGGATGTGTAGGCAATGCAGTTCTCTGATTGGCTTGGAAGGGTAGGGGAAGCAGTTCTCTGGCTTGGACGTGTAGGGGAAGCAGTTCTCTGATTGGCTTGAACGTGTAGAGGAAGCAGTTCTCTGGCTTGAACGTGTAGGGGAAGCAGCCCCCTGACTGGCTTGGATGTGTAGGGGAAGCAGTTCTCTGATTGGCTTGGACGTGTTGGTGAAGCAGTTCTTGGGCTTGGATGTGTAGGGTAAGCAGTTCTCTGATTGGCTTGGACATGTAGGTGAAGCAGTTCTTGGGCTTGGATGTGTAGGGGAAGCAGTTCTCTGATTGGCTTGGACGTGTAGGGGAAGCAGTTCTCTGATTGGCTTGGAAGGGTAGGGGAAGCAGTTCTCTGGCTTGGACGTGTAGGGGAAGCAGTTCCCTGATTGGCTTGGATATGTACGGGAAGCAGTTCTCTTAATAGCTTGGATGTGTAGGGGAAGAAATTCCCTGATTGGCTTTGGCGTGTAGGAGAAGCAATTCTCTGATTGGCTTGGGCGTGTAGGGGAAGCAATTCTCTGATTGGCTTTGGCGTGTAGGGGAAGCAGTTCTCTGATTTGGCTTGGGGGTGTAGGGGAAGCAGTTTTCTGATTGGCTTGGATGTGTGGGTAAGCAGTTCTCTGATTGGCTTGGATGTGTGGGTAAGCAGCCCTCTGATTGGCTTGGATGTGTGGGTAAGCAGCCCTCTGATTGGCTTGGATGCGTGGGGAAGCAGCCCTCTGATTGGCTTGGATGTGCTGGGAAGCAGTTCTCTGATTGGCTTGGATGTGTGGGGAAGCAGCCCTCTGATTGGCTTAGATGTGTGGGGAAGCAGCCCTCCGATTGGCTTGGATGTGTAGGGGAGCAGCCCTATGATTGGCTTGGATGTGTAGGGGAAGCGGTTCCCTGATTGGCTTGGATGTGTAGGGGAAGCAGTTCTCTGACTGGCTTGGATGTGTAGGCAATGCAGTTCTCTGATTGGCTTGGACGTGTTGGTGAAGCAGTTCTTGGGCTTGGATGTGTAGGGGAAGCAGTTCCCTGATTGGCTTGGACGTGTTGGTGAAGCAGTTCTTGGGCTTGGATGTGTAGGGGACGCAGTTCCCTGATTGACATGGATGTGTAGGGGGAAGCAGTTCTCTTAATAGCTTGGACGGGTAGGGGAAGCAGTTTTCTGATTGGCTTGAACGTGTAGGGGAAACAGTTCTCTGGCTTGGATGTGTAGGGGAAGCAGTTCCCTGATTGACTTGGATGTGTAGGGGGAAGCCGTTCCCTGATTGGCTTGGATGTGTAGGGGAAGCAGTTCTCTGATTGGCTTTGGCGTGTAGGGGAAGCAATTCTCTGATTGGCTTGGGCGTGTAGGGGAAGCCGTTCTTTGGCTTGGATGTTTAGGGGAAGCAGTTCTCTGATTGGCTTGGGTGTGTAGGGGAAGCAGTTCTCTGATTGGCTTGGGCGTGTAGGGGAAGCAGGTTTCTGATTGGCTTGGATGTTTAGGGGAAGCAGGTTTCTGATTGGCTTGGATGTTTAGGGGAAGCAGTTCTGATTGGCTTGGATTTGTTGGTGAAGCAGTTCTCTGATTGGCTTTGGATCGTTGGACATGAAGTGAAATAATTCGAGCTGGGAATTGGACAAATGTGTGTGGGAATGTTTTGAGTTATGCTGTATCAGATGGTTACCGTCACGCTCATTCGGGGGACACAGGAGTCGGAGCGGACCTCTATGCCATGGAGCAGTGACAGGGAGTGGTCTGCAGGTGCTTCTCCCATTCGATGCAATTTCCATATTGATTACTGACAATCCAATGTCACGACAGAAGCAAAGTCACACAATTGCCTCATCATAAAACGCCATAAAGCATTGCAGTATTACGTTATGCTGCGTATTATGAAGGAATGTGATCTCACTGACCTTTATGATCCTCCATGGCTTGACGGGACGTTGTATGGACAGGAGACACTCATGCCTCTGCGCTCTTCCCATTTCATTCCCTTTGCTCGATTTCTGGGGATGTCACCGGGGTAACAGTGTAATGTTGGATAAACCATGCGATCACCAGTGTCCTGGATTAAGAACGTGCGGCCGTCATGGCTCCTGGTATAATATTTATGCCTCTAAAACTTTATTTTCAGCATTTTCCTGTGTAATTGACATCCCGCCCCCCCCCCCACACTTCCCAAGCGAAACTGGAGCCAGATATGATTGTCCTAATGAGCGATTAATTAAGACGCCGGATCCTGTGTAATAGGCATGGGTTGACCTTTGCTGGAGCCTGGCAGGTTTTGTTATCTCTAGGGGAAGGCATGGACCTTTCCATCCTGGCCTCGTACGTGCTAAGGCAACAATATGGAGCTGGGTGGATAGTGATGCTGAGCAGAAGACCACTGGGGATTGGGGGGGGGTTGTTTGATAATCCAAGAAATTTGAGCATTTTATGCCAGTGCTGACCGGAAAAAAAGTCTATTTAAACTTGGCTATTAGAACAAATCATCCCCCACCCACTCCCCCCCCCGACTCTCCACGTACACATAATAATTATTGACACCTCATCCTGGGGGGGCTCTTTATGTTTCACTATTTTAGTTCATCTTTCCGGGTCTTTGTTGTGGTGTGACTTCTGCGAGGTTTCTTGAGTTTCGTATGAAGTGACCATGTTGGGATGACCAGTGATAAAACATTATTTAAAGCAGTTTCTGGGTGATTAGAAACACTAATTCATGTTGTGACGCCTCTAACAAGCCACAATCCTTACCGTGAAGATATCGCCTGGACTCTAGACCTGGATGTCCTGTATATACTCCGAGAAGGCAGCATATGCTGTGTCCTCTGACAGTCGCGGCTTCCGTTCCAGAGCCGTGTTGGGTCTCCGAGTTAAGTAATGCTTAGCCAGCTTTGTGTCTGAAGAGCATCGTCATCCCGGGATGTATTGTCCTGGATTAATGAGGCCAGAGGTGGCCATATGGTAGCCCTCTCTTTCACAGTTTTTGAAAAACAACCACTGAATCGCGTTGCTAGCAATACGATGGCTACCTCTGGGTGATTGCCGAGTCAAGTTGCCAAACCGATGGCCGGCCCCGGGCAGTATTACGAAGTTGGTGCTAACTTAACCAGAGCTGTTTGTCCACAATGGCTTAAATATGACTGGACTATGGCCAGGTAGCCTTCATCCGGCAGCCCGTGCCCCCTGAGTATTACCCATGCCAAAAACATGGCTTATTGTCTGGTAAAACGCGTCGGCAAGGCTTTACAGAATATTTCTTTGTTTTAAATCTTCATGCTCTCCTAATACACAAGAAGCAATGCAGTACTGCCGTTAATACTCATGGGTGCCCACGCCATCACTTGTGGGTCAGGAGGTGATAAATGGATGAAGCTGCCATCGGTCAAAGTCTTCCTCTCCATGTCCGCCGTGCTGTTTGCTATCCTTGGATTATTTGTTTGTTTTTGCTTCGGCGCATACGTTCCCATCTAATATTTATTCCCCCCTCCAGACCCTGGGCTTCCGGCTCATACACAGATCCAATGCTCTTCCTCTACTCAGGCTCGGAACGAGTGTAATAATGAGCGGATTTGAGGCAGGAACCCCAAAACATGCTGTAAGTGAAGAGGATTGCGGGGGGAGGGGGTTGCTTAGGTGAAAGGGTCTCCTCCATTCAACACGCTTTGGCTGTGACTCCTATCATTTTATAAAGTCATTTAGCCGCATTTTCCTAAGTAACCCATCATGAACCTGCTCATTACTGCACTCATTAGTGACTTTCTAGGTACACCAGGTCATTAGCGCAAATATCTCAAGTACACGCGTCCAGAAAGATAATGCGCCTCGTCACTAAACCCAGATCATCTCAAGCCCTCTCCACCAACACTGCAGCAGCATCAACCGAACAATTCCGGAAACTTTACTCTCCCAGATTCCAAACGGAGGCCGAATCGGTGGAATAAGGTGAAGTTCTCACCGTCAACATCTACCTTTACTCTCCGAGACTGAAAACCAAGGCCAAATCTTTGGAATGAGGTGGGGTTCTCATCAACGACACTTAGTCAACATTTACCGTTACTCTTCCAGTCTTCAAACCAAGGCCGAATCAGTGGAACAAGCTTGGATGTGGAGTTCTTGACGTCAACATTGGGCCAAACAACTGAAGATCCTCCATGACACAAATTAATTGTTATCTTGCAGTGGTGTCGGTTCATGTTTTCGAGAGGTTATGGTATCAATAGGTGACCCTACCTGGTATTAGAAGTCCACAAAATGTTAGTGAGTAGAACAATTGCATTGGGTAACCATATGCCCAACCTCTTTGATAATTTTTGGAGACCGTGTGAGGCGCTTAAGACTTTTCTACCTTAAACACATTCCAACATTTCTGGAATTCTGTCTCTGTGTCTTAAATTCCACCACTGGTCAGTCAAGCCATCAGGGAAAATGATGTTTCACAGCCTTGGTGAAAGCCAGGAATCGTAACGGCTTGTTGGTAATTTGGCCACGTTTTGATGCCATCACCTACCAAATGCCTGACCAAAACCTAGACATCATGTCTGTTCCCAAATGACATATTCTTGAATGATTTGCCAGTCTAAGGATACCGTGGTGATCGAAGCCCTGGCTCGGCCTGTCCTGGTGGCATTTGATATTCCGATACCATGCGGTTTTATTGGATGCATAGATGGCAGGGCTGCCCGTTCGGCAGGGATTTTATAGAGATTGATCTTGTTTTATTGAGTGTTTATTACTGTGTCCAATCATTATATCATTGAGATTTTATTAAGTGTGCTTCCCTTACATCGCCGAGACTTTGTAATTCATGTACCATTCGGAATACTAAAATCTCCTTGTACCAGGGCCTCGGCCAGCGCCATCCATCACGGGCGCCAGCGGCACGCACATCGCTTCCCTAGCATTACTCTCCTATGTAATTTCTTGCGCTGGATACGTCTAGCCTCCAGGATTACATTGCAAATCATGACATTCGGGGCATTTAATCATAAAGCTCCCTCTCGGATATCAGCTTCCTTCCAAATAACCCCCAGCCGCCCTCTCCGCACGCTTTTCAGGCCGCGTCACCCTCCCCATTACTTTTCTCCATACTTTTCTCAAGCTGAACCTCCTGCGACTCGGATCTGTCAGCAAAGCGTGCGTCGCCTCCCCCTCAATCACGTAGAGACTCTAAACGCGTTTTCTCCATGTAGGACTCTTCCACTCGCCAGAGTAACATGGGATCCCTGCTTTAGCACAGGTGGGACGATCTGCTGCAAAGTCCTCTACACGGAGACTCCGGTGCTTTGGTTAGAGATCTGCAGATAATGGTCTGGACAGTCCTGAGCTCTGGTGACTGTCCCGGTTAGGGGGGTGGTTTTTCTCCTGTCTGGCCATTGCATTGGTTGTGCTTGAGCTGGCTGGGAGATTTAAGCTCGGTGTTGGCGCGTGGGAGGGTCGCGACCATTAGATCACACGAGGCATTAGCCTGGTTTGTCCGTTGACCAGTCCAGGTCTGCATGGACACGGGATGTTTATACTGGCTAGTTGCTCATCGTAGAATTCCAGAATGTCAAGACTTCATAAGCGCTGACACAAATTACTGTGCTCTGCGGACTCCGTGCCGATCGGCTTGGAATAGGGACCTTAGTAGCTCCCGGTTTTTCCTTCATGTGACAACATAAAGGCCGAGAGATCGATGAATAGGTGGAGGTCCAGGTCCAAGATCAACCCATCCTCCATTATTCCAAGGCAAACAAAACATGCAACATTGTGTTTGTAAACATCACCTTGATTGTAACGACTGGAGAGATATCAAAATATACCTAGATTGCAGCCTGAGCCATGTCCATTGGTCAACGCACCTTGAGAGATGTATACGTATATATATATATATGTGTGTGTCTGTGGTCAATCTATGAATACCATGAGCCTGGGGGTTTATTTTCCCATAATGCATTGTTTAACCCCTGTCCAGCTGAACATGGATCCACAATCTGGTGATTTTACTGCCTGCAGCTTTCCTGGGTACCAGCCCTCGCTCCCCACTCGCCTTCTCCTTCCCATCATCTTATCTCGTGTCCTCGTTTCTCCTTCCAACAATCTCCCTGTCCCCAAATCCTTCCCTCCGGCCACGCGTCGCTTTCTTTTCCTGCCTTTTTATTGTCAGGTAGGAATCTAATTGGTAATTATGCAAAGTTTGCAGAATCCTCCAGCAAGAAAAAAATGTCAATACATTAATAATAAATGCGCTACAGTATTTTCCAGTCGTTTTAAACACTGAGGCATGATGGGTAAAGGGAAGGCGAGACAGAGCCAGCATTGGATTAACATTAACTGTATCCTTTCTGGTAGCGTGCGCGGCCGCCGCGTCCTGACGCCTCTGATTTCACGCAGAATGTGGAGGATCCACCATGTCATTCATTACAAGAAGAGCCGCAGCCACTCAGCGAATCACTGACACGCGTTACCTTCACATTCTGCATCCCGGGCGAGAAGACATCCTCAACGAGATCTCATCACACACAGCCCCAGCCCCAACTCCCATCACACACAGCCCCAACTCCCATCACACACAGCCCCAACTCCCATCACACACAGCCCCAGCTCTCATCACACACAGCCCCAACTCTCATCACACACAGCCCCAACTCTCATCACACACAGCCCCAGCCCCAACTCCCATCACACACAGCCCCAGCCCCAACACACACAGCCCCAGCTACAACTCCCATCACACACAGCCCCAACTCCCATCACACACAGCCCCAACTCCCATCACACACAGCCCCAACTCCCATCACACACAGCCCCAACTCTCATCACACACAGCCCCAGCCCCAACTCCCATCACACACAGCCCCAGCCCCAACACACACAGCCCCAGCTACAACTCCCATCACACACAGCCACAACTCCCATCACACACAGCCCCAACTCCCATCACACACAGCCCCAACTCCCATCACACACAGCCCCAGCTACAACTCCCATCACACACAGCCACAACTCCCATCACACACAGCCACAACTCCCATCACACACAGCCCCAGCTACAACTCCCATCACACACAGCCACAACTCCAATCGCACACAGCCCCGACTCCAATCGCACACAGCCCCGACTCCCATCACACACAGCCCCGACTCCCATCACACACAGCCCCAGCCACAATTCTCATCACACACAGCCACAGCCTCAATTCTCATCACACACAGCCCTGAACACATCTCTCATCGCACAAAGCCCCATACACAACTCTTATCAGATGCAGCTACACACACCTCTCATTACAGAGTGCCCAGCTCTGTACACAGCTCTCATCACACACAGCCCCGTAATCAGATCTCATTACACAGAGCCCCATAGACAGCTCTCATCATGCACAGACCCGTACAAAACTCTCATCATAACAGCCCGTTTACAACTCTTATCACACACAGCCCCAGCCACAACTCTCATTCCACACACACAGACTCCTCTCTATCCCTTTATCCTCAGCTTTCCCATAGTTACACCCTCCTGTATTGTCCTCCTGTCTGTCCGGCGTTGCTGTGATCCGCAGTCAGTGTCAGGTTTGCAGGTGATGGTGTCTGGCCCCTTCCTGCCGGTGTCCTGGACAGTCAGCTGTTAATGGCGCGTTGGTGTCAGCGATGGGAATCTATTTCTCATATGAAAGTAACAGGGTTGATGAAGCTAATAGCCTCGGTGCTTCCTGCGTTCCATCACCGTGACACATCCCCAGCCGAGAGGAGACAGTGATCAGCAGACAATCTGCAAGGTTTCCTGCCTGCAGCACCTCCTGTGCTCCTCTCCCTGCGCCCCCCCCCCACTCCTCAAACTAATTAGAGGAGAGCATTTAAACACCGAGGAATGTGTTAAAGAGCCGGCGAATACACCGGCAGCCACCTGTTCCCTGACACATCTATCCGGGCAGACCTGGGATTCTGTTTGATGGAGCTCGCCGGTGGAAGGCAAAAGGATTTGTCATAATCCTCACAACCGTCTCTGCACAATGTAATTATCATCGTTAAAAAAACGGCGTCCACTGGCCCCGTGA
Organism: Leptobrachium leishanense; assembly: GCA_009667805.1. Lineage (NCBI taxonomy): Eukaryota > Metazoa > Chordata > Amphibia > Anura > Megophryidae > Leptobrachium > Leptobrachium leishanense. Next base: position 107,065,942 of record CM019074.1, read on the forward strand.
CGCACGTTATGTGCTGGAAATGACAGCGAAGCGAGGCCTGCGCTCATAAACACACACAAAATACAGAATAAAAGCAAAGAAAACACCTGCAGCCGGTCTGCAGAATGCATACACATTATACACAGAGAGGACACAATCCAGGGAGTCTGGGATTCACTCATATGTCTGCATTACACATTATACACAGAGAGGACACAATACAGGGAGCCTGAGATTCACTGATATGTCTGCATTACACATTATACACAGAGAGGACACAATACAGGGAGCCTGAGATTCATTGATATGTCTGCACTACACATTTTACACAGAGTGGACACAATACAGGGAGCCTGAGATTCATTGATATGTCTGCACTACACATTTTACACAGAGAGGACACAATACAGGGAGCCTGAGATTCATTGATATGTCTGCATTACACATTATACACAGAGTGGACACAATACAGGGAGTCCTTTACCTTCTATAATATTTCAGTCTATTAGTCGTCACAAGGTTTTCTAAATTGCAGTTGTTTTTATAACCTCCCCAAATAATGAGTGACACTCCTCTCCCCCTTTCCCCCTCTTCCCCTCCTCCTCCTCTTCTCACTCCCCTCTCCTCTTCTCTTCTCCCCTCTCCTTCTCCTCTCCTCTTCCCCTCCTCCTCCTCTTCTCTTCTCCCCTCTCCTCTTCTCTTCTCCCTCTTCCTTCCCTCTCTCTTCTCCTCTCCTCCTTCTTTCTTCTCCCCTCTTCCTCCTTCCCCTCCTCCTCCTCCTAATCTCTTCTCCTCCTCTTCTCCCCCCTCCTCTCTGGTCACATGAGTCGGAATTATTGAGATAAGTAATATTGTTGATTAAGTGTGATATAAATATGTAGCGTGTGCTGCGCGGCGAGATAAATGAGACCCGCGTCCAGAAGTATAGATAACCTATTACTGCAGAGAAACGCGCGCGTCTGAGGGTTTTAAACCCAAACGGGTAATATGTGACTCTGGGGAGCGCAGATATTAATGGTTATGTCACCAGGGGTTTAATGGGGCAGGAGCGCAGGATAAACGCCGCTTTGTAAACGCACGGCTTTTAACTGACTGTTAGGCCCGTTCACACCTAGCCGTTTTAACGCGCGTTCGTGCACGCTTTAAAACGCATGAACGGGGAAATCCCATGCTTTGCTATGGGCCCCATTCAGACCTAAGCGTTTTAGAGCGCGCAGGAACGCGCGTTAAAACGGCCAACGCAAAAAGAAGTTCGGGAGCTTCTTTTCGGGCATACAGCAGCGCGTTCGCGGCCATATCATGTAAAAAAAATGCGCGCGTTGCGCGACGCAGCGCTACGCCCAGGTGTGAACCCAGCCTTACTGCATCGGGACCAGGTAAAAGTTTAACAAAGCAGCAGAGACGTTAGCGAGACGATCCCACGAAATGCGGGCGAGGGGAAATCCTAAAGGTGGGCATAGGAGGGAGGAGGACTCTCGGGGGCTTAATTACTAAATCATGCGTTCTAGGTAATCAACAAGGGACTTTACAGGTTGAGTTTACCTGAAATTCTGAACTAAAAATTCCAAAAACTTTAAAAGTAGCACCATGACATCACAAGTGTAAAATCCCCCCTTATGACATCACGGATGGGGCCCAATGATTAAAATATAGCATAAAATGCTCTTTAGGCTGAATGTGTGAAACCTGCATCAATATCGTGTTTATTATCTCATCATTATATTCAAATATTCCAAAAATCCCTAATCCAGACACGTCTGGTCCGGAGTGTTTTGGATCAGGGATTCTCAGCCTGTGTATATATATATATATACTAGAGGTGATAAAATGCCCAGATTATTGTTATTATTATTCCTGCAAAATGTATGTGACGGTAACAGAGTAACGAGCTGTACCTGGAATAATCATTCCCGGTGCCGGACACACAGCAGGAATTCAGTGACAAACATATATTTTATTTACACATTCTAAAGTAAACACACACAATGCAGAGTATACATCCGTATATTAAACTCTCAGGGTTATCCAAAGAGATCCGAATTGCTTGAGAAAGGTAACCGAACGCTGAAAATCAGCGTTCGGTTACCTTTCCTGACCATTCGGCTATCCAGAGAGCAGGGAATTCGCCAAATCCTGGCGAATTGCCTGAACATACGGTGCCTGTTCGGTAGCAGTGAAATCCACCATAGAGAAGCAATGCTTCGTCTATTCAGAGAACACAAACCAGCAGTGAAAGGTTCCCCTAATGCCCTGCCATTCGGTGGTTTCATTCGGCAGGTTTATTCAGGAGAATCCCATAGGCTTCAATGTTAAAAATATTCCCGTTTTAATTCAATATCTAATAAACCGTTCATTATAAAATTCTGCAGCAAAAAGTCTCTTTATTTATAGATTTTTTAGGATACTTTAAGCATTTTTCTTAATATTTTTTTTTTTCAGTTTACTTATTTTTTCTGTAACAGCCCTCTTTATTATCATTCCCTGGACCTCCTGTGAAAATTTCAGACATTTTCGCTCAGTAGTTTCTTTGCAAACAGCGTTTCATTTTCACAGATTAATACAAACTGTTTTGCTAATTTATTCACCCCCCTCTGTCTGCGTCTCAGCTGCTTCGACTGTGTGTCATCGGCTCCTGTTTGGCTTTTGGATGGGTTTATCCAGATGTTTTTGGGGGGGTTTCTGCGTGCATTCGGTGGGTTTTGCGGTTAGTTTTCGTCAGGTTTGAGGCAGTCTTTCCCTGCAATTCGGGGACCCTGTGCTGTTTGCTGAATACACCGCAGGGTCACCGAAATGGGATCGGCAAAAGGAACCGAATTGAAGAGAACGAAAAGTCACCGAACGTGGAGTGACTTTATGAATCTCTTTGGATAACCCTGTTTATCTTACGAGGACCCTGAGTGCCACCTTCTTAAAGGGACAGTACCACCATAAAACACCATGTCCTTAGCGTGTTTATGTTTCTGATATGTTACATGTGTTTGTTTTTCCCTTGTATGTTTAATAAATATTTTCCTCTATATGTGTCACTGGGAGCATCCATTGTGTGATATTTTCCTCTATATGTGTCACTGGGAGCATCCATTGTGTGATATTTTCCCCTATATGTGTCACTGGGCGCATCCATTGTGTGATATTTTCCTCTATATGTGTCACTGGGTGCATCCATTGTGTGATATTTTCCTCTATATGTGTCACTGGGAGCATCCATTGTGTGATATTTTCCCCTATATGTGTCACTGGGTGCATCCATTGTGTGATATTTTCCTCTATATGTGTCACTGGGTGCATCCATTGTGTGATATTTTCCTCTATATGTGTCACTGGGAGCATCCATCGTGTGATATTTTCCTCTATATGTGTCACTGGGCGCATCCATTGTGTGATATTTTCCCCTATATGTGTCACTGAGAGCATCCATTGTGTGATATTTTCATCTATATGTGTCACTGGGTGCATCCATTGTGTGATATTTTCCTCTGTGTGTCACTGGGTGCATCCATTGTGTGATATTTTCCTCTGTGTGTCACTGGGCGCATCCATTGTGTGATATTTTCCTCTATATGTCTCACTGGGTGCATCCATTGTGTGATATTTTCCTGTGTGTCACTGGGTGCATCCATTGTGTGATATTTTGTTTGGCGGCTGATCCCCTTTTTCGGCGGCTGATTGGAAGCGTTCGGTGGATTATTGGATGCTTTTGGTGGGTTTATCGGCGGCATTGAATGCTGAATTCAAGCATTGAGCAGCTCAATGGCGCCGAATGAAAGAACACCAATATTTCAGTGCTCTTTGATTAACCCCTTAAGTGTCAGACATCCAGAAATAGACATGACCATGAAGATATGTTATGTATATTTATTATTTATTTATTTATTTATAAAGGATTTTACCAGGAAGGATACATTGAGATTTCTCTGGTTTTCAGTATGTCCTGGGTTCAAGAACATTAAAATGTTACAGAAATACAAAGTAATAAAATGCAAGATATTAAAACACAAATATACAGATTAACAGAAAAATAAATATGTAGGAAATAGTCATTATGTTACATGTTTACAGGTGCATTCTGTATATAGTCACTGTTACATGTTTACAGGTGCATTCTGTATATAGTCACTATGTTACATGTTTACAGGTACATTCTGTATATAGTCACTATGTTACATGTTTACAGGTGCATTCTGTATATAGTCACTATGTTACATGTTTACAGGTACATTCTGTATATAGTCACTATGTTACATGTTTACAGGTGCATTCTGTATATAGTCACTATGTTACATGTTTACATGTGCATTCTGTATATAGTCACTGTGTTACATTTTACAGGTGCATTCTGTATATAGTCAGTGTTACATGTTTACAGTGCATTCTGTATATAGTCACTATGTTACATGTTTACAGGTGCATTCTGTATATAGTCCACTGTGTTACATGTTTACAGTGCATTCTGTATATAGTCACTGTGTTACATGTTTACAGGTGCATTCTGTATATAGTCACTGCGTTACATGTTTACAGGTGCATTCTGTATATAGTCATTATGTTACATGTTTACAGGTGCATTCTGTATATGTCACTGTGTTACATGTTTACAGGTGCATTCTGTATATAGTCACTATGTTACATGTTTACAGGTGCATTCGTATATAGTCACTATGTTACATGTTTACAGGTGCATTCTGTATATAGTCACTATGTTACATGTTTACAGGCGCATTCTGTATATAGTCACTATGTTACATGTTTACAGGTGCATTCTGTATATAGTCACTATGTTACATGTTTACAGGTGCATTCTGTATATAGTCACTATGTTACATGTTTACAGGTACATTCTGTATATAGTCACTATGTTACATGTTTACAGGTGCATTCTGTATATAGTCACTATGTTACATGTTTACATGTGCATTCTGTATATAGTCACTATGTTACATGTTTACAGGTGCATTCTGTATATAGTCAGTGTTACATGTTTACAGGTGCATTCTGTATATAGTCACTATGTTACATGTTTACAGGTGCATTCTGTATATAGTCACTGTGTTACATGTTTACAGGTGCATTCTGTATATAGTCACTGTGTTACATGTTTACAGGTGCATTCTGTATATAGTCACTGCGTTACATGTTTACAGGTGCATTCTGTATATAGTCATTATGTTACATGTTTACAGGTGCATTCTGTATATAGTCACTATGTTACATGTTTACAGGTGTATTCTGTATATAGTCACTGTGTTACATGTTTACAGGTGCATTCTGTATATAGTCACTATGTTACATGTTTACAGGTGCATTCTGTATATAGTCACTGTGTTACATGTTTACAGGTGCATTCTGTATATAGTCACTATGTTACATGTTTACAGGTGCATTCTGTATATAGTCACTGTGTTACATGTTTACAGGTGCATTCTGTATATAGTCACTATGTTACATGTTTACGGGTGCATTATGTATATAGTCACGGTTACATGTTTACAGGTGCATTCTGTATATAGTCACTGTGTTACATGTTTACAGGTGCATTCTGTATATAGTCACTGTTACATGTTTACAGGTGCATTCTGTATATAGTCACGGTTACATGTTTACAGGTGCATTCTACATATAGTCATTATGTTACATGTTTACAGGTGCATTCTGTATATAGTCACTGTTACATGTTTACAGGTGCATTCTACATGTAGTCATTATGTTACATGTTTACAGGTGCATTCTGTATATAGTCACTGTTACATGTTTATAGGAGCATTCTGTATATAGTCACTGTGTTACATGTTTACAGGTACATTATGTATATAGTCACTGTGTTACATGTTTACAGGTGCACTCTGTATATAGTCACTGTGTTACATGTTTACAGGAGCATTCTGTATATAGTCAGTGTGTTACATGTTTACAGGTGCATTCTGTATATAGTCACTGTGTTACATGTTTACATGTGCATTCTGTATATAGTCACTGTGTTACATGTTTACAGGTGCATTCTGTATATAGTCACTGTGTTACATGTTTACAGGAGCATTCTGTATATAGTCACTGTGTTACATGTTTACAGGTGCATTCTGTATATAGTCACTGTGTTACATGTTTTACAGGGCATTCTGTATATAGTCACTATGTTACATGTTTACAGGCGCATTCTGTATATAGTCACTGTGTTACATGTTTACAGGTGCATTCCATATTGAGGTATGTTAATAGGGTAGTCTTAAGGGACTTTAGACTGGGGGAAGATTTGACGGTGTCTGGGAGGTTATTCCATATTTGCGGTGCTCTGTAGGAAAATGAGGACCGAGCCACTGTCTTTTTGTATTGTGGTATTGTAAGTAAAGTGCTGCTCCTGGATCGGAGGTTATAAGATGAGGGAACTGCTGGGGGAAGCGGTCTATTCAGGTAGGGTGGCAGCTTCCCAGAAAAGCTCTTAAACACCAGGTTGGAAAGGTGAAGGGTGCGTCTAGATTCCAGCGACGGCCAGTTTAGCTCTTTTAACATGTCACAATGGTGGGTCATGTAGTTACATTGTAGCGCAAAATGAGAATGAGTTATACAATGTAGTAAGTTTCTGGAGGTGTGATTGCGGGGCGGCTGCATACACTACATCTCCATATTCAATGGCTGGCATAAGCATTTGTTGTACAATCTGCTTTCTTACCGCGGGGCTCAGGCAGGATTTGTTTCTGTACAGGGCACCAAGTTTGGGGTAAAGTTTAGATGAGAGTTTTTCGATGTGGGGCCAAAGGATAGATTTGGGTCCAACCACATACCTAGATATTTGAGAGCAGTGACTGTGGTCAGCGTGCCATATGAAGACATAGGTATGACCGAGAAGATGTAGGTGTGTCCATGTAGTTGTATATATCTCCATGGTGGTAATTGTTCCCAACAAGACCAAGTCTTAAGCAATTTCAGAGCCGGGAAGAATACATAGGAACCAACTACACAATTGTAGTGTCCGGCACGGTCTTGTGTATAGATTTGTGTCACATCATCTGGACATGTGCGGCTGGTGTGAAAATATTAAAGCAATAACACAGGGACACAGCAAATGCTTTTGTGAGGTTTGTGAAATTGACATTGAGCATCACATGGAGACCCAGTAGAAGGTCTCCATTTCCCGAGCTCCTTCTCGTAGGTTGGAGACCGGGATTTTTGCCCCATGATTGCTAAACGTCCCAGAAATGCTGAGGATCCAAAGGAGTGATGAGGACGAGGACATTAAAACGGACGTCAACATTGCAGTAAAATGGCGCTTTCCATGCACAACCTCCTTCGTGTTGCGTCCCCCCTGTGTGCGTTAGGTTTGATGTGGAGGCTGATGATGTGGGATTATTCACCCGTCTCACCGCCCGCTTATTCCACACCAAGGCGCATCATTTTTTTATTGTAGGAGGTTTGCAGACTCTCACGTGGCTCTCCTACACACATGTCCACGTGAGCGGGGGCAGAATCGATGGACCAACTGGTTGTTGCGTGTCTCCATAACATGCGTACCTACTCGTAGGAAGCCATTAGGCTTGGGTTGATGCATGACCAGATGGGCGTACGAGAAGCAAGAACAAGCACCTGTCGACGCGACAAAACACGGCAATGTGCTGTTAACACTGAAGGATTTTCATGAAACAAGGATGGATGTATCTCGGCGTCCCGGATCAGCTCGTATAAGTCATATCTACGGTGTATCTCTGCTTGATAAATCGACTCAGACGGGAGCGACTAAGCGTGGCGATACTGTAGCACACGTGAGATGCATATTGCTGATGAGGAGCATTTATCAAGGCGCTCCTTTATATATATATTTATTGTCCGCAGTAGGAAATGCATTCCGGTCCATTAGATATTAATATAACCCGGCAAATTGGCGTCTGGACCTTGGAAGGAACGCAAAGAAAATCAATGGCGACCTTGTTTGTTTCCGAGGAACAAACTTACAAAGGGTCAGAGGAACAAAGGCACGTCCTTGCACGCCAGAGGTGGCATAATCCTTGCCTTGCCGATTTCCCCAAAGAGCGCGCTATGTGCGGCAAGGACGCTGGCGTTTGGTCATTGACGTTGGACGCCGGAGCCGAAAGAACCGATTCTCCTTGAAAACCTCTTGCAGACAAACAGAGCCGCTTGTTTATAAAATCACGACGCCGAATCGATCCTGCACCGTTACATTAACCCTGAGTTTGCCGGATGAGCTGACACTGCTTGAGAGCGATTGTTTCGGTATTGTGAAACCTTAGCTCATACCACGGTGTATACACATTCAAATCAGTGTGTTTATGTGTGTGGACACAGGGTGTTTAGATGTTTTGGCCATTCACATTATTAACACCGCGGCTGTTATCTCATTATTTGGCTGAGATTTACCTTTTTACCTCTTTATAGGTTAAAATTCCTCAGGGTTAATGTGGGTTTGAAAACGCGTTTTGCTTTATTTATTTATTTTTTTTGTGTTTTTTTTGTGTTCTCCGGTTCAGATAATGAATATGGTGAACCGCGCTCCAAAGGAATTAGCCAAATTGTCTTGAATTGCCCCCGAGAGCATCGCGAAAATAATATCTACAAAATCCAGCAATTTGTTCCACTTCCCGGCAGATTGATCAAATTAAACACAGGCCGCTTGCCTTTTTTATTTTCCCTCCTCCTCCGTCGTCTTACGGCTTTTTTTATGCCGTGTATACTCCCATTAAATGAATTGACGGATGAGGAAGATACATCTTTACATTCAGATGTAGGTCACACGCAGACAGCAAACTCAATCTATCCTGTCTGACCGACCCGGCGGAGACGACGTCGGCGCCGCCGTGATCTTGATTACTCGCAATTGACAAGGTAACCCGACTCGAACGTGTGCGGAGCCTTCCAGAAAAGGCAAACAACAACATACATAGCTAATCAAACAGGCTGATCCTCGTGGATTATTGGATTTCCTGCTTAATGGAACTTTATCCGACGCGTTTTACCCAAATCCCTGATTATCTCAGGTTAGAGGCCGCGGCATCTGCACCTTTTATAGTTTCTTCTTCCAGAACGTCATACTCGGTCCTGGAAAACCCAATCGATCTGTAGGAAGAATGCTCAGAGGATGCCGGAACCAGAGCCGCGTTTCTCTTTGCGTTGTCTTTCCGGTTGGGTTTGCGTCTCGGCTCGCTTTATGATCTGTCACACACATACCTGTGTATTCTTTTTCCTGCTCTTCTTTCTTCCCACACGTTGCATCACGCGTCCCATTAGGTGTCTTTTTTATGCTTTTTACCTTCTCGGAATGTCTAATGTGATTAGATTCACAATTAATTCCCGTCTCCTGTGATGCTTCGCGGTTTCCACCGGTTTCTGATGGAGTCGGCGTGGTCCCTCGGCACCTCTAAGAAGGGGATCATGAAGGAAATCATTATTTCAATGGAATTTATTTCAGTGATTGTCTAAATTATCAGATTTGCATTCACAGCGTTTCCATTCTTCGTGTAGGGCGGTCGAACGCTTTGGTCTGTTATGAGACCTCTATACATAGTGTCTGCAGCCACGCGAGGAGGATGGTGAGGAAGGGTCCAGAGGTGTAAAGGTTAAGTAACCACCATGTCAACCAGTGGGCCAGTAGTGGTGCCCAGCCGAACCTCCTGTCATCCAAATCTCTATAGGCATTCGGGATGACGTGCGCCCGACCAGATTTCATGGAGGTTGACTGCACTCCGGATGCACAGTCATGGTGGAAGTTGGTCTAGGTATTTTCATCTTTTTGTTGAAACGTTGCTGTAGTTGTGTTGTCCACTGGTCCAGTTCTTCTTCCACTCTATGGATATCTTGAGTGAGGTCACTCCATGGATTGTGATGTCACCTGTGTGGTATTACATGGTGGAAGTGCTGCTATACGTTTTGGAATTGCTGAACACCAGTGATGATGAGACAAAAGAAACATGGGCGTAGAACCCATTCACGGCTGGCGCTCAGTGGTGAGCAGGGCCCTGTTGGTCCGAGACGAGTGGTCTGCTGGGTTTTCTTTTGCAGATTATCGCACTTGCTTTCCTCTGTTTTGACACTCCTGTTTGTTTCTGAGGAAGGGACCCCAGTGCTCCCATACATTCCCAGGAGCAATGGATAGAAGGGACCATTGGTACCACCATGCCATATTTTGATCCCCCCCCATGCCAATAACGCATCAGGCAGCCCTCCTTTATACTCGGTGCTCCTGAAGCTCTGTCCATGCACGGACTGGCTTTGGAGCATCTCTCCCTCACCCCATGGCCATTATGTCCTCTGAAGTGATGGCCAGTCCTGACTGACCCGTGACCTGTGAATTATTCAATTAGATTTACAGTTTGAAAATACATGTAGAGCCTTGATAACACCCCCAGGAATAAGACCAGAAATGGAACAGACACACTGAACATCTTTATTGTTTATATACAGTCCCAGGTGGGGCTAAAGACCAATGAGACATTACACCTTGCCCGCCCCCCACGCCTCAAGTGAACCAAACATGTCCAGACATGAAAGGATATGGTGCATTGTAATTACAGCCTGAGCATCAGACTGTCTGAATACCTTAGATAACAGAGGAGAAGTTACATGAGTAAAGAATAACCTGATACAGAGTAAACATATTGTAAATAGGGGGAGTTGAGTTTGGCTACAATGACCACAAAGCAATTGTATAAACCATAATAACAGTAATCAGATAATGGGGCTGTGTTTGCCTGACAAGGCAGATTAACAAAAAAACACTCAAACGTACACCAGATTATCACACATACCTGAGAGGAGATTCTGGAAAAAGGCCAAGATAACTCAGCCAGTAATCCTATCAGCAGATGGCAACAGATAGACATAGACCATAACGACAGACAATAACATTATTCACACATAACACAGATTACACAAACACCCTCACAGGTACAGGATGATTTCAATGCAAGAGGGGACAGGGAAATAATAATATAGAACATGAGCCCCGCACCTCCCAAATACATTCCCAGGTCCATGTACCCCAAATTCAAAGTGACGGCCGTTACAGTGAATTACCTCTGAAAACCCGACTGTGCATAAAACCAGGCACCCAGCTCTGCGCGGTCACTTTGCTGTTAATGCTCCGTTTATGATGCTTTCAGAACGTTCTGTCACTTAGCCAATTTAACCGCTTACAGTTTTCCGGCAAACCTTCCTCTTATCACCATATGTTCATAAAATAAATAATGATCCGGCTCTATTAATTATAACGGTGTAAAAAGCGAGAAGCATGAGATAAAGCGAGCGGCAGCACGGCGCCCGCGCGCTGCCAGCAAGAGCTAAAATTAGCCGCTATAAGTGTCAGTTAAGTGACGGTATTAGTCGATACTCTGAAATAATCGTCCGGGGTGTCTGCTGATAGGTCACTCCAGATATTAACGCCGCCAGTAACCGGGAATAATAGGCAGAGATGCCGCGGCACAGATTGCAGACAATTAGCCGGTAATTGTTTGGATGTGCGCGCCGATATCGCACAGTGAATACGTCCTTCCCGAGCGAGAAAATCCCATTAAAAGGGAGCCCAGACGAAAAAGTGAAGTTTTGAGGTGTTGTGCTGTGCGTTACTATGCGCTGCTGCGCCAGCTGTCAGTGCCTTCAAACTCGCCCTCCTCACGCCCTCCATTCCCTGTGAGCGCGGGTCTGGGCCACTGCATTCCAAGATGCCGGGGGAGGCCTATCTATGGAAAAGCAAACCTCCCAACTGTCCCGTCTCCAGGCAGGCAGTCCTTATACCCAGGTCTCCTCTTGGGTTCCTGCCCTGATCTTCCAAATCCATTGAATCCAGAGAAGGCTCTCGATGGACAGCAGAGAGTGCACAGTATGCGTCTCGTCTGAGCACACAGCTGTCCATCAAGTTGTATTTGCTCAAATGGCTCTTCGTGGGTGGGTCCACATCACAGGTCCCTGCAAGCCACACCCCCAGCATTCAGGCTCATGCTCTCTGATGATGTGAGGTTTGGGACGGCCATGCAGGGCTCACACGTTGCAGCACCGCGGCCACATTCTTATCGGGCGTTCAGCCGGGAGCACGGAGCGCCTCTCCGCGCATATTTATGACATCACTGATTTATTATGCCGCATCGTTTATCTGCGCGTTCTCTGAGCCTTCCCACCAGCTGAAATATGCGTTAGCGCTCGTCCCCGAACGGCCACAGAAGGAGGGTTTTGTTTGAGGGGCGGCCGGGGGAGGGCAGGCTATTCTGAGAATCCATAATTTATCTAATGACCTACTTTACAGCCGTTTAAACAAGCGTGTAAACAGTATCCAGCTTCAGCAGCTCGCGTACACGGTGACTGATTCAATGCCCGAAAAAACACTGCCAGAGATAGCGCCGGGTACAGGATTCATAGACTAGTATTATTAGGTTTATTACTGTGAGGTTTATTGCTGTGCAGCTCTGTGATACGCTCATACAAAGTGCACATTAATGAGTTTTATTGCTGTGCAGCTCTGTGATACGCTCATACACAGCACACATTAGTGAGTTTTATTGCTGTGCAGCTCTGTGATACGCTCATACACACTGCTTATTACTCTGGGTTTTATTGCTGTAGAGCTCTGTGATACGCTCATACAAACTGCACATTACAGTGATTTTTATTGCTGTGGATTCTGTGATACTGTAATGTGTGGTGTGTATGAGCGTGAGTTTATTGCTGTGGAGCTCTGTGCTATGTTCATACACACTGCACATTACTGTGAGTTTTATTGCTGTGGATCTCTGTGATACGCTCACACACTGCACTTTACTGTGAGTTTTATTGCAGTGGAGCTCTGATACGCTCACACACTGCACATTACTGTGAGTTTTATTGCAGTGGAGCTCTGTGATGCACTCATACACACTGCACATTACTGTGAGTTTTATTGCTGTGGAGCTCTGTGATACTCTCATACTCACAACACATTACTGTGAGGTTTATTGCTGTGGAGCTCTGTGATATGTTCATACACACTGCACATTACTATGAGTTTTATTGCAGCGGAGCTCTGTGATACGCTCACACACTGCACTTTACTGTGAGTTTTATTCCAGTGGAGCTCTGTGATACGCTCATACACATTGCACTTTACAGTGAGTTTTATTGCTGTGGAGCTCTGTGATACGCTCACACAGCGCACATTACTGTGAGTTTTATTGCTGTGGAGCTCTGTGATACGCTCATACACAGCACACATTACATTGATATGTATTGCTGTGGAGCTCTGTGATACGCTCATACTCACAACACATTACTGTGAGTTTTATTGCAGTGGAGCTCTGTGATACACTCATAGACACTGCACATTACTGTGAGTTTTATTGCTGTGCAGCTCTGTGATACGCTCATACACACCGCACATTACTGTAAATTTTATTGCTGTGGAGCTCTGTGATGCGCTCATACACAGCGCACATTACATTGCGTTTTATTGCTGTGGATTCTGTGATACGCTCATACACACTACACATTACAGTGAGTTTTATTGCTGTGGAGCTCTGTGATATGTTCATACACACTGCACATTACTGTGAGTTTTATAGCTGTGGAGCTCTGTGATACGCTCATACACACTGCACATTACTGTGAGTTTTATTGCAGTGGATCTCTGTGATACGCTCATACACATTGCACATTACTGTGAGTTTTATTGCTGTGCAGCTCTGTGATACGCTCATACACACTGCTGGAAAGTGAACCAACTCTTACTAGAATCCTTAATAAATTATCGCTGATGACTTTTGCTAAAATGACGCAATAATCTGACATTATTTCCCCAAACACCTCAACGCTCCTCAGCCTCGCTGACAGACGGACTGGACAGACAGCAAGAATTGTCCTCTACGCTGAATATAAATTAATTTATTTATTTATTTTTATTTATAAAAGGATTTTACCAGGAAGGATACATTGAGATTTCTCTCGTTTTCAGTATGTCCTGGGTTCAAGAACATTGAAATGTTACAGAAACACAAAGTAATAAATGCAAGATATTAAAAAACAACACAAACATACAGATTAACAGAAAACAACTATGTAGGAAATATAGTTTACAGATGCAATCTGTATATAGTCACTATGTTACATGTTTACAGGTGCATTCTGTATATAGTCACTATGTTACATGTTTACAGGTGCATTCTGTATATAGTCACTGTGTTACATGTTTACAGGTGCAATCTGTATATAGTCACTATGTTACATGTTTACAGGTGCATTCTGTATATAGTCACTGTGTTACATGTTTACAGGTGCAATCTGTATATAGTCACTATGTTACATGTTTACAGGAGCATTCTGTATATAGTCACTGTTACATGTTTACAGGTGCATTCTGTATATAGTCACTATGTTACATGTTTACAGGCGCATTCTGTATATAGTCACTGTGTCACTGTGTTACATGTTTACAGGTGCATTCTGTATATAGTCACTGTGTTACATGTTTACAGGTGCAATCTGTATATAGTCACTAGGTTACATGTTTACAGGTGCATTCTGTATATAGTCACTGTGTTACATGTTTACAGGTGCATTCTGTATATAGTCACTATGTTACATGTTTACAGGTGCATTCTGTATATAGTCACTGTGTTACATGTTTACAGTGCATTCTGTATATAGTCACTGTGTTACATGTATACAGGTGCATTCTGTATATAGTCACTATGTTACATGTTTACAGGCACATTCTGTATATAGTCACTGTGTTACATGTTTACAGGTGCATTCTGTATATAGTCACTGTGTTACATGTTTACAGGTGCATTCTGTATATAGTCACTATGTTACATGTTTACAGGTGCATTCTGTATATAGTCACTGTGTTACATGTTTACAGGTGCATTCTGTATATAGTCACTATGTTACATGTTTACAGGTGCATTAGGTATATAGTCACTGTGTTACATGTTTACAGGTGCAATCTGTATATAGTCACTGTGTTACATGTTTACAGGTGCATTCTGTATGTAGTCACTGTGTTACATGTTTACAGGTGCATTCTGTATGTAGTCACTGTGTTACATGTTTACAGGCGCATTCTGTATATAGTCACTGTGTTACATGTTTACAGGTGCATTCTGTATTAAGGTATGTTAGTAAGGAGCTCTTGAGTGACTTAAGACTGGGGGAAGATTTGATGGTGTCTGGGAGGTTATTCCATATTTGCGGTGCTCTGTAGGAAAATGAGGATGGAGCCACTTTCTTTTTGTATTGTGGTATTGCAAGTAAAGTGCTGGTCCTGGATCTGAGGTTATAGGATGAGGGAGCTGCTGGAGGAAGCGGTCTATTCAGGTAGGGTGGCAGCTTCCCAGAAATGCTCTTAGACACCAGGCTGGAAAGGTGAAGGGTGCATCTAGATTCCAGCGACGGACAGTTTAGCTCTTTTAACATGTCACAATGGTGGGTCATAAATGGTGTTGGATATTTCCAGTCGCCTGCTTGTCTTCATTACGCTGGCAATAAACCACCTGAATTGAACCGTACAATGTGGTGGAAATGAAAACTCCAGAGAATTTATTGCATCTCGTGACGGAGCTGCCTATAGCAGAGGAGGAAATAATGAATTATTCCCCGGAATTTTCTAGAAATACTGGCTGTGTTGAGTTTAGTTTATCATCAGAATTTGCTACTTGGTGGAGTTTCTTAGAATAAACTTCACTGATCCCATTTAATATTCGATTCACGTCAGACAATACGCCTAGTCTGCACCTTCTTCACTCCATTAACGACCGATTCTACATCATGGTAAAGTAACCCTCAAAGCTGGAGAAGACCATATAGTGTCTCTATAACTAACCCACTGGAAAATACAGCTTTCTGGGATCATACAATTCTCTGCATAGATCTGCATTCTCTGGCCAAGGGTCATAGAACGTTATCCACTAGCCGAGGGTCATAGAACGTTATCCACTAGCCGAGGGTCATAGAACGTTATCCACTAGCCAAGGGTCATAGAACGTTATCCACTAGCCAAGGGTCATATAACGTTATCCACTAGCCGAGGGTCATAGAACGTTATCCACTACCCAAGGCTCACAGAATGTCATCCACTAGCCAAGGGTCATAGAACATCATCCACTAGCCAAGGGTCATAGAATGCCATCCACTAGCCAAGGCACATAGAACAACATCCACTAGCCAAGGCTCATAGAACGTCATCCACTAGCCAAGGCACATAGAACATCATCCACTAGCCAAGGCTCATAGAACGTCATCCACTAGCCAAGGGTCATAGAACGTCATCCACTAGCCAAGGGTCATAGAATGCCATCCACTAGCCAAGGCACATAGAACATCATCCACTAGCCAAGGCTCATAGAACGTCATCCACTAGCCAAGGGTCATAGAACGTCATCCACTAGCCAAGGGTCATAGAATGTTATCCACTACCCAAGGCTCACAGAATGTCATCCACTAGCCAAGGGTCATAGAACATCATCCACTAGCCAAGGGTCATAGAACGTCATCCACTAGCCAAGGGTCATAGAATGCCATCCACTAGCCAAGGCACATAGAACAACATCCACTAGCCAAGGCACATATAACATCATCCACTAGCCAAGGCTCATAGAACGTCATCCACTAGCCAAGGGTCATAGAACGTCATCCACTAGCCAAGGGTCATAGAATGCCATCCACTAGCCAAGGCACATAGAACAACATCCACTAGCCAAGGCACATAGAACATCATCCACTAGCCAAGGCTCATAGAACGTCATCCACTAGCCAAGACTCATAGAATGTCATCCACTAGCCAAGGGTCATAGAATGGCATCCACTAGCCAAGGCTCATAGAACGTCATCCACTAGCCAAGGCTCATAGAACGTCACCCACTAGCCAAGGCTCATAGAACGTCATCCAATAGCCAAGGCTCATAGAACGTCATCCAATAGCCAAGGCTCATAGAACGTCATCCACTAGCCAAGGGTCATAGAACGTCATCCACTAGCCAATGGTCATAGAATGCCATCCACTAACCAATGATCACAGGACCCTGTCCTCTAGCTAATGGTCATAGAACACCATCTTCTAGCCAACGGTCATCGATCACCATCCTCTATCCAAATGTCATAAAACGTCGTCCTCTATCTAAGGGTATTGGAGAACCATCCTCTGATCTGTCTCGCGTTTTGGAATCCATGGTTTTGGTTACATCTAATAGAGGAGCGTAGACGTTTCCTGGCTGGGTCACCTCTCATTCCTTCTCCCTCCTGCTGGTGTAATAAGGACACTGTTGTCCATCTTGGCCTGTAATGCAGAGTGGCAGGGAGTGATTGTTGGCGTCTCGCAGCCGCTGGCTTCCTATCTCCCTCATCCTAACGTTATTGATTTAATTAGCCGCGCTGTATGAGAATAGCTTGGCGTGTGTGGGTGCTGGATTGGCACGGAGGGTGAGGGAGGGCTGGAGAATCCACCGAGCACGGTCTTTAACGACAAGGAATGAGATGAATAAACTCCAACAAAAATGCTCTAATTTCCTTTTTCGGGAATCGTAAACATACGTCTTGTAGCTCTTGCACAGTTTGCCCATTCGGTGCGGCTAAAATGCAGCCAAATGGACAATTTGGTGCATCGATCACATGGCCCGGCGGCCGTTAGACCTTTAGCTGCAGCGCGAGATGCATCCGACGGATCTCGGAAAAAACTAACCGCGTGGTTATTTTATAAAATGCCAATTTATTTTACATCTGACACAAATGATGAGATAGAGCACGGGCTGCGGTGAGGAGGCGTCTGCTGGACGCAATAAATATGATGCGCTGCGCAACGCTGCCGAAACCATTTCCCACATTCAGCATAAGGCGGACTCCGCTCTGTAATGCTTCACTTCCTGCAGCTTTGCCGGGGTGACATCTGAGGGTGCCGGGGGTGACATCTGGGGGTGCCGGGGGTGACATCTGGGGGTGCCGGGGGTGACATCTGAGGGTGCCGGGGGTGACATCTGAGGGTGCCGGGGGTGACATCTGGGGGTGCCGGGGGTGACATCTGAGGGTGCCGGGGGTGACATCTGAGGGTGCCGGGGGTGACATCTGAGGGTGCCGGGGGTGACTTATCTGAATAAAACTAATCAGGAGTGAATCTATAAACCACAAAGCACATAAAGATACACCGGGGTCTATTCACAAATTGCCTTTGGTTTCGGTGCTTTGCATTTTGGGGCAGTACTTTGCTTTTCAGGGCAGTACTTTGCATTCAGTTTCGGTGATTTATGTTTCGGGGCAGTACTTTGCGTTTCGCGACAGTACTTTGCGTTTCGGGGCTGTACTTTGTGTTTCGGGCCAGTACTTTGCGTTTCGGGACAGTACTTTGCATTTCGGGGCAGTACTTTGCGTTTCGGGGCAGTACTTTGTGTTTCGGGACAGTACTTTGCGTTTTGGGGCAGTACTTTGCGTTTCGGGGCAGTACTATGCGTTTCAGGGCAGTACTATGCGTTTAGGGGCAGTACTTTGCGTTTCGGGGCAGTACTATGCGTTTTGGGGCAGTACTATGCGTTTCAGGACAGTACTATGCGTTTAGGGGCAGTACTTTGCGTTTCGGGGCAGTACTTTGCGTTTCGGGGCAGTACTTTGCGTTTTGGGGCAGTACTATGCGTTTCGGGGCAGTACTTTGCGTTTCGGGGTAGTACTATGCGTTTCGGGGCAGTACTATGCGTTTCGGGCAGTACTTTGCGTTTCGGGGCAGTACTTTGCGTTTAGGGGCAGTACTATGCGTTTAGGGGCAGTACTATGCGTTTAGGGGCAGTACTTTGCGTTTCGGGGCAATACTTTGCGTTTCGGGGCAGTACTTTGCGTTTTAAGGCAGTACTTTGCGTTTCGGGGCAGTACTTTGCGTTTTAGGGGCAGTACTATGCGTTTAGGGGCAGTACTATGCGTTTAGGGGCAGTACTTTGCGTTTCGGGGCAATACTTTGCGTTTCGGGGCAGTACGTCGAGGAGGATTGGAAACTCCACAAATATGTCCTTAAATAATTCTAGATGATACTGTAACAGATGTTTATGCTAATGCACAGATGCACAATTTTTGGAGCTCGTCCCTACGTGCAAATGGGTATGTGTCGGATTTGCATACGGCTGCAGCTGAAGGTGTGTAACTAATCCACGGTGTTCTGCGGAGTGGGCAGATGCATATATAACACGTTTAACCCCGTCCTATTTTGGACATTCAGTCGCTGTGCTGCATATTGAGGTTAGGCCGATTACTGAGCTTAATAATAAACACGTGGTCAGGTCACCTCGCTCCTACAGATCACCAACCATCTCACACACGTGTCAATATCATTAGGTCCCACTGAGCCATGAGAGGCTGAGAACCCTCTGCTTTGCTTCTTTATAGGATGGCTGTGCTGGATTGTCCATAAGGAGTGTGAATGGGTGACTTCAGAAATCACTCACAGGGACAGACTGAGCATGTGCAAAATGCCCTCAGACAGGGCAGAGTTCACCGAATGTCCATATATCTCGTTTTGTTTAAAAACCTAACAGTATTTCTAATTGGGTTTTTCCTTATTTGTGTAAGATATAACCCATCCCCAGAGACCGTTTAATGAAGCAGGACCACACACACACACACACACACACACACACACACATATACACACTTCTGGAACATTGAATGTTTTATGTGTGCAGAGACCATCAAAAGGAAACACCCCGATTTAAATCCAAATGTCAAAGACTGACACAGATACCAGCCTTAGTCCTGAAACACCTAGGCAGTTGGGTCTGACTCCGGCACTGCCATAGGGGTACTACAGTATCTCTGGTACCGCACAGAGAGGCTACTCCAGCACCTCTAATACCACACCCAGGGGCTACTACAGTATTACTCTTCAGGGACCCTACGGTGAATGCTGAATTCACCTCAGGGTCGGAGAACTTAAATCTTTGAGTAACCCTGACAATGTATACTTATCTACACCCAGCAACTAAAAACGGACCCCCAGACCTCGGTCATGCCTGAAATCCATAATCTACCGACCTGACCCGCTTTACTCACAGCCATAGTTTTGCTCCACCGCGCACAACTCCTCACTTCCCTTTATTTCTAGCAAATCTTCCTGCTGATTTGGAGGGTTTTTCGTATTTTTACTCGCGGCATGGGTGCAGTGACGGTGAGTCTCAGCCAAGCTTCGCTCCGTGTTTTTACTCGAGGCATGGGTGCAGTGACTGGTGAGTCTCAGCCGAGCCTCGCTCCGTGTTTTTACTCGAGGCATGGGTGCAGTGACTGGTGAGTGTCAGCCGAGCCTCGCTCCATGTTTTTACTCGAGGCATGGGTGCAGTGACTGGTGAGTGTCAGCCGAGCCTCGCTCCATGTTTTTACTCCAGGCATAGGTGCAGTGACTGGTGAGTGTCAGCCGAGCCTCGCTCCGTGTTTTTACTTGAGGCATGAGTGCAGTGACTGGTGAGTGTCAGCCGAGCCTCGCTCCGTGTTTTTACTTGAGGCATGGGTGCAGTGACTGGTGAGTGTCAGTCGAGCCTCACTCCGTGTTTGTTTTTACTCCAGGCATGGGTGCAGTGACTGGTGAGTGTCAGCCGAGCCTCGCTCCATGTTTTTTCTCGAGGCATGGGTGCAGTGACTGGTGAGTGTCAGCCGAGCCTCGCTCCGTGTTTTTACTTGAGGCATGGGTGCAGTGACTGGTGAGTGTCACCCGAGCCTCGCTCCGTGTTTTTACTTGAGGCATGGGTGCAGTGACTGGTGAGTGTCAGCCGAGCCTCGCTCCATGTTTTTACTCCAGGCATAGGTGCAGTGACTGGTGAGTGTCAGCCGAGCCTCGCTCCGTGTTTTTACTTGAGGCATGGGTGCAGTGACTGGTGAGTGTCAGCCGAGCCTCGCTCCGTGTTTGTTTTTACTCGAGGCATGGGTGCAGTGACTGGTGAGTCTCAGCCGAGCCTCACTCCGTGTTTGTTTTTACTCCAGGCATGGGTGCAGTGACTGGTGAGTGTCAGCCGAGCCTCGCTCCATGTTTTTTCTCGAGGCATGGGTGCAGTGACTGGTGAGTGTCAGCCGAGCCTCGCTCCGTGTTTTTACTTGAGGCATGGGTGCAGTGACTGGTGAGTGTCACCCGAGCCTCGCTCCGTGTTTTTACTTGAGGCATGGGTGCAGTGACTGGTGAGTCTCAGCCGAGCCTCACTCCGCGTTTCTCTGCAGAAATCCTCCTTTTCTGAGATATTAAAGTCCTGGGAAATTCATATTCGAGAGATAACGAGTTTAAGCAAATGTTTCTAAAGAACTTTCTCCCTAGTTTGCCTGATGAGGCGTCGCGGCGGTGAGGGTTTGGGGTTACCGGAAAGTATATTTTAGCGGTTTAATGCAATCTCGGTTATTGCATTTTTTGGTGTCTCATAACTCATGTCACATTATTAAAGCTCTGAAATTTGGAGAAATGTTTAAATCCTTATTTACTGGTGAACTCGGCCCCCTAAAATGGAAATCACGGCCTACGAACGAACCAGCCCGAGATGCATGAAGAGCAGAGTCCAATACTCTGCCGCCATCTTTGCCGCGCTGCGAGACACTCATATTTACATAATTACCAGAAGAGCCTGGGGGAGCAGTGACATGGTGCGCTTTCCAAGACGTTTGCAACGCAGGATTTTGTGTGAATATTGTTTCGGATGTGATTAATAAACAG
Source organism: Leptobrachium leishanense (assembly GCA_009667805.1). Taxonomy (NCBI): domain Eukaryota; kingdom Metazoa; phylum Chordata; class Amphibia; order Anura; family Megophryidae; genus Leptobrachium; species Leptobrachium leishanense. The sequence continues at coordinate 107,087,540 of CM019074.1, forward strand.
CTAAATCATTGGTCTTTCCGTATCCATTTGGTGCATCAGGACACGGCACCGTTTTCTAGATTGCTTTTCGTTTTGATGCCGCTTTCCTTAACTGCCCAAGTGTCTGCTCCAACCTCCAAATACATCCAGAAACTGTGCCAACTCAAGCCTTGTATGGAAGCTTTCCTACTTTGGCCAAGAGGTGTCCTATGTCACCACCAAATCCCCAAGAGAAACCATGCCATATCAAGCTTTGTGTTGGACCATTACTATCTTCACCAAGTGGCTTCAGGTCTCGCCACCAAATGCCCAAGAGAAAGAGCGACACCAAAAGCCTTGCGTGGGAGCTTTCCTACTTTGACCAAGAGGCTTCGGTTCTCACCACCAAAGCCCCAGATGAACTGTCCCACCTAATCTACATGTGGGAGCTTTCCTACTTTGGCCAAGAAGTGTTCTGCTCACCAACAAATGCCAAGACAAGCTGTGCAACCTTTTTATTTTTGTGGGAGGTTTTATAATTTGGCCAAAATGCTTCAGGTCTCACCAACAAATGCCCAAAGGAAACTGTGACACTTCAAGCTTTGTGCGGTAGTTTTTCTACTTTGTCCAAGAGGCTTAAATTTGCATCATCAAGTCCCTAGAACTGTGACACCTAATCTACTTCTGGGAACTTTCCTACTTTGGCCACGAGGCGTCATGTCTCACCAACAAATCCCCCCAAGAGAAACTGTGACACCTCAAGCCTTGTGTGGGAGCTTCTCTGCTTGGACCAAATGGGGTTTCGATTTGACCATCATTTAATTATTGTCGATATCCTGTGCCATCTGAGGCTATGTGTGGGACCTCTCCTTGTTTGCCATAGATGCTTCCAGTCTTCTCGACAAATACATGATACCGAGGAACTCTTCCAGCTCAAACTTTCCTTTTCACATTGAGTGCTTGATCGTGAAGGACTTTGCAACCTCAAGCTTTTTGTGAGAACCTCTCTTCTTTGTACAAAAGAGGAGTGTCTCACCACCAAATTCTTGACATTGGGAAACTGCTGACATCTCTGGCGACATTACTAGGCTCTTCTTTGCCTCTCAGGCCGTGTCTAGTGAATGCCCAATATCGAGAACATGTGCCACCTCAACCAGATGTGAGAAGCCCTATTTGTTTGCCCAGTGGCTTCTGGTCTCACTAGAAATGTGGGAGCTTTCCTTTAGACGTTGGGCATCTCAATGCTATCAAGAGAATATCAATCCTCAAGGAATATGTTGGAGCTCCACTTAGTTGACGGACGTAAGTTCTTCCCGTCACTCCAGGGAATTATTGCTTTCTAGGACCCATGTCACCTTTTAGGGGCACGGAGCATGAGTTCCATGCCTACCTATTACATCCATGGACCACTTAAATCCAGATCAGCGGTTCCCAACATGTGGTACTTATGAGGATTCCGGGGAGATTCCTCTCTATGATCCACACAGCGTGACGAGCAGCGCCACCTCCCGCCTGGAGGGAGAACTGCAGCAGCCCAGGTCACGTGACGCTCTGTGCCGGCCTTGGAAGCGCACACAGTGTATTCGTGTGGGTTATAAGACATGCACGGTGCAGGGCATCAACCCTTTGTGTTTCTGGGTAAGCTGGGCAGCCCTGCGCCGTGCATGTGTTATAACCCACAGTAATGCCCGGGTCAGGGGGAATCCGGCCAGTCGAACGAGCCGCACTTAATTAGCTTTGCTGTTCCCGGCAATGAAGTAATTGCGTGTTCCTCGGCTTTACGTGTCGCGGTTACTGCCAGAAACAATCTATGTGCGCGGAGAAATGGAATCATTACGAAAAGATATTCCGAATCGGTAAAAGCCGGAGCTGCCACTTCATCTTGGCGCTAATGACACTGTTAAAGATATATGGCGCCGGGTTCCTTCGCGTTGCCATAGGTTGAGCAAGCTGCAGTAATTCTCCATTTATTTCCGCGCCGCGCGCTCGCCCCGTTTATAAATCAGAGCGGGGGAAATAATGAGACAGATGGGAGGTGAGAGGATTTTTATTAGAAACCGTCCCTTTTTATATTATTTTATTATTTTTGTCTGCTTGGCGAAGACGTAATTCAGCTTTAAGGCAGCAACGTGTCTGTCGAGCACATTAATGATTTATTTCTGTAAAAATATCAAATTCTTCTAGGACGCGAGCGTGGGGATTTAAACGCGCTGCGCAAAGTTTGTAAAGAGCAAAGTGGGAGGAACGGCTTGTTTTCTCTCGTGTTTTCTCTCGTTTTCTTTGTAAAATATGAATTATTATTATTATTTCGCCGCTCTCTTCATATTATCTCCATAAAGACGAAAACACCTGAGCTGATCCCGATAGAAACCCAGATGAGTGCAGAGCAGGCGGCGCAACAACCAACTGAGCTCTCACCGGGTATTAAAACCAGGCCAAGAGCGCTAAAATAATAAACATCATGTCGCCCACATTTTGATGCTCTCTCGTTCCCCACGCTTCATCAACAATCAAATTTCCCCACCCTGCAGTGAACTCGGCATTCACCGCAGGGTCCCTGGAGTGCAGGGACGGATCCAAAAATCTGCCACAAAACCACTGGAAAAAAGCTGAAAATCCACTGAAAATTGCAGCCGATATGATCCGAAGTATCGGATCACTTCAAACCGCTGCAAGAAATCACATGCCAAACACGTCCGGAAAAACCCGACAATCCGCCGAACACAGCACTGGCCAGCTGCCAGAAAAAGCCGCCAAGCCGCCAAACACAGCGCAGAGCAGCCGCCAAAGAAAGCCAATTATCCGCCAAACACGGCACTGGCCAGCCACCAGAAAAACCCAACAATCCACCGATCACCGCGCTGGCCAGCCGCCGGACAAACCCGTCGAACACAGTGCTGGCCAGCCACCAGAAAAAGTCAACGATCCACCGAACACGGCACTGGCCAGCCTCCAGAAAAACCGGACAATCCACCAATCACCGTGCTGGCCAGCCGCCGAACAAACCCGTCGAACACAGCGCTGGCCAGCCACCAGAAAAAGCCAACGATCTGCCAAACAGAGCGCCGAGCAGCCGCTGGAAAAAGCTGACAAGCTGAAGATTTGGGAAAAAAAATAGAAACAACTGAAAGTGTCATTAATTGAAACACTGTTTGTAAAATAAAACTACTGGTTGAAAATGCCTGGAATTAACATTTAAAATCCTATGAATTCCTATGATAGGAAAAATGAAGAGACTTTTTGCTGCAGATTAATATAATCACAGCCGAACAGCACCGTATTTCACTGCCGCTGAACAGCACCATATTTCCCCACCACCGAACAGGCACCTTATTTCAGTGCTGCCGAACAGGCACCATATTTCACCGCCACCGTGCAGGCACCGTATTTCACCGCCACCGAGCAGGCACCGTATTTCACCGCCACCGAGCAGGCACCATATTTCACCGCCGCCGAGCAGGCACCGTATTTCACTGCTGCCGAACAGGCACCTTATTTCACTGCCGCCGAACAGGCACCGCATTTCACTGCCACCGAACGGGCACCGCATTTCACTGCCGCCGAACAGGCACCGTATTTCACTGGCACCGTATTTCACTGCCGCCAAACAGGCACCGTATTTCACTGCCGCCAAACAGGCACCGTATGTGCAGGCAATTCGCCAATATTTGATGAACGGCCTGCTCTCTGAATAGCCGAATGGCCCCGATATGTCACCGCACGGGGAAACTCACTGTTTTGGTGCCATTTCGGGGCTAAATCTCATAGAAATGGAATTGAGCCGCTTGTAAATAATGAAATCCTGTGTAGCTCTGATCTATAAGTGGGCATTGAGCCTGTACTGGGTGTGATGCCAGGAGGGCAATTCCCAACAAATGGACGTTGGCGTCGGCGAGCGTCTGATCCGGATCGCTCTGCTTTTAGCTGCTCGCGGGGGGTTACAGAGATAAGAAAAAAATCTCCCGTTACTCCAAAAAAAGCTGTGGTTTCTGAATTGCTCATTTAGCGGAGTCCCCGCAGAGCCTCTCCGCCGGCGTCCCCGGAGTCGCCATGGACGGCGAAAGTGGACGTATTCATTTGAATCTGTCTAAATAGGTTAAACACGCGCATTGTGTTATCTCGCCGCTCTGCCCCAGAGTCTCCCCACAACAGATTGTCTCGTCCGATGATTTAAAGCTGGAAGGTTTCGCCGCGACGCGCGGGAGAGCGAGGGCTTCCGCAGGATTTGGAAGGGAAAAAAAATGCAAAAAAAAACCCAAGGAGTTTTCAAACAGCTGAAGCGACAGCAGTTCCATTAACATCAACATATGTTTGGGAAACTGAAAGCTGGAGCACGAGGCGCGCGGCGGCGGATTGCAGGGAGAAGAGAATGCTAATTACATCACAAGCCACTGGGATACACCTTGTCAATTTATGGGATTCTAAAGATCGGGGGTGGGGAGAGCGTATACCACCCCCCACTCAATATCCACCCACCCCAACCCATTCCTCGCTGTAAACTTCTGAAATTATAATTACTGGCGTTTAACGCAATGCACGGAAAATCTATCTTCCAGAATGTGAATACCCGGAACCCAAAAAGCAAAGCTCCTGTATGACAAGCTGATACAACCTGAAGTGTATGTGTATGCGTGTGTGTACGTGTATGCGTGTGTGCTTCTTTCCCCATCCCTGGAGATGATCCCTCCCCATACCTCCCCCTTCTTGCGTGGAAATTGCCTCCGCTCTTTCCCCGTTTCCTGTCGTTATTAGTTATGTTTATTTTTATTTTTTTCCCCGGTTACATTTATTTCTTTTTCTTGTTACATTGTATTTCCTTTTCTTGTTTCGTTGTATTTCTTTTTCTTGTTATGTTGTATTTCTTTTTCCTTGTTACGTTGTATTTCTTGTTGCATTGTATTTCTTTTTCTTGTTACTTTATATTTCTTTTTCTTGTTATGTTGCATTTATTTTCCCTTGTTACGTGTATTTTTCTTGTTACATTGTATTTCTATTTCTTGTTACATTGTATTTCTTTTTCCTTGTTATGTTGAATTTATTTCTCCTTGTTACATTGTATTTCTTTTTCTTGTTATGTTGCATTTCTTTTCCCTTGTTACGTGTATTTTTCTTGTTACATTGTATTTCTTTTTCTTGTTACATTGTATTTCATTTTCTTGTTACGTTGTATTTATTTTTTCCTTGTTACGTTGTGTTTGTTTTTTCTTGTTATGTTTATTTCTTTTTCTTGTTACAGTGTATTTGTTTTTTCCTTGTTACGTTGTATTTCTTTTTTCTTGTTATGTTTATTTCTTTTTCTTGTTACATTATATTTATTTTTCATGTTTCGTTGTATTTCTTGTTTCGTTGTATTTATTTTTCTTGTTATGTTGTATTTCCTTTTCTTGTTACGTTGTATTTCTTTTTTCTTGTTATGTTTATTTCTTTTTCTTGTTACGTTGTAATTCTTTTTTCCTTGTTATGTTGTATTTCTTTTTTCTTATGTTTATTTCCTTTTCTTGTTACCTTGTATTTCTTTTTTCCTTTTTACGTTGTGTTTCTTTTTCCTTGTTACGTTGTTTTTTCTTTTTTCTTGTTACCTTGTAATTCTTTTTCCGTGTTACGTTTATTTTTTTATTGTTACATTGTATTTCTTTTTCTTGGTACATTGTATTTATTTTCCTTGTTATATTGTATTTATTTTTCCTTTTTATGTTGTATTTCTTTTTTCTTGTTATGTTTATTTCTTTTTCTTGTTACGTTGTATTTCTTTTTTCCTTGTTACGTTGTACTTCTTTTTTCTTATGTTTATTTCTTTTTCTTGTTACGTTGTATTTCTTTTTTCCTTTTTACATTGTATTTCTTTTTCCTTGTTACGTTGTATTTCTTTTTCTTGTTATGTTGTATTTCTTTTTCTTGTTACGTTTATTTTTTATTGTTACGTTGTATTTCTTTTTCCTTGTTACGTTTATTTTTGTTACATTGTATTTCTTTTTCTTGTTACATTGTATTTTTCCTTGTTATGTTGAATTTCTTTTTACTTGTTACATTGTATTTCCTTTTCTTCTTACGTTGTATTTCTTTTTTCTTGTAACGTTGTATTTCTTTTTCTTGTTACCTCGTATTTCTTTTTTTCCTTGTTACCTTTTATTTCTTTTTTTATTCCTGGCTTTTCAGCCGACACGTTTCTCTTTGTGGTTTGTTCGCAGCTCGTTGAGCCCGCTGTCCCGCTCTGGTCCTCACCGCTGCCCGAGCGCATCTGTGGGTATGTATGTTTCATTCCGCTCTCGCCCGCCTCCTGCAAGCCGCAATGTTTAATATTTCACCTCTTAACGGTGCGCTCTAGCTGGGAGAGACGCTCTAAGCCGCTGCTTGTTCTTACACATAACCACCGCAAGTCATTAACAAACGGCTTCCTTATTTATTTATTTATTTTTTTCTTTATTCTTACTCTTACTAGTTTCCACTAGAATTACTCACCAGATTCCTCCAAAAGCTCCGGCGAGGCCGTAACACCCGGCAAGGCTGTAACACCCGGCAAGACCCGTAACACCCGGCAAGACCCGTAACACCCAGCGAGACCTGTAACACCCGGCGATACCCGTAACACCCGGCGAGGCCATAACACCCGGCGAGGCCATAACACCCAGTGAGACCCGTAACACCCAGCGATACCCGTATCACCTGGCGAGGCCGTATCACCCAGCGAGACCCGTAACGCCCGGCGATACCCATAACACCTGGCAATGACGTATCACCCGGCGAGACCCGTAACACCCGGCAAAGCCGTAACACCTGGCGAGGCATAACAACAAGTGAGACTCGTAACATCCGGTGAGGCCGTAACGCCCAGTGAGGCCGTAACGCCCAGTGAGGCTGTAACGCCCAGTGAGGCCGTAACAACTGTCCTGGCCATAACAACCAGCAAGACCTGTAACACCTGGCGAGTCAGTAACATCTGGCGAGTCCCATAACACCCAGCGAGTCCCGTAACACCCGACAAGGCCATAACACCCGGCAAGGCCATAACGACCAGTGAGACCCGTAACACCTGTCAATACCGTAACGACCGGTGAGGCCCGTAACACCCAGTGAGGCCGTAACGACCAGCAAGACCTGTAACACCCGGCGAGTCAGTAACATCTGGCGAGTCCCATAACACCCAGCGAGTCCCGTAACACCCGGCGAGGCCATAACGACCAGTGAGACCCGTAACACCTGTCGATACCGTAACGACCGGTGAGGCCCGTAACACCCAGTGAGGCCGTAACAACCAGCAAGACCTGTAACACCCGGCGAGTCCCATAACACCCAGCGAGGCCATCACACCCGGCGAGTCCTGTAACATCCAGTGGAGGCTGTAATGACCAGCGAATCCCGTAATGCCTACAAATCCTGTAACTCCCGCAAATTCCATAACACCCAGCGAGGCTGTAACCCCCGGCAAGGCTGTAACAACTGGCGAGACCCGTAACGCCCGGCGAGTCTTGTAACATCCAGCGGAGGCTGTAATGACGGCGAAGCCCGTAACGCCTACAAATCCCGTAACGACCCGGCAAGGCTGTAAAAACTGGCGAGACCCGTAACACCCGGCAAGGACGTTACAGCCAGCGAGCACATAACGATCGGCGAGACCCATAACACCTAGCGAGGCCGTAACGACCGGCAAGCACATAACAACCGGTGAGGCCCGTAACACCCGGCGAGTCCCGTAACACCCAACGAGGCCATAACACCCGGCAAGTCCCATAACATCCGGCGAGTCCCGTAACACCCGGCAAGGCCATAACACCTGGTGAGTAACAGGCAACAGAGGGTTGTGGTAAATGGAGTTTATTCGGCGCAAGGTCTTGTTACCAGTGGGGTACCTCAGGGGTCAGTACTTGGACCCATTCTCTTTAATATTTTTATTAGTGATATTGCAGAAGGTATTAATGGAAAAGTATGTCTTTTTGCTGATGACACAAAAATTTGTAACAGGGTTGACGTTCCTGGAGGGATCAGCCAAATGACAAATGATTTAGGTAAACTAAAAAAAAATGGTGGGAGCTGTGGCAATTGAGTTTTAATGTGGATAAGTGCAAGATAATGCACCTGGGACGTAAAAACCCAAGGGCTGAATATAGAATATTTGATACATCTGAGGGTTGGGATTTAGGGGTTATTATTGCAGAGGATCTAAGGGTAAGTAGTCAATGTAATAGAGCAGCAGGAAATGCTGGCAGAATGCTTGGAAATGCTGGCAGAATGCTTGGAAATGCTGGCAGAATGCTTGGAAATGCTGGCAGAATACTTGGTTGTGTAGGGAGAGCCTGTATTAGCAGTAGGAAAAGGGAAGTGCTCATGCCACTGTACAGAGCACTGGTGAGACCTCACTTGGAGTACTGTGTGCAGTACTGGAGACCGTATCTCCAGAAGGATATAGACCTCTTAGAGAGAGTTCAGAGAAGGGCTTCTAAAATGGTGTACGGCTTGAAGGAGAAAAGTTACCAGGAAAGGCTTAATGATCTTAACATGTACAGCTTGGAAAAAAGACGAGACAGAGGAGATATGATAGAAACATTTAAATACGTAAAGGGAATCCACAAGGTAGAGGAAGGGAGTATATTTAAAAGGAAACAAAGTAGCAAAACAAGAGGACATAGTCTTAGATTAGAGGGGCAAAGGTTTAAAAGTAACATCAGGAAGCATTATTTTACTGAGAGGGTGGTGGATACATGGAACAGTCTTCCAGTAGAAGTGGTAGAGGCCAAAACAGTGATTGAATTTAAGCAGGCATGGGATAGGCATAAGGCTATCCTAAACAAAAGATAAATCCAGGTAAAGTATCCATGTAATTGGGCGACTAGATGGGCCGAAAGGTTCTTATCTGCCCACATTTTCTATGTTTCTATGAGTCCCGTAACATCCGGCGAATCCCGTAACGTCCGCAAATCCCGTAACACCCGGCGAATCCCGTAACCTCTGACAAAGCCGTAATGCCTGGCGAGGCCTTTAATATCAGCCTCTCCATCCATATATCAACATTCCCAATTGGCCGGCGTCCATTCCTGGAATTCAATGGGTGTTGAAGCACCCCCGGCTCGGGTTTTCCTCCCATCACGGGGGACGTGCGCGTCGGGGTGACAAAATAACGAGAAAAAATAAAATAGCTCCTATAGGATTGTCAGTCGCCGAGCGGAATGCGCCGTGTGCGGCACATAGTGTTTTATGTGAACATCCCATTATGTGTGTTTTTATGGCTCGTTCATATTTTACATTTATGTTATTACTCGGCCTTGGGCTCGTGGAAAGATTATGAAGACGCGCAGCTGCGTGTGCGTCCTCTCTCGTAATGAATTTATTGCAATATCGTGTTTTTTCCATCTCGTATTGCTCGCGCCCGTCCTGATAGCAAAGTCATATTATGGGGTGTTTTTTATGTGATATTGTGTGTTTTATGTTCGTTTCTAGCTTTGTTTATATGTAAATTTTATTTAAATATTCATTAAAAATGTCGATTTGCAGGGCTGTTATTACTGGCGGGCAGTGTGCCCGGCGTCTTGTGACGTGCTCTTTATATTGTCCGTTTGCAATGTCATAGTGGTGGTCTCCAGGTGATGGCTGGCAAGGTGGCAATGCCCCCTGGGCCACTCAGTCAAGACCTGCCACCTGCAGGTCACAAGCTCATAGCCGTCTAGCAGGGGAGGGCTGGCAAGGGTGGCAATTGGCCACTTACACTCAAGTCCAGTAGGCCACAAGCTCATAGCCATTTTGTAGGGGAGGGCTGGCAATGTCCCCTGGGCTACTCGCCCTTGAGGCCTGCAAACTGCGTATTCATGAAAAGAAGACACAATAATTCTGTCATGTAACGAATCGTATGATCGTCTGATTTATAGATTTAAATACATGTGATCCTAAGAAAGCGCACGGTGTGTAGATGAAGTTTAATGGGTTACTTTGGATCACAGATGGGCTGTTTGCCTGTACTGGCCACCAGGCCAACCCTTGCCAGTCATCTACTGACGTTCGCCATCCATTGGGTTCAGTGGTGTATTTAGGTTTTGTGCTGCCCTAGGCCTGACTAAACTCGTGCACCCCCTAATTTAAATTTGAGGCACCCTTTCCTGTGAAGGGCACACCTCTTTCTGGTTAATTCCCACCCTTCCTCTTAGAGCTCCGCCTTTTCCTCTTAGAGCTCCGCCTTTTCCTCTTTATATTAAAAGTGGATACCAAGTGCCTACTTGTATATTTTGTTTAACATTTCAAATGTATCTATTGAGATAAAGAAAATTATGAAATGTTTAAATTCAAGCATTTTTACAAAGAACAGTCACGCATGTCAAGTAAACTGGATCACAGCCGCTCTAATTGGTTGAACAATAAAATCCACAGAAACGTGCACTGCATATGAGTGTATCACAGAGCTGCACAGCAATAAAACCCACAGAAATGTGCACTGTGTATGAGCATATCCCACAGCTCCAGGGCAATAAAACTCACAGTAATATGCAGTGTGTATCACAGAATCCACAGCAAAAAAACTCCCAGCAATGCAATGTTTGGTGTGTGTCAGCGTATCAGAATCCACAGCAATAAAACTCCCAGCAATGCAAAGTGCGGTGTGTATGAGTGCATCAGAATCCACTGCAGTAAAACTCCCAGCAAACCGAGTGTATATGAGCACACAGTAATTATGCTGCGGAGCATCTTGTCAGCAGTGGGGTGACACTGTCAGAGGGTGCACTGTAGCTTTGATTCCCTTCCCGGTGGGTGTTCAGTCCAGAATAGAGTCTGTGTTAACGAAAGGGCGGGCGGCTGCGCGCGTGCGTTTCACGTGGTTCAGCCAGTCATGTGGTACTGAGACTCAGAGAAATGGCAGTGAAATGCCCTGATGTTCGGTGGTTTCAATCAGCAGGTTTATTCAGGCGAACCCCATAGGTTTCAATGTTAAAAATATTCCCGTTTTTATGCAATATCTAATAAACCATTTATTATTTAATCTGCAGTAAAAAGTCTTTATTTATAGATTATTTTTTTAGTACCTTTTAGTCATTTTTCAGATTTTTTTGGGCAAAATTCCCCCCCTTTTTTTTTATAGCAGTTTTTCTTTTTTCTGTAACAGAACTTTTTATTATCAATCATAGGATCTTATATGTAAATTCCAGACATTTTCGTTCAGTAGTTCTTTTGAAAACAGCAGGCCACGGGTTTGCGGTGGCAGCATTCAGCGGCCGACTCCCTGCACTTTGGGGACCCTGCGGTGAATGGTGAATTCACAGCAGGGTGGGGAAATTTTATTCCCCCCCCGAAGTGCAGGGAACAACAGAACACCAAAATGTTGGCGTCATTTCGGTGCTCTATGAGTAACCCATTTAGTGGTGAGGTTTTTTGCTGCCCCCTGGAAAGTGAAAGCCTAGGCCTTGCCTACCCAGGACATACTGAAAATTAGTGAAATCTCAATGTATCCCTCCTGGTAAAATACTTTGCAAAAGTAAAAAAAATAAATAATATTATTATTTTATTTTTTTTAGGGGTGGGGCCATCCAGTGCGGGCCGCCGCTCCCTGGAAAGTGCCGCCCTAGGCCTGGGCCTAGTCGGCCTAGGCCAAAATACACCACTGATTGGGTTGTTTGGAGACGTCACAGCTCGATGGAAACCTGGGTGATTTGGGTTCCTCATTCCTCCTCAGCCCCAGACGCCGGATCACCTTCCGTTCCCCAGTTTTATGTTTATTGTGAATGGTGCGTGTGTGTGTGTGTGCGTGCGTGCGTGCGTGTGTCCGTGTGTGTGTGTGTTGTAACGTTCGCGCACAGGGTTTGCGTCTGACGTGAGAGGAGAACAAGCTGCGCTGGCTCCCTGCGGCCTACGTTTGGTAGTCACAGAGCCGGGATAACCTCCCTGGCCGTTAATAGATGACGTTGCCTTGGAGAGTCGAGAGAGACGGGTACTTGGTGTTTTGCACCGGATCCCAGTTCGGCGATAAAAACCTGGCTGGAGCTGTATTAGTGAACCTCAGGACGACACACCATCGCAAAGACCATCATGCGGCCGGACGGAGATGAAGCGTCTTGGGGTGTGTAATTATCACACATGCATCCTGACGCACATGCATCACGACACACATGCATCACAACACACATGCATCACGACACACATGCATCATGACACACATGCATCACGACACACATGCATCACGACACACATGCAACACGACACACATGCAACACGACACACATGCATCACGACACACATGCATCACGACACACATGACCATCACCAGCAGAAAACCATCACCTAGCATTTCATTAGGTCATGAATATGTCTTCAAATGATGGAGGTCGTCACAGAGTAATGAGGACTTACATTTGAGCTGGCCTTGGCTCCAGCCGTGTGGGTCCTCCATGACACCACGTCCAGGCACTCCTCTGGCCCTTCTGAACCGTCCTGCCGTGTTACGCTCAGATGTTAGCGGATCCTGCTCTCCTCTTCCACTCGTAACGGATCCCGTGGAGATCTCGTGAACTCCGGGATCTTGCGAGGCCGCGGTTTGTGCGTGGTTCCCAGGTGAGTGGCCGAGCTACATCCTTTGCTGACGGCCGCTTGAAGGAAGAAAAGCACTCAGCGGGGCGCTGGGGGGAAATATATAACATGTGAGCTGGGGGGCAATATATTACATGTGAGCTGGGGCAATATATTACATGTGAGCTGGGAGGGGGCAATATATTACATGTGAGCTGGGAGGGGGCAATATATTACATGTGAGCTGGGAGGGGGCAAAATATTACATGTGAGTTGGGAGGGGGCAATATATTACATGTGAGCTGGGAGGGGGCAATATATTACATGTGAGCTGGGAGGGGGCAATATATTACATGTGAGCTGGGAGGAAATATATTACATGTGAGCTGGGAGGGGGCAATATATTACATATGAGCTGGGAGGGGTAATATGTTACATGTGAGCTTGGATGGGGGTAATATATTACATGTGAGCTGGGAGGGGGTAATATATTACATGTGAGGTGGGAGGGGGACAATATATTACATGTGAGGTGGGAGGGGGGTAATATATTACATGTGAGGTGGGAGGGGGTATATATTACATGTGAGCTGGGAGGGGGCAATATATTACATGCGAGCTGGGAGGGGGTAATATATTACATGTGAGCTGGGAGGGGCAATATATTACATGTGAGCTGGGAGGGGGTAATATATTAATGTGAGCTGGGAGGGGGCAATATATTACATGTGAGCTGGGAGGGGGTAATATATTACATGTGAGCTGGGAGGGGGTAATAAATGTGAACTGGGAGGAGGCAATATATTACATGTGAGCTGGGAGGGGGCAATATATTACATGTGAGCTGGGAGGGGGTAATATATTACATGTGTGCTGGGAGGGGCAATATATTACATGTGAGCTGGGAGGGGGTAATATATTACATGTGAGCTGGGAGGGGGCAATATATTATATGTGAGCTGGGAGGGGGTAATATATTACATGTGAGCTGGGAGGGGCAATATATTACATGTGAGCTGGGAGGGGGTAATATATTACATGTGAGCTGGGAGGGGGCAATATATTACATGTGAGCTGGGAGGGGTAATATATTACATGTGTGCTGGGAGGGGCAATATATTACATGTGAGCTGGGAGGGGTAATATATTACATGTGTGCTGGGAGGGGCAATATATTACATGTGAGCTGGGAGGGGGTAATATATTACATGTGAGCTGGGAGGGGGCAATATATTACATGTGAGCTGGGAGGGGGTAATATATTACATGTGAGCTGGGAGGGGCAATATATTACATTTACATGTGAGCTGGGAGGGGGCAATATATTACATGTGAGCTGGGGGAAATATATTACATGTGAGCTGGGAGGGGGCAATATATTACATGTGAGCTGGGAGGGGGTAATATATTACATGTGAGCTGGGAGGCATATTATTACGTGAGCTGGGAGGGGGTAATATATTACATGTGAACTGGGATGTGGGTAATATATTACATTGAGCTGGGGGGGCATATATTACATGTGAGCTGGGAGGGGCAATATATTACATGTGAGCTGGGAGGGGGCAATAATTACATGTGAGAGCTGGGAGGGGGCAATATATTACATGTGAGCTGGGAGGGGGTAATATATTACATGTGAGCTGGGAGGGGGTAATATATTACATGTGAGCTGGGAGGGGGTAATATATTACATGTGAGCTGGGAGGGGGCAATATATTACATGTGAGCTGGGAGGGGGCAATATATTACATGTGAGCTGGGAGGGGGGTACCCTGGGCCCATGGTATGGAAAAGGTTCACAGGGCTGTGCAAATGGGGTGCCACGTGTGTCCTGCCAGCATGGAAAGGGTGCACTGGGCAGCCCACACCTGGGTAACCCTACACTGCATAGCTGCAAGGTGTATGTGCTTGGAGGGGGTTACCCTGGGCTCCTCGCATGGAAAGGGTTCGCAGGGCTCATGAGTAGGGATGAGCCGAACACTCCCCGAGTTCGGTTTGAGCCCGAACTTCCCATTTGTTCGGGACCGAACCCGAACCCCCATGCAAGTCAATGGGGCTGAAAATTCGGTTTTTTAGAGTGCCCTCCAAGAGGGCATATATGCTACATATTTGCCATAAAAGGTGTATGGGGGTCCGGGTAGTGCCCTGGGGGACAGGAAACAAGGACAAAAAGTTTTAAAAAATACGTTTTTAAAGGGACAGTGAGTTTTCCATGAAATAAGGGTTAAAAATAAAAACAAAAAATTCCTTCAAATATCGTGCCTAGGAGGTCCCCATAACCTGCCCGTGAAGTGGCGGATTTCTAGGATGTATAGAAATATGTAAAAACCAAAAAATTACGTTTCAAATGACGGTAAATGCTTTTCCTTTAATCTATCCATAAACAACTGCTTGGGGCGGCAGTCTGTATGAAAAGACATTTTAGGACGCGCAGAAAACGTTTAGTGTTTTTTTGGGCTAAATTATTCTGAAACTTATTCAGGCTTTGGATGAAAGTAACAATAGGTGCTTTAAAATTGGGCTTTTTAGCGTCAGCAACAGTGCCGTCACACCGTAACCCCTCTGAGGATATGAATCTGATACAGGCGTCAGTGGCAGTGCACCCAGATATTGTGCCTTTAATGCCAGGCCTGCAAGAACTATCATACAGTAACCCCTCTGTGGTATTGTGGAAGAATGCAGGGGTGGACCATGCGGTCCTATATTGAAAAGTGTTTTTTTTATCTGTTAATGGGCGTCAGTGCCCCCAGATATTGTGCCTTTAATGCCAGGCCATCAAGTGTCATCATACAGTAACTAGGGATGAGCCGAACACTCCCCGAATTCGGTTCAAAGCCGAACCCGAACTTTCCAAATGTTCTGATCCGAACCCGAACCCGAACTCGAACCCCATACAAGTCAATGGGGCTGAAAATTCGGTTTTTAGAGTGTCCTCCAAGAGGGCATATATGCTAGATATTTGCCATAAAAGGTGTATGGGGGTCCGGGTAGTGTCCTGGGGGACAGGAAACAAGGACAAAAAGTAAAAAAAAATACGTTTTTAAAGGAACAGTGAGTTTTCCATGAAATAAGGGTTAAAAATAAAATCGAAAAATTCCTTCAAATATCATGCCTAGGAGGTCCCCATAACCTGCCCGTGAAGTGGCGGATTTCTAGGATGTATAGAAATATGTAAAAACCAAAAAATGACATTTCAAATGACGGTAAATGCTTTTCCTTTAATCTATCCATAAACAACTGCTTGGGGCGGCAGTCTGTATGAAAAGAGGAGACATTTTCGGACACGCAGAAAAAGTTTACTGATTTTTTGGCGGCGAAAAGCAGGAGAATGACTGGAGAATGGAAAATTCTAGACCAAATAGCCGATTTGGAAAGTGAGATAAATGGGAGAATTTTTCTGGTTTGGCTATTTTGACCTAGAATTATCCATTCTCCACTCTATAGTTAATATCTCCCCTACCCCACACAGAGTGACTTCTCTGGCTAACGCTGTATTCGTTTTCTGCGCGCTGATCGTTCCCTCTCGCCTCCCTCTGGTTTGGGGATTTTTCTCTCTTTTCGTTGGTTTTTTCCCTGTAATAATCTTACATCACTCTGTGATAGGTTATAATTTTGTTTTACCTCACGTGTCAAGAGCACAAAGACGTATGAAATATCCAAATTATACAATGTACCGCGATGACACGGGAGGGGGAGGGAGTGAATGCGACACGAGAAAAGAAAAATCAGTTTCTGGTTAAAGTGAAGCATCCAATGGCTGTGCGCGTCTCCGGCAAAGCGGCTGACATTGCTTCTGGCCAACATTTTCATTAGTTTTCTGAATTTTGTCTTTTCTTAGAGGGTTGTGCCTTTATTTCGAATTTTGGGGGTAATAGCTGGGGGCGCTGCGGGTGTGGCGAGGTCTACATCAAACATAACCGCTCAAAGGACCTCAAAAACATTGCCCGTGTCCGCCCCTTTCTCACACAAGATATCACAAAAGTGCTGGTTCATGCTCTTATCATTTCACGACTTGACTACTACAACTCGCTCCTTATTGGCCCCAACTCCCGTATCGCTCCTTTGCAATCTGTAATGAATGCAGGGGCCAGGCTTATTTTTCTCACCAGACGCACCTCACGTACCTCCCCCTCTGCCGGTCCCTCCATTGGCTTCCTGTACCTCCCCCTCTGCCGGTCCCTTCATTGGCTTCCTGTACCTCCCCCCTCTGCCGGTCCCTCCATTGGCTTACTGTACCTCCCCCCTCTGCCGGTCCCTCCATTGGTTTCCTGTACCTCCCCCCTCTGCCGGTTCCTCCATTGGCTTCCTGTACCCCACCTCTGCAGGTCCCTCCATTGACTTCCTGTACCTCCCCCCCTCTCCCGGCCCCTCCATTGGCTTCCTGTACTTCCCCCACGCTGCCGGTCCCTCCATTGGCTTCCTGTACGTTTCAGGATACAGTTTAAAATGATGCTGATGCTCACATTCAAATCACTCAATAACTAAACCCCTCCCTACATGTCTTCGTTACTCCGTAAGCCCGTCTCCTCTAGACAACTCCGGTCGCCAAGTGATCTCCACCTGTCATCAGTCTACACACGCACGGCCAACTCTCGCCTCCAAGACTTCTCGAGGGCAGCTCCGGTCCTGTGGAATGACTTGCCTCGCCCTATCGAACTCTCCCCTGACCTTCAGGCCTTCGAGAAATCCCTCAAAACCATCTCTTCAGATTAGCGTACCACATCACTGATGCAACTCATCCCTCTGCTCATCTACTCACACTTGATTGAAGCCGCTTCTATGGCCCCACCATTCCCGAACCACTGGCACTAATAATCCTGCCATCCAGTAAAGCTCCCCTTGTCTTCCTCAACCCCCATTCCCTCTAGACTGTAAGCTCCTATGAGCCGGACCCTCTGCTCCTCTAGATTATAAGCTCCTGTGAGCCGGACTCTCTGCTCCTCTAGATTGTAAGCTTCTGTGAGCCGGACCCTCTGCTCCTCTAGATTATAAGCTCCTGTGAGCCGGACCCTCTGCTCCTCTAGATTGTAAGCTCCTATGAGCCGGACCCTCTGCTCCTCTAGATTGTAAGCTCCTGTGAGCCGGGCCCTCTGCTCCTCTAGATTATAAGCTCCTGTGAGCCGGGCCCTCTGCTCCTCTAGATTGTAAACTCCTGTGAGCCGGACCCTCTGCTCCTCTAGATTGTAAGCTCTGTGAGCCGGACCCTCTGCTCCTCTAGATTGTAAGCTCCTGTGAGCCGGACCCTCTGCTCCTCTAGATTGTAAGCTTCTGTGAGCCGGACCCTCTGCTCCTCTAGATTATAAGCTCCTGTGAGCCGGACCCTCTGCTCCTCTAGATTGTAAGCTCCTGTGAGCCGGACCCTCTGCTCCTCTAGATTGTAAGCTCCTGTGAGCCGGACCCTCTGCTCCTCTAGATTGTAAGCTCCTGTGAGCCGGACCCTCTGCTCCTCTAGATTGTAAGCTCCTGTGAGCCGGACCCTCTGCTCCTCTAGATTGTAAGCTCCTGTGAGCCGGACCCTCTGCTCCTCTAGATTGTAAACTCCTGTGAGCCGGACCCTCTGCTCCTCTTGTCTCCATCTTATGCCCGTTTATCTGTATCTCGTTCCCTTTGGTTATTTTAAAGCGCTGCGGAAACTGTTGGCGCCATATAAATGATGATAATAATAATAAATAATAATAAAGGACCTGATCCCTTATCAGCAGATTTCCCAGTGTCCTGTCTGCATTCTCCCCAGTGTCCTGTCTGCATTCTCCCCAGTGTCCTGTCTGCATTCTCCCCAGTGTCCGGTCTGCATTCTCCCCAGTGTCCTGTCTGCATCTCCCCAGTGTCCGGTCTGCATTCTCCCCAGTGTCCTGTCTGCATTCTCCCCAGGTCCTGTCTGCATTCTCCCCAGTGTCCGGTCTGCATTCTCCCCAGTGTCCTGTCTGCATTCTCCCCAGTGTCCGGTCTGCATTCTCCCCAGTGTCCTGTCTGCATTCTCCCCAGTGTCCGGTCTGCATTCTCCCCAGTGTCCTGTCTGCATTCTCCCCAGTGTCCTGTCTGCATTCTCCCCAGTGTCCGGTCTGCATTCTCCCCAGTGTCCTGTCTGCATTCTCCCCAGTGTCCGGTCTGCATTCTCCCCAGTGTCCGGTCTGCATTCTCCCCAGTGTCCTGTCTG
Organism: Leptobrachium leishanense; assembly: GCA_009667805.1. NCBI lineage: Eukaryota > Metazoa > Chordata > Amphibia > Anura > Megophryidae > Leptobrachium > Leptobrachium leishanense. The sequence continues at coordinate 107,106,138 of CM019074.1, forward strand.
CATTCTCCCCAGTGTCCTGTCTGCATTCTCCCAGTGTCCGGTCTGCATTCTCCCCAGTGTCCTGTCTGCATTCTCCCCAGTGTCCTGTCTGCATTCTCCCCAGTGTCCTGTCTGCATTCTCCCCAGTGTCCTGTCTGCATTCTCCCCAGTGTCCTGTCTGCATTCTCCCCAGTGTCCTGTCTGCATTCTCCCCAGTGTCCGGTCTGCATTCTCCCCAGTGTCCTGTCTGCATTCTCCCCAGTGTCCTGTCTGCATTCTCCCCAGTGTCTGTCTGCATTCTCCCAGTGTCCTGTCTGCATTCTCCCCAGTGTCCGGTCTGCATTCTCCCCAGTGTCCTGTCTGCATTCTCCCAGTGTCCGGTCTGCATTCTCCCCAGTGTCCTGTCTGCATTCTCCCAGTGTCCTGTCTGCATTCTCCCCAGTGTCCGGTCTGCATTCTCCCCAGTGTCCTGTCTGCATTCTCCCCAGTGTCCGGTCTGCATTCTCCCCAGTGTCGGTCTGCATTCTCCCCAGTGTCCTGTCTGCATTCTCCCCAGTGTCCTGTCTGCATTCTCCCCAGTGTCCTGTCTGCATTCTCCCCAGTGTCCTGTCTGCATTCTCCCCAGTGTCCGGTCTGCATTCTCCCCAGTGTCCTGTCTGCATTCTCCCAGTGTCCTGTCTGCATTCTCCCCAGTGTCCTGTCTGCATTCTCCCCAGTGTCCTGTCTGCATTCTAGGCTTGTGCACCGATTTTTTTTTTCGGTTCGATTTGTTCGGATGTTTAAAATTTTCGATTCGGCTCGTTTCGACCGATTTCTGTTTCGGTTCGGTTCGACTCGTTTTTCGTGTACATTTTTTTTTCGGAATATCGACCATTTTTCGTATTTTCGTGTCACTTTGCTCGTTTTTTGTATCGACTTTTCGTGATTTCGGAAATTTTCGGGATTTTTCAGAACGTCTGTTCTCCTCGTTTCAAAGTGTCTAACTCTATTCGTTTTGATGTAAACTACTATGGTTTACTTTTTTATACTTTATATATTTTTTATAATAAATTTTTGGTTTGTTTTTCGGATCCGATAATTCATTCTGTCGATACGATAATTCTGGCGATTCTATCGTGTTTTTTTTTTATTAAATAAAGATCCTTTTTTTCTTATGAATATACATTTCACAACTTTATTTAATTACATTAAAAAAATTGTATGAAAGCCAAGGAACAAAAAAAAATTAACAAAACGATTTAAAAAACTCTAAACTGACCCGAATGGTCTGACTTTTAAAACCTTTTGTTCTGGTTTTTATTTTTAAACCTAAAAATAGTTGATCAAAATGATCTGAAAAAAAAAAAAAAAAAAAAGATTTAAAACAGACAAAAAAAAATTAACCCTTTCGCTGCTGAGGCATTTCACGGCTTCCCTTCACGCCTGTGTGCGGCACTGCGGTCTGCTGCTGAGCTAATTTTTAACAGTTTCGCTCCTCTTGTTTAAACACGTTTTTTTGAAGCCTTATTTTATAATATGACCCAGACATGTTCTATATCGTTCTTTCCGGCAGACTCGGCAGATGATTCATAATATATCATTATCATATATATGCGTCATGTCCTGTCTGTATATTATAACAAAAAATGCAATAAAATTAGAATTTTCAATGTTTGTTTTACAAGGTGTAAAGTGTTTTTTTCACATTTTAACATGCGAGTGTTTGCGGTTATATTTTATGAGTTGCGTTTGTTAAAAAAAATTGAAATGGGGACTTGTTATATTTTTTTGGGTGAAAATTACACTATTTTTAACAAACGCACCCCATACAAAAATCCTTAGTGCAGCATCATTGTTCACATTATAATTGAAATGGGAACAATATTGCTGCATTAACAAAACAAAACACAAAACCTGTTTATTTTTTTTATATTTTAATTTTTTATAATTTTTAACATTGTCATGTTTGGTATCGTTGGAAAGGCCATGCTCTGGTCGATCCAAAGATACCAAACATTAACCGATAGCTGTCGTGGATCGGGAGATAGGGGGTTCCAATGAACCCCCTATCTCCACCATTGGTCGCAGTTAGGGGTTAACTCCAGAACTGACATCATTGTGAAGAGGTCTTGGGACTGTCGGCAGCTGCCGTTCCCCCAGGCTGTTGTCTTCCTGCAAAGACGTGACCATGTTGGCGGGCAGCGTCTTAGCGGGCAGCGGTGGGAGAGAGAGAGCTCATAGCTGGGAGGTGGTGTTGCGTGAAGCTGCAAACAGGGACAAATAAACTAGACCTGAGCCGCACTGAGGATCTTTGGGTTGTGTCGGAGAAGACTTCACGCAGTGCTGCCATCAATATTTTTTGATAAATTCTTGGTTATACAATGAATGTGACTGTGGACAAAAATCCGTGTTGTTGTGGCATGGCCTAAGCTTAACAAAACCATGCCACGTCGGTAATCAAATCTCAAGGCAGTACAACAAGGTTGTGTTAGTGTGTGACATTTTTTGGCCAGGCAGGAAGTGTAGAATGTGCACAGTCACATTCATGGCCACAAATATGTTGACAAATTTATGACAAAGGGTCCATAGAAATGTCAATAAATTTATGTACATATAATTTTAACAGTGTGGAAACCAAGCAATACATATTAGCTTATTAAGTAAGGAAAAGCAACGCACACAAACAGGAAAATAGTGAAAAAATAGAAAATTTATTTACAACATGATGCCACATGGCAAACTGCCCAACAGGGGCACAAACATAGGGGAGGAGGAGGCTGGTCTCTACTGCCGCTCCAGGATTTCAATGGAGTTGTTAATATGCTCCCTGAATTCCTGGAGCAACTCCTGGATGGCTTCGAGGTTGCTGCCAGCCAGGCGTAGCTCTCCGATCGCCATCCTGACGCTGGACCTGTCAGTGTCCGGTCTGGCTTCTCCTTCTATATATCCAATAAATGAAAGAAGGAAAATACAGTAAGTAAAGCAGGTTTCAATTATTGACTGAAAGTCTTGAAAAAATATAACAGTAGTATATACCAGAGCTGGCGGCCTCCTGAGGCTCTGACTCCTCCTCCTCCTCCACCACCACCGTCAGCATCTCTTCCGGTGCTATATCTAAGAAATTAAAGAAATAAAAAATACAGTAAACAACAAAACTGATTTATTTTTGAACAAAAGTCGATGCAAAATACAACAGTAAAAAAAAACCTGGACTCGCGGCCTCCTGCTGCGGCTCCGGCTCCCTCTCTCCATCATGGCCCTCCTCCTGCTCCTCCTCTTCCTCCTCCTGCTCCTCCTCTTCCTCCTCCTGCTCCTCTTGTGCTATACATAAAAAAATTTAATTAAAATACAGTAAACTATTTTTTTTTCTGTTTTTGACCAAAAGTCGTTGCAAAATAAAACAGTATATACCAGCGCTGGTGGTCGCCCGTGGCTCCCCCTCCTCCTCCACTGGGGCACTGGTGCCCGCCGGGGCAGATGCTGCCTTCTTCCTGTCTTCTGCCAAATCCAAAAAATAACACGTAAATAATGCAGACTGGAAAATATTGTATATCTATACAATATATTGCCGAAAGTATTGTGACACCGCTCCACTACCCACTAGCACTACCAGCTTGACCCACCACTACTCCCATCTCATAGTTCTAAAGTCACAAAATATTTATTTATTTCCCCTGCACATAGACCTATATTACCGTTCAATTATATATTTTTTTCAGAAGTAAACATTACGTTTATTCAATAAAAACTATTATTTGTGTTGTGTGCGTACAAAACGCATTGTGCGACTGCTTTTAGTTATTTTATAGATGCCTCAGCCTCAGTTTCACTTTCAGTTTCTGCTAATAAAACTGTGGATATTGCAGAAACAACAGAAATCCGCCATTTTGTTTTGAAATTTGCATCTAAAGCGTTCAATGACACTGCTGCAGCAAACTGAATTTCTGCGCTGCAACAATTCAGCAGCTGCTGAGGACGTATTGAAGGCGGCTCTGTTTGGATGCACTTTCAGAACAACTACATGTCCCATCCTACCACTTAGCAGAGACGCAGAGATTTTTGTTGATGCGCAGGTGGGAGCCAATATTGGGCAAGCTGCGGGTCATCTCGTATGCATCACTCAATCACAACAACCCCCCCCCAGCACACTACAGACTATACACACAGTGCCAAAAGAAATCCAGCATTGTAACTTCATCTACATACATCAAATGTCACAATTTTCACGAATACGTAAAATCACAAAAAAGAAGAGCTATGGCAAAAATGCATGTATGACGAGTCGTGAAAACGCAAAGCTATACACAATCACATTGCATGAAAAAAGGACTAGATAAATCAACATATTTCTGCGCACATTAGCACATGCAAGCACATTATTATTATTATACAGGATTTATATAGCGCCAACAGTTTGTGCAGCGCTTTACAATATAACATGACACTTACGTTTGGCTATGACGCGCCGGATGTGCCTCAGCTGCTCCTGCTCGCGCGCCTTGAGGTCGGACCAGCGTTTTCGGAGCTGGTCCTTCGTCCGGTCCTTCCCGAACAGCTCCAGGATGGTGGTGCGTAGCTTATCAAGGATACGATCCTTGCGGGTGTTATTCTTCCTGCCGTAAGGGCCCTTACGGCAGTCGTAATCTTTGTAATCAAAGATGCGGACCAGCTCCAACATCTCCTCAAATGCCATGTTGCTGGCCCACTTCTTCCTGGGTGGTGTCTCTGGGGTGGAAGCAGATGAGGAGGTGTCCGAATGGCACTCGTCTCTACTTCTTTCAGCCATGATAAATAAAATCAATATTTTTTGGCCTGTCAAAAAAGTTGTCAAAACTGGCTCAATAAAGTTATGACATCCGCACGCGCGGGCATGCGCGACCCGCGGACGAATCGGATCCGACCCGATTACGAAGGAATTATCGTATCGACAGAATTATCGGATCATTGGAAACAAAAACAAGTGATACGCATTTACAAATACAAAATTTACAGAATCAGCGATATAACCGATAATAGTTAAATATACGATGTCCAGAATTACCGAAATGGAACCGAAATCATGAATAGAGCGAAAATAAATTTCGATTGGACACATTTCAAGTCCATTCGAAAATTCCGAAAATATTTCATTTCGGCTCGGAAAACTTTATGGATCTGTTGGTTTTCGGGTCCGATCCGATTCGGAAAATCGGCTGACTCCGAAGACACGAATCGGGAAATTTTGTGAAAATTCTGAAATTCCGAAACCCGAAACGCACAACCCTACTGCATTCTCCCCAGTGTCCTGTCTGCATTCTACCCAGTGTCCTGTCTGCATTCTCCCCAGTGTCCTGTCTGCATTCTCCCCAGTGTCCTGTCTGCATTCTCCCCAGTGTCCTGTCTGCATTCTACCCAGTGTCCTGTCTGCATTCTCCCCAGTGTCCTGTCTGCATTCTCCCCAGTGTCCTGTCTGCATTCTCCCCAGTGTCCTGTCTGCATTCTCCCCAGTGTCCTGTCTGCATTCTCCCCAGTGTCCTGTCTGCATTCTCCCCAGTGTCCTGTATGGCAATTACAGCAACACCTTGTATCTGTATGTGCCGCATAATGCCTGTGTATGGCAATTACAGCAACACCTTGTATCTGTATGTGCTGCATAATGCCTGTGTATGGCAATTACAGCAACATGTGCTGCATAATGCCTGTGTATGGCAATTACAGCAACGCCTTGTATCTGTATGTGCCACATAATGCCTGTGTATGGTAATTACAGCAACACCTTTTATCTGTATGTGCTGCATAATGCCTGTGTATGGAAATTACAGCAACACCTTGTATCTGTAGGTGCTGCATAATGCCTGTGTATGGAAATTACAGCAACACCTTGTATCTGTATGTGCCGCATAATGCCTGTGTATGGAAATTACAGCAACACCTTGTATCTGTAGGTGCCGCATAATGCCTGTGTATGGCAATTACAGCAACACCTTGTATCTGTATGTGCTGCATAATGCCTGTGTATGGCAATTACAGCAACACCTTGTATCTGTATGTGCTGCATAATGCCTGTGTATGGAAATTACAGCAACACCTTGTATCTGTATGTGCTGCATAATGCCTGTGTATGGCAATTACAGCAACACCTTGTATCTGTATGTGCTGCATAATGCCTGTGTATGGCAATTACAGCAACACCTTGTATCTGTATGTGCTGCATAATGCCTGTGTATGGCAATTACAGCAACACCTTGTATCTGTACGTGCTGCATAATGCCTGTGTGTGGCAATTACAGTAACACCTTGTATCTGTATGTGCTGCATAATGCTTGTGTATGGCAATTACAGTGACACCTTGTATCTGTATGTGCTGCATAATGCCTGTGTATATCAATTACAGCAACACCTTGTATCTGTACTGTACAGGGATTTACACTCATCATATCCCTGTACAGCAGCGACTGACCTCACAGCTCTCCCTGTATTCTGACACATCCCTGGCTGCTGCAATGCTGCAGTAAAGATTGTTACAGTGAGTCTGGGGGCTTGTATTTGCAGCTTCTTTACAGTAATACAGGGGGGGACAGAGGGAGAGCTCACTGGGGATTTAATTTCTCCCATGGGGGCACACTAATCTATTTTATGTTTAAAACTTATGAAAATAGATTTTTTTTGATGATAAACTGTAGTTTATTTTGGTTTTCGGTGTGAAAGGATGAAATCTGCATCGAATGTCACTGTCCCCCAACGTATCCCAGAAGCTGCATTCCCTGCAAGATCGATCAGCCTGCCAATCATCATGGGAAATGCCGGTCACATGCCAGTGCACGTGCCGCCTTGCTGTGTGGTGAGCCACGCACTGATGTGGGAAAGTTTTGGGGAGACCTGTTGCTTCCAGTCCTCGTCAATCCTCTGCCGTGTCCCCGGGCCATTTGTAATCGGTGATGAGGAGTGATTGAAAGCAGCGACTATATTTAGATGTTCAGGTTCATTAAAATTCTCTATATCCACCAGGAGACATTGTCATGAAACATCAGTCAGACGTAAATCAGGGGGAGCGCTGCGGCGGCGTGAGGGTGGGAAGGATTATTCCCCTCTAATTTAATGTTTTATATAATCCCCTCGTCATGGACCGGATGCGGTTACTGAGGGAGAGCATCTCCGGGAACCTTTATGAGTTCGCCCCTCGTATAATGTGTGGATACGTTACCCGTAGATCTGATTTAATGACAAGTTACCCCAATGGGGCAACAACCACAAACCAGGGTCTACTCCAACCTAGCCATTAATATCGGCTCAGAAACAGAATAATCCTGGGCAGGACCGGTTCCATTTGCGTCTCGCTGGGGCTGTAGGTTCTCGATCAGGATATCTGTGAGCTGCTGATCAGTGGCTGGCGCCGCACTCACCGCTGGTAGAGGCTTTTGGAGACCATAGTTCTCCATGGAGGTAAGTGTTACCCTGTGTGAGCTCTGCAAGGGTTTGTGTTTGCACAATCACGCAGGAGCCGTGGCCGGACAGTGGGGACTATTAGATTCGAGCAGCTCTTAACGTCCAGTAAGGAGGCACCACGGGAACGCACACTGGTTTATTCGCACACCTTGATGGAAGTTCAACTTTTCCATCTCAGAGCGTCCAGCTACACCTCCGAAACGCAAGGTGCCACCCGGCAGCTAAAACGCTTGGCACATCTGCACGTCGCCACTCCCCCCCCCCCCCCCCCGCAACGCACGCCATGTGTCAGAGCCTGCAGAGGGCAAAGAGGAGGAACAGGTTCCCATACATATGGGTCATTTAGGGGGTTAATTTTTCCAGTAGTTTGCCATTGTTGCAACGACGATAAACTTCGGCAATCCAGAGAGGGAAAATAAAACCGCGGAAGGAGGAGCTTCATCTGTGAATCTCATCAATGAATCACGGTTTGATCCTCCCTCTTGATCTTAACATAAATCCTTGTTTCAACAGCAACAAAACACGATAAATAGTGAATATGTAGTATTTTTTTATAGATATAAAATGTAACAAATCTTTTCTCACTTTTTATACCAAGTGGTGAAAGTACAAACAGTCTATAAAAAAGGTTTAAACAGATTTGTGTGAAACCTTGTACGTGTTGACGAGTAAACCTCGACTCAATAATTGAGGTCATTGTTACGTGCAATCGGACGCCAAACACTCGTTCCATGCTATACATTTGTCTATCTTTGATAAATGAATGGTGATATGACATTTACCTCCCAATTAATGTTTATCACTACTAGTTAGCTGGTAATTATCCTTACTGATCCGTCCGCAGGGTCACTGTAACACTCTAATGGCTTAAAATCACAGGAATGTCATCGATGTCACGTTACCGCGTGATTGGAATCCTAGAACCAACTCCAAGAACCCATTAAAACACTTTATAGTTTTCATCCTTTTGCCCAGAATTCTTTTTTCTTGTTGAAGATTCAGTTTGTTTTATGTTTTGCATTAAGTAATAATTCTAATTAATAAAAGCCGTCACCGTGTCAGACGTTTAGAATCCTCTGTAATGGGCTGAAAGGTTAGATTGACACGGAGGAAGAAAAGGCTCGTTAAATCCATTTCTCTGTCTCTGTGTTTGAAACCATCGAGGAAATGACAGAATGACAGAGACACTGTATTTCCTTTAGTTTATATGTTAGACTAGTCTTTTTATATACACTGCTGATAATTATTTTATTGTAATTATTTTATATGGTTATAAATTACAATAAAATAATAATTATTTTATATGGTTATAGATTATTATATTATTGTAATTATTTTTATTATTATTTTATATAGTTATAGATTATTATTTTATTGCAATTATTTTTATTATCATTTTATATGGTTATAGATTAATTATTTGTTGTTTAATTTAAGATCAAGCTTTAATATGAAAGTGGCTGTGAAAGCTGTTCAGACGTCAGGTTTCCGTGTTAGGTTTCTGGTAACATGAAGTGACTGTTTTATCACACTGAGGATGTTATTATAAATTGGGTATCAAGACAGAGCCGGTGGTAATGATGGAGCTTGTCAATTAAAAAGTTAGAGGGGAAAAAACGTAACTTTTAGTTAAGCTTATGGCAAGGACTAGTCATGGTGCATTTGGGCATTGCCGTGCTGTATGTGATGTGTTTTAAAGCATGTTTCTGTGCAGCAGTTCTTAGAGTTGTTCATTTATATTAGTTTATCCTCCCTCTCTGATTGTGCTGGACAGATACTGTTATCACTGGGGGGGGGGGGCTCAGGCAGCAGAGAGCTATTGTTCTGGTCCCCTCCCAGATAACAAACATACACTGTGCAAACTGTATCACCTTACTGTCTGTCTGACAATAAAGCCATTCATTCCTGCTTTTACAAAGGATCGAGTCTCCCTGGTTGTGTATGGGGAATCTCTCTGCAGTGTCAGGATTACGAGTCTGGTAGTCCAGAAGGTGACTGTGGGTCTCCTGGGGTGATTCTGAGACAAGAAGGGACGGACAAATAACGGACTGGTTCGGGTCATGGAATTTTGGACAGAACCCTGTGCGTTTCCGTTCAAGTTACATTGTCAATTCCCAAACCCTCAGACCGTACATCCCAGGCAGACACCAGATTGTACCATATGGAACCCGAAATCGAGGCGTGGAGGCGCAGCGCATGTGAGAAAAGTCTGCCACGGTGTCACAGGAAGATTCGTTTTCTGGCGTTTTCCTGTAAGCGTCGGGTATCAGTGGAAAATAGTGTAATTTATCCACAGCAACATGGAATTACCTTGTGATACCACGGAGTGTGTTCACAATGGCCACCCCCTCACAGCGACCAGTTGTATGATGGACTGGCTCATTACGCTACACATTGACATGAGGTCATACCGGGCAGATACAATGTCATTTTCATGTGCGCGTGTGTTCCTCTTACCTGTGTAGGAGAGCCAACACACACAGGGTTATTCAGAGAAAGGTGAAACTCAGGAGAATGACTGGAGAAGTGAAAATTCTAGGTCAAAATAGCCAAACCAGAAAAATTCTAACATTTATCTCTTCTCCTGCCAATTCTCCTGGTTTTCACCTTTCTCTGAATAACCCTGACAGTGATAATAAGGAGGCCCCCTTCTCAGCACGTACATGTAACCCCTTCTATGCTGCGTGGATACAATCCATGACAACCTGCCTGCGACAGGCCTGTTCCCCTGAACAGCAAGTGTAGACGTGGAGCTGATAATTTAACTCCTTCCCTGCTAGAAACAGATGCTTCCTATCCAGCTGCAAAATATACTCCACGTCAAGGAAACAGGATAACACAGGAGAAATATCAACAGTGACAAAAATCCAAACAGTCAAAAGAACGAACATGACGATAATGAATGAACGAACATGACGACAATGAATGAACGGACATGACGACAATGAATGAACGGACATAACGACAATGAAAGAACGAACATAACGACAATGAAAGAACGAACATGACGACAATGAAAGAACGGACATGACGACAATGAATGAACGGACATGACGACAATGAATGAACGGACATGACGACAATGAATGAACGGACATGACGACAATGAAAGAACGAACATGACGACAATGAATGAACGGACATGACGACAATGAATGAACGGACATGACGACAATGAAAGAACGAACATGACGACAATGAATGAACGGACATGACGACAATGAATGAACGGACATGACGACAATGAAAGAACGAACATGACAACAATGAATGAACGAACTTGACGACAATGAATGAACGGACATGACGGTAATGAATGAACGGACATGACGGTAATGAATGAACGGACATGACGACAATGAATGAACGAACATGACGACAATGAAAGAACGAACATGACGACAATGAATGAACGGACATGACGACAATGAAAGAACGAACATGACGACAATGAATGAACGGACATGACGACAATGAATGAACGGACATGACGACAATGAATGAACGGACATGACGGTAATGAATGAACATGAAGGTAATGAACGAACGAACATGACAATAATGAATTAACGAACGAACATTTATTTATTTTTGTTTATTTATAAAGGATTTTACCAGGACGGATACATTGAGATTTTTCTCATTTTCAGTATGTCCTGGGTTCAAGAACATTGAATTGTTACAGAAATACAAAATAGTAAAATGCAAGAAATTAACACAAAACAAATATACAGATTAACAGACAAATAAATATGTAGGAAATAAAGTCACTATGTTACATGTTTACAGGTGCATTCTGTATATAGTCACTATGTTACATGTTTACAGGTGCATTCTGTATATAGTCACTATGTTACATGTTTACAGGTGCATTCTGTATATAGTCACTATGTTACATGTTTACAGGTGCATTCTGTATATAGTCACTGTGTTACATGTTTACAGGTGCATTCTGTATATAGTCACTATGTTACATGTTTACAGGTGCATTCTGTATATAGTCACTGTGTTACATGTTTACAGGTGCATTCTGTATATAGTCACTGTGTTACATGTTTACAGGTGCATTCTGTATATAGTCACTGTGTTACATGTTTACAGGTGCATTCTGTATATAGTCACTGTGTTACATGTTTATAGGTGCATTCTGTATATAGTCACTATGTTACATGTTTACAGGTGCATTCTGTATATAGTCACTGTGTTACGTGTTTACAGGCGCATTCTGTATATAGTCACTGTGTTACATGTTTACAGGTGCATTCTGTATATAGTCACTGTGTTATATGGTTACATGTGCATTCTGTATATACAGTTGTGTTCAAAATTATTCAACCCCCAATGCTGTAAAGGGTTTTAGGGAATTTAGTGACATTTGTAATTGTATTCAGAATGAAATCCTACAAGGACTTTTTAAAGAACCATATGCAACTAAAATGACATCAATTGGTTTTGTAATACAGTAGTAAATGTTTCTTTTGTGAATTCTTCATTGACACAATTATTCAACCCCTTAAAGACTACCACTCTGAAGAACAGAGGTTCATTCAAGTGTTTTCAATCAGGTATTGAAAACACCTGTGGATGTCACGGAGCAGCAATAAAGCATAATAAGCACCAATTAGGCAGCTTTAAAATGACTGTGATACTCAGCTCCTTCTAGACATGGTGTGGTTACAAACATGGTGAAGTCAAGAGAATGGTCCAGGAAGACAAGAGAATAGGTGATTACTCTTTACAGGAAGGGCAATGGCTATAAGAAGATTGCAAAGATGTTAAACATACCAAGAGAGACCATAGGAAGCATCATTCGCAAATTCAAGGCAAAGGGCACTGTTGAAAGGCTACCTGGTCGTGGCAGAAAGAAGATGCTGACTTCGACTGCTGTGCGCTACCTGAAGCGTAGAGTGGAGAAAAGTCCCCGTGTGACTGCTGAGGAACTGAGAAAAGATTTGTCAGATGTGGGTACTGAAGTTTCAGCTCAGACAATATGGCGCACACTGCGTAATGAAGGCCTCCATGCCAGAACTCCCAGGCGCACCCCCTTGCTGTCTCCAAAGAATAAGAAGAGTCGACTGCAGTATGCCAAAAGTCATGTGGACAAACCACAGATGTTTTGGGATAGTGTTCTGTGGACTGATTAAACAAAATTAGAACTGTTTGGGCCCATGGATCACGCTATGTTTGGAGGAGGAAGAACAAGGCCTATGAAGAAAAGAACACCTTGCCTACTGTGAAGCATGGCGGGGGGTCAATCATGCTTTGGGGCTGTTTTGCTTCTGCAGGTACAGGGAAGCTTCAGCGTGTGCAAGGTACCATGAATTCTCTTCAGTACCAGGAGATATTGGCTGACAATGTGATGCAGTCCGTCACAAACCTGAGGCTTGGGAGACGTTGGACCTTTCAACAGGACAATGATCCCAAGCATACCTCCAAGTCCACTAGAGCATGGTTGCAGATTAAAGGCTGGAACATTTTGGAATGGCCATCGCAGTCACCTGACTTAAATCCAATTGAGAACCTCTGGTGGGACTTAAAGAAAGCAGTTGCAGTGCACAAGCCTAAGAATGTGACTGAACTGGAGGCTTTTGCCCATGACGAATGGGTGAAGATACCCGTAGATCGCTGCAAGACACTTGTGTCAAGCTATGCTTCACGTTTAAAAGCTGTTATAACTGTAAAAGGATGTTGTACTAAGTACTAAGATTGAATGTCACTTGGGGGTTGAATAAAACTGATAATGATGTGAGCACAGAAAAGACATTTGTGGTTATTTCATTATAAATGTTATGTTATACTTGTCTGACCTACACGTGCCTCTTTGATTTAATTGTAAGCAAGATGACTGAATGATCAAAATCAATGTCAAACTGGCCAAAACACTCAATTTCAGTGGGGGTTGAATAATTTTGAACACAACTGTAGTCACTATGTTACATGTTTACAGGCGCATTCTGTATATAGTCACTATGTTACATGTTTACAGGTGCATTCTGTATATAGTCACTGTGTTACATGTTTACAGGTGCATTCTGTATATAGTCACTGTGTTACATGTTTACAGGTGCATTCTGTATATAGTCACTATGTTACATGTTTACAGGCGCATTCTGTATATAGTCACTATGTTACATGTTTACAGGTGCATTCTGTATATAGTCACTGTGTTACATGTTTACAGGCACATTCTGTATATAGTCACTGTGTTACATGTTTACAGGTGCATTCTGTATATTCGTCACTGTGTTACATGGTTATTCTGTATATAGTCACTGTGTTACATGTTTACAGGCGCATTCTGTATATAGTCACTGTGTTACGTGTTTACAGGTGCATTCTGTATATAATCACCGTGTTACATGGTTACATGTGCATTCTGTATAAGTAGGGATGCACCAATACCACTTTTTTAAGACCGAGTACGAGTACCGATACTTTTTAAAAGTATTCACCGATACCGAGTACCGATACTTTAAAGTCATGTGCCGCTTTCCAATAAGAACAGACCATATAAAAATGCCCCCAACTCACATGTATATATCACCCAGCTCATGGATACTGCCCCCAGCTCACACATGGATTTGCCCCAGCTCACACATGGATATGCCCCAGCTCACACATGGATATGCCCCAGCTCACACATGGATTTGCCCCAGCTCACACATGGATTTGTCCCAGCTCACACATGGATATGCCCCAGCTCACACATGGATATGCCCCAGCTCACACATGGATATGCCCCAGCTCACACATGGATTTGCCCCAGCTCACACATGGATATTGCCCCCAGCTCACACATGGATATGCCCCAGCTCACACATGGATATGCCCCAGCTCACACATGGATATGCCCCAGCTCACACATGGATATGCCCCAGCTCAAACATGGATTTGCCCCAGCTCACACATGGATATTGCCCCCAGCTCACACATGGATTTGCCCCAGCTCATGGATTTGCCCCAGCTCACTCATGGATATCCCGCAGCTCATGGATATGCCCCAGCTCATGGATATACTGTCCCAGCTCACAAATGGATTTGCCCCAGCTCACACGTGGATTTGCCCCAGCTCACACATGGATATGCCCCAGCTCATGGATATGCCCCAGCTCACTCATGTATATGCCCCAGCTCATGGATATGCCCCAGCTCATGGATATGCCCCAGCTCATGGATATACTGCCCCAGCTCACACATGGATTTGCCCCAGCTCACACGTGGATTTGCCCCAGCTCACACATGGATATGCCCCAGCTCATGGATATGCCCCAGCTCACTCATGGATATGCCCCAGCTCACACATGGATATGCCCCAGCTCATGGATATGCCCCAGCTCATGGATATACTGCCCCAGCTCACACATGGATTTGCCCCAGCTCACACGTGGATTTGCCCCAGTTCACACATGGATTTGCCCCAGCTCATGGATTTGCCCCAGCTCACTCATGGATATGCCCCAGCTCATGGATATGCCCCAGCTCATGGATATACTGCCCCAGCTCACACATGGATTTGCCCCAGCTCACACGTGGATTTGCCCCAGCTCACACGTGGATATGCCCCAGCTCACACGTGGATATGCCCCAGCTCACACATGGATTTGCCCCCCAGCTCACGGATCCCCCCCCTCCGCGTTCATACTTGCCTTCCTGGGCGACGCCGGGAAAGTCTTTGCGTGCGCGCTCTTTGGAAGGACCCCAGCCGCGACCACGTGGGACCATGTGATCGCGGCTGGGGTCCTTCCAACGAGCGCACGCGGGGAAACTTTCCCGGCGTCGCCCAGGAAGGTAAGTATCATCGCGGAGAGCAGCTGCAGGGCCTGTCTGAATGCTCTATCGGCATTCGGACAGGCCCTGCAGCTGCTCACTGTGTTTATACTTACCTTCCTGGGCGACGCCGGGAAAGTTTCTGCGTGTGCGCTCGTTGGATACTAGTATCGGTATCGGTGCAACCCTAGTATATAGTCACTATGTTACATGTTTACAGGTGCATTCTGTATTGAGGTACAGTCATGGCCGAAATTGTTGGCACCCCAGACATTTTTCCAGAAAATCAAGTATTTCTCACAGAAAAGTATTGCAGTAACACATGTTTTGCTATACACATGTTTATTTCCTTTGTGTGTATTGGAACAAAACAAAAAAAGTTGTCAAATTGGACATAATGTCACATAAAACTCCAAAAATGGTCTGGACAAAATTCTTGGCACTTAATATTTGGTTGCACACCCTTTGGATAAAATAACTGAAATCAGTGGCTTCCTATAACCATCAATAAGCTTCTTACACCTCTCACCTGGAATTTTGGACCACTCTTCCTTTGCAAACTGCTCCAGGTCTCTCTTATTGGAAAGGCGCCTTTTCCCAACAGCAATTTTAAGATCTCTCCACAGGTGTTCAATGGGATTTAGATCTGGACTCATTGCTGGCCACTTCAGAACTCTCCAGCGCTTTGTTGTCATCCATTTCTGGGTGCTTTTTGACGTATGTTTGGGGTCATTGTCCTGCTGGAAGACCCAAGATCTCAGACGCAAACCCAGCTTTCTGACACTGGGCTCTACAGTGCGACCCAAAATCCTTTGGTAATCCTCAGATTTCATGATGCCTTGCACACATTCAAGGCACCCAGTGTCAGAGGCAGCAAAACAATCCCAAACATCATTGAACCTCCACCATATTTCACTGTAGGTACTGTGTTCTTTTCTTTGTAGGCCTCATTCCATTTTCGGTAAACAGTAGAATGATGTGCTTTACCAAAAAGCTCTATCTTGGTCTCATCTGTCCACAAGAAGTTTTCCCAGAAGGATTTTGGCTTACTTAAGTACATTTTGGCAAACTGCAGTCTTGCTTTTTTAGGTCTCTGTGTCAGCAGTGGGGTCCTCCTGGGTCTCCTGCCGTAGCGTTTCATTTCATTTAAATGTCGATGGATAGTTTGCGCTGACACTGATGCTCCCTGAGCCTGCAGGACAGCTTGAATTTCTTTGGAACTTGTTTGGGGCTGCTTATCCACCATCCGGACTATCCTGCGTTGCAACCTTTCATCATTTTTTCTCTTTCGTCCACACCCAGAGAGATTAGCTACAGTGCCATGGGTTGCAAACTTCTTGATAATGTTGTGCACTGTGGACAAAGGCAAATCTAGATCTCTGGAGATGGACTTGTAACCTTGAGATTGTTGATATTTTTCCACAATTTTGGTTCTCAAGTCCTCAGACAGTTCTCTTCTCCTCTTTCTGTTGTCCATGCTTAGTGTGGCACACACGGACACACAATGCAAAGACTAAGTGAACTTCTCTCCTTTTTATCTGCTTTCAGGTGTGATTTTTATATTGCCCACACCTGTTACTTGCCCCAGGTGAGTTTACAGGAGCATTACATGCTTGAAACAATCTTATTTATCCACAATTTTGAAAGGGTGCCAAGAATTTTGTCCAGACCATTTTTGGAGTTTTGTAACATTATGTCCAATTTGCTTTTTTTCCTCCCTTTTTTTGTTTTGTTCCAATACACACAAAGGGAATAAACCTGTGTATAGCAAAACATGTGTTACTGCAATACTTTTCTGTGAGAAATACTTGATTTTCTGGAAAAATGTCTGGGGTGCCAACAATTTCGGCCATGACTGTATGTTAATAGGGAACTGTTAAGGGACTTAAGACTGGAGGAAGATTTGATTGTGTCTGGGAGGTTACTCCATAATTGTGGTGCTCTGTAGGAAAATGAGGATTGAGCCACTGTCTTTTTGTATTGTGGTATTGTAAGTAAGGTGCTGGTCCTGGATCTGAGGTTATAGGATGAGGGAACTGCTGGGGAAGCAGCATATTCAGGTAGGGTGGTACATGACAATAATGAATGAACGAACGTGTCGATAATGAATGAACGAACGTGACGACAATGAATGAACGAACGTGACGACAATGAATGAACGAACGTGACGACAATGAATGAACGAACGTGACGACAATGAACGAACGAACGTGACGACAATGAATGAACGAACGAACGCGACGACAATGAATGAACGAACGTGACGACAATGAATGAACGAACGTGACGACAATGAACGAACGAACGTGACGACAATGAATGAACGAACGAACGCGACGACAATGAACGAACGAACGTGACGACAATGAACGAACGAACGTGAAGACAACGAATGAACGAACGTGACGATAACGAATGAACGGACATGACGATAATGAATGAACGAGCATGACGATATGAATGAATACTCAAAACAAAATAGTGTTTCAGATAGTTTTGTTTTTTTGGTTTACAATGCCGTAAAAGAAAGGATCTTTCAGATTCTTGCTGATCTATTCGATCTTTCAGATTCTTGCTGATCCATTCGATCTTTCAGATTCTTGCTGATCCATTCGATCTTTCGGATTCTTGCTGATCCATTCGATCTTTCAGATTCTTGCTGATCCATTCGATCTTTCGGATTCTTGCTGATCCATTCGATCTTTCAGATTCTTGCTGATCCATTCGATCTTTCGGATTCTTGCTGATCCATTCAATCTTTCAGATTCTTGCTGATCCATTCTATCTTTCAGATTCTTGCTGATCCATTCGATCTTTCAGATTCTTGCTGATCCATTCAATTTTTCGGATTGGACGGTGTTATTGTGTAATGTATCTCTCTGGCCAATGGGACCCTTTTTGTTTCTTAGACGGTTCCAGACACAGTGTTGCGGCTGAGGTGTGAGTCTTGTTGTGACAGAGAATTCATTAATTTCCTTTATCCTGCAATTGTATAATCATCCGAAAACCGGAGTCGTCCAAAAAAACAGAATCGTCCAGTATGAATAAAGACAGAATAGAAAACAATCGACAAATGACAAAATTCAAATGCGATACAAAACCGAGCAATTTGAAAATACAAATAGAAGATCTTACAAATGAAACATAACATGTTATCAAATCGATCCGAAAATACGAATGATCCGAAAAACCGAACGAAAAATACGAACACAATAAAAAATAACACTTAACGAAACAAAACAAAAATTTCCACCGTGCACATGTCCAATGTCTGATGTGTACAGTGCTACACAATGTGTCAGTTTACACGCATGTCATTGCCGTCCCATATAGGATTTGGGTTCACCGCGCAGGAGGTGTGTAATGGTGTAGATCGTAGCATTCCTATATTTGTTCGTCTCCGGGGTGAACGAGTGCGCCGCGGACACAGGTGTGCAATATTACGTAACCGCAGAACGGGAAGAAAAAGGGAATGCGGCTGTGATAGCAACTCCGAGTGTCACAACGAGATCAAACCTGCCGTCATCTGCAGCACATCCTTTTGTTGTGTGTTTTCTAAAAAAAAGTGTGTGGGCCGCGATACACGGGGAGGACAAAAGACCACTGAAAATATGGTTTGCAGAACATAAAAGCAACGTCGAGCATGGATTCCATAGCAACATTGTTTCAAGATGCTTGTGTGAAGTTTGCAATGAAGGCACCAGCACATTATTAATTAACGATTTGCTCGAGCACACAGGAGTTTGAAGGCGATTCTCCCCTCGCTCACAATAAAGGCACCAGCTCGGCATCCGCTCGCCGTTTCATATCCAGAGCACGAGGCCGGGCAGAGCTACCCTGGCATTCTGCAGCTCTAGGTTACTTCAAAGTGCCCTGCGGACCCGGCCGGATACATGGCCGACCCCCAGGTACCGTTATGCCTCACCAGGCATCTCCCCTTTGGTTTGCCTTACCGGTGCACGGTGATGGAGGCTCATCATGGTACCATCAAAGATCCCTGTGATGTCTGACCGAGCGGTGATCGGGGATGTGATGATTAAAGCGAGACTCTCCAACAACATACATAAATCTTCCAGAATCTACAAATCACTCAGATCAGAGTTTTCCCCTAAATTTTCAAACTAGTTTCTGAAAAAGCAACTTCTGGTAAAGCAGGAGAGCTTCCACACGTGATGGCAAGACCCTGCTTTCCTCTCTCATTTTGCCTAAAACAATGAAAACAGAACAGAGAGGGTTAATCCAAGCGGTGGGTTGGTAGAGAGTTGCACATTTCAGGTCCAGGCTGTGGAGCTGGAGTAAAAATGAGGCTGAGAAGGAATTCGGAAATTTTTGTGATTAAAAAATTAACTATAGACATGTGCAGCACAGAATAATTGGTTATGGATAGGGATACAGTGTCTAGGTGTCATGATTAAGGTTAGGACTAGGTTTAGGGTTAAGGTTACAGTTTCTGTGTGTCATATGGTTAGGGCTAGGTTTAGGGTTAAGGTTACAGTTTCTGTGTGTCATATGGTTAGGGCTAGGTTTAGGGTTAAGGATACAGTTTATGTGTGTCATATGGTTAGGGCTAGGTTTAGGGTTAAGGTTACAGTTTTCTGTGTGTCATATGGCTAGGGTTAAGGGTATAGTTTCTGTGTGTCATGGTTAGGGTTACAGTTTTGTGTGTCATGTGGTTAGGGCTAGGGTTAAGGTTACAATTTATGTGTGTCATATGGTTAGGGCTAGGTTTAGGGTTAAGGTTACAGTTTATGTGTGCCTTATGGTTAGGGCTAGGTTTAGGGTTAAGGAAGGTTACAGTTTCTGTGTGTCATATGGTTAGGGCTAGGTTTAGGGTTAAGGTTACAGTTTCTGTGTGTCATATGGTCAGGGCTAGGTTTAGGGTTAAGGTTACAGTTTCTGTGTGTCATGGTTAGGGTTACAGTTTTGTGTGTCATATGGCTAGGGTTAAGGTTACAGTTTCTGTGTGTCGTATGGTTAGGGCTAGGTTAAGGTTACAGTTTCTGTATGTCATATGGTTAGGGCTAGGTTTAGGGTTAAGGTTACAGTTTATGTGTGCCATATGGTTAGGGCTAGGTCTAGGGTTAAGGAAGGTTACAGTTTCTGTGTGTCATATGGTTAGGGCTAGGTTTAGGGTTAAGGTTACAGTTTCTGTGTGTTATATGGTTAGGGCTAGGTTTAGGGTTAAGGTTACAGTTTCTGTGTGCCATATGGTTAGGTCTAGGTTTAGGGTTAAGGAAGGTTACAGTTTCTGTGTGTCATATGGTTAGGGCTACGTTTAGGGCTAATGTTACAGTTTATGTGTGTTATATGGTTAGGGCTAGGTTTAGGGTTACAGTTTCTTTGTTTCTTAGGGTTAGGGCTAGGTTTAGGGTTACAGTTTCTGTACATTTTAGGGTTAGGACTAGGTTTATGGTTACAGTTTCTGTGTATCTTCGGGTTAGGGCTAGGTTTGTGGTTACATTTTCTGTGTATTTTAGGGTTAGGTTAGGGTTACAGTTTCTGTGTATCAGGTTTAAGACTAGGTTTAGGGTTACAGTTTATGTGTATCTTAGGGTTAGGGCTAGGTTTAGGGTTACAGTTTATGTGTATCTTAGGGTTACAGTTTATGTGTATCAGGGTTAAGACTAGGTTTAGGGTTACAGTTTCTGTATATTTTAGGGTTAGGGCTAGGTTTATGGTTACAATTTCTGTGTATCTTGGGGTTACGGCTAGGTTTAGGGTTACAGTTTCTGTATATTTTAGGGTTAGGGCTAGGTTTATGGTTACAGTTTCTGTGTATTTTAGGGTTAGGTTAGGGTTACAGTTTCTGTGTATCAGGGTTAAGACTAGGTTTAGGGTTACAGTTTATGTGTATCTTAGGGTTAGGACTAGGTTTATGGTTACAGTTTCTGTGTATCTTAGGGTTACAGTTTCTGTGTATCAGGGCAGGGTTAAGACTAGGTTTAGGGTTACAGTTTCTGTGTATTTTAGGGTTAGGGCTAGGTTTAGGGTTACAGTTTCTGTATATTTTAGGGTTAGGGCTAGGTTTATGGTTACAGTTTCTGTGTCTTGGGGTTACGGCTAGGTTTAGGGTTACAGTTTATGTATATTTTAGGGTTAGGGCTAGGTTTATGGTTACAGTTTCTGTGTATTTTAGGGTTAGGTTAGGGTTACAGTTTCTGTGTATCAGGGTTAAGACTAGGTTTAGGGTTACAGTTTATGTGTATCTTAGGGTTAGGGCTAGGTTTATGGTTACAGTTTCTGTGTATCTTAGGGTTACAGTTTCTGTGTATCAGGGCAGGGTTAAGACTAGGTTTAGGGTTACAGTTTCTGTGTATTTTAGGGTTAGGGCTAGGTTTAGGGTTACAGTTTCTGTATATTTTAGGGTTAGGGCTAGGTTTATGGTTACAGTTTCTGTGTCTTGGGGTTACGGCTAGGTTTAGGGTTACAGTTTATGTATATTTTAGGGTTAGGGCTAGGTTTATGGTTACAGTTTCTGTGTATTTTAGGGTTAGGTTAGGGTTACAGTTTCTGTATCAGGGTTAAGACTAGGTTTAGGGTTACAGTTTATGTGTATCTTAGGGTTAGGGCTAGGTTTATGGTTACAGTTTCTGTGTATCTTAGGGTTAGGGCTAGGTTTAGGGTTACAGTTTCTGTATATTTTAGGGTTAGGGCTAGGTGTATGGTTACAGTTTCTGTGTATCTTAGGGTTAGGGCTAGGTTTAGGGTTATAGTTTCTGTATATTTTAGGGTTAGGGCTAGGTTTATGGTTACAGTTTCTGTGTATCTTAGGGTTAGGGCTAGGTTTAGGGTTACAGTTTATGTGTATCTTGGGGTTAGGGCTAGGTTTAGGGTTACAGTTTCTGTATATTTTAGGGTTAGGGCTAGGTTTAGGGTTACAGTTTCTGTGTATTTTAGGGTTAGGTTAGGGTTACAGTTTCTGTATATTTTAGGGTTAGGGCTAGGTTTAGGGTTACAGTTTCTGTGTATTTTAGGGTTAGGTTAGGGTTACAGTTTCTGTGTATCAGGGTTAAGACTAGGTTTAGGGTTACAGTTTATGTGTATCTTAGGGTTAGGGCTAGGTTTAGGGTTACAGTTTCTGTGTGTCAGGGTAAGACTAGGTTTAGGGTTACAGTTTCTGTGTATCTTAGGGTTAGGGCTAGGTTAGGGTTACAGTTTCTGTGTATCTTAGGGTTAGGGCTAGGTATAGGGTTACAGTTTCTGTATATTTTAGGGTTAGGGCTAGGTTTATGGTTACAGTTTCTGTGTATCTTAGGGTTTGGTTTAAGGTTACAGTTTCTCTGTATCTTAGGGTTAGGTTTAGGGTTACAGTTTCTGTGTATCAGGGTTAAGATTAGGTTTAGGGTTACAGTTTCTGTGTATCTTAGGGTTAGGGCTAGGTTTAGGGTTACAGTTTCTGTATATTTTAGGGTTAGGGCTAGGTGTATGGTTACAGTTTCTGTGTATCTTAGGGTTAGGGCTAGGTTTAGGGTTATAGTTTCTGTATATTTTAGGGTTAGGGCTAGGTTTATGGTTACAGTTTCTGTGTATCTTAGGGTTAGGGCTAGGTTTAGGGTTACAGTTTATGTGTATCTTGGGGTTAGGGCTAGGTTTAGGGTTACAGTTTCTGTATATTTTAGGGTTAGGGCTAGGTTTAGGGTTACAGTTTCTGTGTATTTTAGGGTTAGGTTAGGGTTACAGTTTCTGTGTATCAGGGTTAAGACTAGGTTTAGGGTTACAGTTTATGTGTATCTTAGGGTTAGGGCTAGGTTTAGGGTTACAGTTTCTGTGTGTCAGGGTTAAGACTAGGTTTAGGGTTACAGTTTCTGTGTATCTTAGGGTTAGGGCTAGGTTTAGGGTTACAGTTTCTGTGTATCTTAGGGTTAGGGCTAGGTATAGGGTTACAGTTTCTGTATATTTTAGGGTTAGGGCTAGGTTTATGGTTACAGTTTCTGTGTATCTTAGGGTTTGGTTTAAGGTTAC
Organism: Leptobrachium leishanense; assembly: GCA_009667805.1. NCBI lineage: Eukaryota > Metazoa > Chordata > Amphibia > Anura > Megophryidae > Leptobrachium > Leptobrachium leishanense. The sequence goes on from CM019074.1 coordinate 107,129,250, forward strand.
AGTTTCTCTGTATCTTAGGGTTAGGTTTAGGGTTACAGTTTCTGTGTATCAGGGTTAAGATTAGGTTTAGGGTTACAGTTTCTGTGTATCTTAGGGTTAGGGCTAGGTTTAGGGTTACAGTTTCTGTGTATCTTAGGGTTAGGGCTAGGTTTAGGGTTACAGTTTCTGTGTATCTTAGGGTTAGGGCTAGGTTTAGGGTTACAGTTTCTGTGTAACATGATATCAAATTTTTAAAAACTCCATTGGCGAGTATATGATAATGTGTGGGATACGGCACAGGTTGATATATATACACTGAAAATGTGGATGTTCCCCACACCACTTATAGAAACTTTCTAAGAAGGACCCAAGTGTAGCGCTCACGTGTCCCCAAACCGAACAACACATTGAGTAATCTGCAACTGTCCTCCAGCTGCACCGAGTTTGTGTCAGAAGACATCTTCAGCCGCATAAAAAGATAAGAAGTCTAGAGAATATATATATAAATAGAGATTTTGTGTTAGGGTTGTATTATTGCTCATATTCTGTGCATATCGGCACTTTATTAGTCGAACCCATCAGCCACTTTTAATTATGAAGTGTTGCATTCACCCCCCCCCCCCCCCAGATCCAGAGAGAGCGGCTCCGGGTACTTGCACCTTATGGTTTAATTTTTGGCCAAACCTTCTGAAAGCCCACCTCGACTCTGCAGATCTTCCTAAAAGTTCACGGGAAGATGGATCATTGGAGCAATCGCCAGTTGTAAAAAAGATATATTTATATTCAAGCAACAGGATCCAAATAATAACCCGGACTCGTGCCGTATCCAGCCCAACGCGTCCCGACCAATCAGGCGCTTCATCAGTGGCAAAAAGTTCTCTCTATTCCCCAGTATATAGACTGGTGGAGATCCCTTCATACTAGTCACAGGTGAGTTACCTCCGTGCGATCCAGCACGTCCCAGCCTATATTTAGGAGGGGGGGAACCCAACGTTAAGAACAAGCCCGACGCGTTTCTGGTCTCCACTTTCCATCCAACCCAAGTGTCTGAAGTAGACAGCACGTATCTGGGTGCCGAGTCTCCACCAGATAAAGCCGTCTTCTCCTCCTCCTCCTCCTTCAGTCCTGGATCTGACGTCCGCTAGAAAAAGCCCTTTTATTTAGACAAAATCTTACAAAATATCTGTTTAAGAGGTTTCCTTTGCTGATTTACTGAAAACAAATTACCCCGAGCTGGTGGATACCCACAATGCTTTTAGGCAGCATATTTACAGGCGATCACGGGGATCAAAGCGAATTAAACACCTTTTATTAAGAGGAAATAATCTTTATTGACTATAAAATCCCTGAAATTCCTGATGGACATATCAATATATATTCTTTAAGGGATACTATAGGGTTAAAACTAGAGGGGGAGGAGGGTTAAACCAGGGCTGTCAATCTCTGGCCCTCCAGATGTTTCTCAATTCCAACTTCCTTGATTCCTTGGCCATCTGTTGCTTTGAAGGAGTTCTGGGAATTGTAGGCATCCACATCGCCCTGGATTAGCTATTAACCCCTCTTGAGCTAACGAAAGGCACAGGAATTAATGGGAGCGTATGGGTCACATAGCACAGGGTCATGATGTCCTCACTCGGTTCCCCAGGTCCACAGTGAGTGGTTTGAATGGGTAGCGTCATCGATAGACCTTGGCCAGCATCAATCATGGCAGCTCCTTTAAAGACCTTCTCTCGTGGATGGTCTAAGGAACTCCCTGATGTGAAATGGAAACCTGGTGTTGACGAGAGGAAGTCGCTTATCGCAGAGCACTCAGACACCTCACGCGGAAAGAGAAAAAGAAGCTTCTGCACCCCTAAAACCTTGACTTATTCCATTTCTTTCACTTTTATCCCACACGAGAAGTGAGAAAGTTGACATTTCAGTCCAGCGTAGGGACCTTTCTCAAAGCCGACGTTGAGCTTGGCTTGAGAAATTTCCCTGCGATGGACTGAAACGTCACCTGTTGTGATGAATAAAACAGCGGAACCTTCTTTCATATTAAAGCTGTTACCCTTCTGGCTATGGCAGAGCCTGGTGGTCCATGCGTCCAACATGGAGTGTTCCTCTGGTTAAGGCCCATACCTTCACTCCAATGGATAGAAGACATCCACAGCAGAAAGCTCGCCGTCCTTTATAAACCAGGAGCAGCTCTCGAGCCAGCTGTAACTCTGCTGCAGACGCCTGCCAAGCCCCGACACCATTTGCAGAGCAACTCCGAGTTCTGTCGGAGTTTGGCAAAGCGCAGAAGATCTGGCAGCTGGATGAAGAGCTTCAACACCCCGTGGCATAAACATCTTGCAGATCCATGTCCCCTCGGATCTGCTTGTGCGAGTCTCTCTCCTTCCTCCTGAGCGTCCTGTATTTTTAATGTCTTCTTCTTTTATGGCAGGAGTTAATTATTCATAATTAACAAGAAGTAATAATATTGCTTTGAAGGAAGACCTGCTCCAGAGCGGGATTACAGCGAGGGGAATCTATTTCTGCCGGTTGCTCTGGATACTGAAGGTTTATTTACACGTGATTCCTCTGCCGTTGTGTAAGAACGTTGCTCGCTTGACACGGACTATATTTAGGAGGGAATAATAAGAAAAGCCAAGTTAAAAAAGAACAAGCCCGACGCGTTTCGGCTCTCCACTTTGCGTTCCAACCCGAGTGTCGGAAGGAGACAGACGGCCAGCGCGTATCCGGGTGCCGAGTCTCCACCAGATAAAGCCGTCTTCTCCTTCAGTCCTGGATCTTCCACTTTCATCGTGATGACAAGAAAACGCTCGGCGGAGCGAGATTCCAGAGCGATTAAAGCAAATTTATTCACAGCTTTATTAAACACACGACGACGCTGCGACATCACAATGAAAACAAAGCGTCCGCTGCTACAATGTAACACTTTATTAGGTAAAAATAGCACAAAATTGCTAACGTTTATAGTGTAAAGCGCGTTTACCGTATCGGTGGCCTCGCCTTCATATAGCTCTGCATGGTGGGATTTAATCTGATTACACAGACTCTATAGATTATTACGGATCTGGAAGCGAAGGCAGAGACAAAGAAATTACGATTTCAGGAAACAAGGAAAACGGGAAAAGCTAAATTTGTGTAAGTTGGAGAAATGTCGTTATCTGTTCACTCGGCGACTCGTGAACTGGATTTCAGTCTCTGGTTCTGTAAAAATTGGTCATTTTAGCCTCACGTTTAACCTCTTCGCTGCCAGGTGCTTTTCCGCAAAACCTGTGAGGAACCAGTGGTTTTCTATAAAACCAGTTAAAAGTATCCAGGCGGGATAAATGTGTCGTAGAATCCCTGCAGCGCATTTCTGTACTGCATGCAGTGTTTGACAGGCAGACAGCTCCCTATGCTGGCCAAAAAGTGTTACTGCGGCTACCCTAAAGGAGACAAAGTGCCAGGCCCGGCTGCTCATCCTGATCCAGCACATTGGCTGACACATCCGATGTGCTGGCTTTTTGGGGACTCGTTCTGGAACCTGTTTGCAATAAACAAAATTTCATAGCATTGCTCCTGAATAAGACCAGGACGAGTTAAATCGATCCCGGGCTCCTGCAGGAGCTTGATGCAGATTGAGTTACATTGATCTTAGCATTGAAGGGGTTAATGTACACGAGCTCAAACAGAAGCCTCTGCTGCAGCTGGGAAAGTTGCGTCCCCCGTAGACAACGTGCTGATCTCGGCTGCTCATCCCGATCTGGCACAATCGGCTGTAATGTCTGAGGGGCTAAAACTTTGGGGGGCTCGTTACGAAAAAGAAATGCTTTGCATCGCTCCCGAATAAGACCAGATGGGGTTAAATCGATCCTGGGCCTCTGCAGGAGCCTTTACAGGTGTACTTAAATTGATCTCAGTAGTGAAGGGGTTAATATAAAAATTTTGCTCTGTGCCACAGAATGGTCAGAATTCCGTTTCAGCGATGCCCAGAATCCCGTTTCGGCGATGTCCAGAATCCAGTTTTGGCGATGTCCAGAATCTCGTCTCGGTGATGCCCAGAATCCCATTTTAGCGATGCCCAGAATCCCGATTCGGCGATGCCCAGAATCCCGTCTCGGCGATGTCCAGAATCCCGTTCCGGCGGTGCCCAGAATCCCGTTTCGGCGATGCCTAGAATCCCTTTCCGGCGGTGCCCAGAATTCCGTTTCGGCGATGCCTAGAATCCCTCTCTGGCGGTGCCCAGAATCCCGTTTCGGCGATGCCTAGAATCCCTTTCTGGCGGTGCCCAGAATTCCGTTTCGGCGAGACCATTGCTTGTTCCTTTTTTAATAATTAAGTTTTCCTTTTTATATGGATGTGACAATGTGTATAAAGTCCCCTCCCCCCCGTGTGCGACAGAAGCTCCTGCACCCAGCGCAGAGGGTTACGACACCACGGCCGCTGTTACTATTCTGCCGCCCGTGCTCGCTGTGAGTAATTAGTCCGTTGCTAATATCCAAACTAATTGAAATGGTGACTTTGGCGTAATACAGGTGGGCTCGTCCCACCTCCTGCAGTGTTACCACGCGGGGTTAATTGACAATCAAAAACGAACAGGCAGCTCCTGCACTTTTGTCATTTGTTTCTCCCCGACGCGCGTAACTGTTATCCACGCTAAACATATTAACCTGTCGTTCCCTCGGCGAGCGTTCCCGCGCGTCCCTTCTGGTATAATTATCATTTATTTCACGCGGTTCACGGCTTTTTTTAGACCGGCTCGTCACAAAGACATGGATTTTTTATTTTTCTCTGTGGTCTCTCTTGTCGTCATGTCGCCCGATCTCTGCGATCGATTGCATCAACGGCAAATATCCCAGGTGTCAGTGTGGCTTTAGATTGCGGGTGGGGGGGCAGGACAAAGGGCTTCTGACTGAGGAGAATCAAGCCCAGTGTAGATGTGCGGCTTCCATTGGCCATTTTAGCTTTTATCAGCCTTGAGGTATGCAGGCGGGGTGTGCGCGACGGACCATTAATTTCCCGCCTCCTGTAGCACTGAAACATGGGACAAAGGTCGTTTGGGGTCCCTGGGCCCTCACTAGAGCTTAGGGTGGTCCTGGACATGGCCCTGGGTGCTTAATGAAATACGTTCCAGGACATTGTATTGAATGAAATAAAACCTGTCAGTTCCGTCTGGTTTTAGAGAATACATTTAATTAAAGCCATCCATAAGTCACGACTCCTAGTGATGACCACATGCGTCTCCGTCTCCCTTCCATGACCACGTGTCTCCATCTACCTTACGTGACCACAGTGTCTCCATCTCCCTTCCATGACCACAGTGTCTCCATCTCCCTTCCATGACCACAGTGTCTCCATCTCCCTTCCATGACCACAGTGTCTCCATCTCCCTTCCATGACCACGTGTCTCCATCTACCTTACGTGACCACAGTGTCTCCATCTACCTTACGTGACCACAGTGTCTCCATCTCCCTTCCATGACCAGAGTGTCTCCATCTCCCTTCCATGACCACAGTGTCTCCATCTCAATTCCATGACCACGTGCGTCTCTGTCTCCAACTCCCTTCCATGACCGTGTGTCTCCATCTCCCTTTAATGACCCACGTGTGTCTCCATCTCCCTTTAATGACCCACGTGTGTCTCCGTCTCCCTTCCATGACCACAGTGTCTCCATCTCCCTTCCACGACCACGTGTGTCTCCATCTCCCTTCCACGACCACGTGTGTCTCCACCTCCCTTCCACGACCATGTGTCTCCATCTCCCTTCCATGACCACGTGTGTCTCCACCTCCCTTCCACGACCACATGTCTCCATCTCCCTTCCATGACCATGTGTGTCTCCACCTCCCTGCCACGACCACATGTCTCCATCTCCCTTCCATGACCACGTGCATCTCTATCTCCCTTCCATGACCACATGTGTGTCTCCAACTCCCTTCCATGACTGTGTGTCTCCATCTCCCTTTAATGACCCACGTGTCTCCATCTCCCTTTAATGACCCACGTGTGTCTCCATCTCCCTTTAATGACCCACGTGTGTCTCCATCTCCCTTTAATGACCCACGTGTGTCTCCATCTCCCTTTAATGACCCACGTGTGTCTCCGTCTCCCTTCCATGACCACAGTGTCTCCATCTCCCTTCCACGACCACGTGTGTCTCCATCTCCCTTCCACGACCACGTGTGTCTCCACCTCCCTTCCACGACCACGTGTCTCCATCTCCCTTCCATGACCACGTGCATCTCTATCTCCCTTCCATGACCACATGTGTGTCTCCAACTCCCTTCCATGACTGTGTGTCTCCATCTCCCTTTAATGACCCACGTGTCTCCATCTCCCTTTAATGACCCACGTGTGTCTCCATCTCCCTTTAATGACCCACGTGTGTCTCCATCTCCCTTTAATGACCCACGTGTGTCTCCGTCTCCCTTCCATGACCACAGTGTCTCCATCTCCCTTCCACGACCACGTGTGTCTCCATCTCCCTTCCACGACCACGTGTGTCTCCACCTCCCTTCCACGACCACGTGTCTCCATCTCCCTTTCACGACCACGTGTCTCCATTAGACATGTGCACAGCACAAAATTTCGTTTTGAACTAATGCATTAGTACTAAAATGCAATTTATTTAGTTACTAAAGAAATTCGTTTTCAGTTCTTTAGTTTGAAAACTAATTTCATTCATCCGAAAACCAGTGGATACAATTACTATTGTAGTGGCTCCTCAGAGGGCTGAGATCGCTGCTTGTTACAGTATCTCTCACTCTCAGCACAATGTGGGCCATATTACATAGTTGGTGCTAACTTAACCAGAGCTGCTATAAACTTCCCAGAGCCATTATAGCCTATGGAGGTTTTCAGTTTACAACAGCTCTGGTTAAGTTAGCACCAACATTGTAATACTGCCCCGTGTCAGGCAAAGCTGTTACAGTAACTGACTGCTGCTCATCACAGCGCTCAGAGTTTCAGTAAAACTAGTAAATAATATTTTTATATATAAGAGGTTAGAACAATATTATTTCCTTGTTTTACTGAAACTCTGAGCGCTGTTAGTCAGTTACTGTAACAGCTGAGCCTGATACATTGTACTGAGATAATGTAACAAGCAGCCGATCTCAGCTCTCACAGCCACTGGATTTAAAGGGCTACAAAAAAAAGGCTCCTCTCTGTATAATGTTTAGAACATCCTCCTGCATTAATTAATACCCCTCTCTGTATAATGTCCCTCTCTGTATAGAACAACCTCCTCAATTTATACCTTTCTCTGTATAATGTATATAACATCCTCCTGCATTAATACCCTTCTCTGTATAATGTATAGAACATCCTCCTGCATTAATTAATGCCCCTCTCTGTATAGAACATCCTACTGCATTGGCATGTGGAGGGTGCAGAACTTCAGATGTTGCGATGTTGCGCTCTTCATTGCTGGTCTCCTTCACTCAATGTAATATCACAAAAAGGACTGAAACTAAAATGTAGTGCATTTTATTTTAGTTTCTTTCGTTTTTTGTACTGAGTAGTTTCGTTTCTCTTGAGTCATACTAAGACTAATTATCCCAAATTCTGACTAAATCATTTTAGTACTAAAACGAATGCACATGTCTAGTCTCCGTCTCCCTTCCATGACCACATGTGTCTCCGTCTCCCTTCCATGACCACAGTGTCTCCATCTCCCTTCCATGACCACATGTGTCTCCGTCTCCCTTCCATGACCACAGTGTCTCCATCTCCCTTCCATGACCACGTGCGTCTCCGTCTCCCTTCCATGACCATGTGTGTCTCCAACTCCCTTCCACGACCACGTGTCTCCATCTCCCTTTAATGACCCACGTGTGTCTCCATCTCCATGGGATGTCTCTTGTCCATCCAGCTCTGTCCTCCACATCACCGAAGGGAAATGACAGGAGAAATATCCCCATAAGAGACTCATTAGGTTAACGAGTGACAGCGCGGGATCGTTAACCAATCTCCATATATTATTGTGCAGGTACTTATTAACTCAATGCCTGCGTTTGCCGTATCTCGGCGCAGCATATAATTATCCCGTATTTATTCTGCGCGGTGGGTTTAACGGCAATTTATTATGCCGATACGTTTCATTCATAGTTACCTGGTGGAGCCGGCGTTTACGACACAGACTGGGTTTTTTCATGTTCCGTATTTATGTCAATTTGCATGAAATTACATGTTTTTCCGGAGCCGCGTTCTCAGAATCAGGTTCTCAGTGTGGTTTCAGCTCGGCGTCTCCTCGGCCCTCCTCCGTAACTGCAGGGGAACACTCACATCTCTGTTAATTGTACGATGCAGGCAGGGGTGACCTCGCTGCGTACGAGCCTCGCGCGGATCTCCCGTCTTCAAGAGCTTTATTGTTCCATAAAGGGTTTTTATGGGTTGTGGGACACTTTATGAGAACGTTGTGAGCTTTATTGTCCTTATCAGCGCTAGATACAGCTCCGGGGGGCTTTTATGGTCCCCCAAAACCCGGCAGGTCCTTGAGGGAACTCATATATCCCCTGACAATGCTTGTAATTGACACACACACACTCTGACACACACACAGACACTCTGACACACACACACACACACACACTGAAACACACACACACACTGAAACACACACACACACACACTGAAACACACACACTGACACACACACACACACTCTCTGACACACACACAGACACTCTGACACACACATACACACACACACTGACACGCACGCACACACACACACTGCAACACATACACATACTGACACACACACTGACACGCACACACACAACACTGACACACACACACTGACACACACAACACTGACACGCACACACTGACACACACACACACACACACACTGACACAGACACACACACTGACACAAACACACACACACACACTGACACACACACTCACACTGACACAGACACACACACACTGACACACACACTCACACTGACACAGACACACACACACACACACTGACATACACTCACACACACACTGACACTGGAATTTCACATTAGAGGCTGAAATGGTCAAACCCTGAAAACAGAAGCAATTTGCAGAATGTTTCCCTCTAAATCAGGGATCTTCTGGGACCCCCCCCCACGTTTCTGAACTGCATCTCCCATGATTCTCTGGACATTTATTGCACTCAAAGAATTCTGGGAATTGTAGGCATCAACACCAGAGTTTGAGATCTTTACTCTTAATGATAAAACTCCGGCTTATTGTGTTGATACACTGACTATACAACGTTACACTCGCTGTATTGTTACATCTTTGCTGTATTATTCCCTGGACGCACATTTAAAGGCAACTAACCCCTTGCCATCCGGAATAGTTGATCCGGGGTTTGGGCGAGACAAAGTCACCGGCCAAACTAATTTTACACAGAAAATCACAAAAGTACTTTTCCCTGAGCAAATTAAATATTTAACCCTTTGATTACCCTGTAAAAACAAACCCAGGCCTTGGTGATACATGTGTGTGGAAATAGCCCCCCCCCCCACATACCATCCTCTGGGTTTTTGTACTGCAACTTGAGTTACCACATAGACAGTGCGGCGTCCCTCCTGTACCGCCTGTCATCACGTAAACTGTGCGGGGCGGCGTCCCTCCTGTGCTGCCCGTCATCACGTAAACTGTGCGGGGCGGCGTCCCTCCTGTGCTGCCCGTCATCACGTAGACAGTGCGGGGCGGCGTCCCTCCTGTGCTGCCCGTCATCACGTAGACAGTGCGGGGCGGCGTCCCTCCAGTGCTGCCCGTCATCACGTAAACTGTGCGGGGCGGCGTCCCTCTCTGTGCTGCCCGTCATCACGTAGACAGTGCGGGGCGGCGTCCCTGTGCTTCATCACGTAGACAGTGCGGGGCGGCGTCCCTCCTGTGCTGCCCGTCATCACGTAAACTGTGCGGGGCGGCGTCCCTCCTGTGCTGCCCGTCATCACGTAGACTGTGCGGGGCGGCGTCCCTCCTGTGCTGCCCGTCATCACGTAAACTGTGCGGGGCGGCGTCCCTCCTGTGCTGCCCGTCATCACGTAGACTGTGCGGGGCGGCGTCCCTCCTGTGCTGCCCGTCATCACGTAAACTGTGCGGGGCGGCGTCCCTCCTGTGCTGCCCGTCATCACGTAGACTGTGCGGGGCGGCGTCCCTCCTGTGCTGCCCGTCATCACGTAAACTGTGCGGGGCGGCGTCCCTCCTGTGCTGCCCGTCATCACGTAAACTGTGCGGGGCGGCGTCCCTCCTGTGCTGCCCGTCATCACGTAAACTGTGCGGGGCGGCGTCCCTCCTGTGCTGCCCGTCATCACGTAGACGGTTCGGGGCGGCGTCTCCTGTGCTGCCCGTCATCACGTTACAGTGCGGGGCAGCGTCCCTCCTGTGCTGCCCGTCATACGTAGACAGTGCGGGGCGGCGTTCCCTCCTGTGCTGCCATCATCACGTAGACAGTGCGGGGCAGCGTCCTCCTGTGCTGCTCCGTCATCACGTAGACAGTGCGGGGCGGCGTCCCTCCTGTGCTGCCCGTCATCACGTAGACTGTGCGGGGCGGCGTCCCTCCTGTGCTGCCCGTCATCACGTAGACTGTGCGGGGCAGCGTCCCTCCTGTGCTGCCCGTCATCACATAAACAGTGCGGGGCGGCGTCCCCTGTGCCTGCCCGTCATCACGTAAACTGTGCGGGGCGGCGTCCCTCCTGTGCTGCCCGTCATCACGTAAACTGCGGGGCGGCGTCCCTCCTGTGCTGCCCGTCATCATGTAAACTGTGCGGGGCGGCGTCTCCTGTGCTGCCCGTCATCACGTAGACAGTGCGGGGCGGCGTCCCTCTGTGCTGCCCGTCATCACATAGACAGTGCGGGGCGGCGTCCCTCCTGTGCTGCCCGTCATCACGTAAACTGCGGGGCGGCGTCCCTCCTGTGCTGCCCGTCATCACGTAAACTGTGCAGGGCGGCGTCCCCTGTGCTGCCCGTCATCAATAGACAGTGCGGGGCGGCGTCCCTCCTGTGCTGCCCGTCATCACGTAAACTGTGCGGGGCGGCGTCCCTCCTGTGCTGCCCGTCATCACGTAAACTGCGGGGGCGGCTCTCCTGTGCTGCCGTCATCACGTAAACTGTGCGGGGCGCGCCTCCTGTGCTGCCGTCATCAGTAAACTGTGCGGGGCGGCGTCCCTCCTGTGCTGCCGTCATCACGTAAACTGTGCGGGGCGGCGCGTCCCTCCTGTGCTGCCCATCATCACGTAAACTGTGCGGGCGGCGTCCCTCCTGTGCTGCCATCATCACGTAGACAGTGCGGGGCGGCGTCCCTCCTGTGCTGCCCGTCATCACGTAGACTGTGCGGGGGGCGGGTCCCTCCTGTGCTGCCGTCATCACGTAAACTGTGCGGGGCGGCGCCCTCCTGTGCTGCCCGTCATCACGTAGACTGTGCGGGGCGGCGTCCTCCTGTGCTGCCCGTCGTCACTAGACTGTGCGGGGCGGCGTCCCTGTGCTGCTCGTCATCACGTAAACTGTGCGGGGCGTCCCTCCTGTGCTGCCCGTCATCACGTAGACTGTGCGGGGCGGCGTCCCTCCTGTGCTGCCCATCATCACGTAAACTGTGCGGGGCGGCGTCCCTCCTGTGCTGCTCGTCATCACGTAAACTGTGCGGGGCGGCGTCCCTCCTGTGCTGCCCGTCATCACGTAGACTGTGCGGGGCGGCGTCCCTCCTGTGCTGCTCGTCATCACGTAAACTGTGCGGGGCGGCGTCCCTCCTGTGCTGCCCGTCATCACGTAGACGGTTCGGGGCGGCGTCCCTCCTATGCTGCCCGTCATCACGTAGACTGTGCGGGGCGGCGTCCCTCCTGTGCTGCCCGTCATCACGTAGACAGTGCGGGGCGGCGTCCCTCCTGTGCTGCCCGTCATCACGTAAACTGTGCGGGGCGGCGTCCCTCCTGTGCTGCCCGTCATCACGTAAACTGTGCGGGGCGGCGTCCCTCCTGTGCTGCCCGTCATCACATAGACAGTGCGGGGCGGCGTCCCTCCTGTGCTGCCCGTCATCACGTAGACAGTGTGGGGCAGCGTCCCTCCTGTGCTGCCCGTCATCACGTAGGATAAGCTCTGGTAAAGTGATTGTGGGTCATGGTTCACTGGTAAATCTCTGCCCCTGCCTTTGCCCGCCATGCCCCCACAACCTCTGCCAATTTGAGCAGCTGCCCGCCCCCCGTCTCTTCCATCATGACGCTCAGATTATGGTCATTACGCCGAGCAGGGCCTGCGCCGCAGCAGCTGTGGTCAATTACATGTTAATGACATGTCATTTATTACGCAGATTAAGGAGATCTCCATAAAGCGCCCGGCCCCTGTTTTTACAGTACTCTGCGGGGGGTGTCGCCGTACATGAACACAGGTGGTGCCTTCATGTGCACAGGTGCTGCAGGCACCAGGGAATTATTCACTGAGCGGTGAGTGACGTGCAAACCTGAGCAGCCGAGCTGGAAAACACATCAGACCCCGTGTGAGTAGAGAGCGGCTCCAGTGTATTCCCTGAATGAAAATGTCTGTTTAAAGGATGTCCCTCCATGTGTGCAGAAACCACATGTACATACGTCATGTATAGGGTGTGAGGTCACAGTAAGGGGGGGGTTAAGAGGTTCTGTGATGAGGTGTAGTATATGAATGTGCCTGTATGCTGATAATGCAGACCCTGTGTAAGCAAGAGATCTCACCATTTTATTATCTGCAGCACGTTTATTGTATCTGCCTGTATGCTGATAATGCAGACCCCGTGTAAGCAGGAGATCTCACCATTTTATTATCTGTCTGCGGCACATTACTGCATCTGCTTGTTTGCTGATAATTCAGACCCCGTGTGACATTGTGCCAGATAAGGGTCGCCATCTAGAACTTAGAACCTTTCATCCCAGCGAGACTGTGTGGACACACGTGCTGTTGAGTTGATACATTGAAGCGGAGACACTCGGGCGGTTACATAGTAATAAGTTTATGCGTTCTCGTTCTGTAAATACGTTGATATAAAAGCACACAAAGTGAACATGGCAAACATATTAACCCTGTGAAGCCCTGGAGGTCATAGCCTCTGCTGCTGTGTAACCCGTTATATGCTGGAATACATGATGTACATGTAAGAGATATTTCGATCTTGCCCTAAATTTCATTTTCTTGACATAAATATCCGCAATCTGTTGTGACGTCGCCTGAAAGTCTTGAAATTGCCTGGTCCCTGGCTCCACCTATTGCTGCGTTGGACCTCGAGACTGATGCACGTATCACCTTATGCTGTTGTCTGGCCCCGCCTCCTGCGCCATTCCTTAAAACACCAGGGGCCCTGTAAGACTGGGCTGTCAAATGCACAGCCGCGCAGATGTTGATGCCTCGACTTCCCAGAATTCTTTTAGTGTAATAGATAGCCAGGGGATCATGGGAGCTGTAGTTCAAAAACACCTGGGGGGGCCGAGTTTGACAGTCATGCTCGAAGACCGTCTCAAAATGTTGTCAGGTACGATGTCAAATTGTTTAATTTCAGGCATTTTGACTGATTTAACCCCTTATTGGTCACAATTCCCAGAGCATTTATCAAAAAATAATTGTTGCTCAAATCTAACAAATTGCTTCTTTTTTTTTTTTTTACAAACCTGTGAATTTTCCGCTGCCGGGACGCGTCCTTTAAAAGCCCTAAACATATTATTTCAGCATCTGTGTTTGCGGTTTCCCCCATGCGCCCGCCCGGTGCGCAGCGCTATGCGTTCTGAGGAGCTCTCGACAAACCTTCGCTGTGTGAATGGATCACCGCGTGCTCGGCTTAATCACCTGCGCCACTCGCTCCGCCAGAGAATGGACCTGATCAGGTTCCTCCGGCGACGCAATAAAGCGGATTGAATGCACCTTTTGTTAATTAGCTTCACTTGTGCAAAGTGTTAACCTTCCCGTCATCAGCTGCCGGCGCTGAGAAACGATTCACGGGAAATTATTCAAGAAAAAAAACGTGAAAAATTAAAGCAATTAGCCATTTCTTATGTATATATATAGTATTTTTTTAAATGTAGTTTTTGCCCCTCCCCTGTGTATCTTTATCTTGTTTCCTCCAGTCTCTCCTTATGGGTATTAGAGGGACAATGTCCTGTGCCTGACCTGTCCCAGAAGACCCGGTGGTCTTGTGTATCGCCTGGTGGATTATCTGGACCCGGTGACGGCCTGATAGCTGGTAACCGTATCCGCAGACCATACGGGATGAGAACGCTGTTACCCTCAGATTGGTTGTATCCTCCATCCAATGGCAAACTGTGCATACGGTCGGCACGTGTTGTCATCATCTAGAGCAGTGCGTGAGATCCAAACGGTCTGAGCACATTGGAAGAATATGGGCAAGTGCACAGATATACATAACATTACGCCCGACGTCCAGGTCAAACAGTTGTCTAGAACAGTATTTCCCAAGCTTGGTCCTCAGGTCCTAACAGGTCAGGTTTACCGGAAATGTGAAGCACAGCACAGGGGATCTGATTTGCTGCTCTGTGATTGCAGGTTTCAGTCTGCATTTCCACAAGGAAATCCTGCAAACCTGGCCTACTATTGGGTTGGGAAACACTGCTGTAGACAATTGATTGACTTGGGATATCGGGCATCATGTTATGTATTCTTGTTCACTCTCCCGCATTCCAATACGCTCAGGCCGTTTGGATGTGGTGAAATATTCCAATATGAAAAAAGAAGGTCCCCGCCTCCACCTGTCAATCATTTCTTCACCATGCCGACCTGTATGCCGAGGAGGAAGCTGTTCTTGAGCTCCCACCTTCAGCCGACGAGCGCCTAATGATGGGCTGGCTGTAAGGTCACCACGCCTTAATATGCTCGGCCTGAGAATGTGTTTACAGGCACTGGCGGGGTGTAGGAGTAAGGGCCCCCTCCTATCTGAAGCCTGGGGAAGGCAGGTGGGATATTTCACTAAGAAATTGCATATTTGGAGATTTTTAGCGAATCACAATGTAGCGAGAGCCGGTAAAATAGATTTAGGGATCGCTGATAGGATCTCCCCTTATAATGGGATTTCAACGTGGCACATCATGTATGGCACTCAGAGTGGTTTAGCCAATGGACATACCAAGCCATGCCCAGCGGGGCTGGTAGGTTTGTGGTGCCCCTCTCCCCCTACTAGGCCTTGGACTCAAACAATCCCCAACTCAACCAAAACAGACCAAAAGTAATAAACATTGCTGATTCCCAGAACAGAAGGACTGACCCCTGCTGGTCCATCCGGCGTCCCGCTGGGGCCAGTGATTCCTGTAATGAGAGGTCTCCATTTGTCCTCAGCCCCCCCCCCCCCGGGAAGCTGGACTTGCCCACCACTGCTGGATTCTGGAAGGTGTGTTTCCCGATGATTTCATTCGCCGCTCGGCAAATCGAGCCCAATGCCCGGATTCCAGCACCGTCTGCAATTTTAAAAAGAATGGAGACCTTGTTGGACCCCGATAAGTAATTACTGTCAGTGCAAATGGCTTCATTTTCACAGCTCAACAAGGATCGGTGTTCTGCCGAGCTGACAGATCTACCGGGCCGGGCTGTGAAATGCAAAATTAGATTTTCATCTGCACTCGACAATTATCTTCCAGTGAAAATAGTGAACCCCTCCCGGCGGTGGATGCCGACGTATATTGCGTCCAGGAAACGCTTTAAGGTTGGGCTGATGGTGCAGCACCAGGATGTGGGTGCAAGGGAGCTTTACAGAGAACTGTCTCAATGTCACCACCGATGATGGTAGGGGCGTCTCTGGGTGCTGCCTGGCATAGATAACAGTGGTGCCCTATGTAGACAGCATGGATGGTTCTCTGATCTTCCAAGTGTCAGGGCAGAAACCCGGTAGTGTGTGGGTGCCCCTGTCCTAGAAATTGGCACCAGTTAGGGGCAAGTCTGGGTCTCTCTTTCTCAGTAATACAGAGGATGCCACTCACTAAGTGCCAAGTCTCTGAAGAAAAGGGCAACTCCACTGTAATCAGCTAGTTGGTAGCGTTGGATTGGGTAATCGCTTTAGGACATACTAACATTGGCTAATGCTCTTGATTTATCCGGTGTTTCCTTGCATGGCTAGCCGAGCCGCCAGGTGATTGGGGATTACAGTTGGGTTACACTTGTTGGCAGAAACCCAGACCTTGGTGAATGCGCCCAAAAGGTTTAAGAGATCCATTCACAACATGAACCGGATGAGGAGTTTCCAGAAGGTGTAGGTCAGGGCTGTGAAACTCCAGCCCATCCCAGCTGTATCAACACCTTCCATGATTTCCTGACCATCTACTGAATTCAAAGACTTCCGGGACTTGTAGGGGCTGAAGAGGGATGTCCCTGATATAGGAAGAAACTCAATGGGGGATGTGAAGGACCAAATGACCAAGAATTAGATTGTGCCTGGGTACACCACCACCACCACCACCACCACCATGCATGTTTGTGTAAAACCTTGGCCTCTGACCGCAGAATCCCTTGTTTTATATTGTGTGCCCTTAGAGGCTGGATATTTTAGAACCCCCTGGCTTTGCCCCCCTCCCCCGTTATTCACCCTCCAGCCATTTTTTCCCGAATGATGTGAGGCTCTCGCCCGCTGTAGGCTCGTTCACGGAACAGAAGACATAATGAAAGGTTGCATATATTACTCATCGATCCCTTCGCAGACTTTCTCCGAGGTAATGAGCGAGGATCTGGCCACCTGTAACTCGCTGATTGCCCAGAAATCCCGCTGATTATTTCAAGGTTTCTGCGACTCAAACAAACATTAATTATTCTCCCCCCTCTACAATCATTTCAGAACCAATTACTGGTTTTAAAACACTGCGGAATTAATTTGCACCTGCAACTCCCTTTCTCCTGCTCGGCCAAACCATGGCGTCGTTACGGCTCTCTCCAAATGAACGGCTGCAATGGCGCCTGTTGCTTCCTCATTCACATCATATTTTCCGTACTGCTGGCGGTTGCAGAGACGGTGGCGTCTTGCCGGCTGCCCGCTTTGGTGCTTTGTGTCCCCATGAAGGTTCTAGTCATCTTTCTCCCCCCTTTCCACCGCATTGTGGGTTCTGGCAGCCATTCTCCCCACCCCCCAGACGCCACCTTAGACCCAATACCTTGATATCAATATTACTCCTAATCAAACATTACGGTGTCTACCCCAACCCCCCTGCCTTAAATCTTTGGTAATTATTAATCTACGGCTGATTATTAGTGGTGTGACACCCCGCCAGACCTTCTGAACGTTGTGTCTCATATTAATCCATTCATGGTTCTAGACCTTGGGTCCTTCTATGCTCCCAGATCAATTTGCGAGAAAGCTGTATTCTATGGAACAAAATTTCATTGTGGTTGGGAGCCCGTCTGTACGCCACGTGCCGTTGAGATCAGTGGGGTCAATCATAGGACTTAACTGCTACGAATAGTGCATGGGGTGAATAGTTTTTCCGGGCCAGATGTGGAAAGAGGTCCATGATAAAATGATATCATCAAGAACTTAAATTGTCTCTACATTATGCCCCCCAATCTCAAAGCCAATCCAGTGTGCACCAAAACCCAATCATAAAACCCACAAATTCCTTTCAGAAGACCTGGGACCTGCCACCATGTTTTTTAACTCTGGAGTTCCTCGTCCTCCTACAATAAAACTCAACCCTATGGGAAGTGGGCACGGTCACAGATGAAAGTTTTGCAGATTACTAGTTGGCATGAAAACCTCGTTTATTGGCTCCTCACATGTTTTATTTTTCCTTTTCCAATAAACGTGAAATAAAGACTTGCTAAAACAACAAGCCAATCGTCTTCTCACCCAAGCTCCAAGCTAATCCGTATTTGCAATCATCGAGTTGGCCACGATCTGATTGTGTACATCACATTCGTGAATTGTTACTCCGGAAATATGTTGTATGTGTTCGCGCGGCCAGAGCTTGCCAACAGCTACTTCTTCGTTTTGCTTTTGAGCTTCAGCTCCAGTGATGAACATCCAGAGGCTTCCTGGTCAGATTACTTCCAGGCCAGACATTGTTCTCCAACTGCCAGGCAGATCACCGCCGTCCATCACTGGCAAGCCCAGGCCGGTCCCTCCTGTATGAGCTGCTCGATTCCTAGTGATTTTCTCTGTCGTTCTTTGAGTATTGGCCGGAGTCGCGGCTTGTGCATCTCCGTGACTTTTCGTGGGTTTTAATTATTTTTTGTTTGTTTTTTTCTGTACTATTTTTGAAAGAAAACCAAACAGCAATGATGAAAGTTATTTACCTCGTGCCTTCATCATTTTATCTGTAACTACCTGTGGCTTTGATGGAAATTAGACGCTGCGTCCTGCGGTGAGGTCATCGCTCCTCTCAGTAGGGATTTTTGGGCTGTTCCTCCGGCAACAAATGATTCTGTCTCTTTTTTTTCCTTGTGTTTGTGGCTGAATACTGTCACACATCTTCAGTTCGACACGAAAACAATCTGTTTGGAGGTTGAACATGAATCGTAGAAGCCTGTTTCTGTGTGTACCGGCTTCCTTTCAGATATGTGGACGTGCTTCGGCGTCTTTTCATGCTTAACTGAATCACGTATTAGGCACGCTATACGACGCTGAACACATGTCTGACTTTGTTTTGTTCGTTTAATCCTACAAGGGTCTCAGAGGAAAGCCATTATCCCTTAAATGTGCACTCCACAGATGGGGTCCATTCACAGACGGCCGCGCCGGAGCCACGTGTTGTAGCCGTGCTCTTATATTACTTTCTTGCTGCCGTGTTCTAGTGTTTGGCTGATGTGACGAAACGCTGGAGGTGAGGGGGTCCTCCAGTCTTTAGCACCCGGCCTCTCTTACTCCTCATTACCCCAAGATGAGATTTGTTTCTCGTCTCTTCATTCTCTTGGTGGAAGTCATCATCAAACAATATTTCTCCCTGCGGACGTGGACTTGGCCAGTGGGCAAACTGGACGAATACATCTTTGGCCACTGTGACCTGGCTGTCTGCGAAGATCAAAGCATCTCTCCTGGTGGCCCATGATGATCATTGCCATAAGGACCATTGAGAAGATCTGAGGATTCCCCCCACTGGCCGGTGCTGGTGTTCTGCAGTGATTGGCAAGATCGTAACATGTTATGAACATTTGTGGCCGATACAACAAAAACCACATAAAACCAAGCTTTATTAATGCCGATCGGTTCATCCTGTCTGAGAGTCCATATTTTTATGGCTCCTTTTTTAAATTTAACCATAAAATGAGATACATTTTCTCCTCTGGGTCTTTTTTATGTTTTCTATTTGTCTTTTTGTTTATATCCAGCGGACGCCAGGATTGGCTCGTCTCCCCCTTTACTTCTAAGCCGCTGCAAACGTTTCTCAACTAAATACTTTTATTTTCTAGAAACCCTCTTCATTCGTGTTCTATAAACCCCTCTCATTTACAGTTGTGTTCAAAATGATTCAACCCCCAATGCTGTAAAGGGTTTTAGGGAATTTAGTGACATTTGTAATTGTATTCAGAATGAAATCCTACAAGGACTTTTTAAAGAACCATATGCAACTAAAATGACATCAATTGGTTTTGTAATACAGTAGTAAATGTTTCTTTTGTGAATTCTTCATTGACACAATTATTCAACCCCTTAAAGACTACCACTCTGAAGAACAGAGGTTCATTCAAGTGTTTTCAATCAGGTATTGAAAACACCTGTGGATGTCACGGAGCAGCAATAAAGCATAATAAGCACCAATTAGGCAGCTTTAAAATGACTGTGATACTCAGCTCCTTCTAGACATTTACTGGTGTGGTTACAAACATGGTGAAGTCAAGAGAATGGTCCAGGAAGACAAGAGAAGAGGTGATTACTCTTCACAGGAAGGGCAATGGCTATAAGAAGATTGCAAAGATGTTAAACATACCAAGAGAGACCATAGGAAGCATCATTCGCAAATTCAAGGCAAAGGGCATTGTTGAAACGCTACCTGGTCGTGGCAGAAAGAAGATGCTGACTTCGACTGCTGTGCGCTACCTGAAGCGTAGAGTGGAGAAAAGTCCCCGTGTGACTGCTGAGGAACTGAGAAAAGATTTGTCAGATGTGGGTACTGAAGTTTCAGCTCAGACAATACGGCGCACACTGCGTAATGAAGGCCTCCATGCCAGAACTCCCAGGCGCACCCCCTTGCTGTCTCCAAAGAATAAGAAGAGTCGACTATAGTATGCCAAAAGTCATGTGGACAAACCACAGAAGTTTTGGGATAGTGTTCTGTGGACTGATGAAACAAAATTAGAACTGTTTGGGCCCATGGATCAACGCGATGTTTGGAGGAGGAAGAACAAGGCCTATGAAGAAAAGAACACCTTGCCTACTGTGAAGCATGGCGGGGGGTCAATCATGCTTTGGGGCTGTTTTGCTTCTGCAGGTACAGGGAAGCTTCAGCGTGTGCAAGGTACCATGAATTCTCTTCAGTACCAGGAGATATTGGATGACAATGTGATGCAGTCCGTCACAAACCTGAGGCTTGGGAGACATTGGACCTTTCAACAGGACAATGATCCCAAGCATACCTCCAAGTCCACTAGAGCATGGTTGCAGATTAAAGGCTGGAACATTTTGGAGTGGCCATCGCAGTCACCTGACTTAAATCCATTGAGAACCTCTGGTGGGACTTAAAGAAAGCAGTTGCAGTGCGCAAGCCTAAGAATGTGACTGAACTGGAGGCTTTTGCCCATGACGAATGGGCGAAGATACCCGTAGATGGCTGCAAGACACTTGTGTCAAGCTATGCTTCACGTTTAAAAGCTGTTATAACTGTAAAAGGATGTTGTACTAAGTACTAAGATTGAATGTCACTTGGGGGTTGAATAAAACTGATAATGATGTGAGCACAGAAAAGACATTTGTGGTTATTTCATTATAAATATTATGTTATATTTGTCTGACCTACACGTGCCTCTTTGATTTAATTGTAAGCAAGATGACTGAATGATCAAAATCAATGTCAAACTGGCCAAAACACTCAATTTCAGTGGGGGTTGAATAATTTTGAACACAAATGTAAGTCGCTCACAATTTGTCCAATAGTCAACCCCCTCCCCTCCCCCCGTATTGGATGAGTATTGGTAACATGCAGCAGCACTGAACGTGTTCGTGTACATTTTACAGGAGGTTTTTTTAAACAAAAGCGTAATTTAAGCCAAAATTTAAATGTTCTTAAAAGTCTCCCGTGGACCTTGAGATGGTTTCCCAGCCCCATGTGTCTCCTAGAAAAACACCAAAGACCAAGCATAAAAGTATATATATATTATTTACCATTCCTTATAAAGCACCAGCATATTCCACAGCACTGTACAATCCGTAGGACACAACAGACCTAAAATGAACAGCACTGTTTGCCGCACGTAAAACCATAGAATAAGAAGATATATACACACAAACCACAGCTGCAAACACACTCACTAAATGGACACATTGCAGCATTAAAACATGTATACACAAACCCCCCCCCCCCATCCCATCCATATACCTAATTAAACTTTCTAAACCAGAAAATAGTATTTATGAGATGGTTCCTGTCCTGGAAGCACCTGCAGGTCCCTGTCACATGATGTACGCCTTTGTATGGTCCGGTACTTCCTGGTCCTCTCAGTCGAGGCTTGTGGGTGGAGTTACAAGCTCCGAAGCCTTTTCACATCCTTTCGATTTTTTCATGTCTTCTTGATCTTCTGGGCGCCGCACTGGCTCTGCTGAACCAGATTGCACAAAGAATAATAAATCCTCTTCCCAAACAGTCTTGGGACTCTTGTGGCTGAATCCCAACCCTGACGAGCACCATGAGACGGTCAGCTCTCGGCAGGTCCAGCTTTTTAGCTCATCATACGTAGATCTCTATGGATTGGTAAATCTCTCCTTTGCTTATGATGCCTGACTTGGTTGCCGAGTTACTGGAGTGACCCTTTAATTTTGTCTACCATTTGGTGCGTCTTGTTACTTTGCGTTCGCCACACGCTGGCCTTTATTCCGTGTGTGTTGGCACAGACCATTGAGAATAAAACGCGTGGGGGGGATGGATCTGTTCCATCTGCTGAAGGACAGGAGAGGACTATCTTGGCAACGTTTCCGCGTGAACGCACACACAGAGGTGATTGCATGTGTTCTTTCAACTCATTATAGCAGGAAAAACCTACAGAGATAACTTGCCGAACCCTCCGTGTGCGCTTATTGTGACAGATTCTGGTGTAGAAGCTTACAATCTATTTTGCAAGTGATTAAATCCCATTCTGGCCGGTTTTTTACCCGTGGCGGCCGGTCCTCTTTTTCCTTGGGATGTTTCTTCATTCTTATTCTTCCCGGTCCTTTTTTTTTGTAGATTCTATAGATTTTTTTTCACCGCCGCGTGCCTTTTGTTTGTTCTTATGTTTGTTTTACAGCGTGTTAACCTTTTCCTCTTTTTATATATCACGATCACGGTTTGCCTGGAAACACCATGGGCCCTATTACATTCTTCACACAGCGTGTTTTGCATGCGCATTTGCGCGAGGGGCAAAAGCCTTTACGCTGAACGTCGTATTTCAACGTTCGCGCAAACGATGCGCGTTATTGTTTAACGCGGATGGACCTGCGCGAGCGTGATGAACCGTGCGCGTCCTATACTTAACATTGTGAGCACAAATTAATTTGTGTGCTGGTATTTCAATTGATGCACATCTTTTTACGAACGACGTTTGCGCACATAATTTTAACGTCTTTGAAAAGCTGGTGGTAACGGCAAATCTGAACGTTCTGGCCGAAACCAAATACACCAGCCCCAAAAAAAAAATACAGCACAGTATAGTTTCACATTCTACACATACCCAAACAAAAAAATTGTGAATTCGTGCATATTTTTTTTATTGCTGCAGCATGTATACTCAGATTTATTTTGACAGGCGCAAAAACGTAAGTGAGTCAATTAAGGTAAATTGATGTCAATTAAGGTTCTTAATTCTGATTGGCTGAATCCCGCGAAAAAAACAGTCCGCACACTGATTTACGTGCGCAACGTTACTGCGTGCATAATACACTTTGTTTTACGTGCCTTTTTTATGAACGTTATTTTTTGATGGATGAGAAAATGCGTTCGGATCGGAATATCACGTTAATTTTCAGACAATAACGCCGGACGATGCGTGCAAAAAAATTAGCGCTGCACAAACGAAATTGTGTGAAGAAGGTAATAAGGGCCCATGTTTTTAGTAAAGCCTCACCTGTGCATACGTTTCACAGGACATTCCCCTTTTTTTAATTGTTGCTTTCCTTCTAGGCGTGTGGAGGATATAAACACTGAGGTTGTAAGTTCTCCTTTCCCCCAGACATGAATAAATCTGGATCGCTGTGCAGCTTTAAAAAATCTAAATTGACGAATCTCAATATTTTTTTGTGATCGTTTATTAATGTTGGGCAGATATTATAGGCTCACACGTTTCATCTCCAAGAAGATAATGGAAATGAATTGATGTATAATATATATCATAAAATAATGAGCAGTAGAGATTGAAACTTTGTATCATTCTTGTGTTTTTATTTTTGCTCACATATATTTTGTAAGTTGTGGTTAAGTTATGTATAATTTGATGAATAATGTGATGATTTCTTTGTTAATTGATGGACTCCTAATATGTGACACTATTTAATGAGAGGTGAACACTAGGAATGCAGACTCGATGAAGACTTGCTTAAGGTCAAAACGTTGTTGCTGTGATAGTGAAGGAATAAATCCACTTGATGAGATACAGCGCTATGCTGGCATTGTTTTCATTATATGTTGTATGAGTCCTAATTGAGGCAGGTGTAGTAGCATCATTATGTTGACACCTGAGCATCATACTATAAAGGTTTTGCTTAGTACATGGTTCCATGTCAATTTTACTGGAGAAAGGATGTAAGGTAGAATCAGCGTAATTCTAGAGGAACCAAGACTCGAGTCAATGTGGGTCTGGAAAGAACCAGGACTTGGGTCAGTGGCGTCCCTGGAGGATCCAGCATACTGGTCTGCGTTGTTCCAGAAGGAACCAGCACTCGGGACAGTGTCGTTCCAGAAGGAACCGGGACTCGGTCAGTGTTGTTCCAGAAGGTACCAGCACTCAGGCCAGCATCGTTCTGGAAGGATCCAGGATTCAAAGTGATGTCATTTCAGAGACCGTATGGAAGTGTATGTGTAATTGTGACAACGCAGTGAGATCTCATCGGGGCTGTTATCCGTAGTGGTCCTTCTTTCTGTGCCCTAGTTGGCCATTGGTGAAATGAGCTATAAGAACATTAATGCGCTGCTCTCCTGCTTTGACCTGTCCATCGCTTTCATTCATTCTTCAGTTCCTTGGTGTGTTCTCCTTGATTTGGTACCTGATTTTGTGTACCCATTTAACGACTCTCTAGTGGGCAATGTGGGACTCTACCCAAGGTTTAGGCATTCTGGATGCAGCGTCCTTCTCGATAGATGCCTACAAACGCATGCGGAACTGAGACTAAGTGTAAAATTAAACCTATAAATTCGCTAGAACGTTGTAAAGGTTAAACATTACTACTTACCTCGACTTTTGCCGTCCTTGCCGATGGAGAATTGACAGGTCGGCCATAATGAGCATCCAGCTCCGAGACATCGAAGTTAAGTGAATGATAACGGGCGCTCATTCTTTACGGCCAAGGTGAAATGCGCCGCACTCCTTCCCCCGGGTGAAATGAAATGAGGAGGTTGCGTTTTCTGCTGTAATGATGCCCTCAATTCTCCAAAATATACTGCAAGGCTGATTCCCCAAACAGCTCGGGACATCGGATAATAACATTTATAATTCACAGCGATAATTACCTAGTTACAGCGTGAATCATGTACAGGCGAACGCCCTGAGAATCCGAACTGCGGAGGAGGGAAAAGGTGATTACAGAGGACGCGCAGTGCAAAGGACACAATGATTACTCTTTCTCCGGCTTGATTACCCATCCAGTATCTGTGGCATGGGTCAAAAAATATCGAGCAATGGATGACGTTGTGTTCTTAATAAGCCTGAGACGCACACTCAAGCTTTGTCATTCTCTTTCAAGACCCATTCACGTGTGGGAATGTGCGCTCACCATTCCTCCTCTGCTCTCCGGAACGAGGGTATGAAGTCAGTGGTGGCATATACCAGGACAAGAACATCTGGAGGCCAGCAGTAGGGTGATGGTGGCATGATTACCTGGTCTTTTGCTGATGATCCTCATGGTTGCGCGCCTGAGCCCCAGATTGATGTTCTGCCTGCTTGTGGACCTGCTGCAGATGATGCTGGACCACGTCATTCCGAAAGCTTGTTTGACGTGGAACGCTCTGCATGTGTCTATTGATAATGTGAATACCGAAAGCTGCTGCATTGACGCCAGCTTTGCGTCATTCCGTACGCGTACTTTTTGGTGCACTCAGATGATGCCATCCAAAGGGGCTTCTTTCAGGTCAATATAAGCGTCCACTTTCCCATGGTACCTTGCTCTACTGTGGTTCTTTTTTCTAGATCCTTTAGTGCATTCTCTTTATCTTTGTCCTTTTGGCATATTGACCTCGGCTTGTTTGACTATTCTTTATCTCTGGTTCCCTGTGACTCGGCCTGGTTTCTCTCACTACACTCTAGTGTTTGTCCAGCCCGGACATTTTAAGGACCAGTATCTGTTTAAGCTCTTGTGTTCCTCTTTTGATTTCTGTTTTCCCTTACCCTCTATTCACTTGCTGTCTATCTGGGCACTAGGAGGGCCAGTGTTGGGTTGTACTCTCTGTATTATCTGCGTGTTGGGTTATTAGCGACCATGACGGAAGGATGGATATTCTCTCGCTCTTAAAAAATGTATTTCCAGGGTGAGTGTCCCTTATCCAAAATGCCTGGGACCAGAAGTGTTTTGGATTTGGCATACATCTACTTGTAGGTAACTTCGGTGCCACCGGGGAGTTCACAGGTGTTTTCTCTTATTCCTCTTTGGCTTTGAGTTTCACGGTGGAAGATGCTCTTCAAGTCAGGGTTTCAGATTGGCTCCCGCCAACGTGTACTCTCAGTCGTCTTTTAATTTCAGTCCCTAATGGTGGTTGATGGTTCTGACCCCCATGTGATTGGTCGATAGCCACCTTCTCGCTGAAATCAAAGCACAGATGTTTATGTGGCAGTTTATGGCTAAACCTGTTTAGAGGAACATAACGTTAATCTGCTGGGAATCCACGTTTTAATCTGATTCATGTAACAAATTTTATTGACGGTGCTGCCGTAATGTCTCGGCTGATCAAAGTTTTGCATAATATATAACTCTGTGAACCAATTTATTCCAATTACATTACGCGAGTCAGACAGTCGCCGCCGCCGCCTCCTCCAGCATTTCCGAAACGCCTGCCCTGGGAAGACCTCGTCCTGGGAGTTCACGCTGTGGTTTGTTGTTGTTTGTATATCCTGTATGTTTGTGCCTTTGGGGTCTATTCACAAAGCGCCAAAACCGAGATCAATTTCTCAGCTTTTATTCCCAGCGCGTTTCACCTCACTTTGTTGATTCCGTTTAGTCGAAAATTCATTGAATTCACTATTTATAGATTGTTCACCGTATATTGCTGAAGATGGAGTCGCCCAAGTAGTTACCAGATGTTGGCGAAAAGCGCCGATAAGAGCCGAATTGGCGTCGACAAATTCCACCTAACTGAAGGAAATAATAGCAGAAAGTCGCTTATTCTCCTAATAGGAGGTTAAATAAATAAGATTTAATGTATTAAAATGTGTCTAACGTTTTAAAGGACCTTTTTTATTATCAAAAAGTCATTTAAAAATACATTTATTAAAAATAAGGTTTTTGTAAAAATAGAATAAATGGTCTTTAAAAAAATTAAAGAAATTATTACAAACCTGTTAGATTTGAAATCACCAAAATTCTGGTCATTTTGTTGCAATTTTGTTGCAGTTCAGAGTTCTGTGAATAGACAAATTGATAGTTTCTCTATGGGACAATTTGGTGGCGAATTGAAGCGTAGTTTGCTGTAAATTCTCCTGTATTTGGTGAACTGAAGCTTAGTGAATAGACGAATTGGCCCGAGATTACAGATACGGTGAAATTCACTGTTAATGGCAAATTCAGAGGTTATTGGATAACCCTCAGTGTTAAAGTGTCCTTTACACTAAAAAGGGGAGACTCCGGGATTACGGAAAATCTCCTGCAAAAAAAAAACAATCCCCCCTCCCCCTAACAACCACATCCATGCGTTAATATAAGAGGTTATTCAGAGAGAACTGATCTGGCCCCGGAATGTCACCGAACAGTGAGTTTCCCCGTACGGTGACATTTCGGGGCCATTCGGTTATTCAGAGAGCAGGCAGTTCGCCAAATTTTGGCGAATTGCCTGCACGTACGGTGCCTGTTCGGCGGCAGTGAAATTCCCCATAGAGAAGCAATGGTTAATCTATTCACATTGAACAGCAGAGAAATGTCAGCGAATGGCCCTGATGTTCAGTGGTTTCATTCGGCAGGTTTATTCAGGCGAATCCCATAGGTTTCAATGTTAAAAGTTTTCAATGTCTAATAAACTGTTTATTATTTTAATCTGCAGCAAAAAGTCTATTTATAATTTTTTTAGCATATTTTACTCATTTTTCAGGTTTTTCCGGCAATTTTTTTTTAAAGTGTTTTTTTTTTCATTTTCCTGTAACAGAACTTTTTATTATCATTCATTGGATTTTATATGTAAATTCCAGACATTTTCCTTCAGTAGTTTTTTGCAAACAGCGTTTCTTTTTCTTTTCCCCGTTCGTCAGCTTGGCTTTTTCCAGTGGCTGGTCTGCTCTGTGATTGGTGGTTTGTCGGCTTTTTCTGACATATTTTTTTGCGGTGGTTCCGGTGGGTGTTTGGTGGGGTGAGGGATTCCTGAATGCTAAATTCATCGCAGGGTGGGGAACTTTGATTCCGTGAAGTGCAAGGAATGTCGGCGACATTTCGGTGCTCTTTGAATAACCCCCATATATATATTTGAGCAGGAACGGAAAAATCCCCCAAATTAGTGAAATCTGTAATTTAGTTTTCAGACACAAATACAAAACGAGACTAGTTTTAATTAGAAGGTGATGGGGCGGGAGTATTGGTTACGTGGTCAATTAAAGCCCTAAAAAGTCCCACAAATAAACTTGTGTGTGACACTGCAGGCGAGAGGGCCACGTTGGACAGCTATGTGCTACTTAAATGTGATTCCGCAGCAGTTAATTGCCCGCCGAGATAAATGTCAGGTCCTGTTGTTCTATGTTTATTAATTAGATTTGCAAGTTACGGGGATATTAAATATGTATATACGGAGGTAAAGTTCAGCGCAGCCACTTGGGATGGCTCGAGTTTGGAAGCCGAGGATAATAAATCTTCTCCGGGCGAGCCTCTCCGCCGTGATATATTTTGTGCCGCCAGGACCCTGGTTTATTCCCGGACATTCACGTAAAACTAGGAACGTTGGGTGCACTCCTGTGCCGGCTTTAACGTGAAGGTCTCTGTGAAGGACTGTTGGGTCAGCGTCATGGAGGACACTGTCCATAAGAGTGGGAGTGCCATGGGGGAGCTGACCCGGAAAGTCAGAGCGCTCTCGTGATGAACGAACTCTAGCTGTAGATACGTCACGTATTAAATTGCTGCCGGAGAGACCAGCCAGGCCACTGGGCTTGTGTAAGGTCTCAGGCATTATGTTGGGAACTGGTGGAGGAATGCAAATTTTACTCCAGAATAGACACGTCTTCCCTCTTCCCAACACTGGTATTCCTTCGTCTTGACGTTTTCGGTTGCCCTCACATTGTAATTGATTGCCGGTGAGATACAAATCGATGGTGATCTGGGACACGCCATGATGTATCCACACTTACGTCACCAATGACCTCTAGGAGACATTTATTTGTGGGACTTCCTTCGTCCCTTTAGGCCAGTCCATGTTTTGGACGCACAATTCTCCATATTTTCTCCCTTTGCCACCCCTTGATGCTGGTGAGGTTCTCTGAGCTGCTGAGGCATTAAATCGGTCCTTAAAGTTACGGTGACAATGAATCCACCAAGTCTGATCACCGGTAATCTAAAAATAAATGAATCTATGAATGTAACACCCTCGCAACATCTGCTGATAATCTGTTGAATTCCAGCTGTTCGTGGTAGGGAAGCTGGTAACATGTGGAGATCACTGGTCAAGTTGACCGGAGATGTTTTGACAAGCAGGTCCACCATGATCTTTGCAGGGAGAACAGAGGACCCATTCAGCCGCACATAGTAAAACATTTTGATGTGCAATTGCTGCTCCGCTTCCAGCAAAGCTGTGAAGACTTCAAACAATCACATAAAAGCATTACAGCAACGGGCGCGCCGTGACAAGCCGCGTCACCACCAGAATCTTCTAAATGTCTCTCTTATAAAGCTTCTGTTTAGTAATGGAGGAGATTACTCAGAATCGAATGGTTGACGAGGCCTCTGTTGCCGCTCATCCACTTGAAGTCAGTCGGTTCGAGCATCTTCTGCTTATACACCTGCAAGACACAAGGCTGAGGTGTCACCGAATCACCACAAGGAGGAACAATTTTCATAATGCCGTATAAAATGGCATGTGACCCGCTTCTTGTGAGCACCATTGGGGGGGATCATTGATTGATGGTGGAACGGGGTTCACCCTTACCGGTTCTTCCATCCAACCTGCTGATTTGTGTGCATAATGATGTGGCTTGGGACGTTCCAGGGTGATGAACCCACTGGCCTCGTAATCTCTGGTATGAGACCTATTGGGTTAGTCCATATATACCAGTGTTTGCCGTTTTCACAACCAATCTTTGGTGGTTCACAGAAATTCAACCGACAGCAGGAGAAGCTGCATCAATGAATCTCCTCCAGCTGGCATTTGA
Source organism: Leptobrachium leishanense (assembly GCA_009667805.1). Lineage (NCBI taxonomy): Eukaryota > Metazoa > Chordata > Amphibia > Anura > Megophryidae > Leptobrachium > Leptobrachium leishanense. The sequence continues at coordinate 107,159,029 of CM019074.1, forward strand.
ATCCACCATTTGGGAAATGTCATTGTTTGTTGCGATTGCAACGACGTCAATCCCCGGTACATGTTGACTCGCCGCCTAGTAAACGGACCCTCAATTCAGTCCTTGATATTTTTTCATCTGTTACAGCTGCCGTATTTCACGCATACGTGTCTTCTCTTTTGCAAATTGCTGGAGAGATTACTCCGTGGCGGAGGCTCCTTTGATCGTGGCAGGACGTACGAGATAAGGCAGCAGAGAAGACGGTTATTAAGTATCTTGGGATGAAGAGCTCATATTCATGTTTTATATGAAATTCACATTGCACGTGGAGTGGGGGGGGGGTGATATGCTGACTGTGTGCCGGGATGTCTGCCTCGTCCAAGCATTGCAGGTGGACGTGATGGACACATCCGAGATCTGGATACAAAGGGTTTGGGATGGAAGGTCCAGGAGATACATTGGGGGACACTTGCGGTTAACCCCCCCCCGACAGCAAATGCCCCTTTATTTGCGCTGTGGGAGGAGGCAAATATTAAATCACTGCATCCAGTTCCCATGATGCATCTGAGAGGTCACCAATCCGGGGGAAAATGCCCCCCCAAATGAGCCGTGTCTCTGCACCGCGTGTGGAGGCTGAGCCGAAGTTTCAGTAAGGTGCAACGCCATGTGTGTGGGTTTATAGAAGAGGATAATTTTGGGATTTTCTCCTGAATAAAGCACATTAATTACAGAGTCTTCACCGTGATAAAGGTTACGCGCTGCCAGCTCTGACATCGCAAAGTGGGAGCTGGATTTCTTTAGTTCTTTTTTTTTTGTTCTCCACCTTTTAATTCTCTAGAAATAACTTTTTTTGTTAAAGTTTTCTGACGGTTTTGGCAGCTGCGGGCTGGGTGGAAGAGGCGCCGGTTTCCAGTGAAACGCGTTGTCCTTACACTATGAGCGTCCTCTTACATCGAGATACCAATAGCAACGGACCTGGAATGGCCAACGTCCGATGACCGGACAGCCAGGGCCTCCTTACCTGTATAGTAAGAGGTGTTAGGGGCCTCCAGGGACCCTCTTTACTGGAGGAGATGTTCAGTTCACCCTCATTATGATCCCCCATACATGTGACCAGTGATAAAAGGATGTGGCACTGTTTTGCCCATGTAACATGCGTTTCATCTCTACACATGACATGTGGGATTGGGGAGTCATGCCTGTTGACCTGCTTGTTTTTGGTGTGTATGTGGTGATGCACCGGCCCTGGTGTGTGTGCATGTAGAATGCCTGTCATATGTATTGTACATGTAGTATTCATGTCCTTGGTGTGTGAGCACAGGTGTCATGCAGTTTATATTATGTTTGTGTAGCACAATGGCCTTTAGTTATGGGGTCTGCATAGCATTCCAGTCCCTGGTTTAAGTGTATGTGTAGCATGCCGGTCCGTATGTTCCAGTCTCTGTGTAGCAAACCGGTTCGTATGTTCCGGGCTCTGTGTAGCACACTGGTCGGTATGTTCTGGGCTCCGTGTAGCACACTGGTCCGTATGTTCCGGGCTCCGTGTAGCATACCGATCTGTATGTTCTAGGCTCTGTGTAGCACACTGGACCATATGTTCTGGTCTCTTATAGCTCTCTGGTTCATACGTTTCAGTGTCAGTGTAACACTCTGATCCGTATGTTCCGGTCTCTGTGTAGCACACTGGTCTGTACGTTCCATCTCTGTATAGCACAACTGTCCGTAAATTTAGTTATATGGTCAGCATACCGGTCTGTATGTTCCAGTCTATGAGCAGCATACCGGTCTGTATGTTCCAGTCTATGGGCAGCATGCTGGTCTGAATGTTCCAGTCTATGAGCAGCATGCCGGTCTGAATGTTCCAGTCTATGAGCAGCATGCCGGTCTGAATGTTCCAGTCTATGGGCAGCATGCCGGTCTGAATGTTCCAGTCTATGGGCAGCATGCCGGTCTGAATGTTCCAGTCTATGGGCAGCATGCCGGTCTGAATGTTCCAGTCTATGGGCAGCATGCCGGTCTGAATGTTCCAGTCTATGGGCAGCATGCCGGTCTGAATGTTCCAGTCTATGGGCAGCATGCCGGTTTGAATGTTCCAGTCTATGAGCAGCATGCCGGTCTGTATGTTCCAGTCTATGAGCAGCATGCCGGTCTGAATGTTTCAGTCTATGAGCAGCATGCCGGTCTGAATGTTCCAGTCTATGGGCAGCATGCCGGTCTGAATGTTCCAGTCTATGGGCAGCATGCCGGTCTGAATGTTCCAGTCTATGGGCAGCATGCTGGTCTGTAAGTTCCAATCTATTGGCATTGGCAGCATGTCGGTCTGTATTTCCAGTCTATGGGCATCAGGGTGGTTTGTAAGTTCCAGGCTATGGGCAGCATGCCGGTCTGAATGTTCCAGTCTATGGGCAGCATGCCGGTCTGAATGTTCCAGTCTATGGGCAGCATGCTGGTCTGTAAGTTCCAATCTATTGGCATTGGCAGCATGTCGGTCTGTATTTCCAGTCTATGGGCATCAGGGTGGTTTGTAAGTTCCAGGCTATGGGCAGCATGCTGGTCTGAATGTTCCAGTCTATGGGCAGCATGCTGGTCTGTAAGTTCCAATCTATTGGCATTGGCAGCATGTCGGTCTGTATTTCCAGTCTATGGGCATCAGGGTGGTTTGTAAATTCCAGACTATGGGCAGCATGCCGGTCCTCAATCTCATTCTATCATTCTTTATATACTTATTGATACATTGTGTGCACGTGTAGCAGCTTTCTCATCTCTGCATGTGTCTCTAATTCCATGAAGTGGTCCTGGCCGTTGTTATTTGGTATTCTCACAAGGCAAGAGACAAACCCAAAAATTGTCTGTGTCCTCTCCGGGAGCCAATTCTATCACAATCTGCCTTTACACCACAAGCCGGTACCGGAGCCGCTCAGGAAATATTGCATCTCATTACCCTCCAGTTTGATCATTTGATCTTCAGCCTCACATTTCCTGGCTCAGTGTTTAGTGAATAACACTCGTCTGTCCTCCTGGACGTGTCAACGTTTTGCTTCTCGGTGTTTATCGTGTGTTATTGGGTCCAGATCCTGCAATTGTTCAGAAATCGTCTTTTTGCCTCCTTTTTGGATCATTGTGCGCCTTCTCACTCGTATTTTGTGTTGTGTTTTTTGTTAAAGTCAGATCTGTTGCCGAACAAACAGCTGAACAGAGTCTCAGATGTCAAAATAGTGCGCAGTGTCTTCACAACAGATGTAAACTTTCCAAACGCAAAAAATGTAGGCTAAAAAAAAACACAAATTAGCAATTTTCGCCTTCTGTGGGAAATCATGCAAAGCAGCGCTGGGAGTCCCCACGAGCTAAAATTAAACCCGTTTCATACATATTCCACTGAATATTCTCATAAGATTTTCAGAGTCTGTGTGTTTATATTATATTTAATTTAAAAAGTCAACGTATTTAGGGGACTAATATTCTCTTTTTCCTACCCCGGTGCAGCCCTGGTGTGACATGAATGGTTCAGCTTTGGGACCTTAGGTCCTGGTGGTCTCATTTAATAAACTAGGTCTGGCCAAAAACCTGCAGCGGAATTGCAAATTTTAGGCCAAAAATCCCAATTTTGTAGAAGTCTCTCATTCTTGCTTTTGTTTTTTACTTTGTCATAAATGACGGATTTGTGTATACGTTCCATTCTTTGGCCCTGGGCGTCCTCTCCTTGTCGTCCTCACCCGCGGCAGCCATAGATTTGATGCTTTCCGGGTGGTCGCGTTACCCCCAGGTATCTGCGGCCATCAAGAACAAAAGTCACTCCGTAAAGTTTAATTTGGTGTTTGCAGATTGCGGGAGAACGTGTTTCTGAGCCGTGTGTCTAAAAAAAGCAATCATTAAGAATTTAGTAGCGTGCGGCTGAATATAGCGGGACGGCCAATATAGCGGGACGGCTGCTACAGGCCGAGGGGAAGTGGAAGAGCGACCCCTAGTGGAATCACTGCCAAACAGCTGCGTGGAATGCATTGTGTCTGAGCTTCAGGGTGTCGAAAAACAGTTTGGATGTGTTCATTTTCAAGGCCCCAACCACTTTCATGACCCCCTTTCCTCTCATATAATGCTCCTCTTTCTTAGGGTCTCTCCCATGTCTAAGGGTGTCTTTTTAGGGGTTCCTCCATATATTCAGGGTGTGCGGGTGTCATTTTAGGGGCTCCTCCATATATTCAGGGTGTGCGGGTGTGTTTTTAGGGTCTCCTCCATATATTCAGGGTGTGTGGGTGTCTTTTTAGGGGTTCCTCCATATATTCAGGGTGTGCGGGTGTGTTTTTAGGGTATCCTCCATATATTCAGGGTGTGTGGGTGTCTTTTTAGGGGTTCCTCCATATATTCAGGGTGTGCGGGTGTCTTTTTAGGGGTTCCTCCATATATTCAGGGTGTGGAACACTGCTCCAAACCAATTAAAGTCCCAGTAATGAATGTGTAAAGTATAACATATCCCATTTTAAGCAGAATGCTGGTAATTTTAGGGTCTTTTAGGGTCTCCTCCATATATTCAGGGTGTGAGGGTGTGTTTTTAGGGGCTCCTCCATATATTCAGGGTGTGCGGGTGTGTTTTTAGGGGTTCCTCCATATATTCAGGGTGTGTGGGTGTGTCTTTAGGGGTTCCTCCATATATTCAGGGTGTGTGGGTGTGTTTTTAGGGGTTCCTCCATATATTCAGGGTGTGTGGGTGTATTTTTAGGGGCTCCTCCATATATTCAGGTGTGTGGGTGTATTTTTAGGGGTTCCTCTATATATTCAGGGTGTGTTTTTTAGGGGTTCCTCCATATATTCAGGGTGTGTGGGTGTATTTTTAGGGGTTCCTCCATATATTCAGGGTGTGTGGTGTCTTTTTAGGGTCTCCTCCATATTCAGGGTGTGAGGGTGTGTTTTTAGGGGCTCCTCCATATATTCAGGGTGTGTGGGTGTGTTTTTTAGGGGTTCCTCCATATATTCAGGGTGTGCAGGTGTCTTTTTAGGAGCTCCTCCATATATTCAGGGTGTGTGGGTGTATTTTTAGGGGTTCCTCCATATATTCAGGGTGTGCAGGTGTCTTTTTAGGAGCTCCTCCATATATTCAGGGTGTGTGGGTGTCTTTTTAGGGGCTCCTCCATATATTCAGGGTGTGAGGGTGTGTTTTTAGGGGCTCCTCCATATATTCAGGGTGTGTGGGTGTATTTTTAGGGGTTCCTCCATATATTCAGGGTGTGCAGGTGTCTTTTTAGGAGCTCCTCCATATATTCAGGGTGTGTGGGTGTCTTTTTAGGGGTTCCTCCATATATTCAGGGTGTGCGGGTGTCTTTTTAGGGGTTCCTCCATATATTCAGGGTGTGATGGTGTCTTTTTAGGGGATTCCTCGTCGCCACTGTGATGTTTAGTTAAAACGTGTTTATATTTCTTATTTATTAGTTCTTGTACAAAACAGTCACTTCTGTATAACCAATAAGGTTGCTAGATCCGTCATGTTTCCCTGGACATGTATTAGTATTTCATTCAGAGGGGGAAAACAGGGAAAAATGATGCCCTGCAATGTGTATAATTGATATGCTGCAAGACAAATCACCTGGGATTCCTCTTTGATTTCTTATCTGCAGCGTATGGATTCTACATGCTGCACTGCCCTTCACTCAGCATGAAGAAATTATAAGTGTCCAGGAAAACCTGGCTGACTTAGCAACCCTAATAACCAAGTATTACTTTATTAATCTGTATAGAACAGTTACCTCACAGAGCCGCTTCATAACACTGCTCATTTTACACCTCCAGAACATTCCCACCAACCGACAACAGGAAGCGAGTAAACACCTCAGGGCGGAACAGGAAGCGAGTAAACACCTCAGGGCGGAACAGGAAGCGAGTAAACACCTCAGGGAGAACAGGAAGCGAGTAAACACCTCAGGGCGGAACAGGAAGCGAGTAAACACCTCAGGGCAGAACAGGAAGCGAGTAAACACCTCAGGGCAGAACAGGAAGCGAGTAAACACCTCAGGGCAGAACAGGAAGCGAGTAAACACCTCAGGGCAGAACAGGAAGCGAGTAAACACCTCAGGGCAGAACAGGAAGCGAGTAAACACCTCAGGGCAGAACAGGAAGCGAGTAAACACCTCAGGGCAGAACAGGAAGCGAGTAAACACCTCAGGGCAGAACAGGAAGCGAGTAAACACCTCAGGGCAGAACTGAGGCCCATTCAATACCGCAGCAGCTGCTGAATTGCTGCAGCGCAGCAATTCAGTTTGCTGCAGCAGTGTCATTGAACGCTTTGGATGCGAATTTTGAATCAAAAATGGCCGATTTCTTAATGAAAAATTCAGATTGTTTTTCGGATCACTCAGACAAAATATAATAAAGAGAAGCAGTCCGCACAATTCCGTTTTGTATGCACACACCACAAATGATAGTTTTTAATGAATAAACGTTATGTTTACTTCTGAAACAATATATAAATTGAACTGTAATATATGTCTATGTGCAGGGGGAAATAATAAATATTTTGTGCTTTGGTGAACAAAAACCTCAAAATTAACATTGCTGTACGGAATTATTACTTGCTTCGTGGCGGCGGCCATCTTGCTGTACGGAATTGTTACTTGCTTCATGGTGGCGGCCATCTTTAATACATCACCTCAGCGACTCGCAGCATCTCCTCGGGTCGCTGCAAGTGCTAGGTTAGCACTGCTGAGCGGTTGAACAGCGTTCAATGGCAAGTTGCTAACTTAGCACTTGCAGCGGCTGAGGTATTGAATGCGGCTCAGGAAGCGAGTAAACACCTCAGGGCAGAACAGGAAGCGAGAAAACACCTCAGGGCAGAACAGGAAGCGAGTAAACACCTCAGGGAGGAACAGGAAACGAGTAAACACCTCAGGGAGGAACAGGAAGCGAGTAAACGCCTCAGGGCGGAACAGGAAGCGAGTAAACACCTCAGGGCGGAACAGGAAGCGAGTAAACGCCTCAGGGCGGAACAGGAAGCGAGTAAACGCCTCAGGGCGGAACAGGAAGCGAGTAAACGCCTCAGGGCGGAACAGGAAGCGAGTAAACGCCTCAGGGCGGAACAGGAAGCGAGTAAACGCCTCAGGGCGGAACAGGAAGCGAGTAAACGCCTCAGGGCGGAACAGGAAGCAAGTAAACGCCTCAGGGCAGAACAGGAAGCGAGTAAACGCCTCAGAGCGGAACAGGAAGCGAGTAAACGCCTCAGGGCAGAACAGGAAGCGAGTAAACACCTCAGAGCGGAACAGGAAGCGAGTAAACGCCTCAGAGCGGAACAGTAAGTAAGGAGGCAGAAAAAAAGGAGGCTCCTCCTTATATTCAGGGTGTGTGGGTGTATTTTTAGGGGCTCCTCCATATATTCAGGGTGTGCAGGTGTCTTTTTAGGGGCTCCTCCATATATTCAGGGTGTGTGGGTGTATTTTTAGGGGTTCCTCCATATATTCAGGGTGTGCGGGTGTGTTTTTAGAGGCTCCTCCATATATTCAGGGTGTGCAGGTGTCTTTTTAGGGGCTCCTCCATATATTCAGGGTGTGCAGGGGTGTTTTTAGGGGTTACTCCATATATTCAGGGTGTGAGGGTGTCTTTTTATGGGTTACTCCATATATTCAGGGTGTGCGGGTGTCTTTTTAGAGGCTCCATATATTCAGGGTGTGCAGGTGTCTTTTTAGAGGCTCCATATATTCAGGGTGTGCGGTTGTCTTTTTATGGGTTACTCCATATATTCAGGGTGTGCGGGTGTCTTTTTAGAGGCTCCATATATTCAGGGTGTGGAACACTGCTCCAAACCAATTAAAGTCCCAGTAATGAATGTGTAAAGTATAACATATCCCATTTTAAGCAGAATGCTGGTAATTTGTGGTGAAAAACATAAGTTGGTTGACTTCTCCATGCAGAGCCGGGCCGCACGCTTGGCTTCTCATGCAGAGCCGAGCCGCACGCTTGGCTTCTTCATGCAGAGCCGGGCCGCACGCTTGGCTTCTTCATGCAGAGCCGGGCCGCACGCTCGGCTTCTCCATGCAGAGCCGGGCCGCACGCTCGGCTTCTCATGCAGAGCCGGGCCGCACGCTTGGCTTCTCCATGCAGAGCCGGGCCGCGAGCCCGGCTTCTCCATGCAGAGCCGGGCCGCGCGCTCGGCTTCTCCATGCAGAGCCGGGCCGCGCGCTCGGCTTCTCCATGCAGAGCCGGGCCGCGCGCTCGGCTTCTCCATGCAGAGCCGGGCCGCGCGCTCGGCTTCTCCATGCAGAGCCGGGCCGCGCGCTCGGCTTCTCCATGCAGAGCCGGCCGCGCGCTCGGCTTCTCCATGCAGAGCCGGGCCGCGCGCGTCGGCTTCTCCATGCAGAGCCGGGCCGCGCGCTAGTCTTATCCATGCAGAGCCGGGCCGCGCGCTCGGCTTCTCCATGCAGAGCCGGGCCGCGCGCTAGTCTTATCCATGCAGAGCCGGGCCGCGCGCTCGGCTTCTCCATGCAGAGCCGGGCCGCGCGCTCGGCTTCTCCATGCAGAGCCTGGCCGCGCGCTCGGCTTCTCCATGCAGAGCCGGGCCGCGCGCTCGGCTTCTCCATGCAGAGCCGGGCCGCGCGCTCGGCTTCTCCATGCAGAGCCGGGCCGCGCGCTCGGCTTCTTCATGCAGAGCCGGGCCGCGCGCTCGGCTTCTTCATGCAGAGCCGGGCCGCGAGCTTGGCTTCTTCATGCAGAGCCGGGCCGCTCGCTCGGTTTCTCCATGCAGAGCCTGGGCGCGCTTTCGGTTTCTCCATGCAGAGTCTGGACCCGCTCTTAGACAATATTAACATTGTGGAGCAACACGTGGTGACATTGTCTTCCTTTCTGGGTAGTGGAGTCAAACAAGCTCTTACCTAACCCTAAACAAACAGTTTGCTCTTTTTCTAAATGACTTTTTTATAGGTCCCATAGATCGATACGTCACCTGAGGTGTCTGTGACTCACCTGCTCGCTGGCCCCGCCTCCAGCGCCATGTCATAAACTACAAGTGTCCCTTTGGCTTTTTGACGTGTTGGGGGTATAACAGTCTAATAACAGGGATAACGAACTATGTGTGTGTGTGTGTTGTTGCACTGCCTAGCACTTCTCCGTGTGCAGAATGATTTACGGCAAAACTCTCTGCAGGCAGTTTTACCGCATTGCGCCTCTCATGCATGCACAGGCTGCGTCTCTGATCGCTCTGCGTGCTGGCAGGTGTTGCATTCAGTAAATCCAGATGCAGGTTTGTTGTCGTGTAAGCAGAGGGGGATTCCTGGGGATTTCATGTTAAATTGCAGTGTATATGAACGCTGCAACACTGGAGTCACAATGCTCTGCATACAGACAACACTGAAGCACAGTGACTGCATTCTGAGACGCAGCGTGATATCACAGTGCTCTGCAATCTGCCTCCCTCGTGTAGATTTACTGTACTGCAGCCCTCTCTGCTTCCAGTACAACTCATTTACTGCACTGCACCATTTCTGCAAACACCTCCCTGCATGCCAATAAACTGTGCTGCACCTCCTCTCTTTATATAAGCTGTACTGCACCTCTCTGCATGCAGCCTGTCCTGTGCTGCATCTCTCTGCATCCAGCCTGCCTTCTGCTGCACCTCTCTGCATGCAGCCTGTCCTGTGCTGCATCTCTCCACATGCAGCCTGTCCTGTGCTGCATCTCCCCACATGCAACCTGTTTTATGCTGCACCTCTCTGCATGCAGCATGTCATTTATCTCTCTGCATGCAACATGTCCTGTGCTGCACCTCTCTGCATGCAGCCTGTCCTTTATCTCTCTGCATGCAGCCTGTCCTGTGCTGCATCTCTCCGCATGCAGCCAGTCTTGTGCTGCACCTCTCTGCATGCAGCCTGTATTGTGTTGCACCTCTCTGCATGTCCTGTGCTTCATCTCTCCGCAGGCAGACGGTCTTGTGCTGCACCTTTCTGCATGCAGCATGGCCTGTGCTGCATATCTCTGCATGCAGCATGTCATGTGCTGCATCTCTCTGCATGCAGCATGTCCTGTCCTGCATCTCTCTGCATGCGGCCTGTCCTGTGCTGCATATCTCTTCATTTATGCAAGCTGTGGTGTGCTGCACCTCTCTTCATGCAGCATGTCCTGTGCTGCACCTCTCTGCATGCAGCCTGTCCTGTGCTGCACCTCTCTGCATGCAGCCTGTCCTGTGCTGCACCTCTCTGCATGCAGCCTGTCCTGTGCTGCACCTCTCTGCATGCAGCCTGTCCTGTGCTGCACCTCTCTGCATGCAGCCTGTCCTGTGCTGCACCTCTCTGCATGCAGCCTGTCATGTGCTGCACCTCTCTGCATGCATCCTGTCCTGTGCTGCACCTCTCTGCATGCAGCCTGTCCTGTGCTGCACCTCTCTGCATGCAGCATGACCTGTGCTGCACCTCTCTGCATGCAGCCTGTCCTGTGCTGCACCTCTCTGCATGCAGCCTGTCCTGTGCTGCACCTCTCTGCATGCAGCCTGTCCTGTGCTGCACCTCTCTGCATGCAGCCTGTCCTGCGCTGCACCTCTCTGCATGCAGCCTGTCCTGCGCTGCACCTCTCTGCATGCAGCCTGACCTGTGCTGCACCTCTCTGCATGCAGCCTGTCCTGTGCTGCACCTCCCTGCATGCAGCCTGTCCTGTGCTGCACCTCCCTGCATGCAGCCTGTCCTGTGCTGCACCTCTCTTCATTTATGCAAGCTGTGTTGTGCTGCGCCTCTCTGCATGCAGACCTGTGACTGCATGTGCTGTATCGTGGATTTGCTGTCCTGTTCTTTCCGTTGATTTATTTCATGGCAAAACTCTGTAAACATCCATCATGTAAATTTACTGCGCTTTAAACAGAGTGCGGATTTAATGAACCACGATGCCCCACATTAATGCACGCTGCAATTTACTCTCTCCCCTCAGTGTGTCTGTCAGCACGCAGATTTATCTTCCTTCATACACAGCCGTTCTGCAGAGCGCCCCCTGCATCCAGTGTCACTGCAGCACCCCGGCCGCTCTGCAAACCTCTCATTTACATTCTGTCATTTGTTACAATGAGGTCACTGTGCAGCGTACCATGCGATTATTTCCACATTCATTGATGCTCCTCGCCTCGCCCTGTATCACCTTTATGTGGATTTCTTTCCTAAACCCGGCATTTTGCCATAACATCCAAATGTCCTGTATCTAATGGAGCAGTCCTGATGGGTGATGCTGCTCTGTCAGTCTGTCCAGGTTTTGTCCTTTGGATTTCATGTCGTTCTCATCATTACAAATCCCCATAAGCAGAAGATCTCACCATTTTATTATCTGTCTGCAGCACATTTACTTTATATGCCTGTACGCTGATAATGCAGACCAGTTGTAAGCAGGAAATCTCACCATTTTATTATCTGTCTGCAGCACATTTACTGCATCTGCCTGTATGCCGATAATGCAGTCACTGTGTAAGAAGATCTCACCATTTTATTGTATGTCTGCAGCACATTTACTGCATCTGCCTGTATGTTGATAATGCAGACCCATGTAAGCAAGAGATCTCACCATTTTATTATCAGCCTGCAGCACATTTACTGCATCTACCTGTACGCTGATAATGCAGACCCTGTGTAAGCAGGAGATCTCACCATTTTATTATCTGCCTGCAGCACATTTACTACATCTGCCTGTTTGCTGATAATGCAGACCCCGAGTAAGCAGATTTTTTGCAGCACATTTACTGACACGAAGGCCATTTCTGCCTGCATGCTGACAATGTGCAGACACCGTGTGACATTGTCCCAGATAAGGGACGCCATCTAGAGCTTACACCTTTTAATCCCAGTGAAATTTCTGGTTAAAAATTAAATTGAAAAAGATCCTGTGACAGCATTAAAACGTGTCAATCCAGATTAGCTTTTTTTTTATATAAAGAGTTTATTAGAAGTTTTCAAAGAAGAAAAGAGCAAACAATATTACATACATCGCCGGTTCGTAGGACGAAACATACCAAAACATTTACACATGTGTACAATAAAACGGGGACTCCTCTGAGACGAGTGTCCCTTATTCTGTATAACGGTATGAACATCTCCTCAATTGAAAGGAAATAAAATCAGGGAGGGCAATGCAGAGGAGAGAGAAAGGGGAGGGAGCGGGGGGGGAGGGAGAAGGGGGAGAGTAAAGACTTCTACCGGATAGAACAACTACGGGTTCGAATCCAACTTATATCTAATAACAGTTTAGGTACCAAAATGTGTACCCCAGAGATACCAGTGGTCTCTCGTAGAGTAAGGGACTCCTGAAGTCCAGGCCGCCATCGCGTCTAGCGAGCGAATAACCCCTATTTTGCAGCGGATGTCTTGTATGGTAGATTAGCTTTGAAAATTCAGCCGGTATGGAGTGACCGGTCTGTATATCATATTGTGGGTATTTCTGGCTGCCCTGGATCAGTGACCGAGGCTCGTGAAGTATGTGACGTGTTCCTCTATATGATTATCAAATCCATGTATGTGTTCCATTCCAGGCTGTCTGCGTTGCTCAGCGGTGTCTTCCATGCTGCTCGCTGGCCGCACGCCGAGTGAAGAAGCGTCTGGTCGTCATCACGTGATGCAGCCATGGGCGGGGCGGGGCGCGGCGTGATGGCGCAGTCTTTCTGTCTCTGTGCTGTGTGGGTGTGATTGTGCTGTGTGGGTGTGATTGTGCTGTGTGGGTGTGATTGTGCTGTGTGGGTGTGATTGTGCTGTGTGGGTGTGATTGCGCTGATGGTCTTGTCGGTACCACCTGTGGTCCAAATAATCCCTTTGATTTTTCTCATCATTTTGAAGCGGGAGGACAGGGGGTCCTCATATTCCTGTGCCTACAGACCCCTGAGATGTAAATCCAGCCCTGTGCTCTGCACAGAACTTATCTGCAGCCGAGCTCCTTCTGTTGTACAGCTCTGCAGCCAGCCTTGTTAATGCTCTGCACCCAGCCCCTCGCTATGCGCACTAAGCGGCGTTTCTGCTCTGCACCCAGCCCCTCGCTATGCGCACTAAGCGGCGTTTCTGCTCTGCACCCAGCCCCTCGCTATGCGCACTAGGCGGCGTTTCTGCTCTGCACCCAGCCCCTCGCTATGCGCACTAGGCGGCGTTTCTGCTCTGCACCCAGCCCCTCGCTATGCGCACTAAGCGGCGTTTCTGCTCTGCACCCAGCCCCTCGCTATGCGCACTAAGCGGCGTTTCTGCTCTGCACCAGCCCCTCGCTATGCGCACTAGGCGGCGTTTCTGCTCTGCACCCAGCCCCTCGCTATGCGCACTAGGCGGCGTTTCTGCTCTGCACCCAGCCCCTCGCTATGCGCACTAGGCGGCGTTTCTGCTCTGCACCCAGCCCCTCGCTATGCGCACTAGGCGGCGTTTCTGCTCTGCACCCAGCCCCTCGCTATGCGCACTAGGCGGCGTTTCTGCTCTGCACCCAGCCCCTCGCTATGCGCACTAGGCGGCGTTTCTGCTCTGCACCCAGCCCCTCGCTATGCGCACTAGGCGGCATTTCTGCTCTGCACCCAGCCCCTCGCTATGCGCACTAGGCGGCGTTTCTGCTCTGTACCCAGCCCCTCGCTATGCGCACTAGGCGCGTTTCTGCTCTGCACCCAGCCCCTCGCTATGCGCACTAGGCGGCGTTTCTGCTCTGCACCCAGCCCCTCGCTATGCGCACTAGGTGGCATTTCTGCTCTGCACCCAGCCCCTCGCTATGCGCACTAGGCGGCGTTTCTGCTCTGTACCCAGCCCCTCGCTATGCGCACTAGGCGGCGTTTCTGCTCTGCACCCAGCCCCTCGCTATGCGCACTAGGTGGCATTTCTGCTCTGCACCCAGCCCCTCGCTATGCGCACTAGGCGGTGTTTCTGCTCTGCACCCAGCCCCTCGCTATGCGCACTAGGCGGTGTTTCTGCTCTGCACCCAGCCCCTCGCTATGCGCACTAGGCGGTGTTTCTGCTCTGCACCCAGCCCCTCGCTATGCGCACTAGGCGGCGTTTCTGCTCTGCACCCAGCCCCTCGCTATGCGCACTAGGCGGCGTTTCTGCTCTGCACCCAGCCCCTCGCTATGCGCACTAGGCGGCGTTTCTGCTCTGCACCCAGCCCCTCGCTATGCGCACTAGGCGGCGTTTCTGCTCTGCACCCAGCCCCTCGCTATGCGCACTAGGCGGCGTTTCTGCTCTGCACCGCTGCAATTAAGAGACGGGCTGTTTGAGTTAGCATTTCACATCCGTACTGGAATCGATCAGCCGGGGATTGACTTGCCGGTCCCTGTGCCGGTCCTCGGGGCTCTCCCGGGTGTCCCGGCGCTGGACACACTCCTTCCTCCATTGTATTCTGTTTATCAGCACAAACCTGGTGACTTCTTGCGGGATGTTGGAAATCGGGGGTAAGAGTTCCCGGCGGCCGTTTGATCGGGGGCAGCGGACGGGTATTAGCAGGAGTTAAGCAATAAAACATAAAAGGTGCGAAGAGAAATAAACCTTTTAATGGACGGGATCTCATTAGGATTTGGCAGTTTCATTACCTGCCGTTCGCTCGGAGAACATCTCCAAACATGCCCTGACCTTCTCCGCCACCATCTGCGCCTTTTCTTATTTTTTTCATTTCTTTTCTGAATTTTTGCAGCTGGAATTTTAATAATTCTTGAAGAAACGAAACCCTAAAAGAAAAGGGATGAAAGGTGCGTTGCGGGCGGCTCCGCGGCGCTCGGGGTTAGGAGGTCTTCGCGGCAAAGGATTTATTTTCCTCTGAAAAGGCTTTTAATTTATTATTACTTTCTGGTTTGGACTTAATTAACTTTTATTGGCTCTGGACGATGAGTCTCTAATCACTCTGGGAAACGTAGTCTGTAAAACGCGACGGCGCTATTCCAGCTGAGCTGTTACCGGCGGCGCACAAAAGGATACGCTGTACTCAAGCTGGTAATGGTTCTGGTCCCACCGAGCTGATAGATTAGCAGCTTGAGTCACAGTTATCATCTCCTGGACCCCAGAGGACTCCACGGAGGCAGGAGCCAAGACGAGGGAAAGAGACAGCGCAGGTGTTTACTTTGCTACAAGGTGCCTGCTACATTATTTGCACCATGAATGTACAGAGGCCAACAACCTTTCATCTGTGCAATGCTCCATGGGGCGGGTGGGAGTGCTGCGTGAGTGGGGTCTCACCACGGCTGGGAAGAACTCTGGAAACTCTTTGTTTCCATTGAGGACACGCAGATTGTCCTGCCCTCGGATGTGCCGCCGGATCAGAGCCATGTTCAGGATATTTATTTTACAGAGTTTTGTGGTGTAACAGGAACGTCAACACACAGGATTCTGACCAAAAGTCCAGGACCAGAACCAGCCCGTTATTCGTCCGCCCCTTCTCTGTCCCAGAACCTCGTCAGTAGACCCACAGTCACCTTCTGGGCTCCCCGACTCGTAGCCCTCACATTACAGAGCGATGCCCCACACACGACCAGGGAGACTCGATCCTTTGGATAAGCAGGAATGAATGGCTTTATTTCCCAGACAGACAGTATGTTAATGTATGTTTACTATCAGGAGGAAGCCAGGACAATCCCACTCTGTCTCCAGCACCACCTCCTCCCCGGAGATAACAGTATCTGTCCAAGCAGAGGGGGAGGATAAACAAACTAACAACTCTAGGAATTGTAACAGAAATATGCTTTGAACACATCCATCACATACAGCATGGCAAAGCCCAAATGCTCCACGACTAGTCCTTGCCATAATCGCACATAGTCTGTGGGCATGAGGCTGGCATCCGCTCTTGTCCATAGGACAAAGAGTCTATATGTAGTGCGGGCAATGCTGTGAGTGCCCTCACCAGCCAGTCTCAGACACTTGGAATCCAAGTTCCTCAAAAGGTGGCGAGGCTCCCGTTTCTGAATGGTGATGCCACGCAGTGCCAGGCACAGGACGGCCGAGAAGAAGGCGCTATATTTGGGATCTGGAGTATATTTCATACTCTTTGCCCGTAGCTTTACATATCACTTACACATTAAGGTGCGGCTGTTGAACATACGAGCACATGGCTTTGATTGGCCACACAGTCCTCCTTTCTATGAGAAAAAGCAAGGCCACATGTTCACATACTACCGGGTGCTTTGAGTGAACACTGGACATACATTCTGTATTAGCCGTGGGCTGGGGCTTCCTGGGGGGGCTTTCTTCTATTCTACGTTCAAGCAGGACCCAGCCCCCCATCATTATCAAGCTAAACAGATATATATGTACTTTTAAGTTACTTTGTATCAAGACATACATCTGTTTTTATATGTAAGAATACAGACGCTGCTAGTTTTGGTGACGCAGTAGTATATATATATATATATGTATTTACTGTATGTGACCAGCTGCACACTGGACAAAGACACAGCATTTACTACAGGATGAGCCAATATAAAGTCCTGATCTGATCCATCACGACCGGCAGCTCCGTCATCAAAGTGAGTCGTCCTACGCCTTCCACGAGGCCACTTTCATCCAGGATCGCAAATAAATACCTCTCCTTAAATATATGAATACAGGGGAAGAGCCGGCAAGAGAGGCAGAGGGGCAGCTGGCCCAGGACCACAAGCTCTAAGCCCCATGATTATTCCGCTCAGTATATCCATGAAATAATGACACAATCATCGATTGGATGAATGTCTGATGCATTTGTATATATACCCGGCACGATACTGTGTGTGGAAATGGGCTTTAATGGGTTTCTTTGGATCACAATTGGGCTGTTTGCTTGTACGTGCCCCCAGGCCAACACTTGCCAGCCCTCTATTGCATGTGTAAGTGGGGGGGCAGTACCGGGGGCCCCATGTTTTCCGGGAGCCGGTAGTCTGTTGCGAGGGGAAGCTGTGTGAGACGTGTTTGTTCTTCCTGTTTGTTTTTGTGCCTGGCCGGCGCTCCGGCCCCCGCAGGGACGGCATGGATTCCTCCGGCCCTGAATCTTCTCGTGTAACTGTTCTACACATTAAATTATCCGCAGAATTTATCAGTGTGACCCCATAAAACCACTGGCTCAGAAAATTGGAATGAAGCAATAATATGGTACTTGGACAATATCTTAAAGATTTTTTTTTTTATTTCTTCATCTTTAACCCCCGACACGCCTGCTCCAAGCAATAATGCTCTATAAACATCACTGGTACCTGTACAGTACCGGTGGTCATACATGTTCACAGGAGATGATCTGGTAAATGAGGGGAAAATAGAACATTTTTAAACCAAAATTAATCCGCTTATCCCTCTACTGTACTCCCCGACGACAGAGACAGCCCCCTCCCCCGTCTGTCAGAATGTGCAGCAATAAAGTTGTATTCTTGGAATTGTCTCCTGCAGCAAAGAAGGGAGGGCGGCCATTTCTTTCCTCTGCTGAGGTTCAGAGGGGTACCATGGGGTCCTAATGTGTGATAACCAGCCCGATGTGGAGATGAAGGCCCTGTGGACTTCAGGGGCAACAGAATCTGAAGGGGATACGCCTATGGTGGAGGACAGGGCTGCCATCAGAAATTTCCGGCTCCCGA
This sequence comes from Leptobrachium leishanense, assembly GCA_009667805.1. Taxonomy (NCBI): domain Eukaryota; kingdom Metazoa; phylum Chordata; class Amphibia; order Anura; family Megophryidae; genus Leptobrachium; species Leptobrachium leishanense. Next base: position 107,176,490 of record CM019074.1, read on the forward strand.
CCCACTGGTTGGGGCCCCGCTTCCCTCAGCTGCCCATTTCAATAAGCTAATTAAAAATAAAACATGTTGCCTCCTCTTCTGCTCACCTTATTTTACGGGGCACAGGCTCAATTCCAGGTGGGCCAGCAAGGGCATAATAAGGGTTTCTGGTGGGAGAGCGGTCACTCCGCTCCTCTACCTGGCACAAACCATACTAATCGCTCCCTCAGTGAGGAGTCAGGGTAGTCTTTCTGGCCCCAGATGCTGTGGCCCACCAGGAAATTTGTTGGTATCAAGATGGGCCAGTCCTGGGTGGCATGGAGGGACCCTACCTTTTGTGGCACATAGACACGTTGTACAGTGTTTATCAAGGTTCAGGCCCCCTGGAGACCCTGGGTCCTTGAACATAGCACGGGCTGTCACCCTGCATATGGCAGTCCTTAGTGGGAGGTTGCCTATGTAGTTGCTACAGGACCCATGAAGCCCGACTACAGATATTCCAATGTGACCTATTGGGACACGTCTGTAGGGAGCCGCATGTACCACGGTGAACATTAGTCCAAACATGGTGCTACCAGGATCATTTTAGCACCAGTCATAAGTGATCACTGGCCCACTGGTAAGGTTGGCAGATCGGCCATGTTTTCCTGGACACCTATTACTATTTCATGCTGAGGAACACGCACTGCCCCTCAGCATGAATAAATTATGAGTCCAGGAGAACATGGAGGATCTGCCCATGTTACCCACAGAGTCTTGTTACCAGTTATGGTCTCCTGGGAATTTTCGAAATCAGGCTGTTGGCTCAGTTTTTGTCTCAAAACCCACTCTTCCCACCGTCGAGTCTCCAAGTTCTTAATCCTCTGTGCGTCGCTCTGTCACCTCCAAATCCACAGTCGCAGTTTGTCCGATGTTCTATAGCCCTTGAGATGATTTTATGATTCGCTCCCCGGCGCGGGCAGCTTGTTATCGCAGTGGACGCCCTCGAGAGATATGTCTGTGGCTCTGTGGTTATTATCGGGAATTGCTTCTCCTCCTGTGCTCTTTGCTCTCTCCAGAAACAATTCTCTTGATTTACCAGCGAGGTCCCATCCGGGAGGAAATTTATCTTGTGTCACGTCGTGTCAGAGTGGACACCCGTCTCCGGCGTCTTGCAGTAGCTGAGGTGAACCTCAAATCGCAGCTGGCTTCTTGCTTTCGTCTACATATAATACACTTTCTCTCCTTTTCACGGTTTTCTTCCTGCTGAAACAATTAGACGTCGTTTCGTGCCGACCTCCTGATTGTTCGTTTTGTTTTTGGTCGTCGCGATCAAGGTGGTAATAGTCACGGGAGTCCACCAGGTGGCAGTGGAAGATCGGAGCCCGATGCCGGCCGGCCGGCCCCGCTTGTTGGGATAAAGGAATGTACATCTTTGTAACTCGGCAGATACTGATCTGCGTTAAAATCATTGAGTCCCCCTTGGCATTAATTCCCCCTCCGCTCGCCACCGGGATTGAGTTCAATTATCGTCTTCCTGCCGTCCAAACTGTCCCCGAACTTTTTGTCGGTGGCGAATCCAGTGATCACTAAGAGCTAAACAGAGTTTTTTTGACAATTTTTTAAAATAAAATATGCTGAATAGCCGGTTGTTACCGCGTGTCTCACATTTTAGCTGACGTCCCACAATCTTTCTGGAATTTACATATGTCCGAAATCGCATCTGCTGCATTTTGGGGGGTTTAAGACATTTACGCAGTTGCTGACAAAGTCAGATTTATTTTACAATTCTTTATTTGTTAACGAGAATCAGAACAAAAGACAAGCGGCAAAGTATCCGTACACGAGTCAGAGATTCAGATCGATTGGCCTTTTTTTTCTTAATCCTTTCTTCAAACAATATAGAACAACTGGGCAATTAAACAGCAAGAAGGTGTGGGGGGGGAGTTGCGAATAATACTATTATATAAGTGAAAGCTGGCCACCATGTCCACCCTCTAATCCACTGAATATCTGCCGGACCAAGAATCTGTGCTTTAGAAATGTAGTGGAGCAAGTGGAAGCTGTGTAGTCGGAGGTGGACAAGAGAGCGGTGTAGTTAGAGGTAGGACAAGGGGGTCCATGTAGTTGGAGATGGGGCAAGTTGAAGCCATGTAGTTAGAGGTGGGGTAAAGATGGCCAAGTAGTCGGAGGGTCAATGGGATTTTGTAGGCAGTTGGTGAGAGGTGGGGCATTGCTTGAGGTGGTGCTATGTAGTCAGGGGTGGGGTAAAGGGGGCCATGTAGTCTGAGGGGGGCAAGCAGGGCTATATAGTTGGAGGTGGGGCGTGTTGTGTGACGTGGGGCCCTTTATTAAGAGGTGGGGTCATATAGTTGGATGTGGGAGGAGGTGGGACCAATGTAGTTGGAGGTGGGGCCTTGTAGTCAGGTGGTAAGAGGCGGGGCAAGGTGAGACTGTGTAGTTAGAGGTGGGGTAAAGAGGGCCAAGTAGTAGGAGGGTCCATTATCCAGAGGTGGGGTGGGGCCATGTAGTTGGATGAGGGAATAGGTGGGACCTTGTAGTCAGAGGTGGGGCATTGTAGTCGGGGTTGGGGCCATGTAGTTGGAGGAGGGAAGAGGAGGGGCCTTTTAGTCGGGGTTGGGGCCATGTAGTTGGAGGTGGGGCCTTGTAGTCAGGTGGGAAGAGATGGGGCCATGAAGTCAGAGGTGGGAATAGTTGGGGCCATGTGGGAAGAGGTGGGGCAAGGGGAGGGCTGTGTAGTTGGAGGTGATCACATATCTCCCTGTAACCAGTTTAACATGAGATGTAGGGGCTGAGGATCAGAACCCAGGGACGGGCAGAGGCGTCTTGATACCATTTTGGACATTCCCTTCCTGAAAATCACCAATAATGATTAAATTAAGATTTTAACCCCTTATTTCTGCCAATGTCAATCCCTTATGGACAACTGCAATTCTTTCCTTACATCATGATCCACTTCCTGGAGGCTTTACATCTGCTCAGATTGTCCTGGCGATTTTGGTGTTGGTTGTGTTACTCTTTTTGACCTGCTTCTCGGAGATGGGACGGTTCTGGTCGTCTTATTACTGGACATCATCCAATCATACTATGGATTCCCATGGAACTGGAGTGATCTGTATTCCGGACATTCTGGAATTCTTTAACCTTTCTTTTACTCCCCCAAAATAGCTGCCTGCCCTACATGTAACAAAACCGATATAAACACCCAGGGCCAGGGCGGTCGGGGGAGTAAAGTGACGTCAATACATACACAAACAAGCGGCCATCTCTGCGCGTCGTCGTGCTCATTTGAAAGTGAATTCTAAAAATGCCGGCCTCGATTTATCACATACTGTGGGAAAAGTCTCCAGTGAAGAACAACAATTCCCCAAATCCTGTGTTACTTTTATGAAGCTAATTTATCAAAATGTCTAGAAAAATATCTATCTGCATGATAAATAGGTTCCCGGAATAATGTGGATTTTCTTTTCCAGGTGACTCCCTCCCCCCGCCCCACATTCCATTAATTTGAGGCCACCAGGGGGATTCAAAAATACAAAAATAAAGAGTTTATATGTAAACTGATGATTTTAGTGATGCTGTAAACAAACACAGTCTATAAATATAGCCATATATTGCACCAAAGAGGATCATGGGATTTATTGCAGAGAGAGTCCATTGTTTCTTGGGTTTATTGGTATCTGCCATTATTCCTGGTATCCTCCCGACTAGATCTCAGGAAACCATTGAATGATATATTCTGTTGCAGCATCGGCAATGGTGGGCATTGATGTTGGCCAGTTTGGCCTTGTCTACCATCTGTACACTCATTCTCCCCATAGGTGGTTGATGGGTCCGATTCAGAACATTGTCATCCCAAAAACGTTTGCTGGAAAGGTGGAAAGCATATGATCGTCTAGAATGACATCATATGATGTGGTGCCAAGATGTCACTCTGAAACATTCCAACTAACCCAAATTGAGAGAAAAGCCACCACATAACTCCACCTCTATCAAATTCTGCAAGCGGAGCTAGGTGATCATGTTGAATAACTGCAATCTGGAAGGATGAATGCTATGGGGAAGAGGAGTTAAAACTGTGCAAGATAAAATGGAGATGGTGAATAACTGAATAAGAAGGCATCATGGTGTCGGTGGAGAAGACAGCATGGTGACAGTGGTTAAAGAAACAGCATGGTGACGGTGGTTATGGAGACAACTTGGTGACGGTGGATAAGGGGGTGACATGGTGATGGTGGCGACCAACTCATCATAGTGACACAGTGGAGAAGACAACATGGTGATGAAGACCTGATGGTGGTGGAAAAACCAATAGTTTTTCAAAAATGACAGTTAAGAATTTGACACAACTATGGTGAAGAACATGACAGCAATGGTGTCGACAAAGTTAACATAGTAACTGTGGAGAAGAAGACGACGTGTTCACAGGGAAAACAAAGACAAAATAGTGGTGGGGGTAACAAAGTTTGAAAACCTGATGACATAAGTCAATGTGGAGGTTTTGATGCAGTTTGAATTTTTTTATAGTTGAGGCATAGGCTGGGATGGGCAATGGAGATCTGTGAGAAAACGTGGGGCTCCTAGTATGGGAATTGGATGGTCACAATCTTTATATACATTTGTGGGTCACTTTGGACTTGGGGTGCATTGGCCTAGAAATGTATTGGGAGACGTAGGCCTCATGTTCAATATTATTTCCCTGGCATAGAGTCACCCTGTGCCTGTGGGGTGCAGGGTGTTTGTGAATCTGTCTTATGTATGAATGTTATTGTCTATCTGCTGATAGGGTGCTGGCTGGGTTATCTTAGCTTTTTCCAGCATCCTCTCTCAGGAATGCGTTCATTTTCTGTGTATGTTTGAGTGGTCTTCTGGTAATCTGCCTTGTTGGGCAAACACTCCCTCATCTGATTACTGTTACTATGGTTTATATAATTTCTCGACTGTGGTCACTGAAGCCAAACTCTACTCCCCCTCTCTAGAATGTGCTTACTCTGTGACAGATTGTGGTAATCAGGTTATTCTCTACTTGTGTAACGTCTCCTCTCTTATCTAATGTATTCAGACAGTCTGATGCTCAGGCTGTAAGTATATGGCACCATATTGTTTCATGCCTGGACATGTCTGGTAACAGGGTGCAATTTCCCATTGGTCTCTAAGTCCACCCGGGATTGTATATATTCAACCCATTGAATCTGTTCAGTTGTAGCTGTTAAAGACCCAGATCTACAACATTGTCTTGTTTCTGGGGGCTGCTAGCAAAGCTGGTTACGTGGCCTGGTCCTTAAGCTTTGTCTAAGGACTGGAGATAAGCCGGAAAGCCTGCTGGGGAGAGAACGGGGGTCCAATAAGGAAGCAGTGTTAACAGATGTGACCCACTCGAAGTACGGAGATCTGTCACACATTAGTTTATGGAAGAGCATGTCCAGCTATATTTTTGGGCTGTCGTACCCTCCAGGTTTATCTAGAATGGACACTTTTACCCACTGAGAGGAACCATATGATTCCTGCGTCCTGTTATTTATCTCATTAGATGTTATTCTTTCTTCTCAACATGTGGGAATTGACTTCTCGGCTCCGGCCTTTTGATTTAAAGACATTTAAAGAGGAGTAAAACGAAATAAATTATGTAAAGCTTTGGCTAAATCTAATGATCATAATTGTACAAACATGGCCCCAGTTGAGGTTGGGCAGCGCTGCAGCACACGTCTCCCACAAATGGGCCCGTAGAGGATGACTTACACACTCGCCTCACAGTATGTAACTCGGTCATGTATGTGACGGGATGGCGTTTGCCCTGCGTCGTGCTGTGGCTTGGAGATCTTGGCTGCTGCTAATCTAATTTTGTGCATGGAAGATAAATCTCCTAATCTGTATTAGGTTTATTGGATTGGAGTCTTTACGGCTTAATCTTCTATCTGATTACTGGCAACGGCTCCCCTACTACCTGCTAATTCTAATCTTCTCCACGCCGCGCTCCCACAACGTGTATGCTTCCATGGACACTGCTAAGTGTCTGTGTATTGCAGCGCATACATTATGGAGAGTCCACTTATGTCACTTGCATTTGGTTCTAAGTTAATTTGCACTCGATTTTGCATTGGAAAACAATAAATACCAAAAAATATCATTATAAATCCCCATAAGCAGGAGATCTCACCATTTTATTATCTGTCTGCAGCACATTTACTGCATCTGCCTGTATGCTGATAATGCAGACCCTGTATAAGCAGGAGATCTCACCATTTTATTATGTCTGCAGCATATTTACAGCATCTGCCTGTATGCTGATAATGCAGACTCCGTGTAAGCAGGAGATCTCACCATTTTATTACATGTCTGCAGCACATTTACTGCATCTGCCGGTTTGCTGATAATGCAGACCCCGTGTAAGCAGGAGATCTCACCATTTTATTATCTTTCTGCAGCACATTTACTGCATCTGCCTGTATGCTGATAATGCAGACTCCATGTGACATTGTGCCAGATAAGGGACTCCATCTAGAGTTTACTACCTTTCATCCCATCAATATTTCTGCCTTGATGCTGCTAATGCAGACCCTGTGTGCCAGATAAGGGGCGCCAGCTAGAGATTAGGCTGCACCTCTCTTTTTAATATGAACATTTGGTGCTGGACGAGAGATTTCGATGAGACCCATTGATTGAGTCACGTGAAGTGACTCGGATAAACAAAGCGGACATTCTTGATGCTGTCCGAGGAATTCTCAATACTAACTTAAAGCCAGCGCATCGCGGAAGAGACCCAAAACACAGAGCGATGCTGTCTGTGCCGGAGCATCGGTTTGATTTGACTGGATTTAAGCAGTTCTTGCAAAGTTTTGTGTAGAATATGCAAATAAGTACAGATAGCATTCACTTCTCCAACCTGGACAGCTGAGCGGCGGCGGCGACAGGGAAATGCCCAGCAACCATCCAAAGCCAGAACCGGGCGGACGGGACACATAACACAAAGGATGCAGCGCCTGGATGGGCATAGGTTTACTACACGTTGTATAATCGCCTAAGAATACCCTGATTTGTGCTTTTTATATCTTCTATAATTTGGGAAACTTAATGACGGCTGATTGGCTTAAATCACAGACCTAAATTACGCGCTGTGCCGACAAGACCCAAAACCTAAAGAGAGTTTGCCGGGCAGGGGCATCGGTTCTATGGTTTAATAAAGAAAAAAATTCTATACATATTGATGTTTTCAGTTTATTAGAATTCACTTTTCCGGTCTGGAACTTGATGCCAACGAAGAAACGTCCAACGCGAAAGGAAAGCCAGCGCAAAACTGACGACTCCCAAACGGCAAAACAATGCAGCTCACGGCCGGGTTTATTCTGATTTCTGCAGGTTCCCCAAACTGCCATCCAGATATGCATCAGATATAAGATAGATATGCCCCAAATATATTCCAGATACGCTTCAGATATAAGACAGATATGCCCCAAATATATTCCAGATACGCTTCAGATATAAGACAGATATGCCCCAAATATATTCCAGATACGCTTCAGATATAAGACAGATATGCTCCAAATATATTCCAGATACGCTTCAGATATAAGACAGATATGCTCCAAATATATTCCAGATACGCTTCAGATATAAGACAGATATGCCCCAAATATATTCCAGATACGCTTCAGATATAAGACAGATATGCCCCAAATATATTCCAGATATGCTTCAGATATAAGACAGATATGCCCCAAATATATTCCAGATACGCTTCAGATATAAGACAGATATGCCCCAAATATATTCCAGATACGCTTCAGATATAAGACAGATACAGTTGTGTTCAAAATTATTCAACCCCCAATGCTATAAAGGGTTTTAGGGAATTTAGTGACATTTGTAATTGTATTCAGAATGAAATCCTACAAGGACTTTTTAAAGAACCATATGCAACTAAAATGACATCAATTGGTTTTGTAATACAGTAGTAAATGTTATTTTGTGAATTCTTCATTGACACAATTATTCAACCCCTTAAAGACTACCACTCTGAAGAACAGAGGTTCATTCAAGTGTTTTCAATCAGGTATTGAAAACACCTGTGGATGTCACGGAGCAGCAATAAAGCATAATAAGCACCAATTAGGCAGCATTAAAATGACTGTGATACTCAGCTTCTTCTAGACATTTACTGGTGTGGTTACAAACATGGTGAAGTCAAGAGAATGGTCCAGGAAGACAAGAGAAGAGGTGATTACTCTTCACAGGAAGGGCAATGGCTATAAGAAGATTGCAAAGATGTTAAACATACCAGAGAGAGACCATAGGAAGCATCATTCGCAAATTCAAGGCAAAGGGCACTGTTGAAACGCTACCTGGTCGTGGCAGAAAGAAGATGCTGACTTCGACTGCTGTGCGCTACCTGAAGCGTAGAGTGGAGAAAAGTCCCCGTGTGACTGCTGAGGAACTGAGAAAAGATTTGTCAGATGTGGGTACTGAAGGTTCAGCTCAGACAATACGGCGCACACTGTGTAATGAAGACCTCCATGCCAGAACTCCCAGGCGCACCCCCTTGCTGTCTCCAAAGAATAAGAAGAGTCGACTGCAGTATGCCAAAAGTCATGTGGACAAACCACAGAAGTTTTGGGATAGTGTTCTGTGGACTGATGAAACAAAATTAGAACTGTTTGGGCCCATGGATCAACGCTATGTTTGGAGGAGGAGGAACAAGGCCTATGAAGAAAAGAACACCTTGCCTACTGTGAAGCATGGCGGGGGTCAATCATGCTTTGGGGCTGTTTTGCTTCTGCAGGTACAGGGAAGCTTCAGCGTGTGCAAGGTACCATGAATTCTCTTCAGTACCAGGAGATATTGGATGACAATGTGATGCAGTCCGTCACAAACCTGAGGCTTGGGAGACGTTGGACCTTTCAACAGGACAATGATCCAAGCATACCTCCAAGTCCACTAGAGCATGGTTGCAGATTAAAGGCTGGAACATTTTGGAGTGGCCATCGCAGTCACCTGACTTAAATCCCATTGAGAACCTCTGGTGGGACTTAAAGAAAGCAGTTGCAGTGCGCAAGCCTAAGAATGTGACTGAACTGGAGGCTTTTGCCCATGACGAATGGGTGAAGATACCCGTAGATGGCTGCAAGACACTTGTGTCAAGCTATGCTTCACGTTTAAAAGCTGTTATAACTGTAAAAGGATGTTGTACTAAGTACTAAGATTGAATGTCACTTGGGGGTTGAATAAAACTGATAATGATGTGAGCACAGAAAAGACATTTGTGCTTATTTCATTATAAATGTTATGTTATATTTGTCTGACCTACACGTGCCTCTTTGATTTAATTGTAAGCAAGATGACTGAATGATCTAAATCAATGTCAAACTGGCCAAAACACTCAATTTCAGTGGGGGTTGAATAATTTTGAACACAACTGTACGTGCCAAATATATTCCAGATATGCGCCAAATATATTCCAGATATGCACCAGATATATTCCAGATATGCATCAGATATATTCCAGATATGTGCCAGATATATTCCAGATATGTGCCAAATATATTCCAGATATGCACCAGATATATTCCAGATATGCATCAGATATATTCCAGACATGCACCAGATATATTCCAGATATGCATCAGATATATTCCAGATATGTGCCAGATATATTCCAGATATGTGCCAAATATATTCCAGATATGCACCAGATATATTCCAGATATGCATCAGATATATTCCAGACATGCACCAGATATATTCCAGATATGCATCAGATATATTCCAGATATGCATCAGATATATTCCAGATATGTGCCAGATATATTCCAGATATGCATCAGATATATTCCAGATATGCGCCAAATATATTCCAGATATGTGCCAAATATATTCCAGATATGTGCCAAATATATTCCAGATATGCCCCAAATATATTCCAGATATGCCCCAAATATATTCCAGATATGCCCCAAATATATTCCAGATATGCGCCAAATATATTCCAGATATGCCCCAAATATATTCCAGATATGTGCCAAATATATTCCAGATATGCGCCAAATATATTCCAGATATGCGCCAAATATATTCCAGATATGCGCCAAATATATTCCAGATATGTATCAGATATATTCCAGATATGTATCAGATATATTCCAGATATGTGCCAAATATATTCCAGATATGTGCCAAATATATTCCAGATATGTGCCAAATATATTCCAGAAATGCAGCAAATATATTCCCGTTATCAGCCAGATATGCGCCGGATATGTGCCAAATATATTCCAGATTTTCACCAGTTATGAGCCATAAATGAGCCAGATATGATCCAGATTTGTTCCATTTTTCACCAGATATGTTCAGATCGCATTGTGAAATTTCCAGCTTTGAAACAAACCGGGTTATTCAAAGAGAATCAAAAAGTCACTGCACGTTCTGTGACTTTTTGTTCGCTTCAATTCGGCGCGATTAGGCAATCCTATTTTGGCGACCCTGCGGTGTATTCAGCAAGCACCACAGGGTCCCCGAAGTGCAAGGAAAACCCATCGCAAACCCGCCGAACACTCACCGAAACCCGCAAAACAGCTGGTTTAACCACGCTGGAGAAACCCAAGCAGCCGTTGATCAGAGTGCAGAGCAGCCGCCGGAAAAACCCGACACCGCAGACGAATGGAGTGAAAAAACAAAACAACAGTTTGCTTGAATGTTTGAAAAGTGAAACGCTGTTTGCAAAGAAACTACTGAACGAAAATGTCTGAAATTTACATATAAAATCCAATGAATGATAATAAAAAGGGAAGTTACAAAAAAAAGAAAAAAAACATTTAAAAAAAATAAACGGAAAAAACTTTCGCGGAAAAATGCCTAAAAAATCCTAAAAAAAAATCTTATAGAATAATATAATAAACGGTTTATTAGATATTGAATTAAAACAGGAATATTTTTAACATTGAAATCTATGGGATTTGCCTGAATAAACCTGCCGAATGAAACCACTGAACAGCAGGGCAATAAGGCAACTTTTCACGGCTGGTTTGTGTTCTCTGAATAGACGAAGCATTGCTTCTCTCTGGGGATTTCACTGCCCTCGAACAGGCACCGAACAGGCACCGTATGTGCAGGCAATTCGCCAACATTTGGCGAACTGCCTGCTCTTAATAGCCGAATGGCCAGGAAAGGTAACCATACCCTGAATTTCACTGTTCGGTTACCTTTCGGCAGCAATTCGGATCTCTTTGGATAACCCTGAGTGTCAAGCCGACAAGCCCCAAAGCATGAAAGGGATGTTGTTAGAGTCCTCTTCTGCAGGAACGCAGGGGGGAACACAGTCACTCCACTATTTTTGCAGGGGGAACGTCGTTCCCATAGGTCCCACACACTATACGACTTGTATTTAGGTGTTTATGCTTCATTGTTAATTCTCAGTAAATAAAAGGTTTATATTATACAGTATGTTTTCCCTAAATCCCAGCCGCTACATATAAATCTATGCATTTCTCTCCCATGTGAGCGTGCGCTGGGTGACGCGCTGGTGACGCGCTGGGTGACGCGCTGGGTGACGCGCTCCATAACCGGCTTTAAATCGGGGACACTAACCTCCGTGAGATTCCCAGGCTTATTTTTTTGGACTTAACCCCTGGATTTTGGAGCCAGAAATCGTTTTGTTGTTGATAATTCAGGAAATTAATGTAAGGAAAATAAAACGGCGGCTTTTACTTCTGGAGCCAAAGGGGAAACTGGTTTTGAGATTGGAAAAATAATAAATCGACGTGATGAAAGTCTGGGTTTATTCGCACAATTTTCCGGCCCTACTGGCCGAGTTACGGGATGCGCACTCTTGTGTTTTTTCCGTACGTTTGCCATATGATCTGTAGCTGTAGCGCAGCAGTATAAATTGTATTGGTTATATTTTATGCAGCGAGAAAATTCGATTCTCCTTCGCCCTGAAAGATCGCGCGGTGCGGCGCGGCGCAGGCGAGGGGCGCTAAAGCACTAATTACAAATCTCTCTGCTTTTATTTTTTCCAGTCCTTACGTGAACCGGATCCTTTCCTCCTCTCGATCTAATCTGTGTGCAGAACGTCAGCATCATTTCTGGAAGACTGACTCCAGGAAATACTGCCTCATTCTCCAATATTTCTCGGCGAAGTAAGTGTGTTTGGCTTCAGTGCGTTTCATAAAGTGCCGCGCGGCCGCCTTGTAGATCCGTACCGCAGCCCGGCTGCCATTTATCACCGCCAGGAGTTGGCATCGGCTTGAATGTTAGAAATTTTCTTCCAATGCCTCTTGGTGCCGGGATGTTTGTGGCATTTTGATTGTACACTGTGATGTGATTCATGGGCTTTACGCGTCATCCATTGATTCATGAGCTGCGGCAGGGGTGTCATTCCCACAAGACAAGTGGGGCAGCTTCCCCGTGAGCCAACATGTCCCAGGGGCCCCCTCCCACTTTATTATTCTGTTTATTCTTTATTTTTTCCCGCAAATTAACACAATAAGGGTAAGAAATAGGGAAACAGTGTGTATAGTTCAAATAATATGATTGCCGTATCAGCTGCCAGGCAGCCTCACATATACAGCTCTCACCTGTACATACAGCCTATTGCTCTGCAGTATGTGCTATACATCTCACAGTCTAATACAGGCTCTGCAGTATGCGCTATACACCTCACAGTATGATACAGGCTCTGCAGTATCTGCTATACATCTCCCAGTGTGATACAGGCTCTGCAGTATGTGCTATACACCTCACCGTGTGATACAGGCTCTGCAGTATGTGCTATACATCTCCCAGTGTGATACAGGCTCTGCAGTATGTGCTATACACCTCACCGTGTGATACAGGCTCTGCAGTATGTGCTATACATCTCCCAGTGTGATACAGGCTCTGCAGTATGTGCTATACATCTCCCAGTGTGATACAGGCTCTGCAGTATACGTTATAACACTCACAGTCTAAAATAGGCTCTGCAGTATGTGCTATGCACCTCACAAGCTTATACATGCTCTTCAGTATGCGCTATACATCTCACAGTCTAAAATAGGCTCTGCAGTATGTGCTACACACCTCACAGGCTTATACATGCTCTTCAGTATGCGCTATAGAGCTCTCCGACTGATACATGCTCTGCATTATGTGCTACACACCTCTCAGTGTGATACAGGCTCTGCAGTATGCGTTATAGCACTCACCATCTAAAATAGGCTCTGCAGTATGTACTCTACATCTCGCAGGCTTATACATGCTCTGCAGTATGCACTAAACACCTCTCAGATTGGTACAGGCTCTGCAGTATGCGCTATACACCTCTCAGATTGATACAGGCTCTGCAGTATGCGCTATACACCTCTCAGATTGATACAGGCTCTGCAGTATGCGCTATACACCTCTCAGTGTGATACAGGCTCTGCAGTATGCGCTATACACCTCTCAGATTGATACAGGCTCAGCAGGATGCGCTATACACCTCTCAGATTGATACAGGCTCTGCAGTATGCGCTATACACCTCTCAGATTGATACAGGCTCAGCAGGATGCGCTATACACCTCTCATATTGATACAGGCTCTGCAGTATGCATTATACACCTCTCAGATTGATACAGGCTCTGCAGTATGCGCTATACACCTCTCAGTGTGATACAGGCTCTGCAGTATGCGCTATACACCTCTCAGATTGATACAGGCTCTGCAGTATGCGCTATACACCTCTCAGTGTGATACAGGCTCTGCAGTATGCGCTATACACCTCTCAGATACAGGCTCCGCAGTATGTGCTATACACCTCTCAGATTGATACAGGCTCTGCAGTATGCGCTATACACCTCTCAGATTGATACAGGCTCTGCAGTATGCGCTATACACCTCTCACATTGATACAGGCTCTGCAGTATGCACTATACACCTCTCATATTGATACAGGCTCTGCAGTATGCATTATACACCTCTCAGATTGATACAGGCTCTGCAGTATGCGCTATACACCTCTCAGTGTGATACAGGCTCTGCAGTATGCGCTATACACCTCTCAGATTGATACAGGCTCTGCAGTATGCGCTATACACCTCTCACATTGATACAGGCTCTGCAGTATGCGCTATACACCTCTCAGATTGATACAGGCTCAGCAGGATGCGCTATACACCTCTCATATTGATACAGGCTCTGCAGTATGCATTATACACCTCTCAGATTGATACAGGCTCTGCAGTATGCGCTATACACCTCTCAGTGTGATACAGGCTCTGCAGTATGCGCTATACACCTCTCAGATTGATACAGGCTCTGCAGTATGTGCTATACACCTCTCAGTTTGATACAGGCTCTGCAGTATGTGCTATACACCTCCCAGATTGATACAGGCTCTGCAGTATGTGCTATACACCTCTCAGATTGATACAGGCTCTGCAGTATGCGCTATACACCTCTCAGATTGATACAGGCTCTGCAGTATGTGCTATACACCTCTCAGATTGATACAGGCTCTGCAGTATGTGCTATACACCTCTCAGATTGATACAGGCTCTGCAGTATGTGCTATACACCTCTCACATTGATACAGGCTCTGCAGTATGTGCTATACACCTCTCAGATTGATACAGGCTCTGCAGTATGCGCTATACACCTCTCAGTGTGATACAGGCTCTGCAGTATGTGCTATACACCTCTCAGATTGATACAGGCTCTGCAGTATGTGCTATACACCTCTCAGATTGATACAGGCTCTGCAGTATGTGCTATACACCTCTCAGATTGATACAGGCTCTGCAGTATGCGCTATACACCTCTCACATTGATACAGGCTCTGCAGTATGCGCTATACACCTCTCAGATTGATACAGGCTCTGCAGTATGTGCTATACACCTCTCAGATTGATACAGGCTCTGCAGTATGTGCTATACACCTCTCAGATTGATACAGGCTCTGCAGTATGTGCTATACACCTCTCAGATTGATACAGGCTCTGCAGTATGCGCTATACACCTCTCACATTGATACAGGCTCTGCAGTATGTGCTATACACCTCTCAGATTGATACAGGCTCTGCAGTATGCGCTATACACCTCTCACATTGATACAGGCTCTGCAGTATGTGCTATACACCTCTCACATTGATACAGGCTCTGCAGTATGTGCTATACACCTCCCAGATTGATACAGGCTCTGCAGTATGTGCTATACACCTCTCAGATTGATACAGGCTCTGCAGTATGCGCTATACACCTCTCACATTGATACAGGCTCTGCAGTATGTGCTATACACCTCTCACATTGATACAGGCTCTGCAGTATGTGCTATACACCTCTCACATTGATACAGGCTCTGCAGTATGCGCTATACACCTCTCAGTGTGATACAGGCTCTGCAGTATGCGCTATACACCTCTCACATTGATACAGGCTCTGCAGTATGTGCTATACACCTCTCAGATTGATACAGGCTCTGCAGTATGTGCTATACACCTCTCACATTGATACAGGCTCTGCAGTATGTGCTATACACCTCTCACATTGATACAGGCTCTGCAGTATGTGCTATACACCTCTCAGCCTGTGGCCTTGTGTTTCCCACACCCACTTAATAGGGACACAGACAGTCTATCAGCCAGCAGCTGCGGGGGAATCCTCCCTCCCCTGTCTCCTCATTGGGGGGGGGGAATCTCCCCTCCCCTGTTTTCTCATTGGGGGGAATCCCCTCCCTCCCCATTGGGGGGAATCCTCCCTCCCCTGTCTCCTCATTGGGGGGAATCCTCCTTCCCCTGTCTCCTCATTGGGGGGGAATCCTCTCTCCCTCCCTCCCCTGTCTCCTAATTGGGGGGGGGGAATCCTCCCTCCCCGGGGGGGAATCCTCCCTCCCCTGTCTCCTCATTGGGGGGGGGAATCTCCCTCCCCTGGGGGGGAATCTCCCTCCCCTGTTTTCTCATTGGGGGGAATCCTCCCTCCCTCCCCTGTCTCCTCATTGGGGGGGAATCCTCTCTCCCTCCCTCCCCTGTCTCCTCATTGGGGGGAATCCTCTCTCCCCTGTCTCCTCATTGGGGGGAATCCTCCCTCCCTCCCTCCCCTGTCTCCTCATTGGGGGGAATCCTCTCTCCCCTGTCTCCTCATTGGGGGGAATCCTCTCTCCCTCCCTCCCCTGTCTCCTCATTGGGGGGAATCCTCTCTCCCTCCCTCCCCTGTCTCCTCATTGGGGGGGGAATCCTCCCTCCCCTGTCTCCTCATTGGGGGGGAATCCTCCCTCCCTCCCCTGTCTCCTCATTGGGGGGAATCCTCCCTCCCTCCCTCCCCTGTCTCCTCATTGGGGGAATCCTCTCTCCCTCCCTCCCCTGTCTCCTCATTGGGGGGGAATCCTCTCTCCTCCCTCCCCTGTCTCCTCATTGGGGGGAATCCCCCTCCCTCCCTCCCCTGTCTCCTCATTGGGGGGAATCCTCTCTCCCTCCCTCCCCTGTCTCCTCATTGGGGGGAATCCTCTCTCCCTCCCTCCCCGTCTCCTCATTGGGGGGAATCCCCCTCCCTCCCTCCCCTGTCTCCTCATTGGCAGGGGAAGCTGATGAATACAGGGAGGACTGTAAGAACAGCAATGAATTCTGGGACATGTAGTCCCCAACATAGACAGCTCACTATAATCCCTAAAGGGGGGAAACTACACATCCCTTCAGCCCAGAGAAGGAGATTTTACACAGTGACTGCCCGCTCCTTCCTGAGACAGGATGCGGAGCAACGTGCCTGTGGATGTGAGGAGAAGAGGAGCCAGGCCCAGGAGCTTCCCTGACACACTGAAAACGCTGCTATGCTGGATCTGGAGAGAGGCAGCTTCAAGGTCGCTGACAGACATCCTGCTGGAGGAAGGACCTCAGGTGCATCTCTGAGAAGCGTGTGGTGACCCAGTAAAGGGGTTGGTCAGTCGGGCAACCTGAAGACCCGGTCCCAGGAATCCAGGAGATCTCCCCTTTGGGCCTCTGGACACAGGATTGGTGAGAGGGCACTTGCCCGAATCCTCCCTAAGCCAGAACACTGAATGGCTGCGGTTTCTCTGCCTCACTTAGTGACGGGAAGCTGTGATTGTCCTCACACTCGCCGGCATTATCTGGATACAGACAGTATACTCTGAACGCTGCGTCCCCTCTACATAAAGTACATCAAGTGCAGCAACACCAAGTCATTTAAAAGACAGAAGGGCCCGTCTATACTCAGGACTCTAGCCCCCGCGTGGGGGGGGGGGGGTAGGTCTCCGGGGTTAATTCAGTGCACTGTATCAGGTATTTTGTGTAACAGATTATTTTGGGGCTATGGTGCTGGGACGCCGGGGGGAGAGGACTGGCACAAGAAGAGAAAGCTCATTCCTCTGCCCTCCTTCTGCCTGGATTCATAGAACCAAACTAAGTAGAGTTGCTGATTAATCTATTGAAGTGCTGACACATATATTAAACACACTTATTATAGTGTGGAGGCTTTTTATCTCACTTTTTGTCTTCCACCACAACCTTTTGTAGATACTGATTTGCCCTGCGGGTCCCAAGCTTCCACTGCAACTGGTCATCATGCCTAGCTCCTGCTGATGAGGGTCCAACAAACCTGAAACAGCGCTGTCCTAGGAGCGGCTTTGACCAGTTGCATAAACTTTATCTCTGCTACAAAGTCACGGCGTGGCACAGCATTGATTTTTGGGTTCTGTGTAATAACAGACCCGGGATGCATAAAAGTGAAGCATGTCATTTGCATTTCCTACCCAGAATTCCTTGCTGCATATGGGGAATGTGGCACAGGCGCGCTGGGAGGCAGTTCATCGAATTGCTGTGATGTGGGGGCTTCTGCAATAATAAACACACACACACATATATATAGTAATAAGAAATTGCTGTGCACTTGCCACTGCTCTCTGGGTTATTCATTGAGGGGTTCCCGGGGAGCAGTAGAATATTCTTTGAGTTCTTGTTCATGTATCCAATCATTACCGCAGATTGATTTGCCATTTGTCATTATATTTGCCTATTGTTTTATTACTGTTTTAACTGGCCCCTCCCATTTTTTGGGCAAACTTAAAGCAAAAGAAATAATTCCCAAATTCACTACAAATCGGTGTCCATTTATTGTGGTATTCACGAACATCATTGCCAGGTGTGCCAGTGTACCAGGTGTGCCAGTGTACCAGGTGTGCCAGTGGGGCTGATATTGTTTTTTGGGAAAAGGACAGTGTAAGGAACCAAATCTGATTAAAGCGGGGGTAGCGCTACACATGCTCTGCAGTATGCATTATAGAGCTCTCAGACTGATACATGCTCTGCAATATGTGCTATAGAGCTCACAGTGTGATACATGCTCTGCAGTATGTGCTATAGAGCTCACAGTGTGATACAAGCTCTGCAGTATGTGCTATAGAGCTCACAGTGTGATACATGCTCTGCAGTATGTGCTATAGAGCTCACAGTGTGATACATGCTCTGCAGTATGTGCTATAGAGCTCACAGTGTGATTCAGGCTCTGCAGTATGTGCTATAGAGCTCACAGTGTGATTCAGGCTCTGCAGTATGTGCTATAGAGGTCACCGTGTGATACAAGCTCTGCAGTATGTGCTATAGAGCTCACAGTGTGATATAGGCTCTGCAGTATGTGCTATAGAGCTCACAATGTGATTCAGGCTCTGCAGTATGTGCTATAGAGCTCACAATGTGATTCAGGCTCTGCAGTATGTGCTATAGAGCTCACAGTGTGATACATGCTCTGCAGTATGTGCTATAGAGCTCACAGTGTGATTCAGCTTGTGTTCAGGCTCTGCAGTATGTGCTATAGAGCTCACAGTGTGATACATGTTCTGCAGTATGTGCTATATAAGCTCACAATGTGATTCAGGCTCTGCAGTATGTGCTATAGAGCTCACAGTGTGATACATGTTCTGCAGTATGTGCTATAGAGCTCACAGTGTGATTCAGCTCTGCAGTATGTGCTATAGAGCTCACAGTGTGATTCAGGCTCTGCAGTAGGGCTGTGCATATTGACAAATAATCATATTGCGATTTCTTGAATGAATATTGCGATTGCGATTTTTATTTGCGATTTAGCGAATTGTTTTTGCTTTTTCAAACATGCTACATGTACATTCTATGTATTCAGCACATGGATATACTGCCCCAGCACATGGATATACTGCCCCAGCACATGGATATATGCCCCAGCACATGGATTTACTGCCCCAGCACATGGATATACTGCCCAAGAACATGGATACACTGCCCCACACATGGATATACTGCCCCAGCACATGGATATACTGCCCCAGCACATGGATATACTGCCCCAGCACATGGATATACTGCCCCAGTCACCTCTGTGCGCCACGTGTTCGGCTCCCTGTTAACTTCCGGCGGCATGGAGCTTGCGCTCGCCTGGGGAACCATGTGACGAGCCACTAGAACGCGGCTCGTCACGTGGTTCCCCCTGCGAGCGCCCAAAGCACCATGCCGCGGAATTAACAGGGAGCCGAAAATTGCAGCCTTATGCGATTTAGAAATTGCAGGGTCGGAATTGCGATTCGATTGCGATTGCAATTAATTGCACAGCCCTACTCTGCAGTATGTGCTATAGAGCTCAAAGTGTGATTCAGGCTCTGCAGTATGTGCTATAGAGCTCACAGTGTGATTCAGGCTCTGCAGTATGTGCTATAGAGCTCACAGTGTGATTCAGGCTCTGCAGAATGTGCTATAGAGCTCACAGTGTGATACAAGCTCTGCAGTATGTGCTATAGAGCTCACAGTGTGATACAGGCTCTGCAATATGTGCTATAGAGCTCACAGTGTGATACAGGCTCTGCAGTATGTGCTATAGAGCTCACAGTGTGATATAGGCTCTGCAGTATGTGCTATAGAGCTCACAGTGTGATTCAGGCTCTGCAGTATGTGCTATAGAGCTCACAGTGTGATATAGGCTCTGCAGTATGTGCTATAGAGCTCACAGTGTGATATAGGCTCTGCAGTATGTGCTATAGAGCTCACAGTGTGATACAAGCTCTGCAGTATGTGCTATAGAACTCACAGTGTGATTCAGGCTCTGCAGTATGTGCTATAGAGGTCACAGTGTGATACAAGCTCTGCAGTATGTGCTATAGAGCTCACAGTGTGATATAGGCTCTGCAGTATGTGCTATAGAGCTCACAGTGTGATACAAGCTCTGCAGTATGTGCTATAGAACTCACAGTGTAATTCAGGCTCTGCAGTATGTGCTATAGAGCTCACAGTGTGATACAAGCTCTGCAGTATGTGCTATAGAGCTCAGTGTGATACAAGCTCTGCAGTATGTGCTATAGAGCTCACAGTGTGATATAGGCTCTGCAGTATGTGCTATAGAGCTCACAATGTGATTCAGGCTCTGCAGTATGTGCTATAGAGCTCACAATGTGATTCAGGCTCTGCAGTATGTGCTATAGAGCTCACAATGTGATTCAGGCTCTGCAGTATGTGCTATAGAGCTCACAGTGTGATACATGTTCTGCAGTATGTGCTATAGAGCTCACAGTGTGATATAGGCTCTGCAGTATGTGCTATAGAGCTCACAATGTGATTCAGGCTCTGCAGTATGTGCTATAGAGCTCACAATGTGATGCAGGCTCTGCAGTATGTGCTATAGAGCTCACAATGTGATTCAGGCTCTGCAGTATGTGCTATAGAGCTCACAGTGTGATACATGCTCTGCAGTATGTGCTATAGAGCTCACAGTGTGATTCAGGCTCTGCAGTATGTGCTATAGAGCTCACAGTGTGATTCAGGCTCTGCAGTATGTGCTATAGAGCTCACAGTGTGATACAAGCTCTGCAGTATGTGCTATAGAGCTCACAGTGTGATACAGGCTCTGCAGTATGTGCTATAGAGCTCACAGTGTGATATAGGCTCTGCAGTATGTGCTATAGAGCTCACAGTGTGATTCAGGCTCTGCAGTATGTGCTATAGAGCTCACAGTGTGATATAGGCTCTGCAGTATGTGCTATAGAGCTCACAGTGTGATATAGGCTCTGCAGTATGTGCTATAGAGCTCACAGTGTGATACAAGCTCTGCAGTATGTGCTATAGAGCTCACAGTGTGATTCAGGCTCTGCAGTATGTGCTATAGAGCTCACAGTGTGATACAAGCTCTGCAGTATGTGCTATAGAGCTCACAGTGTGATTCAGGCTCTGCAGTATGTGCTATAGAGCTCACAGTGTGATATAGGCTCTGCAGTATGTGCTATAGAGCTCACAGTGTGATACATGCTCTGCAGTATGTGCTATAGAGCTCACAGTGTGATACAAGCTCTGCAGTATGTGCTATAGAGCTCACAGTGTGATACAAGCTCTGCAGTATGTGCTATAGAGCTCACAGTGTGATACAAGCTCTGCAGTATGTGCTATAGAGCTCAGTGTGATTCAGGCTCTGCAGTATGTGCTATAGAGCTCACAGTGTGATATAGGCTCTGCAGTAGGGCTGTGCAATATTGACAAAATAATCATATTGCGATTTCTTGAATGAATATTGCAATTGCGATTTTATTTGCGATTTAGCCAATTGTTTTTGCTTTTTCAAACATGCTACATACATTCTAAATGTATTCAGTATTCATAACATGGATATACTGCTGCCAGCACATGGAATACTGCCCCAGCACATGGATATACTGCCCCAGCACATGGATATACTGCCCCAGCACATGGATATACTGCCCCAGCACATGGAAATACTGCCCCAGCACATGGATATACTGCCCCAGCACATGGATATACTGCCCCAGCACATGGATATACTGCCGCACATGGAAATACTGCCCCAGCACATGGATATACTGCCCCAGCACATGGATATACTGCCCCAGCACATGGATATACTGCCCCAGCACATGGAAATACTGCCCCAGCACATGGATATACTGCCCCAGCACATGGATATACTGCCCCAGCACATGGATATACTGCCCCAGCACATGGATATACTGCCCCAGCACATGGATATACTGCCCCAGCACATGGATATACTGCCCCAGCACATGGAAATACTGCCCCAGCTCATGGATATACTGCCCCAGCTCATGGAAATACTGCCGCTCATGGATATACTGCCCCAGCTCATGGATATACTGCCCCAGCTCATGGATATACTGCCCCAGCTCATGGAAATACTGCCCCAGCACATGGATATACTGCCCCCAGCACATGGATATACTGCCCCCAGCACATGGATATACTGCCCCAGCTCGTGGATATACTGCCCCAGCTCGTGGATATACTGCCCCAGCTCGTGGATATACTGCCCCAGCTCGTGGATATACTGCCCCAGCTCGTGGATATACTGCCCCAGCTCGTGGATATACTGCCCCAGCTCATGGAAATACTGCCCCAGCTCATGGAAATACTGCCCCCAGCACATGGATATACTGCCCCCAGCACATGGATATACTGCCCCCAGCACATGGATATACTGCCCCAGCTCGTGGATATACTGCCCCAGCTCGTGGATATACTGACCCAGCTCGTGGATATACTGCCCCAGCTCGTGGATATACTGACCCAGCTCGTGGATATACTGCCCCAGCTCGTGGATATACTGCCCCAGCTCGTGGATATACTGCCCCAGCTCGTGGATATACTGCCCCAGCACGTGGATACTGCCCCAGCTCACCTCTGTGCGCCACGTGTTCGGCTCCCTGTTAACTTCTGGCGGCATGGAGCTTGGACGCTCGCCTGGGGGAACCATGTGACGAGCTGCGAGAACGTGGCTCGTCACGTGGTTCCCCCTGCGAGCGCCCAAAGCACCATGCCGCCGGAAGTTAACAGGGAGCCGAAAATTGCAGCCTTATGCGATTTAGAAATTGCATGGTCGGAAATCGCGATTCGATTGCGATTGCAATTAATTGCACAGCCCTACTCTGCAGTATGTGCTATAGAACTCACAGTGTGATACATGCTCTGCAGTATGTGCTATAGAGCTCACAGTGTGATACAAGCTCTGCAGTATGTGCTATAGAGCTCACAGTGTGATACATGCTCTGCAGTATGTGCTATAGAACTCACAGTGTGATACATGCTCTGCAGTATGTGCTATAGAGCTCACAGTGTGATACAAGCTCTGCAGTATGTGCTATAGAGCTCACAGTGTGATACAAGCTCTGCAGTATGTGCTATAGAGCTCACAGTGTGATACATGCTCTGCAGTATGTGCTATAGAGCTCACAGTGTGATTCAGGCTCTGCAGTATGTGCTATAGAGCTCACAGTGTGATACATGCTCTGCAGTATGTGCTATAGAGCTCACAGTGTGATACATGCTCTGCAGTATGTGCTATAGAGCTCACAGTGTGATTCAGGCTCTGCAGTATGTGCTATAGAGCTCACAGTGTGATACAAGCTCTGCAGTATGTGCTATAGCGCTCACAGTGTGATTCAGGCTCTGCAGTATGTGCTATAGAGCTCACAGTGTGATACATGCTCTGCAGTATGTGCTATAGAGCTCATAGTGTGATTCAGGCTCTGCAGTATGTGCTATATAGCTCACAGTGTGATACATGCTCTGCAGTATGTGCTATAGAGCTCACAGTCTGATATAGGCTCTGCAGTATGTGCTATAGAGCTCACAGTGTGATTCAGGCTCTGCAGTATGTGCTATAGAGCTCACAGTGTGATATAGGCTCAGCAGTATGTGCTATAGAGCTCACAGTGTGATACAAGCTCTGCAGTATGTGCTATAGAGCTCACAGTGTGATACATGCTCTGCAGTATGTGCTATAGAGCTCACAGTGTGATACATGCTCTGCAGTATGTGCTATAGAGCTCACAGTGTGATACATGCTCTGCAGTATGTGCTATAGAGCTCACAGTGTGATACATGCTCTGCAGTATGTGCTATAGAGCTCACAGTGTGATACATGCTCTGCAGTATGTGCTATAGAGCTCACAGTGTGATACATGCTCTGCAGTATGTGCTATAGAGCTCACAGTGTAATAACACAGTAATCACGTGGTTATCGCTCGGTGTGTAGTGACTGCAGTGTGCTCGTGGTTATCACTCGGTGTGTAGTGACTGCAGTGTGCTCGTGGTTATCGCTCGGTGTGTAGTGACTGCAGTGTGCTCGTGGTTATCACTCGGTGTGTAGTGACTGCAGTGTGCTCGTGGTTATCGCTCGGTGTGTAGTGACTGCAGTGTGCTCGTGGTGGTTATCGCTCGGTGTGTAGTGACTGCAGTGTGCTCGTGGTGGTTATCGCTCGGTGTGTAGTGACTGCAGTGTGCTCGTGGTTATCACTCGGTGTGTAGTGACTGCAGTGTGCTCGTGGTGGTTATCGCTCGGTGTGTAGTGACTGCAGTGTGCTCGTGGTTATCACTCGGTGTGTAGTGACTGCAGTGTGCTCGTGGTGGTTATCGCTCGGTGTGTAGTGACTGCAGTGTGCTCGTGGTGGTTATCGCTCGGTGTGTAGTGACTGCAGTGTGCTCGTGGTTATCACTCGGTGTGTAGTGACTGCAGTGTGCTCGTGGTGGTTATCGCTCGTGTGTAGTGACTGCAGTGGTGCTCGTGGTGGTTATTGCTCGGTGTGTAGTGACTGCAGTGTGCTCGTGGTGGTTATCACTCGGTGTGTAGTGACTGCAGTGTGCTCGTGGTGGTTATCACTCGGTGTGTAGTGACTGCAGTGTGCTCGTGGTGGTTATCGCTCGGTGTGTAGTGACTGCAGTGTGCTCGTGGTGGTTATCGCTCGGTGTGTAGTGACTGCAGTGTGCTCTCGGTGCCTGTTTTCATGCGGTAGAAGTCAGTTCCTCCGTGCTCGTGTCATTGCGTTGCTGTCTGCTAGGGGGCGTTGTGGTTCTTCCAGCCGGTGGGAAGCTGTCCTGGTCTGCTGGTGTCTCTTCCCTCTGTGAAGCCTCTGTTGTCCAGCTTGTTACGGGCTGAAAGTGCCTCTCGCGCTTTCCAGCAGATCATGCTGCTCTCTGCCCGCGCGCCACCTCCTACAGGAAAGTACATATGAGGGGGCAGGAGAGAAGAACCCCAAAGAAAGCTTGAGTGTCCCTCTCACCTTCTGACCCGGACCCTGCAGGCTCGACACACGCTTCGCATTTGTCTGATCCTCTTGTTCTTCGAAGTCGTGTGACCTAATGATTTTGGTGACCCTGCGGCCGTCTCCAGGCTCCATCGACGCCCACATAAATTATTTTCATTCCCCGGGTTTTTATTATTTTGACGCTTTTTACAAACGGGCGTCGGGGTGAAGGCAGAGGCCTATCCGACGCGTTAACAAGAAATGCCCCATTTGGTCTTGGCACACCCTGCGGTAAGTGTTCTCCATGATCAGGAAGGGGAACCACCTTCCCAGGTCTTTGAAACATCCACGTAAGTCACAGGTGACTCTAGACGGCCGTGAAAGGGAACCTTTGACCCCAGCCTCAATTTGTGTTTTGGTTCCCTTTAATTCTGGGCATAGCGGGAATGGCGTGTGCATCGGAGAGGCAGGTGCTGGTCATGATAGACAAGGGAATGTCTCCTCTTCACCGGATCCAGCCACCCAAGCTATTGACAAATCATCTGATGTTGTTTTATGTAGCCTGGACTATCACATTCCCCTCTCCATCATCAACCACTGCAATCCTTGCCATACATTTAGTGTTTTTGGACATGGCTGGACCAGCGGACATGCTGGATGTGTCCTCAGCCTTCCATGACTTGTCCATGATTCCTCATCTCTCAGTGAAATAATCTGCAGAGGTATGATGACGGGATGCAGCATTTCTGTAAGACCAACTGACTACCTCTGACATGGACTTGTCGATCCATACGCCTCGTTTATGTTAGACTCCCCGTACAGTTGTGTTCAAAATTATTCAACCCCCACTGAAATTGAGTGTTTTGGCCAGTTTGACATTGATTTTGATCATTCAGTCATCTTGCTTACAATTAAATCAAAGAGGCGCGTGTAGGTCAGACAAATATAACATAACATTTATAATGAAATAAGCACAAATGTCTTTTCTGTGCTCACATCATTATCAGTTTTATTCAACCCCCAAGTGACATTCAATCTTAGTACTTAGTACAACATCCTTTTACAGTTATAACAGCTTTTAAACGTGAAGCATAGCTTGACACAAGTGTCTTGCAGCCATCTACGGGTATCTTCGCCCATTCGTCATGGGCAAAAGCCTCCAGTTCAGTCACATTCTTAGGCTTGTGCACTGCAACTGCTTTCTTTAAGTCCCACTAGAGGTTCTCAATGGGATTTAAATCAGGTGACTGCGATGGCCACTCCAAAATGTTCCAGCCTTTAATCTGCAACCATGCTCTAGTGGACTTGGAGGTATGCTTGGGATCATTGTCCTGTTGAAAGGTCCAACATCTCCCAAGCCTCAGGTTTGTGACGGACTGCATCACATTGTCATCCAATATCTCCTGGTACTGAAGAGAATTCATGGTACCTTGCACACGCTGAAGCTTCCCTGTACCTGCAGAAGCAAAACAGCCCCAAAGCATGATTGACCCCCCGCCATGCTTCACAGTAGGCAAGGTGTTCTTTTCTTCATAGGCCTTGTTCTTCCTCCTCCAAACATAGCGTTGATCCATGTGCCAAACAGTTCTAATTTTGTTTCATCAGTCCACAGAACACTATCCCAAAACTTCTGTGGTTTGTCCACATGACTTTTGGCATACTGCAGTCGACTCTTCTTATTCTTTGGAGACAGCAAGGGGGTGCGCCTGGGAGTTCTGGCATGGAGGCCTTCATTACGCAGTGTGCGCCGTATTGTCTGAGCTGAAACTTCAGTACCCACATCTGACAAATCTTTTCTCAGTTCCTCAGCAGTCACACGGGGACTTTTCTCCACTCTACGCTTCAGGTAGTGCACAGCAGTCAAAGTCAGCATCTTCTTTCTGCCACGACCAGGTAGCGTTTCAACAGTGCCCTTTGCCTTGAATTTGCGAATGATTCTTCCTATGGTCTCTCTTAGTATGTTTAACATCTTTGCAATCTTCTTATAGCCATTGCCCTTCCTGTGAAGAGTAATCACCTCTTCTCTTGTCTTCCTGGACCATTCTCTTGACTTCACCATGTTTGTAACCACACCAGTAAATGTCTAGAAGGAGCTGAGTATCACAGTCATTTTAAAGCTGCCTAATTGGTGCTTATTATGCTTTATTGCTGCTCCGTGACATCCACAGGTGTTTTCAATACCTGATTGAAAACACTTGAATGAACCTCTGTTCTTCAGAGTGGTAGTCTTTAAGGGGTTGAATAATTGTGTCAATGAAGAATTCACAAAAGAAACATTTACTACTGTATTACAAAACCAATTGATGTCATTTTAGTTGCATATGGTTCTTTAAAAAGTCCTTGTAGGATTTCATTCTGAATACAATTACAAATGTCACTAAATTCCCTAAAACCCTTTACAGCATTGGGGGTTGAATCATTTTGAACACAGCTGTACATCCATGAAGATCCATGTGATTACTTGTTGAGCAATGATTGGTGGAATATTCAGAGTTTACGACCACAACGATTCAACTGTAGGACTGGTGGAAAAAGATAACTCTGCTGGTTTGGCCTAAAATGGGAAATTTGCCTCCCTCCCGTTGAGTGACCTCTTTGGACATTGAATACTTGTGATCTGGTCCTTGTCCAAAGCCACGTCTTATGATGAGCAGAGTCCTTCCAGATAATACTCTCCAGGCTGAGTCCCTCAATTTACAGTCGACACACAACATGACATCACAGTGTTATGGTGACATTTACTTGGAAGCCACAGACGAGGTCAAGGGACGCTCCCAGATAGGAGTGGTATCGGGGGATCAAGGTCTCCATTACAGCGTGGGTTAAAAAAAAAGTCCACTCACTGTTCTTGCTGGTCATGCTCCACCATTTGTACATGTGGAGGCTGTAAACACAATCTCTCCTTTAACCAGCCCTGGAATATGTGTGCGTCATGAATCATGTAGTTCTATCCATTATTTTGGGGATTTTTGGTAATATTTCCAGTTTTCCCCGGTCACACGCTGCACCTGCAGGATATATATACGCGGTAGGCCGCAGCAGTTGGAGGCTGCGTCTGATCGTCTGCAGAGGGTTAGCTCCACATGTAACCGTTGACTCGAGGCACTGTGCTCATCCCTTTTTATTCCTGCTCTGTGCCACATCGGTATCGAGTTCCCTTCGATTGTCTCTTGCGGTGGGACATTTACTTACATTGCATCCTCAAAGAGAAGCCCGAGGGTTAAACGTTTAATGGTCCCTCAGCCGCTCGGCAAGTGTCGGTTACTGTCTTAAATGTATCCTGGAGCTTGGCCAGTGAGCTGATCCTCTCGTGGGGAAGCCAGGGGTTTGTGACCATATTGATCAGATGCTGCACAAATGGCAGTTGTCCTCCCTCCCGTCCTCTTGCATCTTCTCGCTGTTTCTTCTTATTCCACTTGTTTTTTTCTCAACTCCTTGTTTTCCGGTTTCTTATTTTTTTCCCGTTCTTTTGTTATTTAGATTACGGGGTTTCCTGCAGTCGACTTTCACTCTTGATGTCTTTACCCATTGGAGGTGCAACCTTTTAGCATCAATGTTTACCAACACACACACACACACACACACACACACACACACACACACACACACACACCACTGAGTGCGGTGTTCATCCATCTGGTGGAGGTCTACCTCACCCCATTGTTCTATGCTGGTCACAGACAATTGAGACACAGCTTCACACCCTGGCTGTATACACTCATCCATTGGTTTAATTTCACGTTTGTTGTCCCACTCGCTCCGGTCAGGGTCCGGAGGCTCATGGTCCTGCAGAACGTAGAGGAACTTGTATGTATGTGTGTATCTCTATATAACAGCTCTTTAAGGGTTCACTAGCAAAGTCCTTCTACATCCTTAGTTGATAAGAGTAATCACTATCAAGATGATGACATTCTTGGTCAGAATAGGCCGATGAACAAGCCAGAAGATGTTCTCCTTTAGAAATCTTGGGACTTTACTCCTGGCCCCTAATCCTAGGCATAGGGTGTGGGGTGGGAATACAGCGAAATTGTAGGAGGATTATTTTTATACATACCCCTGTCTCTTGGAGGTTTGAGCTCCGGTTCTCCCTGCACCACACCTTGACTTTATGGTTTCATGAGGCTGAGAGGAGATACTCTATGTACGCACAGCCGGTCATAAAAGCACATGGTGGCAGTTCGTTACGTAAAGTTGCAGTATGAGGATATTAAAAGTATTTTTTAAAGAGGCCCCAGCAGCCGCTATAAACCCGAGGGGGAGGTCAGGGGGCGCTTTGTTACCGTGGGCCAAACTGGCTTAGTTGTAGAATACTGCCTATAAAATGATGGCTCACTCGGTCTGTCCCGTGGCTTGGGAACGTTTGCTATTGAATTAAGCAGCCTTATGTCTTATAAAAGCTCAAAACTGTGATCTTCCTCGTTCCGCAATGGTTTAAGGTGTTTCAGAATCGGTTGATTTCCAAACAGGGCCCTGAAGATCCAGCATCAGCCTGGATCACCCTGCATTAATACACATGGATACCTCTGTACGGGTCTCCGGGTGTGAAATGAGTTGGGTGTCCCACTTTGGAATGGTATCCTTAAAGACCAGTCTGTGCTGACGTCCGCCATCATGACACCGAGCCTGACCCCCTTCACAAAACTGAAAGAGAAGCTCTGTCTGCTGCTCTAAGAAAATTGTTAACCCATTGGTGCCCATGTGTGTCACATGACTGCAATAAGGAACCTGGGTTAACTATACTAATGACGGGGCTCAAGATTTTCATTCTTATGATCCTAGCCGGGATGAAAAGCTGCTCGCCACGTCGGAGCCCAAAAGAACAAATTCCCTCAATGCAAAGGGGCGCATTTCCACAAGCCTCTCTGGGCGAGCGGGTGAGTGGAAACTTTGCGCCGTGAAAATGATGGTAATCCTATCCCTCAGCATGGCGTTATTCATCAGAGGTTATTACGGCTGGAATTTGGCTATTAATGCTGGGTAATGGAGCCGCCCCTCTGCGTGTCTATGTGATTCGTGTTGGTGTGTGTATGAGTGTGATTTGTGTGTTTGTGTGTTTTCTTGCTTCGCCTGTGCTGTCAACACATTACTCTGGGATTGAAACAATAGCTCGGCATAAAGTGCGCACTCTCGGCTTTAATTCGGCATTTGCATTCATAAACCATTAGGAATTCCAGCCTTTTGATTCTCTGAAACACAGGATTGATTTATATAAAAGTAATTGATTGGACAAATTAACATAATCTTCAGCTAAATCATCATATTTTGTACTTGGTAGCAAAGTGTTTAGATTCAAACGCTGCCTGATGCCTTCGACCCGTGGACCTCATCAAACGCTCGGTACCTTCCCTGGTTCCCTTCCTGGCCAGTGCTGCAGCCGTCTACTTCTCCTGTCCGCTTCTCGGACAATAATTTCCCTTCTTCAGCAACATCTTCAGGAAATAAAATATACGTTTCTTTGCAAATACGGTTGTGTGATTCATTCAGCTGGTCAACTTGCCAAAAGTGGCCTGCTAAGCGTTGCATTCCTCGCCTGGCTCCAGGCCATGGGCTGGGCACAGGTCTGTCATTTCGGGATCTCAACCCAACTCCCTATCGATCAAGAGGAGGCGACGGAGGCCATCACCTGTCCCTTCCGAACAGCGCTCACCTTTCGCTTAGAAAGCAACTGACCCATGTTCAGCTGCTGCTCACATGGACCCTTGTGGTGTTATATCAGTGGTTTTATGGATATGTTTGCGTTCACTGACATTCGTCCGGGTCTGACCAGATGAAACCAATCTGACGACATTGGAAGTCGCCACCATAGAGCAGTCACGTCATTTATAAAAGCAAGGCACCCTGATGCACACTGTTTAGCCGAGATACCCAAACTGTAACGATATGTTGCCGTTGTCATACAGTGCATCTTGTGATGTTCCCCTCCTTCTCATCACTCTGGACCAGATTCATCTCTGTCCATCAGGCGCTGTTCCGGAACACCACAGCGTTTTTATGTGCTTTACAAACTGAAACCTGAGCTTTCTGTTCATGTTCTGGAGTGCAAAGTCCTAACAGTGAGTCCTCGTTTCACCATTTATGGCCTTATTTTTGGTTTCTTCCAGGCACTGAAGTGTACGAGTCCATGGTGGCAGCCGTGCAAGCCCCATATTGGCTGGTGGGAATGCTATATAGTATAGGGTGAACGTATGGTCAGTCGACTCCATTACAATGGACTTTCAGATCTGAATATTTTATTCATTGTGTTGTTTACAGGACCATAAAGACTGAACGTTCACTATAAAGATTGCTAAGCATCATGGGAGAGCTCCGCAGTAGATTAGTGACCATCCTCTCCGGTATTTTCGGAAGTATCTGCCTCAGATTGTCCTATGAAGGGGGAAGAGACGGGATTAGCTGGTTAAGCCTTTGAGTCCTGGGTTGATAATTAAGGGGACGTGGGGGAAGGGGAGCAAGGGGTTAAACGTTACTGCTCTCTAGGTGACTGTACATGCGATGAACGAATCGATGCAGAGCTTGCAGTGTCACTCGGCAGAAACAAGGTGCCAGGTAAAATTACTGCACGAACAAATGCTTTTAGCCTAATGAAGGCGCTTGTGAGATGCCAGCACGCACATCGTCATCAAACCTCGCGAGCCCAAGAGCTTGCAGTCAACAGATGGCGCGGCAGGGGCTGGCAACATTAAAATAAGAGGAAAAAAATGTGTGCGCGGAGCCAGGGAGCGACGTCTCTTCCTAAATAATTCCAGGAAGGCTCCGGGACAGGAAAATGCAGATGAGTAAAAAACGAGCCGGGAGATGTAAATCTCCGATGATTAATGTCAATGTGCAGGCAACTGGATGTGGATCACGAGACTAACTCCCCACTGCTGTTTTGCGGATTTCCGCGGAGCTGGAGACTCTGAGTTCTTGGCAGAAAGATGCAGGATCATCTGTTCGGGGTTCTACCGGCTTTTCTGCGGTGATACGGATATGTTGGTGTCAGCAGATAGAGATAAGTGAACCACCTGTGGTTCATCCAGCGAGCCTAAAAAACCCGTCTCTAAAGCCATCTCCCAGATTTGAGCAGAAAACGCATTATCTTCACCTTTTTTCCCCTTTTTTTCTGGGCACGCCGAGTGATTGTCACAGATATCATCATTCGTGGCTGCAGATAGCCGGATTGGGAGCAGATTATATGGAGCGGCTCCTTCATTATGTAGACCTCGCAGCAGTGATTTGTAAGGGCTTGAATAGACTTCCATGGGGTTTGCAATGATGGCAATTCATTACGAGCCGGTGGCACTGGGGGCCGATATTTAACTGCTGGGACTCTGTTCTGCCAAGGACCTCTGGCTAATCTCCCCGAGAAGGAGAACCCTGGCACGCCAAATCCCCACTGACTCCTTGAGTGCATTAACGTCTGGTAGAAATAATGCAACTCTCAGGGACCTTCTATTGATTTATCACATTGTAGGCACTTTGTGACGCTCTTGTGTGCAGGTTCCTGTCGGCTTATTTGGCCAGTCTGTATATGTCATTTGATGTATTTGCTGTGACCCCTAAACACCTTCCCACATCTCTGAAGCCCCAAAGAGACATGCTGGGTGAATATTCTTATTTCAGGATAGTCTCTGGTGGGGACCAGTAATCCATATGATGATGCCTTGATTCCTCAGCCAGTATGGATTCTGTACACCTTCACCAATGAGGTCCAGGTGCCACCAAAACCATTATCTGGGGCGTTGCCTCGCTTCCTGTGCCGGGATGGTTTCTGTACACCCTCAATTATGAGGTCCAATTGCAACCAAAATCATCATCTGGGTCCTTTTCTGTCTCCCATCCTGAGAAGATCTGTCTGGCCTCTTCAAATATACCTCCAGTTGGTTTTGGATCAGTCATGGTCATCAAAAGCTCCTGAGGGACCATGAGTATGTTGAGTGCCCAAGCCTTTCTGTTCTCGTGAGCATTTCATGCCAGGTTCCTCTGACTCTTCCTCCCGGATCCTCCTCCTTCCATGACAAACTTTGACATCAAGTAGTTCTGGGCGAGTTTGGACCTGCTACAGAAATTAGATTGGATGGACATGTTTCAGCTGAAAGAGCCTAGTAGACCTAACTCTGGGTCTGTAGAGTTCCCCAGCTGGTTGTATTGAGTAAGACTAATCAGGATGTTGCACGCGTGAGGAGTGTGAGTTGTGCAAAGTGATGGATTGCAGGAACGCTGCATTGTACCCCCACCACACGCCCCGTCACACGCCCCGCCACACGCCCCGGACACATTTTATATTTAATACAATGTCAGAACGCCATGAACACGGCTCGGTGGGAGACCCAATTTACCAACCGTCTCCACGAGGTTTCTATCGAATGGGGACGCCACCAGCGAGAGATCTATTTTCTTTTTCGAAATCTACAATGTACAATACCTTTTGTTTTTACAATCGAAATGGGGGGGGGATAAATCAGATGGTTTGTGCGTATAGAGCCTCCTGTATAATGGCCGACGTCCCAGCATGCCTTGCTGGACGCTTGTCTCCTGGCTGACTGCCTGGTTCTCTCTCTCCTCTTCTAATTGAGAAAGTGCATCGTAGGCAGTAGGCCGGGGCCAGCTCTCAACAAGCATCAATAAAGCTCTCTAGGTGTCTGCTTGCCTCCGTCTGTGACGGGCTCGTACCACCCTTTCCCCATCTGTAGGCCATTGCTTGCCTTTTAGCTGCTGGGAGCGGGCGGCCTCCCTCCGCTGCGCTTAGGGGGGTCAGGATATGACCGATTAGGCACCAAGCCATCTTCTCTGATGTAATCAAATGCCAAGATGCTAATGTTAACCCTGTGAGGGGAGAGTACGGTGATAATCCAGGAGGAAAGCTGGACATTAAATGTGAACATTAACGCGCCTGGTGTTAAGTCATTGATGGTCCGATGGTGGCCTTTATGGTGGCTTTTAGTGGGATGTCCATATATTTCCCCCACACTATCCCTCTACACATCCCGGTGCAGCGTATTAAAACAAAGGGCCTCTTGGAAATGTTGATCCATCGGCCACAAAGGGAAAACCAGTATGAATGGCATCGGGGGCCCAGCTTGGGAAGAGTCCTGGGCCCCCAGCCAAGTGGCTGAATATTGCCGCCATGGACCCTCCCCACTTAGCATGCGATAGAGGGTCCGTACTCCCCACTCTGTGTTGTACGGATGAGGGATGTTAAACTTTGCCCCCCTTATACCTACAGTTGATGCCCCCCTGAATTATTTGACTGTAGTTGGTGGCCAGGGAATCATGGGAGTTGTAGTTTGAAAAGTTTGATAGCCCTGATATAGATGGAGGAATCTGGGGGTTGAATAGCTGACCGGTGCACGTACGAGGCCCCCCTTGACTGCCCTGTCTAGCAGCATATGATAACATTCTCCGCGCCAGCTTGCTGATGCCCCCAGATAACACCTTCCCCGCTGCGCGCTCCACCACCTCAGCAAACCTGCAAAAATGAGAAACACACACAAGCCGAAATAATTTAATTGTAGCAGAAGATCGAGAGAAATGCTGAATAAATTTATACAAAATGTTCTTTCTTCTCTTTTTTTCGGCGAGCGTTCCAGACGGTGTCAGTGCTGCTTTATTGATTAAAAATATAGAGGAAAAAAACAAGCAAATAATGTTTTACCACTGGCTTAGGAGCGCGTCTGGATCTCCGGCTTCTACACCTGCCGGTACACCGAGTATACTGATAAAAGGGGGCTAAATAAGCCCATTATAAT
Organism: Leptobrachium leishanense; assembly: GCA_009667805.1. Lineage (NCBI taxonomy): Eukaryota > Metazoa > Chordata > Amphibia > Anura > Megophryidae > Leptobrachium > Leptobrachium leishanense. Next base: position 107,211,157 of record CM019074.1, read on the forward strand.
GCACATTTTTACCAAATAAAAAAACTCGTCCCTCTTTTGGGGAGAAGCGTCTGCATTATGACGTTATTACAGTTACTTGCTGTGTGACTTTGTGTAAATGAATATTTCATTGTGTTGTATACGTATATATGCAGGACGCAGCGTGTTCCTTCATAAATCTTCTATAAAAGATGGAAGGCAATGGCTCCCAGAGCCCCCTGGGAGTGCAGCCAGCTGAGGGGGAAATCGCAGGACCTGCAGGATAATATTCTTGGTATATGTGTATATTGTATCATATTTCATGTTAATCGACCATGCGGTTGATGCCATGTTATGTGTCCCATGTTCTTCGCTCGCTGCAGCGTCACTGATTTCTAGCCCAGCGACTGTGAAGAGATTGTCAGTTGCTCACCTCCATTGCTCACCTCTCGGTAATCTCACCGCCTATCATTTCCGAAAGTAATGAAAACGCAGCGGCTTAACCACTTCCACGCCAGACTGCCGGGACATGTCTTCCTCGTCACCCCTGTTGGCTAGAAGATGCTCCAGTTCCTCTTCCTTCAAATGTCACCTCGCTCCAAGCAGTTATCGTACCCTATGGTTTGTTTCGGCAAGCCCAAGCCTTTCCTGTGTCTTTGAGTAACTTCCAATGGCTTTACAGCTTCGGTCACGGGAGGAGCATTAATGACTAAGTGCCCAAGTACCTAGTGATGTCCACCGTCTCTGCTCAAAGGTCGCACAGGAATAGTAATCCCATTCCTATGCATGATACTACAGAGGGCAACCAAGGAGTAAAGATCTAGGTCCTCTCCAGTCCTGGTAGAACATCAGTGGCCCTGGACGTTACCACCGTTAAGGATTCACTTGGTTGGTAAGGTGGCAGTGGCCAGAAAAAGCCATTCCATTGCCTTGTTTAGTCAGTGGTAGAGCTCAATACTAACGGTGAGTGGACCTTCCATCTGACGTCTGCTCTCGGGTGGAGTTTAACACAAACCTGCTGTAATGTCCCTCAGTAATTCAGAAGTGATGCTTGTATAGATGTTCCTGTTGCCAGTATTGGAGTAAGAACCTGTTTCTCTGTGGACTCGAGGTTTTTAACGAGGCTGAGCATAGAATCATTGAGATTCCACATGTGATGGTCCTTCGACTTTCATATTTCTAACCTAATGCTCAGAATCGTTCATGCAGCTTCAGTTTAAAGTGGTTATTGCCGAGGTGCCGTGTGTAAATGTTGAGCAGTTAAGGAGGTAACGAGATGAGGCATATTCCCTATTTCTAGGATAAATAATTTGTAAATAGGGGCAATGAAAGACCAACCAGTTCTTGACTAAGGCCCCTGTGGGTCCTCATGAAGGCCCTGTCCATCAGCGTTCATTAACAAACTCTTAACCACCTGGTGATACCTTCCTTGCTGAACATAACACTACTGTTGATGTTTGTAACCCTCAGTGGTGGAGCTCATATGAGATTATGACGTCTCCATGAGGATAGTGATTATTTTGTGAGGATCACATGTCTTTGGTAGAATTGTTGAATGACATGGTTGGTCATCTTAAAACTGGCAGTCATAGAGAGGTGCTGGCAGCGGCCAACCTCATAGAGTTGTACAATGGCGTGAAGCACGGTTTCCACACGCTTTGACAGAGGTGGCCGTGGCACACAAGCATTATGAGATGAAGTTGCTCTAGCAGTTGATCGCACGAGTCCTGGGCAGAGAGCCCATACCACACGGGGATCTTGTCCAGCAGTAAATTAAGTCCAGAGCTAGAAGGTGTACATAGTATTTTAGGCGTACGTAGGACAGGGCGCATAACATTACAGGGAATGGTTTGTCACTGGGTAATGGATGCTGTGATGTACTTGGTTGTCCCAACCAGCAAGACATAATGTTCCATAAAGATGGCTTTTGGTCTAACGGCGGGGGGGAGGGGTTCATAACAATTCCCCAACCCAACCTAGCTTTTCCCATTTGCCAACATGGAAAATTCCTTAATCCATTCTCAGCTAATTAACGAATTATTAGTGAATGCCCTGGAGGGAGCCTGTCATAACAGATTGCTGTCCAAGTGGTGGTGAATGTTGACTCCCAGTTGACTTGATTAGAATATGGTACCACATGGATGTCTGGACCTTGGGATTCCCCATCTCCTGCTACACAATTAAGGGGTGAGGTCTTTACTGATAGACACTGACAAGGATGAGAAGATACTGGAGTGTTGCACGTGGCCGGTGAAGAAACAGATTCAGGATGGAGGAGGTACTCACCACCGGGTGAATGATGTACATCTGGAACTGAGGAGTGGTTTTAATGATCGTTGAGGGAGTTGTGTCCAGTGGTTAGAGGCACGGCTGCTGTACCAGCTGCTCTTCCAAAATTTACAGCTTTTCCTCTGGTGCGTTTTAGGAGAGACAGAGGCTACAACTAGCTCACGCGGCTACGAGGACTCTGACTTGGGCCCGCTCTCCTCAATTACAGTTTGTGATTACACGGCTAATGCACTGTGGTTTTAGTGTCAGACTGACAGAATTTCGCTTGCCTATAAACTGTTGCCTGCAGTAACACAATAAATCAGAATCTTTCTGCTGCCTTCACATCGCGCGGCCTTACTTCTTGGGAAGAGGTTTTCCTCCACCTCACTAGATGCAATTTGTCTCTGCGCACAGTCTGCCGCTGCGGTATCGCACGTATGGGTGTCTCCTCTCCAGTCCTCGGAAGCTGAAAACATAGATCATAGAAGCAAACGCCTCTAGAATGATGGGAGGGGGGGATGGATTTCAGCAGGGGGGCAAATTCTAAAAAAAGTCAGTGCAGGATCTCTCCAAGATTTCTGCTACTCAATTAACCATTGAGAGTCCATACCCCACCGCGCCGCATGCTGATTTGATATCAATGTTTCAGCATAAACATTGTCCGGGTTTTAGTGAATCCTAATGAAATTTGGAATATTATTAGCATTTGTGATGACTCAATAAGGAAACATGTTATTGGAACCTATTTAAAGTTCCTCAGCGTGCAGGGACAAAAGAGAACTACGTTCCTTCTGAAAAATTAATGGAGGAACTTCTTTCCCAGGCATTCCTGCTCGACTTGACCCCTGGATTTATGTTCGTGATCAAATGTAGATGACTGAAGGGAGCCATGGTAATGGATCAATAAGAAGGGTGAGATGGGTTTGTTAGTCGAGTTAGAGGTAAGGAGAATGTCACATGATGAGGAATTTGGTTAATGGGTAGGGGATCTTAGGTCTAAGTCTCACCTAAGGTTGGAGTTGCATGTTTAGGAGACATGACCAAAGCCAAATTCCCACTGAAGACCAACACCAAGCTCATTAACATGCGGCTTGGAGGATAAACAGGCGGCCGGGTGGACACCGTTGTAAATGGTTTAATTTCCATGTAGCTCGAACTCTACACAATAGTCGGGCGCCATTTTTAATGTTGCGTTTTTGAAGGTGAGCGAGTCTCTCCCATTGCAATGTAAATGCTAAGGGGGCAGGAGATGCAGAAAAATCATCAAAAATATCAGAAGTGCGTTGTTGAAATTACCAAAGACGTTCCTGGGATTCAGAGTTTGTGGAACAGCTGGAGAATTGCAGCTTGGTGGCCACTCTGGGCGTGATGTATACAGTAATTGATGTAAATTGACAAGAAGGAAACAGCAGCCTGTGTGAGAGAAGAGTACTCCAGGCTCCAAAATTATTTCTCCTTTTTTTTTAAACCAACTTCTACATTTGGTTCACAGAGATAGAATCACCCAATTCTTGCCCAGCCACTTCACTGGTCTTCAGCTGATGTCCAGACCTCCAGGTCCTCCATACATATTGACATGTTCTCCCATCACCAAAACCTGAAATTTTGTATAGGTTTGACATAAGAGACACTCTGTGTATCTTAACCAGTACAGGTGATGGTGTAAAGATGATAACTTCCATCCCAATGGTCTCGGTCAAACTGTTTTGTTTTTGTAAGAAGAACCTTCCTCATTTCCAGGTGAGAACCTTGTATTTGATCGTCCATAACAGAAGGAATGCAAGTATCTCCAACACAATTCCTCCATCTTAAGCCAATAGACAGGCGTCTCCATAAAGCAATATACCTCTTAACCCCAACCCTTACGTCCATTGACCTCATGCCTCCCTCAAGAAGGGTTTTTATTAGGGATTCAAGGATGGAGTCTAGCGAAAGCACTTGGATGGTGAAGGAAGACCTGAGAATGGAGCACCAACGGACAAGTCCCATATGGGCAAACCCAGATTTCATACCCATTTCGGAACCAGGATGAGGAGCTTAGGCAACCCAGAAGTTCCAAAACTACATTTCTCCTGATGCTTCATGAGACATTTAGCTCTAAACCATATGGGATGCCAAGGATTTGCCATGGAGGGTCTCACTGGCAGAGGTGATGATTAGGAGGATATGTGATGCTCACCCAACTGTCATGAACGTTACTCTACAGAGGAGTTGGGCGTATTGCAGTTTACATCTGCTTTTTTTTAGATTTTATATTCTGGTATCTTTATCAGTTCGTTATGTCCCTGAGCTTCGCAGCCTGACGTAAAAACACAGGATCCTCATACACTGGGAAAACGTTTGCAAAGCCAGAGTATCTCCTGTGAGCCCGCCTTGCGCGGATACGTTCCCTTTCTATAGCACCTTTATTCACCCGCTGGCTGCTCCCGTCTTTTTTATCGTCTCCGTTTCTGCAACGCGATGAGTGAAAACATCACCAAACCAAAATGTTTCTCCTGGAGACGTGTAGGAGTCAGAGGAAGGAAAGGTCTCTCTCGGCGTAGAGTGAAGTGTCCCTTGACAGCTCTTACCGTGTCCCTTATGTTTTATTCACTTTGGGTACACTAGCTGTGAAGGGGGGGCAGGGGTGAGTGTACCCATAAATAAAACATTGTGATGGATATTAAATGAAATAAATAATAGAGGAATGACAGGGTTTAGGCTGCCGGGTAATTGGCTGCCCGTGGGAAGCATTCCCATGAGTGGTGCAAGGAAACCAGGGCTGCTTGCATGTCTCCTCCTCCCCCCGGTCACCGGCAGGTCTCGTTTGAAGCCTGCCAGGTAATCGTATCCTTACAAATGGCCGTGTGGTGTGAGATTGTGAATCGCTGCACACAGGTCTTTACTCTGTTTTGCTAGATCGGCATACAATGACTGCAAACCTCACTCTAGTGTCTTATCGAAAATGCAGAAAAGTGACTCAACCCATTCATAGCCCCATTACTGCTCAACGTGACTCATTTTCCATTGAAAGACGCAGCTGGCCGATAGATTATTAGATGGTGCAAGTGTTGACATGAGTGAGTAATGAAACGTCAACGGTGGAAACCAAAGAGCAACGGGATAATGGTAACAGGTTTGAGGACGACTTCTGGATGGTGAGAAATACGGCAAACCCGAAACGGGTACAAGTGATTACTTCCCCAGAAATGCAATGCTTGGAAGCTGCTTGGTGCCTCCTATTATGACCACACAACTGGTGATGGCTGTGGGTCTATACACATCAGTCCCCATAGACCAAACCAAAGAGTTTTTGCAGGTCTTTGGCATAATAACCCTGAGAAGGTGCCATGTTTCGATCCAACTTTTAGAGTTAATCTGCTTCTTGACTGGTAGGACTTTGCTTCCCAATTGGTGTCTTAGAGGATGGAGGAAGGTATAAGACCAGCATTGTGTAAATGGGATCAATATACCAATCGGATGACAACCAAGAGCACAAACTATGGTGGAAACCATTGGGTATGACTTGGGGACCAGGAAACGGATATCTCTTGGATTTATATGTTTTAAATCCTGTGTTGTCGGGAAACTTGATATCCTAGACACCTCCAGCACTCTACCTTCCGATGATTATCTGCCTTGTTTGGGTTGCGACATTGGCTTTTTAATCTTTCCATTTGGATGAGATCCAGATCTTGGGCAATCCTTGTCTCCTCAGATCATAACCGCCAGACTCAATGACTCTAATCTCCGCATGGGGGAACCTGTTTTCTGGAGATATCTGGGGGACGAGTGTCCTGCTCACAAGACGCAGGATGAGGGTTAGTGGTAGCCACTTTTACTTGTGCTGGGAAAGTGCCGGCGAGTGATGTTCTCTCCGTTCACGGATCTTTACGCTCCTGTCGCTCGGCCTGTTAGCTGAAGTATTAGGACTGTCACACGCTGGAGATTCATAAGTTCCTTTTAGTGAGTTTTGCAAGTAGCGGGCGGTGGGGGCGAGCTACGGGAGACTCACCGAGAGATCTGTCTCCTCAGCTCATTGGCTTCTGTACGAGTATGAGGCGAGATGGATCACACACTCAAGGAATGGACTCTTAACTTGCCTCTCCAACCTCGGAGCAGCGCTGAGCAGTAATAAGGATGATGGATTTGGGGGACAGGTAAGCCCATGGTAGTACGAAACACAGGAAAAGCACATTTCTTGGGGGATAATTTAGCCCTGTCCTGATGAAGACTAACCTTCCCGGTAAAACGCAGTATTTATCGATTGTACTGATGGGAATATGAAAAAAAAAGTGCATCAAGAAAACTGAGCGCGCTGCTCAAATTGGATTGCAAGCTCTTGGGGAAAGAAGATAAATTGCTGCCTCTTATAATCAATGTGTTTTTACATTTGCACTGACAATGATGATGTACATGTACGAGTCAACCCTTAATTGTGCAGCTGCTCGGATCTGGCAGTAAAAGCATTAAACGAGGAGCCGAGATAATTAATTTCCCCAAGCAATTTTTTTACATTTTACTAATTCCGTTTGTGGGAGGAGCCTCTTTCAAACGTTATGTCGACTCAAAAACCCATAATCAAACGTCCCTGAGCGAAATGTGAAAGGGGGGCTTTTGATTTATGGGTAGACCTGTTTGTTGATTTCCATGGCCAAGGCCTTAAAGACCTCCCGGAAATCTCTCTGGCCAATGTTTACCAAACGTTCATGGGGGGGGGGGCATTGTGTCTTTTCACTGGCTTATTATCTGAGATGTATCCCACTTAAGTCATATTTTTGTAACCAGTGCTGGTGGTGAGCGTCTACTCGCGGCTACCTCAATGGTTGACTGAAGATGGCACTCAAGATGGGTCAATTGCACCCTCAACTAAACCAATGGCCGGGGCATGATTTAAAGAACATCCTCAGTGGACAGAATTTCCAAACTCATGAAGCACAAGTCATGGTTGGTCTTTGAGGGACAGTGCGAATAGATGTTGCTTGAGATCACAACCCCAAAATGAATCCTCCTGGCAAACCCAAAAACCAAACCACCACTCAATTACGTCCTTCTCAAAGCTGTGCGAGCTCATTTCATCTAAATGGTATAAAATGTTTGCACATGAGGTTTGTTCGGCGAAGAAAAGGAGCTGTGACACGTCATCTGGTTCCTTGGTGTACATGTTTCTGCAATGACGACTAAAATGTAACAAAATAACACCAAACTCACATGGCTTATTAATGCAGGGTCACTGCTCTTCAGGCAAGAAAATAAATCTCATGTAGACCTCACTCCTGTCACCCTGTATTACTGTAAAGAAGCTGCAAGGTGCCTCACTGTAACAAACTTTACTGCAGAATTCCAGCAGCCAGGAATTTGTCAGAATACAGGGAGAGCTGTGGGGTCAGTCGCTGCTGTACAGGGATAAGATTCAGGGGGTTATAATGAGTGTAAATCCCTGTACAATACAGATACAAGGTGTTGCTGTAATTGCCATACACAGGCATTATGTGGCACATACAGAGCCAAGGTGTTGCTGTAATTGCCATACACAGGCATTATGCAGCACATACAGATACAAGGTGTTGCTGTAATTGCCATACACAGGCATTATGCAGCACATACAGATACAAGGTGTTGCTGTAATTGCCATACACAGGCATTCTGCGGCACATACAGATACAAGGTGTTACTGTAATTACCATACACAGGCATTATGCAGCACATACAGATACAAGGTGTGGCTGTAATTGCCATACACAGGCATTATGCGGCACATACAGATACAAGGTGTTGCTGTAATTACCATACACAGGCATTATGCAGCACATACAGATACAAGGTGTTGCTGTAATTACCATACACAGGCATTATGCGGCACATACAGATACAAGGTGTTGCTGTAATTGCCATACACAGGCACAGGCATTATGCAGCACATACAGATACAAGGTGTTGCTGTAATTACCATACACAGGCATTATGCAGCACATACAGATACAAGGTGTTGCTGTAATTGTCACACACAGGCATTATGCAGCACATACAGATACAAGGTGTTGCTGTAATTGTCACACACAGGCATTATGCAGCACATACAGATACAAGGTGTTGCTGTAATTGTCATACACAGGCATTATGCAGCACATACAGATACAAGGTGTTGCTGTAATTGTCACACACAGGCATTATGCAGCACATACAGATACAAGGTGTTGCTGTAATTGTCACACACAGGCATTATGCAGCACATACAGATACAAGGTGTTGCTATTAATCTCATTCTGATCACTACAAATCCCCATAAGCAGGAGATCACCATTTTATTATATGTCTGCAGCACATTTACTGCATCTGCCTGTATGCTGATAATGCAGACCCCGTGTGACACTGTGCCAGATAAGGGACGCCGTTCAGAGCTTGCAACCTTTCATCCCAGTGATATTTCTGTAAATGATAAACACATAAATAGAAAACCCAAATCTGCAGACTTTTACACCATGGTTTAAGGCTCTCGTAGCCACCTGGCTTTATGGCTCCTCACTGAGATATGCTTGAGATAAATACTATGGTCTGGCGTCTGAGGGCCTGGGTGGAGGAACGTGGCTTTCGACACCAACATCACAAATCCTTCTGTGAAGACGTGAAACTCTGCATCGTAGCCCGGCACAAGCATAAGGGCTCCCTCCTCCCAGACAGCCAGGCTTCTGGTATAATTAGGGATCCTTCCCGTTTAACGATGGATTGAAGCCTCGGTGGAAAGGCTGGACGCAGGGACAAGAAAAGGAGCTGTGACAAATGGGGTGGCCTGGTGTTCTGCCGCCGCTGCCTGCTCCCTTGATGAGTAAAACCCACAGAAAGCTGGTGGAAATGGAGTGTAACTTTTTAATAAATAAAGCCCTCATCCTGCTAATGAGCTGGATTCTTAAGGAGATGACTTAGGACGGATCTATAGGCAGCAAAGCGGAACCGCATCGCTCTGCAGCCGCGCGCCGTCTCCCCCTCTAAGATTGCCGCTGCATCCCCTGCTCCTAATGTATGACTTTCTGCTAACGACGACATACATATGCGGCAGCACAACACACGTTTACCACTTCACTGCCGCAGAGTACAGCCTGAGCCTTAACCCCGCACCTGCCGCGTTTGCCCCCTCATCTCGGGTAGCGGCGGCTGCTGCAGCGTCATGCAACGCTGGTAGAGGAGCTGTGTGTTTCCTGATTGATTCCTTGATTCACGTATCTAATACTATGTGTACATGACAAAACACAACACACACCGTCTAGCTACCTATATAGGCACCCATACCTCTCGCTGTGATAGTTTGTTCAGCTGCCTGCCTGTCTATATGTCTGCCTGTCTATATGCGTGCCTGTCTATATGCGTGCCTGTCTATATGCGTGCCTGTCTATATGCGTGCCTGTCTATATGCGTGCCTGTCTATATGTCTGCCTGTCTATATGCGTGCCTCTCTATATGTCTGCCTGTCTATACAGCTCCTGCCTGCCTGTCTATACAGCTCATGTCTGCCTGTCTATGTCTGCCTGTCTATACAGCTCCTGCCTGCCTGTCTATACAGCTCCTGCCTGCCTGTCTATATGTGTGCCTGTCTATACAGCTCCTGCCTGCCTGTCTATATGTCTGCCTGTCTATACAGCTCCTGCCTGCCTGTCTATATGTCTGCCTGTCTATACAACTCCTGCCTGCCTGTCTATATGCGTGCCTGTCTATACAGCTTGCTCTGTCTTTTTAGATCTTTTTATTGGTCTGTCTCTCCTAATATATATTTTTCTATTGGTCTGTCTTTCTAGAGCCATCTTTCTGTCTGTCTGTCCTACCTGTCTGTCTGTATCTCCTCTTTTGATCTGTCTGTATCTCTTTTGGTCAGTCTGTCTGCGCCTCTGTATCTCTCAGCTGATCTGTCTGTCTGCAACTCTCTCTGTTGGTCAGTCCATCTGTCTGCATCTCTGTTGGCTCGTCCCTCAGTGTCTTTCTCTCCTGGTCTGTCATTCTGTCTATCTTAACACACAGTGATTAAATAATCATTAAATCGTCCGGGGGCACGGCCATAAAATAAAACTTGGGGACGTGCTCATTGTCTCCTGGAGAATAGATATAAACCACCCTAATTTCCAAGGATAAAGCTCTGCATTCTGTGCTCGTCCTTCCTCCTCCTTTACAGTTGTGTTCAAAATGATTCAACCCCCACTGAAATTGAGTGTTTTGGCCAGTTTGACATTGATTTTGATCATTCAGTCATCTTGCTTACAATTAAATCAAAGAGGCACGTGTAGGTCAGACAAATATAACATAACATTTATAATGAAATAACCACAAATGTCTTTTCTGTGCTCACATCATTATCAGTTTTATTCAACCCCCAAGTGACATTCAATCTTAGTACTTAGTACAACATCCTTTTACAGTTATAACAGCTTTTAAACGTGAAGCATAGCTTGACACAAGTGTCTTGCAGCCATCTACGGGTATCTTCGCCCATTCGTCATGGGCAAAAGCCTCCAGTTCAGTCACATTCTTAGGCTTGCGCACTGCAACTGCTTTCTTTAAGTCCCACCAGAGGATCTCAATCGGATTTAAGTCAGGTGACTGCGATGGCCACTCCAAAATGTTCCAGCCTTTAATCTGCAACCATGCTCTAGTGGACTTGGAGGTATGCTTGGGATCATTGTCCTGTTGAAAGGTCCAACGTCTCCCAAGCCTCAGGTTTGTGACGGACTGCATCACATTGTCATCCAATATCTCCTGGTACTGAAGAGAATTCATGGTACCTTGCACACGCTGAAGCTTCCCTGTACCTGCAGAAGCAAAACAGCCCCAAAGCATGATTGACCCCCCGCCATGCTTCACAGTAGGCAAGGTGTTCTTTTCTTCATAGGCCTTGTTCTTCCTCCTCCAAACATAGCGTTGATCCATGGGCCCAAACAGTTCTAATTTTGTTTCATCAGTCCACAGAACACTATCCCAAAACTTCTGTGGTTTGTTCACATGACTTTTGGCATACTGCAGTCGACTCTTCTTATTCTTTGGAGACAGCAAGGGGGTGCGCCTGGGAGTTCTGGCATGGAGGCCTTCATTACGCAGTGTGCGCCGTATTGTCTGAGCTGAAACTTCAGTACCCACATCTGACAAATCTTTTCTCAGTTCCTCAGCAGTCACACGGGGACTTTTCTCCACTCTACGCTTCAGGTAGCGCACAGCAGTCGAAGTCAGCATCTTCTTTCTGCCACGACCAGGTAGCGTTTCAACAGTGCCCTTTGCCTTGAATTTACGAATGATGCTTCCTATGGTCTCTCTTGGTATGTTTAACATCTTTGCAATCTTCTTATAGCCATTGCCCTTCCTGTGAAGAGTAATCACCTCTTCTCTTGTCTTCCTGGACCATTCTCTTGACTTCACCATGTTTGTAACCACACCAGTAAATGTCTAGAAGGAGCTGAGTATCACAGTCATTTTAAAGCTGCCTAATTGGTGCTTATTATGCTTTATTGCTGCTCCGTGACATCCACAGGTGTTTTCAATACCTGATTGAAAACACTTGAATGAACCTCTGTTCTTCAGAGTGGTAGTCTTTAAGGGGTTGAATAATTGTGTCAATGAAGAATTCACAAAAGAAACATTTACTACTGTATTACAAAACCAATTGATGTCATTTTAGTTGCATATGGTTCTTTAAAAAGTCCTTGTAGGATTTCATTCTGAATACAATTACAAATGTCACTAAATTCCCTAAAACCCTCTACAGCATTGGGGGTTGTATAATTTTGAACACAACTGTATAATTTCCTGGATAAAGCTATGCATTCTGTGCTCATCCTTCCTCTTCCTTTATAATTTCCTGGATAAGCTCTTCATTCTGCGCTCTTCCTTCCTATTTTTTATAATTTCCCGGTTAAAGCTCTGCATTCTGCACTTTTCCTTCCTCTTCCTGCATAATTTCCTGGATAAAGCTCTGCATTTTGTGCTTGTCCGTCCTCTTCCTTTATAAATTTCTGGATAAAGCTCTCTCATTCTGTGCTCGTCCTTTCTCTTCCTTTATAATTTCCTGGATAAAGCTCTGCATTCTGTGCTCTTCCTTCCTTTTTTTTATAATTTCCTGGATAAAGCTCTGCATTCTGTGCTCGTCCTTCCTCGCTCTTCCTTCCTCTTCCTTTTATAATTTCCTGGATAAAGCTCTGCATTATGTGCTCTTCCTTCCTCTTCCTTTATAATATCCTGATTCCTGGATAAAGCTCTGCATTCTGCGCTCTTCCTTTCTCTTCCTGTATAATTTCCTGGATAAAGCTCTGCATTCTGCACTTTTCCTTCCTCTTCCTTTATAATTTCCTGGATAAAGCTCTGCATTCTGCGCTCGTCATTCCTCGTTCTTTATAATTTCCTGGATAAGCTCTTCCTTCCTCGCTCTTCCTTCCTCTTCATTTATAATTTCCTGGATAAGCTCTTCATTCTGTGCTCTTCCTTCCTCGCTCGTTCTTCCTCTTCCTGTATAATTTCCTAGATAAAGCTCTGCATTCTGCGCTCTTCCTTCCTGTTCCTTTACAATTTCCTGGCTAAAGCTCTGCATTCTGTGCTCGTCCTTCCTCTTCCTTTATAATTTCCTGGATAACGCTCTGCATTCTGCGCTCTTCCTTCCTCTTCCTTAACAATTTCCTGGATAAAGCTCTGCATTCTGCGCTCTTCCTTCCTCTTCCTTTACAATTTCCTGGATAAAGCTCTGCATTCTGCGCTTTTCCTTTATAATTTCCTGGATAAAGCTCTGCATTCTGTGCTCTTCCTTCCTCTTTTTTATAGTTTCCTGGATAAAGCTCTGCATTCTGCTCTCTTCCTTCCTCTTCCTGTATAATTTCCTGGATAAAGCTCTGCATTCTGCGCTCGTCCTTCCTCTTCCTTTATAATTTCCTGGATAACGCTCTGCATTCTGCGCTCTTCCTTCCTCTTCCTTAACAATTTCCTGGATAAAGCTCTGCATTCTGCGCTCTTCCTTCCTCTTCCTTTACAATTTCCTGGATAAAGCTCTGCATTCTGCGCTTTTCCTTTATAATTTCCTGGATAAAGCTCTGCATTCTGTGCTCTTCCTTCCTCTTTTTTATAGTTTCCTGGATAAAGCTCTGCATTCTGCTCTCTTCCTTCCTCTTCCTGTATAATTTCCTGGATAAAGCTCTGCATTCTGCGCTCTTCCTGTATAATTTCCTGGATAAAGCTCTGCATTCTGTGCTCTTCCTTCCTCTTTTTTATAGTTTCCTGGATAAAGCTCTGCATTCTGCGCTCATCCTTCCTCTTCCTTTATAATTTCCTGGATAAAGCTCTGCATTCTGTGCTCGTTCTTCCTCTTTTTTTATAATTTCCTGGATAAAGCTATGCATTCTGCGCTCATCCTTCCTCTTCCTGTATAATTTCCTGGATAAAGCTCTGCATTCTGCGCTCTTCCTTCCTCTTCCTTTATAATTTCCTGGATAAAGCTCTGCATTCTGCACTCTTCCTTCCTCTTCCTGTATAATTTCCTGGATAAAGCTCTGCATTCTGTGCTCGTCCTTCCTCTTCCTTTTATAATTTCCTGGATAAAGCTCTGCATTCTGTGCTCGTCCTTCCTCTTCCTTTTATAATTTCCTGGATAAAGCTCTGCATTCTGCGCTCGTTCTTCCTCTTCCTTAATAATTTCCTGGATAAAGCTCTGCATCCTGTGCTCTTCCTTCCTCTTTTTTTATAATTTCCTGGATAAAGCTATGCATTCTGCGCTCGTCCTTCCTCTTCCTTTATAATTTCCTGGATAAAGCTCTGCATTATGTGCTCGTTCTTCCTCTTCCTTAATAATTTCCTGGATAAAGCTCTGCATTCTGTGCTCTTCCTTCCTCTTTTTTATAATTTCCTGGATAAAGCTCTGCATTCTGCGCTTGTCCTTCCTCTTCCTGTATAATTTCCTGGATAAAGCTCTGCATTCTGTGCTCTCCCTTCCTCTTCCTGTATAATTTCCTGGATAAAGCTCTGCATTCTGTGCTCTCCCTTCCTCTTCCTGTATAATTTCCTGGATAAAGCTCTGCATTCTGTGCTCTTCCTTCCTCTTCCTGTATAATTTCCTGGATAAAGCTCTGCATTCTGTGCTCTCCCTTCCTCTTCCTGTATAATTTCCTGGATAAAGCTCTGCATTCTGTGCTCTTCCTTCCTCTTCCTGTATAATTTCCTGGATAAAGCTCTGCATTCTGTGCTCTCCCTTCCTCTTCCTGTATAATTTCCTGGATAAAGCTCTGCATTCTGTGCTCTCCCTTCCTCTTCCTGTATAATTTCCTGGATAAAGCTCTGCATTCTGTGCTCTTCCTTCCTCTTCCTGTATAATTTCCTGGATAAAGCTCTGCATTCTGTGCTCTCCCTTCCTCTTCCTGTATAATTTCCTGGATAAAGCTCTGCATTCTGTGCTCTTCCTTCCTCTTCCTGTATAATTTCCTGGATAAAGCTCTGCATTCTGTGTTCTTCCTTCCTCTTCCTTCCTCTTCCTATATAATTTCCATGGCATTTTTTTCAAAATTTTCTACCAAGTATCTGAATTTGGCGTCCAGCAGATCCTGCCGGCGTCGGCGCGCACCACGGGCAGCGGAGGAAAAGGGAAGCCGGGGCTGTTTTTTCCTTTTCCTCTTTACTATCTGGTGATTAATCTCAATGAGTGGGTTTTCCCTAATTGCCCGTTATTGAGGCACTTACAGCCTCTCCATATAATAGAGTTACAGAGCTCACAATAAATGTTGATGGCGCTGACTCCATTATAACCTATTACCTCTGCGCGGTGCGGAGCGGCGCTTTAATACACATTATTACTGACCCCGGGAGACGATTTGAAGACACTGTCAACCAGCTTATGGATCCATGATATGTATCTTTTTTTCCTGGAAGCAGACGGTACCTGTTTAAACCCCTCGCCCCCATTTATTAACATCAGGTGACCCTGATCCGCTAAGGTGCCAGCATAGGTTGGACGTCAGCATGAGCGTCATAGGATTGTTTAATCACCTGCCACACCTTCATTTAATTAAACACACTGATATTTATTTCCAAATAAACGGATACATCTGATCGAGTCACACCGGCGATGTTCAAGCCTCGGCTGCAGCAAGCGCAGACTACAAGTCCCATTATGCTCAGACATTCATGCTGCTTGCCGCTGATCATTCTAGTTACTTGCAGTCCTCGGTAAACGTTTGCCATTTTTTTTTTCTGTAAAAAAATTACCCATAAGCCCTCAGTCTGTTTGTTTGCGACCTGCGCCTGGGGTGACAGTGCAGAGGAGGGAGGGCCGGTTTGCAGATTGCACGGTGGTGGTGGGGAGGTTGCGCACCTCATAAACAATGAGCTGCCTGTATCGGAGTGTAACAGTAATGGCCTGGAATTGCCTGACACTGCAATATTGATCCAGGATGACCACCGTCACCTGGAAATAAAAGGCTAGGCTACGGAGCATGAAGCGTTGCGCTCTGCAGGTAGAGTTCTGCGTCGCAGGCTCTGCTGTCACTCACGGGCAGCCCTAATTAATGTTCGATGCCCGAAGTGTTGCACTTCATATAGCGATACTGAAATAAAGGGAGAGATCCCAGTCCCTGCAATCTGTGTGCACTGCCGCAATCTCCCTGCAATCTGTGTGTGCACTGCCGCAACCTCCCCACAATCTGTGTGCTGCCTCCTCGCCCCCTGGCAATCTGTGTGTGCTTCCTGCACCCCCTGCGATCTGTGTGTTCTTCCCATACCCCTTCTGGAATCTATGTGTGCTCTCTACACCCCCTTACATTCTGTGTCTGCTCCCTGCACCCCCTGCAATCTGTGTGCTTCCTGCACCCCTGCTGCAATCTGTGTTCTTCCCATACCCCTGCTGCAATCTATGTGTGCTCTCTGCACCACCTTCCATTTCATAAATTAATAAACCATAACATGTGACAATTAATAAACCGTAACATGTGACAATTAATAAGCTGTAACATGTGACAATTAGTAAACTGTAACATGTGACAATTAATAAACCGTAACATGTGACAATTAGTAAACCGTAACGTGACCATTAATAAGCCGTAACATGTGACAATTAATAAACTGTAACATGTGACAATTAATAAACCGTAACATGTGACAATTAATAAACCGTAACATGTGACAATTAATAAGCCGTAACATGTGACAATTAATAAACCATAACATGTGACAATTAATAAACCGTAACATGTGACAATTAATAAGCTGTAACATGTGACAATTAGTAAACCGTAACATGTGACCATTAATAAGCCGTAACATGTGACAATTAATAAACCATAACATGTGACAATTAATAAACCGTAACATGTGACAATTAATAAACCATAACATGTGACAATTAATAAGCCGTAACATGTGACAATTAATAAGCCGTAACATGTGACAATTAATAAACCGTAACATGTGACAATTAATAAGCCGTAACATGTGACAATTAATAAGCCGTAACATGTGACAATTAATAAGCCGTAACATGTGACAATTAATAAACCGTAACATGTGACAATTAATAAACCGTAACATGTGACAATAAGCCGTAACATGTGACAATTAATAAACCGTAACGTGACAATTAATAAACCGTAACATGTGACAATTAGCCGTAACATGTGACAATTAATAAACCGTAACATGTGACAATTAATAAGCCGTAACATGTGACAATTAATAAGCCGTAACATGTGACCATTAATAAGCCGTAACGTGACAATTAATAAGCCGTAACGTGACAATTAGTAAACCATAACATGTGACAATTAGTAAACCATAACATGTGACAATTAATAAACCGTAACATGTGACAATTAATAAGCCGTAACATGTGACAATAAACCGTAACATGTGACAATTAATAAACGTAACATGTGACAATTAATAAACTGTAACATGTGACAATTAATAAACCGTAACATGTGACAATTAATAAACCGTAACATGTGACAATTAATAAGCCGTAACATGTGACAATTAATAAACCGTAACATGTGACAATAAGCCGTAACATGTGACAATTAATAAACCGTAACATGTGACAATTAGTAAACCGTAACATGTGACAATTAATAAACCGTAACATGTGACAATTAATAAACCATAACATGACAATTAATAAACTAACATGTGACAATTAATAAACCGTAACATGTGACAATTAATAAACCGTAACATGTGACAATTAATAAGCCGTAACATGTGACAATTAATAAACCGTAACATGTGACAATAAGCCGTAACATGTGACAATTAATAAACCGTAACATGTGACAATTAGTAAACTGTAACATGTGACAATTAATAAACCGTAACATGTGACAATTAGTAAACCGTAACGTGACCATTAATAAGCCGTAACATGTGACAATTAATAAACTGTAACATGTGACAATTAATAAACCGTAACATGTGACAATTAATAAACCGTAACATGTGACAATTAATAAGCCGTAACATGTGACAATTAATAAACCATAACATGTGACAATAATAAACCGTAACATGTGACAATTAATAAGCTGTAACATGTGACAATTAGTAAACCGTAACATGTGACCAATTAATAAGCCGTAACATGTGACAATTAATAAACATAACATGTGACAATTAATAAACCGACCCCGCTAACATGTGACAATTAATAAACCATAACATGTGACAATTAATAAGCCGTAACATGTGACAATTAATAAGCCGTAACATGTGACAATTAATAAACCGTAACATGTGACAATTAATAAGCCGTAACATGTGACAATTAATAAGCCGTAACATGTGACAATTAATAAGCCGTAACATGTGACAATTAATAAACCGTAACATGTGACAATTAATAAACGTAACATGTGACAATAAGCCGTAACATGTGACAATTAATAAACCGTAACGTACAATTAATAAACCGTAACATGTGACAATTAGCCGTAACATGTGACAATTAATAAACCGTAACTGTACAATTAATAAGCCGTAACATGTGACAATGATAAGCCGTAACTGTGACCATTAATAAGCCGTAACGTGACAATTAATAAGCCGTAACGTGACAATTAGTAAACCATAACATGTGACAATTAGTAAACCATAACATGTGACAATTAATAAAACCGTATACATGTGACAATTAATAAGCCGTAACATGACAATAAACCGTAACATGTGACAATTAATAACGTAACATGTGACAATTAATAAACTGTAACATGTGACAATTAATAAACCGTACATGTGACAATTAATAAACTAACATGTGACAATAATAAGCCGTAACATGTGACATTAATAAACCGTAACATGTGACAATAAGCCGTAACATGTGACAATTAATAAACCGTAACATGTGACAATTAGTAAACCGTAACATGTGACAATTAATAAACCGTAACATGTGACAATTAATAAACCATAACATGACAATTAATAAACTAACATGTGACAATTAATAAACCGTAACATTGACAATTAATAAACCGTAACATGTGACAATTAATAAGCGTAACATGTGACAATTAATAAACCGTACATGTGACAATAAGCCGTAACATGTGACAATTAATAAACGTAACATGTGACAATTAGTAAACCGTAACATGTGACAATTAATAAACCGTAACATGTGACAATTAATAAACCATAACATGACAATTAATAAACTAACAGTGACAATTAATAAACCCTAACATGTGACAATTAATAAACCGTAACATGTGACAATTAATAAGCCGTAACATGTACAATTAATAAGCCGTAACATGTGACAATATAAACCGTAACATGTGACAATAAGCCGTAACATGGACAATTAATAAACCGTAACATGTGACCATTAATAAACCGTAACATGTATGGTTTATTAATTGTCACATGTTATGTTTATAAGTTGTCACACGTTACGGTTTATTAATTGTCACATGTTACGGTTTATTATTGTCACATGTTACGGTTTATTAATTGTCACATGTTAGTTTATTATTGTCATGTATCGGTTATTAATTGTCACATGTTACGGTTTATTAATGTCACATACGGTTTATTAATTGTCACATGTTATGGTTATTAATTGTCACACGTTTAGTTTATTAATTGTCACATGTTACGGTTTATTAATTGTCACATGTTACGGTTTTTAATGTCACATGTTAGTTTATTAATTGTCATGTTACGGTTTATTAATTGTCACATGTTACGGTTATTAATTGTCACATGTTACGGTTTACTAATTGTCACACGTATGGGTTTATTATTGTCACATGTTACGGTTTATTAATTGTCACATGTTACGGTTTATTAATCGTCTCATGTTCTCTTCCTGTTTATTCAGTTCATTATCTATAAAAATCAAACTATGACAATTAACTCAGTTTATTCTGTCTATGAAATTATAAAAACGGGATGTGGTCCGGATAACAGGAAAGTACCTTCCCCTACAGTCTGTGTATACCCCGCTGCAGTATGTGTGTACCCTCCTGCAGTCTGTGTGTACCCCCTGCAGTCTGTGTGTAGTCCTATGCAGTATGTGTGTAGTCCTATGCAGTATGTGTGTACCCCCTACAGTGTGTGTGTACCCCCTGCAGCATGTGTGTGTACCCCCTGCAGCATGTGTGTGTACCCCTCAGCATGTGTGTGTACCCCCTGCAGCATGTGTGTGTACCCCCTGCAGCATGTGTGTGTACCCCCTGCAGCATGTGTGTGTACCCCCTGCAGCATGTGTGTGTACCCCTGCAGTATGTGTGTACCCCTTGCAATATGTGTGTACCCCCTGCAGCATGTGTGTGTACCCCCTGCAGTATGCATGTACCCTCTGCAGTCTGTGTGTACCCCCTGCAGTATGTGTGTACCCCCTGCAGTCTGTGTGTACCCTCCTGCAGTATGTGTGTACCCCCCCTGCAGTATGCATGTACCCTCCTGCAGTATGCGTGTAGCCTCCTGCAGTATGCGTGTACCCTCCTGCAGTATGCGTGTACCCTCCTGCGGTATTTGTGTACCCTCCTGCGGTATTTGTGTACCCTCCTGCAGTATGTGTGTACCCTACTGCAGTATGTGTGTACCCTCCTGCAGTATATGTGTACCCTCCTGCAGTATGTGTGTACCCCCTGAAATATGTGTGTAGCCCTCTGCAGTATGTGTGTATGTTCTCCTGCAATATGTGTGTACCCTCCTGCAGTATGTGTGTACCCTCCTGCAGTATGTGTGTACCCTCCTGCAGTATGTGTGTACCCTCCTGCAGTATGTGTGTACCCTCCTGCAGTATGTGTATGTTCTCCTGCAGTATTTGTGTACCCCCTGCAGTATGTGTGTCTGCCCTGCAGTATGTGTGTCCCCCTTGCAGTATGTGTGTCCCCCTTGCAGTATGTGTGTACCCTACTGCAGTATGTGTGTACCCTACTGCAGTATGTGTGTACCCTACTGCAGTATGTGTGTGCCCTCCTGCAGTATGTGTGTACCCCCTGAAGTATGTGTGTCCCCCTTGCAGTATGTGTCCCCCTTGCAGTATGTGTGTCACCCCTGCAGTATGTGGTTTTTATCCTACTGCAGTATGTGTGTACGCCCTGCAGTATGTGTGTCCCCCTGCAGTATGTGTGTCCCCCTGCAGTATGTGTGTCCCCCTGCAGTATGTGTGTACCCTACTGCAGTATGTGCGTACCCTCCAGCAGTATGTGTATGTTCTCCTGCAGTATGTGTCCCCCTGCAGTATGTGTTTACCCTACTGCAGTATGTGTGTACCCTCCTGCAGTATGTGTGTACCCCCTGCAGTATGTGTGTACCCCCTGCAGTATGTGTGTACCCCCTGCAGTATGTGTGTACCCCCTGCAGTATGTGTATGTTCTCCTGCAGTATGTGTATGTTCTCCTGCAGTATGTGTATGTTCTCCTGCAGTATGTGTGTCTTCCCTGCAGTATGTGTGTACCCCCTGCAGTATGTGTGTCTCCCCTGCAGTATGTGTGTACCCCCTGCAGTATGTGTGTACCCCCTGCAGTATGTGTGTCCCCCTGCAGTATGTGTGTACCCCTGCAGTATGTGTGTACCCCTGCAGTATTGTGTCTCCCCTGCAGTATGTGTGTCTTCCCTGCAGTATGTGTGTCTCCCCTGCAGTATGTGTGTCCCCCCTGCAGTATGTGTGTCTCCCCTGCAGTATGTGTGTCTCCCCTGCAGTATGTGTGTCTCCCCTGCAGTATGTGTGTCTCCCCTGCAGTATGTGTGTCTCCCCTGCAGTATGTGTATACCCACTGCAGTATGTGTGTACCCCTTGCAGTATGTGTATGTTCTCCTGCAGTATGTGTGTCCCCCATGCAGTATGTGTGTCCCCCTTTCAGTATGTGTGTACCCCCTGCAGTATGTGTGTACCCCTGCAGTATGTGTATGTTCTACTGCAGTATGTGTGTACCCCCTGCAGTATGTGTGTCCCCCCTGCAGTATGTGTATGTTCTCCTGCAGTATGTGTGTCCCCCTGCAGTATGTGTTTACCCCCTGCAGTATGTGTATGTTCTCCTGCAGTATGTGTGTCTCCCCTGCAGTATGTGTGTCCCCCCTGCAGTATGTGTGTACCCCCTGCAGTATGTGTATGTTCTCCTGCAGTATGTGTGTACCCCCTGCAGTATGTGTGTACCCCCTGCAGTATGTGTGTACCCTCTGCAGTATGTGTATGTTCTCCTGCAGTATGTGTGTCCCCCTGCAGTATGTGTGTCCCCCTGCAGTATGTGTGTCCCCCCTGCAGTATGTGTTTACCCCCTGCAGTATGTGTTTACCCCTGCAGTATGTGTCCCCCCTGCAGTATGTGTCCCCCCTGCAGTATGTGTGTCTCCCCTGCAGTATGTGTGTCTCCCCTGCAGTATGTGTGTCTCCCCTGCAGTATGTGTGTCCCCCCTGCAGTATGTGTGTCCCCCTGCAGTATGTGTGTCCCCCCTGCAGTATGTGTGTGTCCCCCTGCAGTATGTGTCCCCCTGCAGTATGTGTGTCCCCCCTGCAGTATGTGTGTCTCCCCTGCAGTATGTGTGTGCTCCCCGCACTCTCCATCGTCTCACACAGATCGCTTGACTCAGTTGCAGAAACCTCAGACAGAAGCCGTGCTTTATCTTGGCTGTCACAGAGTCACCGCTCTCTATTCCTTCTCCTTGTCGGCCTCACTCACACAGTGTTTATCGATTCCGCAAGCAGTCGAGGATGCCCTGAGCTCAGCAAAAGCGAGCGCGGCCCCGGCCACATCTTGCAAATACACAGTACAATGCATAAAGCGGGGGGGGGCACAAGCAATTCACTTTACAGGGATTTAAGGGGCAAGGGCAGCGCTGGATTCTAACGGCACCGGGTAAAGGTTGCGGGATTCGCTCGCAATCGATGAGTTTAATTTTACACAAAGAGCTATGATACGTCTTAATGTCAGCTTAGCGCGGATTTTCCCATTCTTTTCATTTCTGGCACAGCGTCATGTGCTTAGTCCGGCACTACCAGTCCCACGTCACTGCGCCACCGTGCACCGTATTTCTCCCGTGACATGCATGACAACCCACAAACACTACAAAAAAGCTGCAACAGGGAAAGATACTTCTTTTGGAGGTTCTGCAAAGGGTTTTTTACCGGACATGTGCTTCATAGCCCAGATATACAGACGTGACCAGAGACAGCGCAAACACTGCACCACGACATAAACAAGAGACTGCAAACACTGCACCACGACATAAACAAGAGACTGCAAACACTGCACCACGACATAAACAAGAGACTGCAAACACTGCACCACGACATAAACCAGAGACTGCACACTGTGCCACGACATAAACAGGAGACAGCGCAAACACTGCACCACGACATAAACAAGAGACTGCACAAACACTGTGCCACGACATAAACAGGAGACAGCGCAAACACTGCACCACGACATAAACAAGAGACTGCACAAACACTGCACCACGACATAAACAAGAGACTGCACAAACACTGTGCCACGACATAAACAAGAGACTGCACAAACACTGTGCCACGACATAAACAGGAGACAGCGCAAACACTGCACCACGACATAAACAAGAGACAGTGCAAACACTGTGCCGCGACATAAACCAGAGACTGTGCAAACACTGTGCCGCGACATAAACCAGAGACTGTGCAAACACTGTGCCGCGACATAAACAGGAGACAGCGCAAACACTGTGCCACGACATAAGCCAGAGACTGCACACTGTGCCACGACATAAACAGGAGACAGCGCAAACACTGCACCACGACATAAACAAGAGACAGTGCAAACACTGTGCCGCGACATAAACCAGAGACAGGGCAAACACTGTGCCGCGACATAAACCAGAGAATGTGCAAACACTGTGCCACGACATAAACCAGAGACCGTGCAAACACTGCGCCACGACATAAACCAGAGACATCACTAACACTGTGCCACAACATAAACCAGAGACTGTGCAAACACTGCGCCACGACATAAACCAGAGACAGCACTAACACTGTGCCACAACATAAACCAGAGACTGTGCAAACACTGCGCCACGACATAAACCAGAGACAGCGCAAACACTGCGCCACAACATAAACCAGAGACTGTGCAAACACTGTGCCGCGACATAAACCAGAGACTGTGCAAACACTGTGCCACGACATAAACCAGAGACTGTGCAAACACTGCGCCACAACATAAACCAGAGACCGTGCAAACACTGCGCCACGACATAAACCAGAGACATCACTAACACTGTGCCACAACATAAACCAGAGACTGTGCAAACACTGCGCCACGACATAAACCAGAGACAGCACTAACACTGTGCCACAACATAAACCAGAGACTGTGCAAACACTGCGCCACGACATAAACCAGAGACAGCGCAAACACTGCGCCACAACATAAACCAGAGACTGTGCAAACACTGCACCACGACATAAACCAGAGACTGTGCAAACACTGCACCACAACATAAACCAGAGACTGTGCAAACACTGCACCACAACATAAACCAGAGACTGTGCAAACACTGTGCCACAACATAAACCAGAGACTGTGCAAACACTAGGCCACAACATAAACCAGAGACTGCGCAAACACTGCGCCACAACATAAACCAGACTGTGCAAACACTGCGCCACAACATAAACCAGAGACTGTGCAAACACTGTGCCACAACATAAACCAGAGACTGTGCAAACACTGCACCACAACATAAACCAGAGACTGTGCAAACACTGTGCCACAACATAAACCAGAGACTGTGCAAACACTGCGCCATGACATAAACCAGAGACTGTGCAAACACTGCGCCATGACATAAACCAGAGACTGTGCAAACACTGCGCCACGACATAAACCAGAGACTGTGCAAACACTGCACCACAACATAAACCAGAGACTGTGCAAACACTGTGCCACAACATAAACCAGAGACTGTGCAAACACTGCGCCATGACATAAACCAGAGACTGTGCAAACACTGCGCCACGACATAAACCAGAGACTGTGCAAACACTGTGCCGCGACATAAACCAGAGACTGTGCAACCACTGCGCCACGACATAAACCAGACTGTGCAAACACTGCGCCACAACATAAACCAGACTGTGCAAACACTGCGCCACAACATAAACCAGACTGTGCAAACACTGTGCCACAACATAAACCAGAGACTGTTCAAACACTGCGCCACGACATAAACCAGAGACTGTGCAAACACTGCGCCACGACATAAACCAGAGACTGTGCAAACACTGCGCCACAACATAAACCAGACTGTGCAAACACTGCGCCACAACATAAACCAGACTGTGCAAACACTGCGCCACGACATAAACCAGAGACTGTGCAAACACTCCACCACAACATAAACCAGAGACTGTGCAAACACTGCACCACAACATAAACCAGAGACTGTGCAAACACTGCGCCACAACATAAACCAGACTGTGCAAACACTGTGCCACAACATAAACCAGAGACTGTGCAAACACTGTGCCGCGACATAAACCAGAGACTGTGCAAACACTGCACCACGACATAAACCAGAGACTGTGCAAACACTGTGCCACAACATAAACCAGAGACTGTGCAAACACTGCGCCACAACATAAACCAGAGACTGTGCAAACACTGCACCACAACATAAACCAGAGACTGTGCAAACACTGCGCCACAACATAAACCAGAGACTGTGCAAACACTGCACCACAACATAAACCAGAGACTGTGCAAACACTGCGCCACAACATAAACCAGAGACTGTGCAAACACTGCACCACAACATAAACCAGAGACTGTGCAAACACTGTGCCACAACATAAACCAGAGACTGTGCAAACACTGCGCCACAACATAAACCAGACTGTGCAAACACTGCGCCACAACATAAACCAGAGACTGTGCAAACACTGCGCCACAACATAAACCAGAGACTGTGCAAACACTGCGCCACAACATAAACCAGACTGTGCAAACACTGCGCCACAACATAAACCAGACTGTGCAAACACTGCGCCGCGACATAAACCAGAGACTGTGCAAACACTGCGCCGCGACATAAACCAGAGACAGCACAAACACTGCACCACAACATAAACCAGAGACTGCACTAACACTGCGCCACGACATAGACCAGAGACTGTGCAAACACTGCGCCACGACATAAACCAGACTGCACAAACACTGCGCCACGACATAAACCAGAGGCAGCGCAAACACTGTGCCACAACATAAACCAGAGACTGTGCAAACACTGCGCCACGACATAAACCAGAGGCAGCGCAAACACTGTGCCACAACATAAACCAGAGACTGTGCAAACACTGCGCCACAACATAAACCAGAGACTGTGCAAACACAGTGATGGGGTATGGTATGTGACGCAGCACTCTGCCAGTCCGCGGCATGTGGGTATTGGCCGGGGGGGAAACGATGAAGACCCAGCGGCTGTGGGATGATAATTCAGCGCGATAATTGGCTTTTAATGATTAAATGCCACATTGTGAGGTTGCGATAAATATTCATGGGAGTGTCACCACCCTTGAGTGCATCCCTGCAAACCCGGAGCGAGCGAGCGCGCGTCTATCTTGAATTATGGCCTTTGGCGGCCGCGGAGCATTATCTGGAAAATTACGCTCAGACCGGATCAACCTGGAAGCGCCGAGTCGTCCGATTCCTGCCAGTAGTTACTGAGATGACCAACGCTGGGAAATGAAATCGCCGGCTGTGTTTCTATTCGGCGGCGGGAGAAGCCGCTATCAGCAAATTGAATCGGCTGCCGCAGCTTCTATATATTTTATTTTTAGGGGGAAAACACAGAACAGGCAAGTCCACAGCGCCGAGTGACGGTTAAAATGCTGGCGTCACCCAGAGACCCTATTACACGCGTGTAAAGCAAATTCTGAACATGTAAAAGTTGCTTTTCTCCTGTTGATGAATCTGTAGCCGCCGCTTCACACAGGAGAGGAGTTTGCATTGTTTTGGCGGCCATCTTGGATCTCCTCACAGGTGGAAATCCTTTTATTTTTGGCCCTGTTTCTGGTAAATGTAAAGAAAATCTATTTTAACTTGGCTCTATTAACCTCTTCACTACCAAGTGCTTATTGTTGGAAAAAATATAATATCCAAACATTTATTTCAACGTGGAATGAACCATTAAAATAGAGGAAAATAGACATTTTGCTCAGAAACGTTTGTCCTTCGATAAAGAATCCAACTAATGTAAATTTTCTCATTTTTCATGTATCAGTTTATCCTGTAATTCAGTGTTTCCCAAACTTGCTCCTCAGAACCCGGTGACAGGCCAGGTTTGCGAGATATCTGAAGCACAGGTGATAGGATTTGCTGCTCAGTGATTGCGGGATTCAGTCTCCATTTCCCCAAGGTGATCCTTAAAACCTGTCCTGTTAGAGGGTCAGGAGGACAGGTTTGGGGAACACTGCTGTACATAAATCTCATTCGGATGAAAGATTGTAAACTCTAGTCTAGATGGTGTCTTTTAGGCTAGGGACAGATGAGCGCATTTTCTGCGGCCACCGTCAAAATGTACGTCGATGCGTGCGCACGCATTTTTTCACGGAATACGCTTAAGTGGTCAGACGATGCGCAATTCTGGACGTATTTCATGACGATGGGGTGAAAAGAAGTCTAGGGAAATCCGGCTGTTTGAACGTTATGTTGGCCGCACACTAGCAGCGTCTGACGTCTCCAATCACGCACACACGCTGCTATGCGGCCGCAGCGCACTCTGTACGTCAGTACCAGCGGTTTAACGTTCTCGAAAAAAATGCGTTCATTTTCCACTTGCGTTGCCGGCCGGACTTTTGTGCGACCGTACTTCGTATATTGGCTGTCATTGCCCGGCATCTGCTGCTAGTGCGGCCGTGATTATGTGCGCCAGAACGCGCGTTCGCACTGCCTCAGTCTGACCCTAGCCTTATCTGGCACAATGTCATACAGGGTCTGCATTATCAGCATACAGGCAGATGCAGTAAATGTGTTGCATACAGATAATAAAATGGTGATATCTGCTTACACAGGGTCTGCATTATCAGCATACAGGCAGATGCAGTAAATGTGCTGCAGACAGATAATTAAATGGTGAGATCTCCTGCTTATGGGGGTTTGTAGTGATCAGAATGAGATTATTAGCAATGCAATATCTGTATGTGCTGCATAATGCCTGTGTATGGCAATTACAGCAACACCTTGTATCTGTATGTGCTGCATAATGCCTGTGTATGGCAACTACAGCAACACCTTGTATCTGTGTGTGCTGCATAATGCCTGTGTATGGCAATTACAGCAACACCTTGTATCTGTATGTGCCGCATAATGCCTGTGTGTGGCAATTACAGCAACACCTTGTATCTGTATGTGCTGCATAATGCCTGTGTATGGCAATTACAGCAACACCTTGTATCTGTATGTGCTGCATAATGCCTGTGTATGACAATTACAGCAACACCTTGTATCTCTATGTGCTGCATAATGCCTGTGTATGGCAATTACAGCAACACCTTGTATCTGTATGTGCTGCATAATGCCTGTGTATGGCAATTACAGCAACACCTTGTATCTCTGTGCTGCATAATGCCTGTGTATGGCAATTACAGCCACACCTTGTATCTGTATGTGCTGCATAATGCCTGTGTATGGCAATTACAGCAACACCTTGTATCTGTATGTGCCGCATAATGCCTGTGTATGACAATTACAGCAACACCTTCAGGGTTATCCAAAGAGATCCGAATTGCTTGAGAAAGGTAACCGAATGCTGAAAATCAGCGTTCGGTTACCTTTCCTGGCCATTCGGCTATCCAGAGAGCAGGCAATTCGCCAAATCCTGGCGAATTGCCTGCACATTCGGTGCCTGTTCGAGGGCAGTGAATCCTCATAGAGAAGCAATGCTTCGTCTATTCAGAGAACACAAACCAGCAGTGAAAGGTTCCCCTAATGCCCTGCCATTCGGTGGTTTAATTCGGCAAATTTATTCAGGAGAATCCCATAGACTTCAATGTTAAAAATATTCCCGTTTTAATTCAATATCTAATAAACCGTTCATTATAAAATTCTGCAGCAAAAAGTCTCTTTATTTATAGATTTTTTAGGATACTTTAAGCATTTTTCTGATTTTTTTTTTTTTTTTTTTTAAAAGTCCGATTTTTTTTCATTTTTTTTTTTCAGTTTACTTATTTTTTTTGTAA
The DNA here is from genome assembly GCA_009667805.1 of Leptobrachium leishanense. Lineage (NCBI taxonomy): Eukaryota > Metazoa > Chordata > Amphibia > Anura > Megophryidae > Leptobrachium > Leptobrachium leishanense. Next base: position 107,240,029 of record CM019074.1, read on the forward strand.
CAGCCCTCTTTATTATCATTCCCTGGACCTCCTGTGAAAATTTCAGACATTTTCGCTCAGTAGTTTCTTTGCAAACAGCGTTTCTTTTTCCCAGATTCATACAAATGGTTTTTCTAATTTATTCACTGCCTCCTCTACATCACAGCTGCTTCGGCTCTGTGTGATTCGGCTCCTGTTCGGCTCCTGTTCGTCTTCTTCGAAGGTTAATCCAGATGTTTTTGCTTGTTTTCAGCGTGCATTCGGTTAGTTTTCGTCAGCTTTTCGGCAGCCTTTCCCTGCAATTCGGGGACCCTGTGCTGTTTGCTGAATACACCGCAGGGTCACCGAAATGCAATCGGCAAAAGGAACCGAATTGAAGAGAACGAAAAGTCACCGAACGTGCGGTGACTTTTCGAATCTCTTTGGATAACCCTGATTGTATCTGTATGTGCCGCATAATGCCGGTGTGTGGCAATTACAGCAACACCTTGTATCTGTATGTGCTGCATAATGCCTGTGTATGGCAATTACAGCAACACCTTGTATCTGTACTGTACAGGGATTAACACTCATTATAACCCCCTGAATCTTATCCCTGTACAGCAGCGACTGACCCCACAGCTCTCCCTGTATTCCGACAAATCCCTGGCTGCTGGAATGCTGCCGTAAAGAAGATTGTTATGTTGAGTGTGGATTGGCACATGTCTATTATTTCACGGTATTTGGTAACATTGCGTTGTCTCCTGAGTCATGGAGGCCCCTCAGTCTCTGCCAATGTTCTCCCACTTCCCTTCTCCCTGGAGTATATCAATAAATCTTTGTGAAGTCTTAACTTCCCAAACACCCGTTCCCGATAGTGGGTGGATTCCTTCATCCTGAATATGATTGTGTTGGACTGATGAGTCACCAGGTTGGGGGGGGGGGTAGATGGCAGCTCCTCAAAGCAGCACAAGAAAGTTCATAGGATGTTTTTGAGACCAGAATCAAAAATTCAAATCCTAAACACTGGACATTCATATTTGAAGGCCTCTCATCTGGTCTTTACCACAAACCTTTTCAAGAACAAGGACACCAACACTGAGATGCTTTTGTTTTTAGTTTCAGAATAATTCTTTCATTATGTAGATACTTTCTTTCATTTGATTGTTTTTGTAATATTTCTCCCTCTTTTGATATAAACATAAATATCTCAAAGGGAGGGAATATATGCCCATGTTTACATGTCAAGCGACTGGCCATGGCGAGTTCTTTCTTTCTCTTTTTCCATTTCTCTGTTTAACGGTAGGCACATTGCTGCTTCCTCATATAGAATGATTATATAATATATACAGTTTGTTCTCCCCATATACAGTGATTATATAACATATGCAGCTTGTTCTCATATAGAATGATAATATAATATATGCAGCTTGTTCTCCCCGTATAGAATGATTGTATAATATAAGCAGCTTGTTCTCCCATATAGAATGATTGTATAATATAAGCAGCTTGTTCTCCCATATAGAATGATTGTATAATATAAGCAGCTTGTTCTCCCATATAGAATGATTGTATAATATAAGCAGCTTGTTCTCCCATATAGAATGATTGTATAATATAAGCAGCTTGTTCTCCCATATAGAATGATTGTATAATATAAGCAGCTTGTTCTCCCCATATAGATTGATTATATAACATATGCAGATTGGTTATATAATATATGCAGCTTGTTCTCCCCATACAGAACGATTGAATAATATAAGCAGCTTGTTCTCCCCATATAGATTGATTATATAATATATGCAGCCTGTTCTCCCCATATAGATTGGTTATATAATATATGCAGATTGTTCTCCCCATATAGATTGATTATATAATATAAGCAGCTTGTTCTCCCCATACAGAACGATTGAATAATATAAGCAGCTTGTTCTCCCCATATAAATTGGTTATATAATGTATGCAGATTGTTCTCCCCATATAGATTGATTATATAATATATGCAGTTTGTTCTCCCCATATAGAATGATTTTATAATATATCTTAACATGTACAGCTTGGAAAAAAGACGAGACAGAGGAGATATGATAGAAACATTTAAATACGTAAAGGGAATCCACAAGGTAGAGGAAGGGAGTATATTTAAAAGGAAACAAAGTAGCAAAACAAGAGGACATAGTCTTAGATTAGAGGGGCAAAGGTTTAAAAGTAACATCAGGAAGCATTATTTTACTGAGAGGGTGGTGGATACATGGAACAGTCTTCCAGTAGAAGTGGTAGAGGACAAAACAGTAATTGAATTTAAGCAGGCATGGGATAGGCATAAGGCTATCCTAAACAAAAGATAAATCCAGGTAAAGTATCCATGTAATTGGGCGACTAGATGGGCCAAAAGGTTCTTATCTGCCGACATTTTTCTATGTTTCTATGTAGCTTGTTCTCCCCATAGAATGATTGTATATTTTAGGCAGCTTGTTATCCCCAGATAGACTGTCTAATATACAGGGTTATCCAAAGAGATCCGAATTGCTTGAGAAAGGTAACCGAACGCTGAAAATCAGCGTTCGGTTACCTTTCCTGGCCATTCGGCTATCCAGAGAGCAGGCAATTCGCCAAATCCTGGCGAATTGCCTGCACATACGGTGTCTGTTCGGTCCCTGTTCGAGGGCAGTGAAATCCCCATCAAAAAGCACTGCTTCGGCTATTCAGAGAACACAAACCAGCAGTGAAAGGTTCCCCTAATGCCCTGCCATTCGGTGGTTTAATTCGGCAAATTTATTCAGGAGAATCCCATAGGCTTCAATGTTAAAAATATTCCCGTTTTAATTCAATATCTAATAAACCGTTCATTATAAAATTCTGCAGCAAAAAGTCTCTTTAAGCATTTTTCTGAATTTTTTTAAAAAAAATTAAAAGTCCGATTTTTTTTTTTTTTTCAGTTTACTTATTTTTTTTGTAACAGCCCTCTTTATTATCATTCCCTGGACCTCCTGTGAAAATTTCAGACATTTTCGCTCAGTAGTTTCTTTGCAAACAGCGTTTCTTTTTCCCAGATTCATACAAATGGTTTTTCTAATTTATTCACTGCCTCCTCTACGTCACAGCTGCTTCGGCTCTGTGTGATTCGGCTCCTGTTCGGCTTTTTCGAAGGTTAATCCAGATGTTTTTGCTTGTTTTCAGTGTGCATTCGGTGAGGTTTCGTCAGGTTTGCGGCAGCTTTTCCCTGCAATTCGGGGACCCTGTGGTGTTTGCTGAATACACCGCAGGGTCACCGAAATGCAATCGGCAAAAGGAACCGAATTGAAGAGAACGAAAAGTCACCGAACGTGCGGTGACTTTTCGAATCTCTTTGGATAACCCTGATAGGCATCTTGTTCTCCACATATAAAATGATTGTATAACATATGCAACTTGTTCTCCCCGTATAGAATGATTGTATAATATAAGCAGCTTGTTCTCCCCATATAAAATGGAGAACAAGCTACATACATTATACAATCATTATATATGGGGAGAACAAATTGCATATATTATACATTCATTCTATCAGGGTTATCCAAAGAGATTCGAAAAGTCACCGCACGTTCGGTGACTTTTCGTTCTCTTCAATTCGGTTCCTTTTGCCGATCCCATTTCGGTGACCCTGCGGTGTATTCAGCAAACAGCACAGGGTCCCCGAATTGCAGGGAAAAGCTGCCGCAAACCTGACGAAAACTAACCGAATGCACGCTGAAAACAAGCAAAAACATCTGGATTAACCTTCGAAAAACCCGAACAGGAGCCGAACAGGAGCCGAATCACACAGAGCCGAAGCAGCTGTGACGTAGAGGAGGCAGTGAATAAATTAGAAAAACCATTTGTATGAATCTGGGAAAAAGAAACGCTGTTTGCAAAGAAACTACTGAGCGAAAATGTCTGAAATTTACACAGGAGGTCCAGGGAATGATAATAAAGAGGCTGTTACAAAAAAAATAAGTAAACTGAAAAAAAAAAATCAAAAAAAATCGGACTTTTAAAAAAAAAAAAAAAAAAAAATCTGAAAAATGCTTAAAGTATCCTAAAAAATCTATAAATAAAGAGACTTTTTGCTGCAGAATTTTATAATGAACGGTTTATTAGATATTGAATTAAAACGGGAATATTTTTAACATTGAAGCCTATGGGATTCTCCTGAATAAATTTGCCGAATGAAACCACCGAATGGCAGGGCATTAGGGGAACCTTTCACTGCTGGTTTGTGTTCTCTGAATAGCCGAAGCAGTGCTTTTTCATGGGGTTTTCACTGCCCTCGAACAGGGACCGAACAGGCACCGTATGTTCAGGCAATTCGCCAGGATTTGGCGAATTGCCTGCTCTCTGGATAGCCGAATGGCCAGGAAAGGTAACCGAACGCTGATTTTCAGCATTCGGTTACCTTTCTCAAACAATTCGGATGTCTTTGGATAACCCTGTATATATAATATATGCAGTTTGTTCTCCCCATATAGAATGATCGTATAATATATGCAGCTTGTTCTCCCCATATAGAATGATTATATAATATATGCAGTTTGTTCTCCCCATATAGAATGATTATATAATATATGCGGTTTGTTCTCCCCATATAGAATGATTATATAATATATGCAGTTTGTTCTCCCCATATAGAATGATTGTATAATATATGCAGCTTGTTCTCCCCATATATAATGATTATATAATATATGCAGTTTGTTCTCCCCATATAGAATGATTGTATAATATATGCGGTTTGTTCTCCCTATATATAATGATTATATAATATATGCAGTTTGTTCTCCCCATATAGAATGATTGTATAATATATGCAGTTTGTTCTCCCCATATAGAATGATTATATAATATATGCAGCTTGTTCTCCCCATATATAATGATTATATAATATATGCAGTTTGTTCTCCCCATATAGAATGATTGTATAATATATGCAGTTTGTTCTCCCCATATAGAATGATTATATAATATATGCAGTTTGTTCTCCCCATATAGAATGATTTTATAATAGGGTTGCACTGATACCGATACTAGTATCGGTATCGGGGCCGATACTGGGTACTGCAAGAGTACTTGGTACTCGTGTAGTACCCCCTGATATTTTTCCCAATAGCTGGGGCATATCCATGTGTGAGCTGGGGCAATATCCATGTGTGAGCTGGGGCATATCCATGTGTGAGCTGGGGCAATATCCATGTGTGAGCTGGGGCATATCCATGTGTGAGCTGGGGCATATCCATGTGTGAGCTGGGGCAATATCCATGTGTGAGCTGGGGCAATATCCATGTGTGAGCTGGGGCATATCCATGTGTGAGCTGGGGCAATATCCATGTGTGTGCTGGGGCATATCCATGTGTGAGCTGGGGCATATCCATGTGTGAGCTGGGGCATATCCATGTCGGAGCTGGGGGGGCATATCCATGTGTGAGCTGGGGCATATCCATGTGTGAGCTGGGGCATATCCATGTGGGAGCTGGGGCATATCCATGTGTGAGCTGGGGCAAATCCATGAGCTGGGGGCAATATCCATGTGTGAGCTGGGGCATATCCATGTGTGAGCTGGGGCATATCCATGTGGGAGCTGGGGCATATCCATGTGGGAGCTGGGGCAAATCCATGAGCTGGGGGCAATATCCATGTGTGAGCTGGGGGCAATATCCATGTGTGAGCTGGGGCAAATCCATGTGTGAGTTGGGGCATATCCATGTGTGAGCTGGGGTATATCCATGAGCTGGGGCATATCCCATGAGCTGGGGCAGTATGAATATATATCTTGGGGGGGATATATACATGTGAGCTGGGGCATTTTTATTTGGTCTGTTCTTATTGGAAAGCGTCACATGACATTAAAGAAAAGTATCTAAAACGTATCGGTACTCGTACTCGGTCTTAAAAAAGTGGTATCGGTGCATCCCTATTTTATAATATATGCAGTTTGTTCTCCCCATATAGAATGATTATATAATATATGCAGTTTGTTCTCCCCATATAGAATGATTTTATAATATATGCAGTTTGTTCTCCCCATATAGAATCATTTTATAATATATGCAGTTTGTTATCCCCATATATAATCATTTTATAATATGTGCAGCTTGTTCTCCCCATATAGAATGATTATATAATATATGCAGTTTGTTCTCCCCATATAGAATGATTGTATAATATATGCAGTTTGTTTTCCCCATATAGAATGATTGTATAATATATGCAGTTTGTTCTCCCCATATAGAATGATTATATAATATATGCAGTTTGTTCTCCCCATATAGAATGATTGTATAATATATGCAGTTTGTTCTCCCCATATATAATGATTATATAATATATGCAGTTTGTTCTCCCCATATAGAATGATTATATAATATATGCAGTTTGTTCTCCCCATATAGAATGATTGTATAATATATGCAGTTTGTTCTCCCCATATAGAATGATTATATAATCAATGCGGTTTGTTCTCCCCATATAGAATCATTTTATAATATATGCAGCTTGTTCTCCCCATATATATAATCATTTTATAATATATGCAGCTTGTTCTCCCCATATATAATCATTTTATAATATATGCAGCTTGTTCTCCCCATATATAATATATGCAGTTTGCTCTCCCCATATATAATGATTATATAATATATGCAGCTTGTTCTCCCCATATATAATGATTATATAATATATGCAGCTTGTTCTCCCCATATGATTATATAATATATGCAGCTTGTTCTCCCCATATATAATGATTATATAATATATGCAGCTTGTTCTCCCCATATATAATGATTATATAATATATGCAGCTTGTTCTCCCCATATATAATGATTATATAATATATGCAGTTTGCTCTCCCCATATATAATGATTATATAATATATGCAGTTTGCTCTCCCCATATATAATGATTATATAATATATGCAGCTTGTTCTCCCCATATATAATGATTATATAATATATGCAGCTTGTTCTCCCCATATATAATGATTATATAATATATGCAGTTTGCTCTCCCCATATATAATGATTATATAATATATGCAGCTTGTTCTCCCCATATATAATGATTATATAATATATGTGGTTTGTTCTCCCCATATATAATGATTATATAATATGTGCGGTTTGCTCTCCCCATATATAATGATTATATAATATATGCAGCTTGTTCTCCCCATATATAATGATTATATAATATATGCAGTTTGCTCTCCCCATATATAATGATTATATAATATATGCAGTTTGCTCTCCCCATATATAATGATTATATAATATATGCAGCTTGTTCTCCCCATATAGAATGATTATATAATATATGCGGTTTGTTCTCCCCATATATAATGATTATATAATATATGCGGTTTGTTCTCCCCATATATAATGATTATATAATATATGCAGTTTGCTCTCCCCATATAGAATGATTATATAATATGTGCAGTTTGCTCCCCCCATATATAATGATTATATAATATATGCAGCTTGTTCTCCCCATATATAATGATTATATAATATATGCAGCTTGTTCTCCCCATATATAATGATTATATAATATATGCAGTTTGCTCTCCCCATATATAATGATTATATAATATATGCAGTTTGCTCTCCCCATATATAATGATTATATAATATATGCAGTTTGCTCTCCCCATATATAATGATTATATAATATATGCAGCTTGTTCTCCCCATATATAATGATTATATAATATATGCAGCTTGTTCTCCCCATATATAATGATTATATAATATATGCAGCTTGTTCTCCCCATATATAATGATTATATAATATATGCAGTTTGCTCTCCCCATATATAATGATTATATAATATATGCAGCTTGTTCTCCCCATATATAATGATTATATAATATATGCAGTTTGTTCTCCCCATATATAATGATTATATAATATATGTGGTTTGTTCTCCCCATATATAATGATTATATAATATATGCGGTTTGTTCTCCCCATATATAATGATTATATAATATATGCAGTTTGTTCTCCCCATATATAATGATTATATAATATATGCAGTTTGTTCTCCCCATATATAATGATTATATAATATATGCAGCTTGTTCTCCCCATATATAATGATTATATAATATATGCAGCTTGTTCTCCCCATATATAATGATTATATAATATATGCGGTTTGTTCTCCCCATATATAATGATTATATAATATATGCAGTTTGTTCTCCCCATATATAATGATTATATAATATATGCAGTTTGTTCTCCCCATATATAATGATTATATAATATAGGCAGGCTGCTGCTGTTACCTAGATTAGAGGTTTACCCGGCATTGTGCTCCATCCTATGTGATTTGCCGCATGTGCCGGCTGTTTTCTCTCCCCATAAAGGATTGTAAGATTGTTTCTCGTGGTTTCCTCTGATCCGTAAGGGATAACACCGCATGTGCGCGCCGCCAGTCACAAAGATGACTGTTTGCAAGGCTCTATCTTGAAAAAAAGCACAGTGAATTGTTTAGCAACAAAACGAATTGAGTCCGTGCAGAAAGAGAGCGGATCTGTGGCTGTAACAGATACTCGCTGCGTTTCCATAGAGCGCCCGACTTACTGACTGTATTTTACATTTAATTCCTTCAGAAACCGCTGAAATTATTGGCTTGGCAGAATGAGCGCAGATCTGGTGAGGATTGTAAGGAGGGTTTATTACTGTGCAGCTCTGTTACACACCCGCACACCCTGACTATATGGAGGGGCCCTTAAAAAGACACCCGCACACCCTGACTATATAGAGGAGACCCCAAAAAGACACCCGCACACCCTGACTATATGGAGGGGCCTTAAAAAGACACCCGCACACCCTGACTATATGGAGGGGCCCTTAAAAAGACACCCGCACACCCTGACTATATAGAGGAGACCCCAAAAAGACACCCGCACACCCTGACTATATGGAGGGGCCCTTAAAAAGACACCCGCACACCCTGACTATATGGAGGGGCCCTTAAAAAGACACCCGCACACCCTGACTATATAGAGGAGACCCCAAAAAGACACCCGCACACCCTGACTATATGGAGGGGCCCTTAAAAAGACACCCGCACACCCTGACTATATGGAGGGGCCCTTAAAAAGACACCCGCACACCCTGACTATATGGAGGGGCCCTTAAAAAGACACCCGCACACCCTGACTATATAGAGGAGACCCCAAAAAGACACCCGCACACCCTGACTATATGGAGGAACCCCTAAAAATACACCCACACACCCTGAATATGTGGAGGAGCTCCTAAAAACACCCGCACACCCTGACTATATGGAGGGGCCCTTAAAAAGACACCCGCACACCCTGACTATATGGAGGGGCCCTTAAAAAGACACCCGCACACCCTGACTATATAGAGGAGACCCCAAAAAGACACCCGCACACCCTGACTATATGGAGGGGCCCTTAAAAAGACACCTGCACACCCTGACTATATGGAGGGGCCCTTAAAAAGACACCCGCACACCCTGACTATATGGAGGGGCCCTTAAAAAGACACCCGCACACCCTGACTATATGGAGGGGCCCTTAAATAGACACCCGCACACCCTGACTATATGGAGGAACCCCTAAAAATACACCCACACACCCTGAATATGTGGAGGAGCTCCTAAAAACACCCGCACACCCTGACTATATGGAGGAGCCCCTGAATATTGGGACATTAAGAGCGGAAATGTGCTTGGAGTGTATAAATTAGGGACTTCTACCTGGGGACTCCCCCATAAATCACCCAGTTCATGTAAACCTTTTTCCCCTGATTGAGCAGATTCGGGTCTCCAGACGGGTCAGGTTGGTCGGGCTCGGAGCAGAGCTTGTGCCAATGAGCAGCATTCCAGTCTCGCCGCCCTCCATTCCTGCACAGATGGCAACAGGTTCTCCCCAGCCTGGAACGGACTGTACCTAAATCAGGGTGGGACGCGGTGTAAATCATGGAGGGTCCATGTACATCCAGAGCAGGTGGAAACACGGGATAAAACCTTTTTATTTGTTATTCTAAGGGCATTATGCCATGGCTTTGCCGTGCCCGCTCCCCTAGGATTGGCTGCCGGTACGGCACCCTATGGTAAATCTGTGTATTTATCGCATCCTGTGAAAAGGATTGCTGCCGAGCAGGAACACACATATTCCTGGTGCTTTGGTGGAGGGATGGATAGTAAGGGGTGACCCGCCCGGCACTGACCGTTGTCGCCCGTTGTGTCCGACACCTTTGTAAATGCCGAGGCAGCCAAGTGTTAACTGTGCGCACGTGTCGATTTGATTTTGGCAGGGGCGACGCTTGGAGGAGTCAGGCTGGCGGCGCGTTTAGCAGAGAGTCAGCCCGGGCTGCGGAAATGTTTTGGCATTCGAGAGATATGCCAGCAGCGCGGCGGGGCGAGGAGCTCCACCAACTCATGCTTTGGGATTCCAAGTTGTATTTATCCTGCCTCTCCTGGGCGAGCGATAAATCTGATTAATGGCTCACCCCGGGCTGCGTAAAGTTTTCAATGTTTTCCCTCTGGAGAGCAGCGCCTGTCCCCCATTGTCATTGTCACGGCGTAATAACGATAAACATCTTTTTGTCTGGCTGCGTTGCTGTGTGTCACATTCCCCCTTTCTGCCATCTGTTTGCTACATGAAACTGTCAGTTTGCGGCTTCATGCTGGGATACGCTCGTACCCCCTTCAACGTCGCTCCCCGCCGCACACCTCTCCAGCTCTTAAACTGATTTAGTGCAGGTACACGAGTGGCGCGCTTAACCCCTCGCACTACCGGGACCTTAAGTGAGCAGCGGCTGGGTGTCAGAGATAAACTGTGACTTGGATGATGGGACTTGTAGTCCAACACAACAAAAGATTTATAGTTATTGGCTGATCATGAGCAGCTGGGCAGGAGGGGACCTCCCTTTCATCAATAAATCCAGTGGATCCCCCTGTTGGAGTTTGAGTTGCCGCCTTACAGGAGGACTAGATTTTCTTTCTTCTTAAGAGCTCCCTAAACTATCCTGTTCTATTTTTGCAAACCCACCTTTCTTCTCTACCTCATGAGCCACGGGAAACCCCTGTGAAGGACCTGCCCAGGTGGCTTACCTTGTGATGGACCTGCCATTAGAATCCCCCCTCTGTGATGGTCCTGCCACATTAGGCTTACCTTATGATAGACCTGCCTTTGGAAGCCCTCATGTGATGGACCTGCCTTTGGAACACCCCATGTGTTGGACCTGCTATTGGATGTCCCCATGTGATTTCCTGCCATTGGAAGTCCCCCTGTGAAGGCTCTACCAAAGGAAGCTCACTCTGTGATGGACTTGCCATTGAAAGCAAGCCCTTGCGATGGACCTACCATTGGAAGCCCAGACCTGGCGCGGTCCTGTCATCAGAAGCCCCTACCTGTCATCAGACGCCCTTACCTGTCATGGGCCTGTCATCAGAAGTCCCTACCTGTCTTCAGAAGCCCCTACCTGTCATCAGAAGCCCCTACCTGTCAGACGCCCCTACCTGTCATCAGACGCCCCTACCTGTCATCAGACGCCCCTACCTGTCATCAGACGCCCCTACCTGTCATCAGACGCCCCTACCTGTCATCAGACGCCCCTACCTGTCATCAGAAGCCCCTACCTGTCATCAGACGCCCCTACCTGTCATCAGACGCCCCTACCTGTCATCAGACGCCCCTACCTGTCATCAGAAGCCCCTACCTGTCATCAGACGCCCCTACCTGTCATCAGACGCCCCTACCTGTCATCAGACGCCCCTACCTGTCATCAGAAGCCCTTACCTGTCATCAGACGCCCCTACCTGTCATCAGACGCCCCTACCTGTCATCAGAAGCCCTTACCTGTCATCAGACGCCCCTACATGTCATCATAAGCCCTTACCTGTCATGGGCCTGTCATCAGAAGCCCCTACCTGTCATCAGAAGCCCCTACCTGTCATCAGAAGCCCCTACCTGTCATCAGACGCCCCTACCTGTCATCAGAAGCCCCTACCTGTCATCAGAAGCCCCTACCTGTCATCAGAAGCCCCTACCTGTCATTGCCTGCCATCGGAAGCCCCTACCTGTCATCAGAAGCCCCTACCTGTCATCAGAAGCCCCTACCTGTCATCAGACGCCCCTACCTGTCATCAGAAGCCCCTACCTGTCATCAGACGCCCCTACCTGTCATCAGACGCCCCTACCTGTCATCAGAAGCCCCTACCTGTCATCAGAAGCCCCTACCTGTCATCAGACGCCCCTACCTGTCATCAGAAGCCCCTACCTGTCATCAGAAGCCCCTACCTGTCATCAGACGCCCCTACCTGTCATTGCCTGCCATCGGAAGCCCCAACCTGACCTAACTATCTTGGGCCTGTCACTGGAAGCTTCCGCCCCCCCCCCTCTCTCAAACCATGCTATTATATGTATTGACTAACTGACCAACCACAATCCCTGGGTATTGGGAGGAATCCTAACCTCTGGGAACAAAATCTCCTCTATAACCTCCCCCAGTGAGACCTCACAAAGGCACCAGCATCCTGTGCCACGTGTCAGCCAGGCAGAGCCAAAGTGTAAGCTCCTGGGGCCAGAAGCTCATCTCTCAATGCGATTGCAGCTGTTGCTCATTTCATCCAGTTACTGATAAATCCTCTTCCACTGGGGGGGCTTAGGAGAGCCGTGGCCCCCATACTCGGCCTCCTTAATCAAATGTTTGAGCCGCTGGCTGCCGCTGCGTCCTGGGAGTTGGAGTTTGCCCACAGCCTGTGTGTCCACGTCTCGTTCACGGCACGGTTTGCTCTGCTGCACCGCAGCACAGCTCGGAGAATCCGATAGGAGGTGACTGGCAGTGGAGCTGCAGGGGTTAATGCTGAGCGCTCTCTATGGGCACCGCTGAGCGATGTGAGCTCGTTTGAGGATAAAGCATTAGGAGCTTGCAGTCCCCCCCTGCCCCCCCGGTCACTGCTATATGGTGCAGATTTGTGTTTACTGCTCCCCTCAGATTAGCTGCAGGAGGGGGGGTCCCAGTCCAGGGCAGGCTCCTGAGTAGGGCCCCTCCTGAGTGGGCTGGCAGGGGGCCCTGTGAGTTATAGTATTGGTCAGTATTGCGGCTGTCAGCGCTGGCCATAAATCTCCGGCAGTGCCCCCCTTCCCCGCCAGCTCCTCTCCACGCAGATGGATCATAATTATAGATCACCGGGACCCTTTAGTGGCCGCCCTGGGTGGGCTTCACGCTCAGGGGGCGAATCGAGTTCACATCAAGCATCATAACCGTGTGTGTAGAACACAAGTACAGGAGCCCCCAGAGGCGGCTTCTCCGTGTCCATTGTCACCGTGGCGAGGAGCGTGGCATTAATTGGCCGTGGCGGATACACCGGCTGGATTAACCCCCTTATTGCGCCCTGACCTACACGCACCTGTATTAACCGTACCAGGGGGATTCATATCAGAGGTGGAAATCTCTCCCACCCATTGCCGCCAAGTGAAAATATCATGGATAAAGGGGGCTCATTCGCTGGTCATGTGACAGAGGCTGGGTCATTCCATTAATTTAATGATTCCTCCCCCAGGGCCGCTCAAGGCTGGCTGGGTGTGATAAGCCCGGCTGCCCAGTTTGTGTTGCTCACGGCTGGCTGGGTGTGATGAGCCCGGCCGCCCAGTTTGCGTTGCTCATAGCTGGCTGGCTATGAGCCTGGCCGCTCAGTTTGTATTGCTCAAGGCTGGCTGGGTGTGATGGGCCCGGCCGCCCAGTTTGTGTTGCTCATGGCTGGCTGGGTGTGATAAGCCCGGCTGCCCAGTTTGTGTTGCTCACGGCTGGCTGGGTGTGATGAGCCCGGCCGCCCAGTTTGCGTTGCTCATAGCTGGCTGGCTGTGAGCCTGGCCGCTCAGTTTGTATTGCTCAAGGCTGGCTGGGTGTGATGGGCCTGGCCACCCAGTTTGTATTGCTCATGGCTGGCTGGGTGTGATGGGCCCGGCCGCCCAGTTTGTGTTGCTCATGGCTGGCTGGGTGTGATGGGCCCGGCCGCCCAGTTTGTGTTGCTCATGGCTGGCTGGGTGTGATGGGCCCGGCTGCCCAGTTTGCGTTGCTCATGACTAGGGCTGTGCAATTAATTGCAATCGCAATCGAATCGCAATTTCCGACCCTGCGATTTCTAAATCGCATAAGGCTGCGATTTTCGGCTGTTAACTTCCGGCGGCGGCATGGTGCTTTGGGCGCTCGCAGGGGGAACCACGTGACGAGCCGCGTTCTCGCAGCTCGTCACATGGTTCCCCCAGGCGAGCGCCCAAGCTCCATGTGCCGCTGGAAGTTAACAGGGAGCCGAACACGCGGCGCACAGAACACAGCGGCGCACAGAGGTGAGCTGCGGCGCAGTATCCATGTGCTGGGGTAGTATCCATGTGCTGGGGCCAATATCCATGTGCTGGGGCCAATATCCATGTGCTGGGGCCAATATCCATGTGCTGGGGCCAATATCCATGTGCTGGGGCCAATATCCATGTGCTGGGGCAGTATCCATGTGCTGGGGCCAATATCCATGTGCTGGAGCCGTATCCATGTGCTGGGGCAGTATCCATGAGCTGGGGCAGTATCCATGAGCTGGGGCAGTATCCATGAGCTGGGGCAATATGCGTGTGCTGGGGCGGTATATCCATGTGCTGGGGCAATATCCATGTGCTGGGGCAATATCCGTGTGCTGGGGCAGTATATCCATGCGCTGGGGGGCAGTATATCTGTGAGCTGGGGCAGTATATCCATGTGCTGGGGCAGTATCCATGTGCTGGGGCAGTATCCATGAGCTGGGGCAGTATATCCATGAGCTGGGGCAATATCCATGAGCTGGGGCAGTATCCATGTGCTGGGGCAGTATCCATGAGCTGGGGCAGTATCCATGTGCTGGGGCAGTATCCGTGAGCTGGGGCAGTATCCATGTGCTGGGGCCAATATCCATGTGCTGGGGCCAATATCCATGTGCTGGGGCCAATATCCATGTGCTGGGGCAGTATCCATGAGCTGGGGCAGTATCCATGAGCTGGGGCAGTATCCATGTGCTGGGGCAATATGCGTGTGCTGGGGCAATATGCGTGTGCTGGGGCAATATGCGTGTGTTTTGGGCAGTATCCATGTGCTGGGGCAGTATCCGTGAGCTGGGGCAGTATCCATGTGCTGGGGCCAATATCCATGTGCTGGGGCCAATATCCATGTGCTGGGGCCAATATCCATGTGCTGGGGCAGTATCCATGAGCTGGGGCAGTATCCATGAGCTGGGGCAGTATCCATGTGCTGGGGCAATATGCGTGTGCTGGGGCAATATGCGTGTGCTGGGGCAATATGCGTGTGTTTTGGGCAGTATCCATGAGCTGGGGCAATATCCGTGTGCTGGGGCAATATCCGTGTGCTGGGGCAGTATATCCATGAGCTGGGGCTGTATCCGTAAGCTGGGGCAGTATATCCATGAGCTGGGGCAGTATAGCCATGAGCTGGGGCAATATCCATGAGCTGGGGCAGTATCCATGTGCTGGGGCAGTATCCATGAGCTGGGGCAGTATCCATGTGCTGGGGCAGTATCCGTGAGCTGGGGCAGTATCCATGTGCTGGGGCCAATATCCATGTGCTGGGGCCAATATCCATGTGCTGGGGCCAATATCCATGTGCTGGGGCAGTATCCATGAGCTGGGGCAGTATCCATGAGCTGGGGCAGTATCCATGTGCTGGGGCAATATGCGTGTGCTGGGGCAATATGCGTGTGCTGGGGCAATATGCGTGTGTTTTGGGCAGTATCCATGAGCTGGGGCAGTATCCGTGAGCTGGGGCAGTATCCATGTGCTGGGGCCAATATCCATGTGCTGGGGCCAATATCCATGTGCTGGGGCCAATATCCATGTGCTGGGGCAGTATCCATGAGCTGGGGCAGTATCCATGAGCTGGGGCAGTATCCATGTGCTGGGGCAATATGCGTGTGCTGGGGCAATATGCGTGTGCTGGGGCAATATGCGTGTGTTTTGGGCAGTATCCATGAGCTGGGGCAATATCCGTGTGCTGGGGCAATATCCGTGTGCTGGGGCAGTATATCCATGAGCTGGGGCTGTATCCGTAAGCTGGGGCAGTATATCCATGAGCTGGGGCAGTATAGCCATGAGCTGGGGCAGTATATCCATGTGCTGGGGCAGTATAGCCATGAGCTGAGGCAGTATATCCATGTGCTGGGGCAGTATATCCATGTGCTGAATACTGAATACATTTAGAATGTATGTAGCAGGTTTGAAAAAGCAAAAACAATTGGCTAAATCGCAAATAAAATCGCAATCGCAATATTCATTCAAGAAATCACAATATGAATATTTTGTCAATATTGCACAGCCCTACTCATGACTGGCTGGGAGTGATGGGCCCAGCTGCCCAGTTTGTGTTGCACATGGCTGTCTGGGTGTGATGGGCCTGGCCGCCCAGTTTGTGTTGCACATGGCTGGCTGGGTGTGATGGGCCTGGCCGCCCAGTTTGTGTTGCTCATGGCTGGCTGGGTGTGATGGGCCTGGCCGCCCAGTTTGTGTTGCACATGGCTGGCTGGGTGTGATGGGCCTGGCCGCCCAGTTTGTGTTGCACATGGCTGGCTGGGTGTGATGGGCCTGGCCGCCCAGTTTGTGTTGCACATGGCTGGCTGGGTGTGATGGGCCTGGCCGCCCAGTTTGTGTTGCACATGGCTGGCTGGGTGTGATGGGCCTGGCCGCCCAGTTTGTGTTGCTCATGGCTGGCTGGGTGTGATGGGCCTGGCCGCCCAGTTTGTGTTGCACATGGCTGGCTGGGTGTGATGGGCCTGGCCGCCCAGTTTGTGTTGCTCATGGCTGGCTGGGTTTGAGTTGTGCGTCAATGTGTGTCGCCATGACAGACGGACGGGATGGTTGCTGTTTGTGCAGGTGCCCTGTGCAGCGTTGCATTGTGTGTGTTGTGCGTCAGTGTGGACGGGTTGCATGCTGGTGTATCTGCAGTGCTGTTAAAGCCAGTAACGCACACGGCTGAGCTGCTGCGTCGAAGCAGGCTGCGTCGCTGGCATCAGCGAGTGTGTTTATTAAGCTAATAAAACAATGTTAAGTACCCGGCCGGCACGAGCTGGGACTCCTCTTTATGTGCTCGCAGGATGGCCGGGGGAGCACCGACATCACAAAGCTGATTACCGCGGTGAGAGGGTAATAAAGACAGACTCCAGGGGCTGCACAGGATGGGCGCTGCGGCAATGCGCAGGATCAGCTGCAGTCACCATACATCCGGCTGGCTTCTGTATGGGGGGGGGCAGCCAGGAAACGACCGAAACCAAGCTCACTGGAGCAGTGCAAACCATACTCTGCTACCTCAGGGGAGCCGATACACCGCGAAGACCACACGCCTTGCGTCACATCTGCTGTGACAGAGCTGGGAAGCGATGCGGTGGGATATGGTGTATTGTGCACCAAAACCAAGACTTCTGCCTCATGGAAGGATAGGGAGCGCAAACTATAACCTGTGGGACGTGGTGTGATAAACACCGGTATGTCGAG
Source organism: Leptobrachium leishanense (assembly GCA_009667805.1). Lineage (NCBI taxonomy): Eukaryota > Metazoa > Chordata > Amphibia > Anura > Megophryidae > Leptobrachium > Leptobrachium leishanense. The sequence goes on from CM019074.1 coordinate 107,257,512, forward strand.
CAGCTGGTCCCATCCTTTCTGGAGTGCGTTACCGTGTAGGGCCAGGATTTACAGCAGTGGGCATTAGGATTGCTTTAGGAGTCGTCGTTGGCAGCCGGCGCGGATTTAGGAATATTCTCACAGAAATGCTGGTTTGTTGGCTTGGCATTTTCTCCTGACGCGTTTCTCCGATTGGATTGAGGTTTGGTGTTTATGACCAGAATCTGATTTAATGACCCTATAGCTGTGAGCGCACCACAACTCTCGTCCAGGTCAGCACGCTAACGCCTTACCAAGCCACCAGCAATGGTAAAAACCTCAACTCCCATCATGGCCAGCACATTACCACTGCCAAGGCACTTGGAACGGTAAAAACCTAAACTCCTATTGGCCAACGCCAATAAAATGTCGGCAGATAAGAACCTTTCGGCCCATCTAGTCGCCCAATTACATGGATACTTTACCTGGATTTATCTTTTGTTTAGGATAGCCTTATGCCTATCCCATGCCTGCTTAAATTCAATTACTGTTTTGGCCTCTACCACTTCTACTGGAAGACTGTTCCATGTATCCACCACCCTCTCAGTAAAATAATGCTTCCTGATGTTACTTTTAAACCTTTGCCCCTCTAATCTAAGACTATGTCCTCTTGTTTTGCTATTTTGTTTCCTTTTAAATATACTCCCTTCCTCTACCTTGTGGATTCCCTTTACGTATTTAAATGTTTCTATCATATCTCCTCTGTCTCGTCTTTTTTCCAAGCTGTACATGTTAAGATCATTAACCCTTTCCTGGTAACTTTTCTCCTTCAAGCCGTACACCATTTTAGTAGCCCTTCTCTGAACTCTCTCTAAGATGTCTATATCCTTCTGGAGATACGGTCTCCAGTACTGCACACAGTACTCCAAGTGAGGTCTCACCAGTGCTCTGTACAGTGGCATGAGCACTTCCCTTTTCCTACTGCTAATACAGGCTCTCCCTACACAACCAAGCATTCTGCCAGCATTTCCAAGCATTCTGCCAGCATTTCCAAGCATTCTGCCAGCATTTCCTGCTGCTCTATTACATTGACTACTTACCCTTAGATCCTCTGCAATAATAACCCCTAAATCCAAACCCTCAGATGTATCAAATATTCTATATTCAGCCCTTGGGTTTTTACGTCCCAGGTGCATTATCTTGCACTTATCCACATTAAAACTCAATTGTCACAGCTCCCACCATTTTTTTAGTTTACCTAAATCATTTGTCATTTGGCTGATCCCTCCAGGAACGTCAACCCTGTTGCAAATCTTTGTGTCATCAGCAAAAAGACATACTCCTCAACTCCTCAAAACCTCAACTCCTATTGGCCAATGCCCCACCAGTAACAGTAAATACCCCAACTCCCATCATGGCCAGCGCACTAACATTGCCAAGGCCCTTAGAATGGTAAAAACCTCAACTCCTATTGGCCAACACCCCAGTACCTCGCCAAGCCACCAGTAATGGTAAAAAAACTCCTAACACCTTGCCAAGGCACAGGTAACAGCAAAAATGATCCGGCGTGCGTGTGCCTTCCCGATTGTGAGACGCCACATCACCTATGAGAGGGTTCATTGTGAGGCATGATGATTGAAGGGAATGTTCCGGTGGCTTCACCTCCCCACTCATTGACCGTAATAAAACACACCGTATAAATCTATTGCCATTCAGGCCTCGGGAGAAATGAATAATAGATAGGATGTATGTGTTTGAATGTGGAGCACGAGGGGCTAACGTCTCCCGGGCAGTGACAGGTCCACATTGTGTGTATCTAACTGCAGCCCATTAACCATTCCCCGCGTGGCTCAGACTGGCCCATCGCCGTCATTCTGACCATTCAGGGGGGCTTTCTGGCACATTGGATGTTAGGAGCCGCATCCCGTCGCCCCTTGTTATCCGCGTCATGCTCGCCTTGTTCTTCATGCAGTGCACCTCTGGCAGGGTAAGGGTTACTATACGTAATATCCTGTGGCGGCCATATTTAGGGCTCCATGTCCGTCTCCCTTCTCGTTTCGGTAATCCTGTTGTACAGCCCTGCGGAACATGTTAAAATGTCATAAATATTCGATAGGTGACTGCGGAGTGTTGGCTCGAGGCCCAGATACAATTCATTGTCTTCAAGTCGCAATGAATGTATTGTTAGCCGGCGGAGTTTCATGTGGGGAGCCGGCTGCGAGTTGCACATAGGCCTTATCCAGCCTGCTTGGACATCATCAAAGAGACTGGATGAAACCAGGGTACCTGGCAGATATCTGAATGATGACATTCCCACCAAAACCCAGTTTATACAATGAGTTTCACCGCAAGATAAACACAGCGGTGACTCCGGGTCTCCGGTGGGGTCTCCGGTTGCCTTATTGGCACACTATAAATTCGCCACCTATAAGGCTCTGGTGCAACACATCGAGATGCCCTCAAACTGTAATGTCGTCTGACTTATTCTCTGCTCCCCATGCCCTGATGCCCCCAGCTTGGTGGAGGGTAGGATCGAGGGTCTGGCCACATTAGGTTTTCCGGCACAGTACTAGAATTAGAGCTGGTGCTGATGAATAAGCGCATAACGCGGATTCCTTATCCTCCAGCTTTGGCCACAGCTTCAGAGCTTAGGCTATCGATCGGCCACGGTAATACATCTGAAAGAAAGCAAGTTTTCAGGCCAGAGGGGAATGCGAGATGACAGTGTCAGGCGAGGGAATGTCACTCCGAGCCGAGCCTGTGCGCGGGAGGGAGAAAGACATTAACAAGCCAGCGCGCGGACACCTGCGAGAAACCGTCTGACGGCCGATAAGAACCAAACAGGCTCATTCCCAGCCTTGGAAGAAGCCGTATCTTCTATTCAATTTCATTTTTTCCCACGTGTTTTAGAATCACAGCTGATCTTCACATTCCTGAATAGATGCAGAGAACCGAGACACGATTCCCCCGACCGAAGAGAACCAAGTCTGTACACAAAGGATGTGGATTGGCCGTCTTGTAATTATTACTCCAGATTAAGTCCTTTTGGGCAATACTGACCATGTGAATAAAGAAAAAAATCACTATAGAAAATATTGTGCTTTTCCAATAGATATTGGTACATTCCATGTCAGCATCTCAACTAGTGATGATAGGAAGTCTTCACATTGTAACGGTGGAACGGCGCGTCGTCTGAGAGCTGTGCATTTCATTTTCTTTCACTCTGCATCTGGGTGTCCTTTTATACCCTCCCTTACACCTCGGCCGTTACCGGTGCTATCCTCCGATCCAGACAAAAATGTCTCTGGCTCCAACCCCAAACATCCAATGTCTTCTACTCCACCTGTGACTCATCGATGGCCTTGGCAAATAGTCCTGACATGTTGTACACCATGAGCAGATATTTCCAGTATGGGAATGTAGGAAGCCGTGCCGAGGTGAGCAGATATTACCTGTATAGGAATGTAGGAAGCCGTGCCGAGGTGAGCAGGTATTTCCCGTATGGGAATGTAGGAAGCCGTGCCGAGGTGAGCAGGTATTTCCCGTATGGGAATGTAGGAAGCCGTGCCGAGGTGAGCAGGTATTTTCAGTATGGGAATGTAGGAAGCCGTGCCGAGGTGAGCAGGTATTTCCGGTATGGGAATGTAGGAAGCCGTGCCGAGGTGAGCAGGTATTTCCTGTATGGGAATGTAGGAAGCCGTGCCGAGGTGAGCAGGTATTTTCAGTATGGGAATGTAGGAAGCCGTGCCGAGGTGAGCACATATTACCTGTATAGGAATGTAGGAAGCCGTGCCGAGGTGAGCAGGTATTTCCCGTATGGGAATGTAGGAAGCCGTGCCGAGGTGAGCACATATTACCTGTATAGGAATGTAGGAAGCCGTGCCGAGGTGAGCAGGTATTTCCAGTATGGGAATGGAGGAAGCCGTGCCAAGGTGAGCAGGTATTTCCAGTATGGGAATGTAGGAAGCTGTGCCGAGGTGAGCAGGTATTTCCGGTATGGGAATGTAGGAAGCCGTGCCGAGGTGAGCAGGTATTTCTGGTATGGGAATGTAGGAAGCCGTGCCGAGGTGAGCAGGTATTTCCGGTATGGGAATGTAGGAAGCCGTGCCGAGGTGAGCAGGTATTTCCAGTATGAGAATGGAGGAAGCCGTGCCGAGGTGAGCAGGTATTTCTGGTATGGGAATGTAGGAAGCCGTGCCGAGGTGAGCAGGTATTTCCGGTATGGGAATGTAGGAAGCCGTGCCGAGGTGAGCAGGTATTTCCAGTATGGGAATGGAGGAAGCCGTGCCGAGGTGAGCAGATATTTCCCGTATGGGAATGTAGGAAGCTGTGCCGAGGTGAGCAGGTATTTCCGGTATGGGAATGTAGGAAGCCGTGCCGAGGTGAGCAGATATTACCTGTATAGGAATGTAGGAAGCTGTGCCGAGGTGAGCAGGTATTTCCGGTATGGGAATGTAGGAAGCCGTGCCGAGGTGAGCAGGTATTTCCGGTATGGGAATGTAGGAAGCGTGCCGAGGTGAGCAGGTATTTCCCGTATGGGAATGTAGGAAGCCGTGCCGAGGTGAGCACATATTACCTGTATAGGAATGTAGGAAGCCGTGCCGAGGTGAGCAGGTATTTCCAGTATGGGAATGGAGGAAGCCGTGCCGAGGTGAGCAGGTATTTCTGGTATGGGAATGTAGGAAGCCGTGCCGAGGTGAGCAGGTATTTCCGGTATGGGAATGTAGGAAGCCGTGCCGAGGTGAGCAGGTTTTTCCAGTATGGGAATGGAGGAAGCCGTGCCGAGGTGAGCAGGTATTTCCAGTATGGGAATGTAGGAAGCTGTGCCGAGGTGAGCAGGTATTTCCGGTATGGGAATGTAGGAAGCCGTGCCGAGGTGAGCAGATATTACCTGTATAGGAATGTAGGAAGCTGTGCCGAGGTGAGCAGGTATTTCCGGTATGGGAATGTAGGAAGCCGTGCCGAGGTGAGCAGGTATGGGAATGTAGGAAGCCGTGCCGAGGTGAGCAGGTATTTCCGGTATGGGAATGTAGGAAGCTGTGCCGAGGTGAGCAGGTATTTTCAGTATGGGAATGTAGGAAGCCGTGCCGAGGTGAGCAGGTTTTTCCAGTATGGGAATGTAGGAAGCCGTGCCGAGGTGAGCAGGTATTTCCAGTATGGGAATGGAGGAAGCCGTGCCGAGGTGAGCAGATATTTCCCGTATGGGAATGTAGGAAGCTGTGCCGAGGTGAGCAGGTATTTCCGGTATGGGAATGTAGGAAGCCGTGCCGAGGTGAGCAGATATTACCTGTATAGGAATGTAGGAAGCTGTGCCGAGGTGAGCAGGTATTTCCGGTATGGGAATGTAGGAAGCCGTGCCGAGGTGAGCAGGTATTTCCGGTATGGGAATGTAGGAAGCGTGCCGAGGTGAGCAGGTATTTCCCGTATGGGAATGTAGGAAGCCGTGCCGAGGTGAGCACATATTACCTGTATAGGAATGTAGGAAGCCGTGCCGAGGTGAGCAGGTATTTCCAGTATGGGAATGGAGGAAGCCGTGCCGAGGTGAGCAGGTATTTCTGTTATGGGAATGTAGGAAGCCGTGCCGAGGTGAGCAGGTATTTCCGGTATGGGAATGTAGGAAGCCGTGCCGAGGTGAGCAGGTATTTCCGGTATGGGAATGTAGGAAGCCGTGCCGAGGTGAGCAGGTATTTCCGGTATGGGAATGTAGGAAGCCGTGCCGAGGTGAGCAGGTATTTCCGGTATGGGAATGTAGGAAGCTGTGCCGAGGTGAGCAGGTATTTTCAGTATGGGAATGTAGGAAGCCGTGCCGAGGTGAGCAGGTATTTCCGGTATGGGAATGTAGGAAGCCGTGCCGAGGTGAGCAGGTATTTCCGGTATGGGAATGGAGGAAGCCGTGCCGAGGTGAGCAGGTATTTCCCGTATGGGAATGTAGGAAGCCGTGCCGAGGTGAGCAGGTATTTCCAGTATGGGAATGGAGGAAGCCGTGCCGAGGTGAGCAGATATTTCCCGTATGGGAATGTAGGAAGCTGTGCCGAGGTGAGCAGGTATTTCCGGTATGGGAATGTAGGAAGCCGTGCCGAGGTGAGCAGGTATTTCCGGTATGGGAATGTAGGAAGCCGTGCCGAGGTGAGCAGGTATTTCCGGTATGGGAATGTAGGAAGCTGTGCCGAGGTGAGCAGGTATTTTCAGTATGGGAATGTAGGAAGCCGTGCCGAGGTGAGCAGGTATTTCCGGTATGGGAATGTAGGAAGCCGTGCCGAGGTGAGCAGGTATTTCCGGCATGGGAATGTAGGAAGCCGTGCCGATGTGAGCAGGTATTTCCAGTATGGGAATGGAGGAAGCCGTGCCGAGGTGAGCAGGTATTTCCAGTATGGGAATGGAGGAAGCCATAGAAGCACTTATAGGAGTGTCTACCATCAAAACAGTGGAAAGTGTCAGTCCACTGGGACTCGGGCCCCATTTTTTTCTGCCACTTCATTTCGGTAATGTATCATGCACAGTTTGTTTTTGTTACTTCCTGTTCGTCGTGCTACATCTTCAAGACGTTAAAACTGAGGCTCGACAAAGACAAGTGCTCAAATTGAAGAGCATGTAAATGACTCCTGGCTGGCGTCGAAACACTAGGCATCCCCCGACGGCCGTTTAGATAAGAGTATATTGTCAGAATCTGCAGACGCGGGTAGCGATGTAGCCTTGGAGGCCGCGGTTGGCAAGCTGAAGGACAGTCATATTGTGGGTTCTCGGGTCCCAGTACAATGTTTATGACAACACCTGGCACCCAATGTAATTATTTCCGTGTTATCTACACGGGACCGTTGGGCCCCACGCATTTCTCCCAATCCCCGCGCATGGATTTAAGAAGCTGAAAGCACTATAAGCAATGGAGGTGAAAGAAGAATCCCCTTATCCAATCAAGATTTTGGCACATCTTCTTAGCAAGGATCTATCAATGCCCGTAAGAGGCCTGCGTTATGGCGTTCATCACAATCTGTTCTTTTGTATAACTTTTCCTGCCAAGCAAGAGTGTCAATGAAGATTTCTGCAGCAGCAGGATCAAGTCGTTTCTGACATATTGTCCTTCCACATTTGGCTATAAGGCCAGGTCGGTGGCAAATGTGCTTCGGGTGGCCTTCTGGAGAAAGCATCGTATAAAAGGATACGTCCATTTTTATTATTATTATTAAAGCGGAGAATGTTTGACTCGTGCGTCACGGCCTGGATCCCTGACTGTTACGGTGGGATTTTGTAGGAGTGAAGGTTTCGAGCTAGCTCGGAGCATATCAGAACCTCAGAGTCCCTTCATAGCTGAAGAATGCATGGGTTTGCACTTTTTCACCACATGCGACTGAGTGCATTAGGTTGCCTAGTTTCTATTTATTTCAATTTATGTCTCTCCCCTTCTGTAAAAAATACAACATCAACATGTCTGTAGAAAGATACTAGGGGTTGGATGACCCCCATTACAACCCACCCACATACCTCCCCATCAACCTATTACCCCACCCAGATACCTCCCCATCCACATATCAACCTATTACCCCACCCAGATACCTCCCTATCCACATATCAACCTATTACCCCACCCAGATACCTCCCCATCCACATATCAACCTATTACCCCACCCAGATACCTCCCTATCCACATATCAACTTATTACCCCACCCAGATACCTCCCCATCCACATATCAACCTATTACCCCACCCAGATACCTCCCCATCCACATATCAACCTATTACCCCACCCAGATACCTCCCCATCCACATATCAACCTATTACCCCACCCAGATACCTCCCCATCCACATATCAACCTATTACCCCACCCAGATACCTCCCTATCCACATATCAACTTATTACCCCACCCAGATACCTCCCCATCCACATATCAACATATTACCCCACCCAGATACCTCCCCATCCACATATCAACCTATTACCCCACCCAGATACCTCCCCATCCACATATCAACCTATTACCCCACCCAGATACCTCCCCATCCACATATCAACCTATTACCCCACCCAGATACCTCCCTATCCACATATCATCTTATTACCCCACCCAGATACCTCCCCATCCACATATCAACCTATTACCCCACCCAGATACCTCCCCATCCACATATCAACTTATTACCCCACCCAGATACCTCCCCATCCACATATCAACTTATTACCCCACCCAGATACCTCCTCATCCACATACCTCCCCAACAACCTATTACCCCACCCAGATACCTCCCCATCCACATACCACCCCATATCTAATATCTATTTCATTTAAATCACGTAGTTAAAACTGCAAGATTGGGGCAAACGTGTGCTTTTGTTTGTAATTTAAATTAAAAGGGTGATTTTGATTGCCTGATCCTCCACCTCTTCCCCCATAGAAGGACCTGGATGGGATTTCAGCTTGATGTTACCTAAGGAGCCGTATTTCCCAGCTCAATGCTCTGGGCGTTTCAAGCATCGTGATGGTTCATCGGGAACCCAAGGAGAGCCGCTTTCCTGTGACATATTGCACGGTTCCTGAAGGCTTTTAAATAACGTGTGGTTCCGATGTGGTGGAGCCAAGCGTGGCCTACACACGCACTATTTATGCCGTGACGGTCCCTGCCAGAGGGAGAATCATGGTTTTAATTATATGTGGAATGGACAGAATATTCATTAAATCATTCTGCCACTGCAACCTCGCAAAGCAAACCTACGTCCTGCCGCACCGGGCAGAGTCTGAAGGTCCAGAAGATGAATGTCCGGACCCACACTACAGCGAACCTGAAAAAGGGATTTTTATTTATCTATCGCCAACGTGCTCTTCAACGCCACATAGTGATGGCGAAAACACACAGGGGAGCGATGACCCACAAATTTAAGCGTTCGGGTATGTGGAAAGCTTCTCTTCATAATGATCTTCCAGTCTGAAGGGAGAAGTTATAATTACACAAATGGTCGCGTGCAATATACGTGGAAGGGAAGATAGAGTCCCAGGTGTGCAATCCATACCTAGCTGCGGCACGTTTATATAAAGTATGTAAATTGCACAGATTTATATTCCCTGACGCCACTGTGTTCCCAACACATCCCAAAATCGATAAAAAACATAATAACCCTGGCTTATCCTATCTGCCGTATGGATCAGTGGCCGTATCCGGTCAGATGAGAATCGTCCCCCCTCCCGAACTATGATACCTTAGCTTGGTTGGGACTAACCATCACCATTTGTCAGCTCCCTTCATGTTCCTCATATTTTGTAGGTCATCGATGAACCACCAGTAGGTTTGCTACTCTTCAGACATGGAGGCCTGTTGATGCTGTGACGTTCCTGCATGGAAAACGGGCTCAGGAGTCTTGTCTTATCTGGTTTAGAGTCCTCTTCCACCCATCAGCTGCATGTGTATCCTGGTTCTATTGGTCTGGCATGCACAGGACAGTCCTGTTCCAGCTCCAGTTGCCCTGTTTTTGAGATAGCTGTCCACCTTCCACCCCACCACCTTGGTGCTTTGCGGTTGGAATTTGTCGACTCTCCGTACTCCGCACCATGTGAGCAATGTGCATCAGATCCCACAGGATGCTCTGCATCTGCCCAATCTGCTTTCCCTCCCACCACCACCTCTGCAGGCTCTGCAATCTGCTCTAGATCCCTCCATCTGCCCCCTCGACATCGCCGGCCATCTTGAATCCCGCGTCTGCGCTACGTAGCTTAGAATGGGGGTTCACTCCAACCATTGGCCCACCTAGTGCTCTGTCAGGTCTTATGATCTGCGGTGCTGCATGGGATCTGCTGGGGGGGCACAATTGTTCCTAGAATATTCTATTGGTAGGTCGAATATAGAATAATAAGTCCCCCTCCCCCGCACATGGTCACTGACCTGTGGCTCCTCCGCCGTAACGTAGCTCCTCGAGGGAGGAGACTCGCTGAATATCGACCATCACTTCTTTCCAGGTAAAGGTTTTCATACGATACGTAGCGGTTCTGTTATAAACCTGCACACCCTGTGTATACAGAACCAATAAAACGAAGGGCATTGGGCAGAATACCGGGCGCAGACTCCAAAATGAGGGCTGCGCCTCCTGAAGGGGCGCACTTGGATGGACTTACCATTCTTATCCCATCCGTCCAGTGCCGTCTCATCGGGGCTGGGAATATATATATATTTTTATAAATCACTGTTCGGTATTGATAACCTGAACCTATTAGGAGAATGAATGGACCTAATCACATTAGACGAGCGGGGGGGGGGGGAGAAATCAGCAGATTGTTAACTCTTCGCTTCTCTGCTGATGTAGCATTTAAACGATATCGGTTTAAAGGGTTTCACATAATAAGAACGGAATGGAGGGGGAGCTGGGGTGGGGGGTGTAATCTGCCGCCCCAGCCTTTTCTATTAGCGTGTGACAGTACGGCCGGGGTGGGGGGGTGGCTGTAATTAACTGCACCTTTCCCATGTGTCTATGTGAAATTAACCCGTCAGAAATTGGTTACCGCTCAGCCAGGTCCTTCGCCCGAGCCCTCTAAACCTATTATCTTTATTCCTGGCAGCTATATGCTCGCTGGTCACAATCCTAAAATGGGGTCAAGAGGTCGCACTTTTTTCCCTTCCAACTCTTCATGTCTTTCCCGGCTCCTTTTTTTTCTTTTCGTTTTTCCGTAACACACAAATAAATAAATAAAGGGCCAATTTATCAAGAGCCTTGACGGCCTTTATTTATATACCCCCCCCCATCTCCGATTCGCTGGCAAGGATTCCTCTCTCCGACGTTTGAGTCGAGGCGGCCGGCTCTTGGCAGGATCTCTTTAGAATAAACCCTGCCGTTGCACAGCTCAGCGATTCGGCTTGTCCAAGCGTTTACACGCGCTCAGTAAATCCCAGGCATGATGGGATATTTACATGTTTCGGGGGGAAAAGTTACACATCGGGCAAAGTCAACCAAGCCGCGACACCATCTAACCTCCCGTAGAGCTGGACGTCTCGTGCAGGGGGGCTTTGTCTCCATTTTATGGTCTTCGTATGTACATTTTATGGTGTTTATTGACTAAGGCCAAGCATGATGCGACTGCCTTCAAGTGGGATAAACTGGGTAATATTTACCGCACCCTGTGCCCCCTGGGTAATATTTACTGCACCCTGTGCCCCCTGGGTAATATTTACCGCATCCTGTGCCCCCTGGGTAATATTTACCGCACCCTGTGCCCCCTGGGTAATATTTACTGCCCCCTGTGCCCCCTGGGTAATATTTACTGACCCTGTGCCCCCTGGGTAATATTTACTGCACCCTGTGCCCCCTGGGTAATATTTACCGCACTCTGTGCCCCCTGGGTAATATCTGGCCATGATAGAAAAGTGTCGGCACATACATGACACGCACTCACCTATCTAGAGCCTGGTGGTCCTTGATGGCAGTGGCCTATTTCATCGGGATAATCCCCCCCCCGGTCACACTGCTCAGGAATGGTTTGAGGAACATGGCACAGCTTTCAAGATGTTGCCTCTTCCTCCAGATACCCCAGATCTCGATCCGATCGAGTATCTGCAGGATGTGCTGGAACAATAGATCCCATCCATGCAGGACGCCCCAAATCCGTGCTTTAGTACTTTGATTCGCCCGGACGGCCCCGTAACACCATGCTTTTTACCCACATGCACGTAAAAATTGCGTGGTGTGACAGGCGTGGCGGGCCGCGCAGGCTTGGTGGTAAAAGTGTCCTTTTCTCTTCGATTTGCAGTGATCTTTGTCATTGGAAGCTGCTCTTTGAGGCTGGCGAACTCCCATTGTGAGGACTCTCCGGGACCCGGGTGTTTTCACTCTCAGAATGAATGCTCGACACTTCTCACTACTCAGCAATCCGGCGCGGGATCCTGTATTACTCACTCTGGGAAAAAAGGGAGCACACCAGATAATTAGGGAGTACGTGCGGCGTGCCGGCTACCCTGCAGCTTTATAATTAAATATACTCAAAGAGTGTTATAAGGAACTTAAGCATGAATTATGATAATGTAATCTCACCGGAAAATTCGGATATTGGAGAAAGTATGGCAGGGATGAATTCCGATTCTTTTCTAAGCCTCTTCTTGGATCAAGCCGTCGGGTAGCCGGGGTTTAATTTACATCCCGGTGCCCGTGGGCATAGAATTCCTCTGTGACTTTGTCCCCAAATAAATATATTACCATATTAAAAAAAACGGTAAAGGTTAAAGTCACACATAAAGCCGGCAATGCGGACATGGATAGAAAACAGATGCACAGTAAAAACCCTCGCCTACAACCCCTGTGCAGCCCCGCTCTCAGCTCGGTATACAGGTCTATGAATTCACGAGGAGAGACATATTGACATTTTGCTATGGGATTGGCGGGACATGGCATACAATGGGCAAAGCTCCTGCTGCTTGGAGAGCCAGAGCCTCCTCCAAAAGCTTTGCAACACAAAACCTTTAATATATCATGAAATATCCGCAGTGTGATCTCCTTCATGGACCAGAAGATCATTCGATAAATCGACCTACTGCACAGATTGTCCTGAAGCCATGGTCCTTGTGATGAGTGGATAATGGAGGTGTAAAAAGGATGTTCCTTCTCGAGTCCTCACATTCGGCCTCCTCCTCTAGTCTAATTCAATAAGCAAGAGAAGAGCATCTCATTACCCAGCGCCTTACTCGTCCTTCACACAGATGGAGGGACAAGGCAGACAATCAAAAAAGTTCCTTCTCTAGATCAGTGTTTCTTAAACTTGTCCTCGGGACCCTCGACCAGGCCAGATTTTACAGATCACCTTGGGGAAATGCAAACTGAATCCTGCAATCACTGAGCAGCAAATCATATCACCTGTGCTGTGCTTCACATATCTGGAAAACCTGACCTGTTAGTGGGTTCTGAGGACAGGTTTGAGAAACACTGCTCTAGATGACCCTTCTCTGGAAGACAAACCACCAAAACATTTACAGCACGTAACATATCCTTTTGTGGTGTTGTAGCTACCAGTTCAGCAGCAGAAGACTCATGAATTGGTTCAGCTGGCCCATTGATTTCCTAGCTATGACCTGTGAGGTGACTTGATAGGCAACCAAAGATCCATCACATTGCACATTCGTAGAGTATTCTACTTCTGCAAGAGATTGGTGGGACAAGATGGACAATCGCCAGCTCCTGCTGCCTGGAAAGTAACAACTTTATCTAGAAGCCAAGGATAACCTCTTTTAAACCAAAAAACTGGTGTCTGGAGAGGTGGAGTCTTCTCTGGAGATCAACAACTGTCTCTAACTCCAAACCCTACAGCATAGTGTGATATATCTAATGTTCATTGATGGCATCAAACTGATGCATCCAGTAGATGAATGAAGAGTTAGTCCAGCTCGCCCAATGCTCCCATGCTGGGGTCTCTGACCAGTGAATGACATATCTATGTTATGGATTTTAGATAGATTTGCCCGTCAAAATGACCACTATTTACTTTTCTTTCTCCGGCTTGTGGAGGACATCCAACCCTTGAGTTGGTCAATGGCCTTTAGATCTACTCACTTCCAACTCACAATACTTTCCCTGGTTTGTTTTGGCCTGTCTATGGCCTCTCCAGTTTTAGGTGTGTGCAAGAATGGAACAACCACCTGCCTCATAGGATGGTATCTGCAAGGGGCGCTCGCAGGTAGGTATTTGCATGTCTTGGTCTAGACATAGAATGCCTGATGACTCGTCCGCCATCTTCCTTCCTTGTATTTTTATTTTGGATCTTGTGTCAGTCTCTGCCATCTGTAATGCCCGTTCTGGGTTTGCCTGTTCCATTGCTGCCGTAAAGCAGTACGAGCCTTCTGCCCTCGATGCCTCCTGATATCGCCTATCTGTGCCTCCGCATCACTTACCGTCTGGCAGACCCGGTTTATTTTCCTTCCCTTTCACCGTGAAAAAAGCTTCCCTGTTAGTAATTCTCCCCCGTCTAAATGTCAGGCTGTGTTGGACCCTTACACCAAGGGGTTTCCCCTGGGACTACAGTCATCTCTCTTTCCTTTTACTTGCTTTTTTTGCTGACAGCCTTGTTTTTTTTTCTTCCTCATCTCCGCGTGCGACGCTCATTACAATGAACCATAAATTCTGAGCAGTGAGTCGTCTGCGTCAGCATTCTGCAAAATGAATTGATATTAAATGGATCTCGAGTCTCTAATTTCCCTCACCTTCTCTCTCCCTCCACTCGGCATCAGCCTCTCTACTACCGTGAACCCTAAAATCCCCCCTTACCCAGGAGATGGAGCGATCATGGGGCGTGTGAGGAAAATCGCAGATATTGACTCCGGAGTCTGAGATTTCTTTGCTAAAACCTCTGATTTTCAGGATGATTTGGCAGATTTTGTGATTTTTCTTGAGGTTTCAGGATGACTGGATAGAATCTCTGGATGTACTGGCAGCTTTAGGTGCCATGGGGTCGGTGGTGTCAGAGCCATCATGCAGGAGTTGTGGTTTTGAGTGGACTAATACACAAATCACACATTGCATCAAAACAAGGTTTTGAGAGTCCGGAGACCCTCCGTAGTGGCCCACCCTGTGGTCATCACTATCCAGGTAGGGGCAGGGCACATGCTCCAGTAGTTAAGCCTTCAACCAGGTGCCACGAAGGCCAAAGTGGCTCAAGCCCTTATTCATGTTTGTTGTCCTCTGTCCTGCGGTGAGTTTGTGCTTAGTTCTCACTAGGTTTTAGCTCGATGGCGCCATTACAGAGGAAATAACGTCCTATCACCCAAAAATGCATCCAGAGCTGGAATGCCAAGGAAGTCATCTCTGCCTGAAACCTACCAAAACTCCTGACCAATGTTTCATCCCTGTTAGGTCTCATTAGGCATCAGCCATTGGGAGAGAACGGGGCTGGCACTGTATGAAGGAGTGTGCCCTCAGGGAAAGTAGGGGAATCAAAGAAGTTTTTTGCATTCTTCTGGATTAACAGCAATAGGTGATGTGCGTCCATTGGGTACAGCCTTTCACACGTCTTTTTTCAGCCTATGTAATTCTGTAATAACAATAGACAATGACGCTCAAGTTTCTCAATCACCAGGACTATTCTCCGTTTGTTGGGTCAGTGGAAACTATTTTTGGGTGAACTGAGAGATTTGCGTGATTTCTGGGTGAATTTACAGATTACTTGATTCATGGGCAGATTATTTGGTGACGAACAGATCTTCATTTCCAGGGAGAAATTCCTCCTGCCGTCATGGTCCTTCCGTGACTGATCATGCTTTAAGTTTTAGATTTGGATTAGTCAGATCGTCAGGCGGTATCATCCGATTACAAGGGTTCCCTGGTAGAAAGTCTTGGGGTTGAATGGGCAAGGTCCTGAGGATGAACAAGCTGGTTCTCAAGACCTTGAGAGTGAATGAGAAAGTTCACGAGACCCTGGAAGTGAACGGGCAGGTTCACGAGACCCTGGAAGTGAACGGGCAGGTTCACGAGACCCTGGAAGTGAACGGGCAGGTTCACGAGACCCTGTAAGTGAATGGGCAGGTTCCTTGAGACCCTGTGTAAATTAATGGGTGGGTTCACGAGACCCTGGAAGTGAATGGGCAGGTTCTCAAGGTCCCTGGGAGGGAATGAGCAGGTTCTTACGGCACTGAGAGTGAAAGGTCATATTATGGGGGCTCTGGGAGTGAATGAGCAGGTTCTCGAGGCCCTGGCAGTGAATGGGCAGGTTCCTTGAGACCCTGGAAATTAATGGGTGGGTTCACGAGACCCTGGAAGTGAATGGGCAGGTTCTCAAGTTCCCTGGGAGGGAATGAGCAGGTTCTTACGGCACTGAGAGTGAAAGGTCATATTATGAGGGCTCTGGGAGTGAATGAGCAGGTTCTCGAGGCCCTGGCAGTGAATGGGCAGGTTCTCAAGGCCCTGGCAGTGAATGGGCAGGTTCTCAAGGCCCTGAGAGTGAAATGGCTGGTTCTTGAGGCCCTGAGAGTGAATTGGCTGGTTCTCGAGGACCTGAGAGTGAATTGGCTGGTTCTAGAGGCCCCGAGAATGAATTGGCTGGTTCTAGAGGCCCTGACAGTGAATTGGCTGGTTCTCAAGGCCCTGAGAGTGAATTGGCTGGTTCTTGAGGCCCTGAGAGTGAAATGGCTGGTTCTCGAGGCCCTGAGAGTGAATTGGCTGGTTCTCGAGGACCTGAGAGTGAATTGGCTGGTTCTAGAGGCCCTGAGAGTGAATTGGCTGGTTCTAGAGGCCCTGAGAGTGAATTGGCTGGTTCTTGAGGCCCTGAGAGTGAATTGGCTGATTCTCAAGGCCCTGAGAGTGAATTGGCTGGTTCTTGAGGCCCTGAGAGTGAAATGGCTGGTTCTCGAGGCCCTGAGAGTGAATTGGCTGGTTCTCGAGGACCTGAGAGTGAATTGGCTGGTTCTCGAGGACCTGAGAGTGAATTGGCTGGTTCTAGAGGCCCTGAGAGTGAATTGGCTGGTTCTTGAGGCCCCGAGAATGAATTGGCTGGTTCTAGAGGCCCTGACAGTGAATTGGCTGATTCTCAAGGCCCTGAGAGTGAATTGGCTGGTTCTTGAGGCCCTGAGAGTGAAATGGCTGGTTCTCGAGGCCCTGAGAGTGAATTGGCTGGTTCTCGAGGACCTGAGAGTGAATTGGCTGGTTCTCGAGGACCTGAGAGTGAATTGGCTGGTTCTAGAGGCCCTGAGAGTGAATTGGCTGGTTCTTGAGGCCCCGAGAATGAATTGGCTGGTTCTAGAGGCCCTGACAGTGAATTGGCTGATTCTCAAGGCCCTGAGAGTGAATTGGCTGGTTCTTGAGGCCCTGAGAGTGAATTGGCTCGTTCTTGAGGCCCTGAGAGTGAATTGGCTGGTTCTGGCAGGGATTGGGCAGGTTCTTAAGGCACTGGGAGTGAATGGACATGTTCTGGAGGCTCTGAGAGTTCATGAGCAGTTTCTCAAGGCCCTGGGAGGGAATGGACAGGTTCTTAAGGCACTGGGAGTGAATGTCATGTTCTGGAGGCTCTGAAAGTTCATGAGCAGTTTCTCAAGGCCCTGGCAGTAAATGGGCAGGTTCTCTACATCCTGGTGGGGAATGGGCTGGTTTCTTAAAATCTCCATCTTGTATAAGCAGATTCTGGAGGTGAAGGGACATATGTTTAAGGTCTGGGAGGTGATTGGGCAGATTATCATGGAGATATTGAAAAATTGGGGTGCACTTTAATTAAACAGAACATACATAGCGTAACACAGCTATAATAATGGCTCCCGGAACCCCTGCTATATGAAGCCCTCACAGGATAACAAAATCAAGTATGCCCATCAGTATATGTGTATACGCGATACTCCGCTTCCTCCTATACGTATATACTGATGGGCATTCTTGATTTTGTTATCCTGTGAGGGCTTCATATAGCAGGGGTTCCCGGAGCCATTATTATAGCTGTGTTACGCTATGAATGTTTTATTATAGTGCACCCCTCTTTTTAATATTTTCCTGTATGGCCTGTGGATGAAGCGGAGGAGCCACCCAAGGGGAGCGCTATAAGATACGCATATTGTTTGCTCTATACGTGTCTTTCTCGTGTAAGTGTCCGAGCTACTATTGTATTACCGGTGATCTGGGAGGATATTATGATAATGGGTCGCGGCCTGGAAGCCCGAAGAGATTATTTAGGACTTGGAATGGGCCGATACTCCTTGGGTAATGGGCAGAGGTGCCGGGTTACACCGTCCGGCCTCGTCTTAGTTACAGATACCAGGACTCGAAGCTGGATAGTTTGCGATTGGGTCCTTCTAGCTGGGATACAGGTGATCCAAGGAACGGATGATCCCTGTGGTGCAGTGTCAGCATGTTTTGAGAGGTTCTAGATTAATACCCGGCTCTGCGACGTGCTCGTGCCATGTGCGGCTATATGCCATAGATCAGGCTGGGGACGCCTGCTTTTGTTAGGTTTGTCTCCGGTTCTGTTCTGCAGCGTTCAATCCTCTTCATCTAAAAACAGACGCACAAATCCGCAGAAGACGATGAGCGACGGAGTCTGCGGTCTCCTTAATACGGATAATTAATACACCGTGAAATAAATTCCTTTCTGTTGTGTTAGTGTAACTGTCTGTCTGTCTGGCGTCTCTTCTTCCCTATATCTGCTGGTCGTCTGTCTGTGTCTATTTGTATGTCACCTTTTCTTTCCGGTGTCTGTTTGTCTATACCTTTTTTATCTGTCTGTCATTCCATTCCCATGTCTGTTTGTCAATATCAGTCGTTCCATCGGTGTCTGTCACCTTTTCTTTCCTGTGTCTGTTTGTCTATAGGAGTTATTCAGAGAGCAGATCTGGCCCTGAAATTGCACCAAACTGAATTTTCCCATACGGTGACATTTCGGGGCCATTCACAGAGCAGGCAGTTCACTAAATTTTGGCAAACTGCCAGCAAGTATAGTGCTGTTCGGCGTCAGTGAAATCTGGTGCCTGTTCGGCGTCAGTGAAATCTGGAGCCTGTTCGGCGTCAGTGAAATCTGGTGCCTGTTCGGCGGCAGTGAAATCTGGTGCCTGTTCGGCGGCAGTGAAATCTGGTGCCTGTTCGGCAGCAGTGCAATCCCCATAGAGAAGCAATGGTTAATCTATTCACATTGAACAGCAGAGAAATGTCAGTGAATTGCCCTGCTGTTCAGTGGTTTCATTCGGCAGATTTATTCAGGCGAATCCCATAGGTTTCAATGTTAAAAATATTCCTGTTTTAATTCAATATCTAATAAACCGTTTATTATTTCAATCTGCAGCAAAAAGTCTCTTTATTGATTTTTTTTTTTTTTAGGCTTTAAGCATTTTTCAGCAGTTTTTTCTTTCTGATTTTCTTTTTTCTTTTTTCTGTAACAGACCTTTTTATTATCATTCATAGGATCCTATATGTAATTTTCAGGCATTTCTGTCCAGTAGTTTTTTTGCAAACAGCTTTTAAGTGTCGTTTTTTTTTTTTTTTTTTGCTTTTTTTCACCCCGTTCATCGACTTGACTGCTTTTTTCCAGCAGCTGTTTGACGGATTGTCGGCTTTTTTCGGATGCGGTCAGCAGATTTGCATCGGTTCGTCAGGTTCGTTCAGCTTTTTTTTCTCAGTTTTGCGACGGTTTTCCCGATCAACGCAGTGTTTTTTCCTTTCGATTCGGCAGTTGTTAAGTGGATTTTCCCTGCACTTCGGGGACCCTGCGGTGAAACCTGAATTTGATTCCCCGAACTGTGAATAGATTAACCATTGCTTCTCTATGGGGATTTCACTGCCGCCGAACAGGCACTGTATTTCACTGGCACCGAACAGCACTGTATTTCACGGGCACCGAACCGCATCATATTTCACTTCCGCCAAACAAGCACCGTACGTGCAGGCAATTCGCCAAAATTTGACAAACTGCCTGCTCTCTGAATAGCCGAATGGCCTCAAAATGTCACCGTTCGTCGGAAATTCACGGTTCAGCGCATTTTCAGTGCCAGTTTGGCTCTTATATCTTTGTATCTGTCTGTAATCTTGTCGTTTGTGCGTCTGCGTGTCTCTCCCCGGCTGCCTGGCGAGTAGTAGTTGCGTTGTGCATGACTATTTCCCTTTTAACAATATATCTGTTATTAACCCTTTGTGGAATCCTTTCTGTATGAGCACCCTGTTGGGGGATTATTGGGCCGGCGTGAGCAGCCCCTGCCTCGGGATTTATCGCCGGTGTTCCACTTTGATTACATTGTGTTTGTCGTTACATTGCGTATCGCTATGAATATTTCATGCCGCTGCTCTCACTTCTTACGCGCTGGCTTTCGTGTTCTATGTCGCTCCGTGGCTGGAGTTCCTTTGTTCCGGGAGTGGGGGCGCCAGCGAGGTGGCGGGGTGATGGATGTGAACGAAAGCCCCGATGGCGCATTACACAATATATGATCTACATTGAGAGCTGTGAGAAAAGCAGAATAAAGGGATCTGCTGAGGAGGAGGCGCAGATCTGCCGGCAGCTCCATCTGCAGAAATTTACTGAAATGTGATTTGAATTCCCTTTGGAAGAGACGTCCGTCTGTCTGAGGAGATTCGTCTAAGGGTCTGTGTGGGTAACATTACAAAAGCAGCCTTACGAAATATTCCACAGTCACAAACCACGTGTATTATCCCAATGGGCATCTCCTTTTGGCCTGAGTGACCTGCGGACTTGCGCGTCATCTCACCTGCAAAGGGGTCACAACATTGCCTACCTCTCACTTGTGTCGACTCTCAGCCAATCAGTGTGTGAGTCGACAGTACTGCCGTCCTATGACCAACTCACGGTATGATAGGCCGTGTGTCCACCATGGCTCCAACTGACTGTGGTTATTAGCCAATTGTGTGGACGGGGCACATGCAGACACCTGCTTCCTTGCACCTTGAGACCTGACTCGACTCAGCGCGCTAAAGTACAGCATGTCCTTTGCGCAGTAGATCAGCCTGTAAGATGGTCACTGCCGCCATCACCCTATATCTGCGATGGGAACCATGGCACCCCAAATGCATTTTCCATTATATACAGCCAGTCTGAAGGCTAGCTGAGCATCATGGGATATGTAGGTCTAGAATGAAAGGGGCGCCATTGTTGCCATCATTGGCTAATGAAGAGCTGGACCGGTCGTTCAACTTGGTCTTTAGACAGTTTTATTGGACCACACCACTGCAGCAAAAAGTCTTCGTCAAGCCGCCTCGTTCTTGTTGTCCAATAAACGTGTGTAAAACGGAGGCTGAGCGCCAGGTCCAGTTCTTCTTTCACTCTATAGATATCTCGGAGGTGGTCACTCCATGGATCGTGATGGTCCCTGCCTGGCCTTGCATGGTGGGAGCGCTGCTCTACCTTGTGGAATTGATCATAGACCACCAGGGCTCGTGATGTCTTCTGCTGGAAGCTCCGAGGCCACCGAGGCTTCATACGTTTGTGGTGGCTTCGTCCGGTCTGTAGAAAGACGGCAAAAGCACATCTCGGTGCAATGTCTATTTTACAGTCGAGTCTTAACCCCGTGTGCTAGAAAAAAATCCTCCACAATGCAGCAGTATATTATCGGATCCCCTCACCCTCCCCCCCCCACCCCCAGCTTCTCGTTTTCCCTCTCCGAAGATTAACTTGAAAAAACAAGGAACAGACAATTTGCCAACATCATTACCCAAACGCATTTATTATTTAACATCTCATTAATTAATTATTATTTACAAATAATTCCCCCCTCCACCAGCACCGCGACCATCCTCCTCCTGTGCATCTCCGCGGCATGAAGTGCATGGACGCGGTGTCCTGGGAGGGGGGGGGGCAGATGTGAGATGCCGGGCGATTCACTTTGCGTGGCAGGTATTGTGTTGGGAGGACTAGTGTTGGATCTTATCATAGTCTGGTTCCAGTCTTGCCGCAGCAACAGTGTGTGTGTGTGTGTGTTTTTGTGTGTGTGGTCCCCCCCCTCCCCTGGTTTGAGCATCTCCATCCGTGATCCTTCTTATTTATGGAGCTCCATATGAACACGTTGAAGGGGTTCATTTATCAAAATGCAGATTTTTCCTGGCACCGATTCAAACCGCCTGATCACAACACATTTAATAAATCAGGTCCAATTTATTGTTTGTTGAAGAAGCGAGCTGGAAATTGCTCAAGTGCTCCGTGTCAAGCGAGCGTGCGTTGCCACCGGGACCTCGGGAGCCGCCTTCCTACCGGCATAGGTTACCGTTTGTTAAAAACCAATAACAAGATTAAGTGTCTCTTGAAGACAAAATAATAGTTTTTGTTTACATTTTTAATTTTTTATCATTTTTTGTTGATGTTGTGTTTACATTTTATTCCTCCTGGTTCCTTTCGTGTCATTGGACGTTCTCTGTTGTTATTGGACTTTACCCTGGTTTCTGTCGGTGATGGTCAACGTGTCACTCAGTATGTGACAGCAGCAACCACGTAGCAAAATATTAATAAATATATATGTATATATATAATATATATAAAAAGTAGGAAAATATTAATTTGGAGAGGTTCCAAGCTCAGAAGAAACCGATCGGATGGAAACCTCTCCAGCTCTGGATTCTGAAGCTGTAGAGAAGAGCCCCGTGCTGATTGTTGTTCCCTCTACATTGGCTTTAAACCGGGCGGCAACGCCCACCAACAGGGATGGATTGAGCAACACAGTGAGGACGGGACACCAGGGGGTTGTGTTGTCCCCATACTATAAACATGCCAAAGACGTGTGCTAAGTAAAACCTTTATGTTACACCTGGTTGAGAAGACTCCCTTGGACACCCATGACCGTCTCATCCTATGATATCAAACTCTGGACCCCCCAGATGTTGATGCCTACAATTCCCAGAATTAATTGAACACATTAGATGGCCAGGGAATTATGGTAATTGTAATTAACTCCTCGAGGAGTCGGAGTTTGAGATCCCTGCTTTCAAAGTTACTTGAATATGGTCCACGTGAGGCAATGACAAGTTCTCCATGCCTTTTTGTTGGGGTCTCCAAGTGGCTTGTATTTGGGTTTGAGAGCAACATCATTGCTGGTTGAAATATCAATGGGTCTACTCTCCGAGCTGCAACCATAATACTGGCAGCCATGTTTTCCATCCGCTCGCAAGATGACTACTATTCTGTATCTCCCTGTGTAAGCCAAGACGAGCCAAACAAAGACCTTCAAACACTCACAAGAACGTTAGTCTTTTAATGAAATCCCCACTGTGCATTCTACTCCCAGAGCAGCACATCCCCTGTGGTCTTCTAAAATAGACCCTGCTTTGCTTTCCTTCATTTGGCCATCAGAGTCCAGGACATCACACCTAAATCTCTTCAACCCGATCTATTGGTTGAGCTCATGTTTTGGTTGTCCCTTCACACTAGAATTTACCATAAAATGGCAGGTACTGTAAAGAGTACATGTCTGGGGGAGACCCAGGGTGTCCCTCCAGCATTCCTCATGCTCTGTCGTCACCATTGAATGGAGGTTATCATACAGAGGACATTTTCTGGGGGCACCCAGTGTGTCCCTCCAGCATTCCTCATGATCTGACGTCACCATAGAATGGAGGTTATCATAAGGTGGACATGTCTGGGGGCACCCAGTGTGTCCCTCCATCATTCCTCATGATCTGACGTCAACCAAGAATGGAGGCAGGTTATCATAAGGTGGACATTTTCTGGGGGCACCCAGTGTGTCCCTCCAGCATTCCTCATGATCTGACGTCACCATAGAATGCAGGTTATCATAAGGTGGACATGTCTGGGGGCACCCAGTGTGTCCCTCCATCATTCCTCATGATCTGACGTCAACCAAGAATGGAGGCAGGTTATCATAAGGTGGACATTTTCTGGGGGCACCCAGTGTGTCCCTCTAGTATTCCTCATGATCTGTTGTCAACATGGAATGGAGGTTATCATAAGGTGGACATGTCTGGGGGCACCCAGTGTGTCCCTCCAGCATTCCTCATGCTCTGATGTCACCATAGAATGGAGGATATCATAAGGTGGACATGTCTGGGGGCACCCAGTGTGTCCCTCTAGCATTCCTCATGCTCTGATGTCACCATAGAATGGAGGATATCATAAGGTGGACATGTCTGGGGGCACCCAGTGTGTCCCTCTAGTTTTCCTCATGCTCTGATGTCACCATAGAATGGAGGATATCATAAGGTGGACATGTCTGGGGGCACCCAGTGTGTCCCTCTAGCATTCCTCATGCTCTGATGTCACCATAGAATGAAGGTTATCATAAGGTGGACATGTCTGGGGGCACCCAGTGTGTCCCTCCATCATTCCTCATGATCTGACGTAAACCAAGAATGGAGGCAGGTTATCATAAGGTGGACATGTCTGGGGGCACCCAGTCTGTCCCTCTAGTATTCCTCATGATCTGACGTCACCATAGTTGCTTCCATATCCTGTGTGACGTCACAGGTTTGCCGAGTCGGTGAAGCTGAAGTGTCAGACCCACCGGAGCCCACCTGCTGGCTGTAAAACACATGGAAACAAAAAGTAAAATGCTGGAGAGGGTGGGGGAGGGGGGAGAGATCCCCAGGCAGAGGTCTATCCTGTGTTAAGTAGCCTCTTTCTATGGATTCATTCTAGAGTGCTATTAAAACGGAAAGAAAAGCACCAGATGAGCTTTTTCAATGGCGTGCGCGCACATCAGCGCTGCCGAGTAAATCACTGGGATGTCTGCGGACTAATCTGGTTGCTGCGTCTTTGTATTATGCGTTCGGCGCGCTGTACAGTCATTAGTGCTTTGCACCACGACGATGCTGTGCGTATCCGCCGTGCTATTTTACAGCTGCTGCCCCACTTATCATTAAAAGGAGAGCGTTTAGACGCGCTTTATAGGGGAAGCGCATTCACCGAGCGCCAAAAAACATCAAACTGCAGCTTTTTCTCTTTTTTATTTATTTATATACTCTGAAAATCCCACAAAATAATAATACGGCGTTTATTTCCCCAGCTTTAATGGCAGAATTCCCGGCGGCCCTGGTCCTTTATATCGGCTTGATGGCGGCACATGCTGTTATGGGGTCGTGTCGCCCCCACTTTTTTTTTATTTTTAAAGAAAATTTTGCCTAAATTTCTATCTATATTTACAGAATTTGGCAAAATCGGCGGTTACTGCAGGAGTCAGGACAGGTTATCGGCGTCCATGTGCAGATTTAACGTCTGAATACTTGGCGTGGAGGGATCTCCGAGTGAAAAGATCTCCACGGTCAGCTATTCTCAGGGGTCAGGGCCAGCAGCAATGCCAGGGGATGCCGTTCCTTCTCTATTTTTGCTGGAGGAACTCCGTTCCCATTTGGCCGTTATGCCGGGAAGCCGCCATAACTTTATTATCTCACCCAGTTTTATATAAATGTCTTATGGGGTTTTCCAGGAATTAAGTACATTGGGAACGACAGTTTCCCAGAGGAATGGCATCCCCGTACATAAAGAAGTGCTGCAGCAGCTAAGGCAGCCGATAATCCTTAAAAACAGAATGGACGGAGATCTCGGGGAGTCCCCATAATAATTTTTTTAAAGGACTTGACCACTGGCTACTCTGACCTAAAACGAATTCTCCACCAATACGCCAATTTGGCAGTAACCTGGAATTCCACATTAAACCCACTCTGAGATTTTAAGAAAACGTCACCGTTTTGCTGACTCCACAACAACGAAAAACGGCATGCTGGGAAATCCTCTAGAAAGAGTATAATTTTCCATTTAGCTTTTTACATTACTTTCTAATGTCCATATCCATTTTTTCCATGTTTTTTACAGTCAGTTTATTTAGTCTAATGATATTTTTTTTATTCTTCGGTTTTTTTAATTCCATATACTTTTTTTTTTTTGCATTTTCCTTATTGTTTATTTGATTTAATTTTTTTTTATTTATTATTAGGTGTTTTTTTTTTATTTCTAATGTCCATATCCAGTAATTTTTTTTTTTTTTCATTTTCCTTATTGTTTAATATAATTGTTTTTATTATTAGGGTTTTTTTATTTCTCTTTTTATGACCATATCCAGTATTTTTTATTTTTTTTGCAGTTTCCTTATAGTTTAATGTAATAGTATTTATTTTGTTAGTAGTTTTTTATTTTATTTTTTTATTTCCATATCCAGTATTTTTTAGCAGTTACCTCACAGTTTATTTATTAGTATTTTTTTTGTTCATTGAGTTTTTACTTGTCTTTTTATTTCCATATCCAGTAATTTTTTTTTCTTGCAGTTTCCTTATTGTTTATTTAATTTTATTGTATTTATTTGTTTATTAGTTTTTTTTATTTTATTTTTTTATTTCCATATCCAGTATTTTTTGCAGATTCCTTATAGTTTATTTAATCTAATACTATTTATTTTGTTAGTGGGTGTTTTTTATGTCCATATCCAGTATTATTATTTTTTTTGCAGTTTACTTACATTATATTTAATATAATAGCATTTTTATTAGTTTTTTTTGTGTTATGTCCATATCAATATATATATATATATATATTTTGTTTGCAGTTTCCTTATAGCTTATTTAATCTAATAGTATTTTGTTTGGTTTTATTTCCATATCCAGTATTTTTTAGCAGTTTCCTCAGTTTATTTAATAGTATTTTTGGGGTTTTTACTTGTCTTTTTATGTCCATATCCAGTAATTTTTTTTACAGCTCATTTAACCGAATAGTATTATTTTTTGTGTTTTTTTGTGTAGGTTTTACGTTTTCTATAATCACATGTCATAACTAATATATTATGAAAATGTAGAATTTTCTATGTTTTTCCTCCGGATAAAGCTTTCTATAGATACGCACTTGACCAAAAATGCCAAATTTTGCTGGTTTTAAACCCAAAACGAGGTGATCTCGCGCGTTTGAATACAAAGCCACATCTTGGAGCATCTGGGGCAAAGTTGTGTTTTCGCGGCTGAGTTGCCATGGCAACCAGTCCTGGCTATAATGCACCACTTTTGCCCCAGAGCTGCTGTATAAAGGTAACCCTGATGCGTTTCTGGCGGGTGCCGCAGCGTTTCTCCTGTCCGCGCCGTCTCGTTATGTGAGATGATATTCTCTCGGTGCGGCCGTCACTGCCGTATGGTTTTCATCCGATCACGTTTATTTTATTAATCGTCATGTGACGTGTTGGGAAAATCACATTGAACGTGAAATGCGCTAAACATGTTGCTGTGTCGGTTCACATAAAGTCCAGGTCACCCCCCCACCCCCCTGCCCCCGCCACGTGTTTGTAAATATGTATGGTCAATGGAAATGTAATAATACCGTGTTTGATCCTGGTCGATGGAAGCGCGGCTGCGGTGATACCGGGGCCCCTGGGATCCCATCCTCATCTCCCGAGCAATGAGGCCTGCGTGCCGGATCCCCTCGCTCGCCTCCCATAACCCCCGTAATAATATCTCTTCTGAGATCAGCATTGCACGCTGCGCTAACGCGCACATAAATTATGCACCAAATGTAATTGTGACACCCGAGAGAGCGGGAGAGCGAGCCAGTAACTCATCCGCCGTTCCAGGGCCCGATGCCGCAGCCACTATTTACCTCTGACCGGGCTCCGCGTCCGTGTGTGTTTATAGCGTTTGCTTCATCTTGCTCTTTTTCTGCCACTGACGTCCCTCGGTGAGCCGTCCCTCGGTGAGCCGTCCGGATGCCGCAACTTGAGGAAATAACCAGGAATAATGACACGGGGCTCACCTGGGGGGCAGCAGTGCGGCGTCTAATGGGTTAAATGAATTATTCACATGGCTATACGAAACATACGCGGGGTGGTTTAAGAAAATAATTCCGTTAGGTTTTGGATATTCCGGTTACTTTATTGCTTGTTATTCACGTGATGGTCTCACGTTTCGAAGCCCCTGGGGTGGTCACTCTATGGACGGGAAGGCTATGTCCTGCTCTCTGCAGTACCTGGCTTTGTTTGCACTCTACATACAGGGCTCTTCTGATAGGACAGCTCAATGTGCCCCACTATGTGCATGTTGTTAAGGGTTAATAGTCCAGCAGATATGTTTGATGTGTTTCCACCTGGAGTAATGGTCGCATGGTGGTGGTGGTGCTACACCAGATTCTCGCAATGCTATTCCATCCTGTTTGCCGTAATCTCACACCAGGGGATCGTATGATGGAGGAACGGGGCGGAGGGGGGTGTTTAATAAATGGATCGGAGCCCTGCTCAATCGAATGGAGACCTCTACCTACACCACCCTTCAATGTTTCGATCTAGCTCTCAACCTTTATGAGAATCCATATGTGGACATTAAAGGATTCTCCAAGGACAACACCTTCCACTCGCTCGGGTCATGATGGAAGGCCATCCTGGTCCCTGTCGCCATGGTTTCTGCTCATTATAGATACAATGGATCCATGCCATTGTGACAGTGTTGTGCTGAGACTTTCTATAACCCCGATCACACGAGGAGTCATGTTCTTTAACACTCGTCAAAGGGGTCAAACGCATCTCAACTTAATCAATACACGAGTCGGCCGTATTCTGCTCCCAGCATTCGGTTGACTCAACGGACCGATTGGTTCAGATTAAGCGCGTTTCAGCTGGTTTTTGAGGGTTAGCGCATAATTTCCATGGATCGTTTGGGTTTTTTGACACTCTATGAAAAGAGTCGGCCAACTATGACCATAAAGTTTATTTATAGACAAATTCCTTAAGATTGGTTGATGGAGTCAGGGACTGACTCCTCTAGATCATGTGTGAACCTGCTGACGTAGCCTATATGTCAGCCCCAGATAGGTTTTGACAGGTTTTCCTGTGGCTCCTCCAAATACTAATTAAGCCCACATCTACGTGAAACCCACGGGAGTTTTATTTTTAATTATTTGACTCTGATTTAGCCGGTGAATTTATAGCGACACGTATAGAGTTTGTATATTAAGGAGATTGAAGGTTGCAGCTGATGGAATTCTGAATCTTTATCGTTGTGTTCTTGTGCTTTATAGCCTGGGGGAGAGAAGACTGAGGAGTTTGTGTGGAGGGGAAAAAAACCGGAAGAAAAACACCAAGACGTGGAATATACAACAAGGAAAAGGGCCTGGTGGTATTCAGGAAATGATGGTGCATAAGAAGCTTGATTTATTTCCCCCCGGTTCAGGGGACACCAGAGACACTATACCTAGTTACACTTACGATGAGTAAACAACAATGCCCAGGTGTAGTTGGTCTATGATGGGTCCATGTTTCCTTCGGTAGAGGCTAGGATGACGTATCGTCCATTGGGTCATACTCCACCAGTTTTCTGATACTAAAAGCCACACTTGCCTTCCCTGCACAAATTGCGAGTGTGGGGCACAGGGCAATGACCACCATGACACCCAACCAACATGGTACTCATCAACACTGATGTTCTTCCCACCTACAATTTTGTGACTTAAGGAAAGTAAATAACGGTCAGTAGATTGTCGTCCAGGCACTAAGATAGACCTCCACCACTGTAGATCCATGACTGATCATGAGGATATACAGCAGGGACCTCAAACTCTGGCTAAAGTGAAACTCCCATGATTCTCTGGTCATCTATTGCATTCAAATAATTCTGGGAATTGTACACCATCACCATGAGGGCAGGGCTGAGTTTGAGATCCCTGATGTAAAGGAACGCCTTCTTTATTTGCAAATAAATTGAGGAGCCTCATCTCTCACGTTTTACGAGGCTTCTTCTGTAGGCCTCCTATGGCGGTGGAGGATGGTATCACGCTCACAGTATGCAGGGTATTCACTGCTTTGTATTGGTGGCTACCAGAACAGAAGAGGGTGAATCCTTAAGAAATGGCCCGTCTACATTCTCTGTGTATTGATTTCTTTTCAGAGAATGGAGGTGGAGAAAGAGAAAACATGGACTGAAAGGAACGGGAGCACAATACGTTCCTCCAACCGGAAAGTCCATCAAGAGACACAGTAATGAGAGTGTCTCCTGGGTTGGGTATATTGAGTTTGATTTAGCACTCTGGACATACAGTCTGACCAGATCTCCATGGTTCTCTCTGTACCTTTGTGTTTTTATCACGCAAACCTCTTTCTTTGTGTGTGCACTACGGGTGACATTCACCAATCTTTGAGTAGGCACCAATATTGGCAGCTTAGTTGGCAGTAATGTCCAGTTGCACTGGTCGGCATTGGCTCAACTAATGGAAAAGTCCACCGAACTAAACCTACGTGAATAGCTAACACTGACCAGCACAAGTCGCCCGTTACAGCGGTACATGTTGGTGCATGTTCCTCACTTAGTGGATGGCAGCCGGCCAGCCCTCCTGGCATACTTCCTATGAATGTACTTGACGTCATCCATCAATATTTCCGATTAATTCTATTGTCTGACTTCCTGTTTCTGGGTTGTTTTTCCCAAATCCTGTTTTTTCTTCCAAAAAGTCCCAGAATGCATCACTTGTCAAGTAGAGGAGATAATTAATTATCAGGCGGTTTTTCATGAATACGATGAACGGTTACATAATTCCGGTGACCAATCGGCAAAGAGTGCCGATGAGCGAGCCAAGTAATGAATACTCTCAGGAGATCTGTGACAAGCGATGGGGTGTCCGCCCCCCCCTGCACCCCGATCTTAGCGCCAATCCTGTCCTGAATGGAAGCGGCTGCCCAGTATCACGTCCAAGGCATCGACACAGCATCGCGCGCCCTGTATTTTGGTTACAGGATCGTTCCCGCAGACGCCCATAATTGATTCTCTCTGAGGGTGTTAATGGATTTGCAGGAACTGTAAATCAAATGAGATTTTTTTCTTCTTCTTAATTGATACGGAAGGGTGTTTTAAAACATATTATTCAACTGTCTTTCCTACTTTGCGGCGTGCGATTCTACCCATTAAAGGAATACTCCAGGCACCTGGACAACTTTCATTTTTATTAATGCTCAAGGTAAGAGATCGCACCTCGCTTAGTAATGCGTGCAGGAGCAAAAGAGGAATAAATGGTGCAGGATGAAGCCGCATCCACTGCCTTGTCCTGCAGCATCGCCTCCGAAGGGAGCAGGAGAAACGCTCAGTGAGTGATACGTGGTGCCCAGAGAACAGGAGAAACGCTCAGTGAGTGATACGTGGTGCCCAGAGAACAGGAGAAACGCTCAGTGAGTGATACGTGGCGCCTGGTGATCCGGAGAAACGCTCTGCAAGTGATATGAAGCTCCCTGTGAGCAGGAGAGACTCTACACGAGTGATACGTGGTGCCCAGAGAACAGGAGAAACGCTCTGCAGGTGATACGAAGCTCCCTGTGAGCAGGAGAGACTCTACACGAGTGATACGTGGTGCCCGGTGATCAGGAGAAACGCTCTGCAGGTGATACGAAGCGCCCTGTGAGCAGGAGAGACTCTACACGAGTGATACGTGGCGCCCGGTGATCAGGAGAAACGCTCTGCAGGTGATACGAAGCTCCCTGTGAGCAGGAGAGACTTTACACGAAGTGATACGTGGCGCCCGGTGATCAGGAGAAATGCTATGCAAGTGATATGAAGCGCCCTGTGAGCAGGAGAGAATCTACACGAGTGATACGTGGCGCCCGGTGATCAGGAGAAATGCTCTGCAGGTGATACGAAGCTCCCTGTGAGCAGGAGAGACTCTACACGAGTGATACGTGGCGCCCGGTGATCAGGAGAAACGCTCTGCAGGTGATACGAAGCGCCCTGTGACCAGGAGAGACTCTACACGAGTGATATGAAGCACCCTGTGAGCAGGAGAGACTCTACACGAGTGATACGTGGCGCCCGGTGATCAGGAGAAACGCTCTGCAAGTGATACAAAGCGCCCTGTGAGCAGGAGAGACTCTACACGAGTGATACGTGGCACCCAGGGATCAGGAGAAACACTACATGAGTGATAAATGGTGCTTGTGAGCAGCACCCGGAGACATGTGACCTCACTGGTCATCCACCATTTATAGTGCTACACTTGTCATGTGATTTCAGAAGACTTTTTATTCTGTTGTTTGCACATGGCATCACTACCGTGACATCGGGGCATATGTACTTGCAGCTTGGCCCATGTGTGTACACAGGAGAGCACGGATTGGCTGAAACATCTCAAACACTTCCTGGTTGCATTGGGTTTGCTACACAATGTGAGAATATAAAGCCCATCAGCACTGTATGACTATCTCAACTTTATCTAATGTTTTACGGAGCTGAGGTATGCCCGGGGATCTATATAGGACACGCTTACCTCTATTCGGGTGCAGGTGCCTCAATCTTCCCACAATGCACCTGCATTC
The DNA here is from genome assembly GCA_009667805.1 of Leptobrachium leishanense. Lineage (NCBI taxonomy): Eukaryota > Metazoa > Chordata > Amphibia > Anura > Megophryidae > Leptobrachium > Leptobrachium leishanense. The sequence goes on from CM019074.1 coordinate 107,289,105, forward strand.
TCATCCACAAGCTGTTTGTATGTGAGTTTGGCCAGGTTTTCCGCCCCGTGCACGTAGTAACAGTGATTTGCATAATATGTTAAACCATGCAAACCGTGCAGCTGGAAAAACCAACTGAAAAATTAAATAGCACAACCCACACATATCGTGTATTAGCTGCAGACGTGTGCAGTGTCCGAGGAGCTGAATGTTGAGCTCCTGATGAAATAACTCGATGAAAGATATTAATAGAAAGTGATTCAGTGTATTAACTCTGGAGTAACGGTATACTATCCCATCCGGTGTAACACGGGGGCCTCCGGGCCGGTCACATAACTCCTGCCATAACTCAAGGAGCTTCCTGGATTCATCCTTTCAACTTCCCCGTTCAACTGCCCATACTCTGACCAGCCTCTACATGAGTGACCCCTTTACTGGTCAGCACGATATCCCACCTGCAGGCCAGGTAGCTGCAGGTGAAGCCCCCCGTCATGTAGGCGTCCCCGGGGCCCCGCTCGCGTCCCCATATGTAAGATTACACTTACAGCCAAAGTAATTGTTTCTTTTTTGCTCAGGAAGAAAATAGTCTTTCATAAACTTGTCATTTTTACGTTTCATTAAGGAATTGACAGCGTAGGGGTGTAATGAAAGCTCTGTGTGTGATAAATTTGTAATGCTACACAGAGATTTATTCAGGGAGAGTAAAATATGCATGGAAAATTTCATTTGACTGCCATTGACATTAATCTTGGCGTAGTGAATCCCAATCAAAGGGGTCGTGAAGGAGGACCCATTTATACAGCATCTGATAGATACTGTGGTTAGTGAACCATATTCCGGGATTAATTAGCTATCACACAACAAGATGGAATAGAGCCGGCCTCGGCACATTTGTGCAGCAGCTATTATTGTTGGGATACAACTGATATTACCGAGACGTTGCCGTGTTATCTCGGCCTCGGCAAGAGAGAGAGAGGAGCCGCTATTAAGATAAATGGAGACGTGCTCCAAACCTGGCCACCGCTTTCCAGCTTCTCACCTCAAGTATTTACCGATGGCAGCTTGGAGGAGAGGTCAGGGGTCAATATTCCGAAGACCCTGTGGCCCCAGGCCTCTTAGCCTTGTCTGTGGGTGCAGTAATCAGTTCTTTTCTGTAAATAATCACCCATTGAGTGAAGGAAGGAGTCGGGAAGAAGACGGGATCCTGGCAAGACCTTCAGGGTTATTCAAAGAGAATCGAAAAGTCACCGCACGTTCGGTGACTTTTCTTTCTCTTCAATTCGGTACGATTTGGCGATCCCATTTCGCCGACCCTGCGGTGTATTCAGCAAGCAGCACAGGGCCGTCGTAGTGTAGGGAAAAGCCGCCGCAAACCCTGCGAACACTCACCGCAAAACCCGGCGAACACTCACTGAAACCCGCAAAAACATCTGGATTAACCCAGCCGAACACGCCGGAGAAACCTGAGCAGCCGCCGATCACAGCGCAGAGCAGCCACCGGAAAAAGCCGACACCGTAGACGAATGGAGTGGGGGAAAAAACAGTACGCTTGAATGTTTGAAAAGTGAAACGCTGTTTGCAAAGAAACTACTGAGCGAAAATGTCTGAAATTTACATATAAAATCCAATGAATGATAATAAAAAGGCTGTTACAGAAAAAAACAATTAAAAAAACTGATTTTTTTTTTCTCAAAAAAGTCCCGAAAAATGCCTGAAAGATCCTAAAGACTCTATAAATAAAGAGACTTTTTGCTGCAGATTAAAATAATAAACGGTTTATTAGATATTGAATTAAAACGGGAATATTTTTAACATTGAAGCCTATGGGATTCGCCTGATTAAACCTGTCGAATGAAACCACTGAACAGCGGGGCAATTCGCTGACATTTCTCTGCTGGTTTGTGTTCTCTGAATAGCCGAAGCATTGCTTCTCTATGGGGATTTCACTGCCCTCGAACAGGCACCGAATGTGCAGGCAATTCGCCAACATTTGGCGAACTGCCTGCTCTCTGAATAGCCGAATGGCCAGGAAAGGTAACCGAACCCTGAATTTCACTGATCCGTTACCTTTCGGCCACAATTCGGATCTCTTTGAATAACCCTGATAGTCTTAATGGATGCTTGACCTGGGGTCTTCACCTGGATGGACCAGATCTCCATAAATTTAGAGGTGGATGGACCAGCCCATGGGATGCTCTTGGCGCTGTAACCGGCTGCAAAGTACATGTCCTCTCTGTTTATTGTCCGTATCTGTCCTCCAAATCAACAGGGGCAACATTCAAGTCTGGGAGTTTCCCATTTTTGCGTTAAGACCCCTCTTCCCTGGCAGCCCACCTCTACATGGAGTGATGGGACATACATAGCCCAGATCTCCTTAAAAAGAGGAGCCTGGGGCCCTTCTATTCAGTCATATGGGGTCGCTTGGCTGACGGGGCCCCTGACAGGTGTATTGACAGTCACTCCCCGATAGCCGCTTTATTAGTGTAGATATAAAGTATGTATTGAATAAATGCTGAGCATGAAATGGGACGAGATATCCAATGGTTAATGGACATTTATATGATCTATCGCTCTGTTAACCCTAACTTATCCCCAAGTATTTCACAGCATTGAATGTCGGTAAAATATCTGATAAAATCACCTCTTATTGCGCTTTTTTTATTTATTTTAGTCGAGAAACATTTTGGGCGAAATCTAAAATAAAATAGATGTGCACACACGTACTAAATTTATATGTTACCTTGATTTGGTGTAAAAACCAACATATCGGAAGCTTTCAGACCTTTAGTTTTCCTCCATCCTCACCGTCTGCCAGGAGGCACCTCCCCATGGATACGAGCCCTAACGCTGGATGTATCGGCCAGGCCGTCCAATTAAGAGGAAACCTTTTCACTTGCCACGTAGTATCATTATCTCGCGCGTTTGTAAATCTCCTCCTCCGGTAAGGTACCGGTAAGGTTGGGTATAGGTAGTCGATCACGGTGACGTGTCATGTGATTGTTCTCCTCGTTACGTGCTCACGGGATGCTCTTTCTCTTCTCCTTTTCTCTCTTTTTAACCATTTCCCGGACAATGGGACTGACAGATACTGATATATGTTTCCGCGATGTGGTGGAAGGGACAAAGCTTCACATCTGCCAGCGTGACTCCTGTCACTTCCCTCGTGTCATTATGGGAGTTTTCCCTTTGAGAAAGTGACAGGGAATGTCTAATTGTGGCGGACAGCTCGCCCCATCCCAAAGGTCATTGGAGGCATTTATCGACAAGAAGTCAAAGGCTGGCGTGGGGAAGGCCAGGAATCCGGCAGCAATGGCAGAGGGGTAATTAGATTAATTCTTCTGATCAAGCTTTCATTGCTGCCTCACCTTTGACAAGAAGTAAATAAAACGATGGCAGGGCGAGCCATGGGGCGGGTGTGCTCAGAAATTCAAGGAGCTGGGGCGGCGCAGACCTTGATCTACAGTTTGTGTCTTTATTCTCCACGCAAAGAAACGTGGAAGGGATGTTTCCAATGTCCCCGAAGACACGGAGGGCCTCGTTACGTGCAGAATATCCCTAACGTTAGGTACGGTAGACCATACTCGATACCATGATATGGCTGCACTGTAGATTAAGGCCGTGCAAGCATTTTGAGTCCAATCAAGCCATGACCAGGTCTGCAGAACCAACCTGAGACGGGACAGTGATTTGGAGCGTAATCCTACCGGAACATGTGTTTTCAGGAGTGGTAAACTCTTATATTTAGAGACTCACTGCAACACAGTATAAAATCTGAACGTTTTGAGCACCGTCACACCACTCGCCTGCACCACGTGGCAGGATGGATTCATGGCGTCATGCAGGTTACACCACCTTGACCTTGGTGTTTTGTGATTTTGTCAGATTAGGCACATTTTTCTTTACTCGTAATTCCCCCAGCTTTGATCCTCAGCCGATGATAGGGCTGCCTGGCATGGTCAATGGTAACAGCCCATCTTCTGCTTGTCCATTTGGCTAAAAGACCTGAATTGGGCTCATCTCATGCTCCACAGCCCAGTAGTGACCATCCCACTTCATTGCAGCTGAAATTTATTGCTGAATGTGGTGACCATAGGTTTGCGTTGTGAGCATTTGACCACAGAAATACGTTTTACCAAATCCACATGCAGAAGCCAATGTTCTCCCACCAGAGAGAGCTGATCTGTATGGACATCCATTCTGCTTCTCATGTGTTGCGCACAGAGGTTTCTGCTTTGCAGTAGTAGACCCGGTCACTAACCCAGGTGACTCAAGCTGGGTCAGACATCTGACGAAGTGACCAATATGTTGGAAATTGCCGCATCTTGTGACGGAGCCATGTCTTGAGTCCCTGTGCTCTGCACAAGAGAGGTCACCCTGCTGTCATTCCTTGTTGCTGTTGAATGCGTGGCTGCGTTCCAGACATTCCCCACCTTTCCGAGATGGTGGTATCCTCTAATTAGAAGACGTCGTCCTTGTGGCCATGTGGTCTACCTAGTGTGATGTGATGATAGAACGATCGAGATGTAGGAGGACAGAGGTGCAGGATAAAGAGACACAAACACCTCAGAAGTGATAAATATGTGTAGAGGTACAGAATAAAATGTCAGCAGTGAGAATACCTGGCTGGAGAGACGTTTAATTAGGTGGACCTGGAGACGGATTGGCTAAAGGACACGGAGATGGAGAGAGATGTGGAAGATGACACAAAGACAGACGGATAAAGCCGTTTGTATCGATCTATTTCCTTTATGCGGAGAATTCTGGAATTCTCTTTGATTTGACGGGTCGACATACGAGTTATACGCACCAAACATTGCCTGAGCGTGCATGCTAACCGTGATGTATTGTGTCTGCACACATGGGTTAATAGTGATACATGGCATCTGCACAGTGCGCACTGGGGAATATTATAGAATAACTTGTACCCATCTTCAGTCACGGCCGGCAATCTATCACGTTACATTGTGCTCCTCGGGTCAGGGTTTGACTCTTCTTGTGCCGGAGGATTAAAGAGCTCATTGATTGCTGGAGCTTTGCTGGCTCCTCGGCGCCTGAAGGACTTGAATCGCAGATTATAAAACCGACCTGGGTATCTTACAGCGTCTTAGAAGTTAAACCCGAGGTGATATCACCTGGAGAAGACCTGGAGCCAGAGAAGGTGGGCACGTGCCACCATCCAACGAGATGCATTCGGATGTTGACCTGGTTATCTTAGGGAGAGTTATGTTAAACCAGAGGTGATATCACCTGGAGAAGACCCGGAGCCAGAGAAGGTGGGCACGTGCCACCATCCAACGAGATGCATTCGGATGTTGACCTGGTTATCTTAGGGAGAGTTATGTTAAACCAGAGGTGATATCACCTGGAGAAGACCTGGAGCCAGAGAAGGTGGGCACGTGCCACCATCCAACGAGATGCATTCGGATGTTGACCTGGTTATCTTAGGGAGAGTTATGTTAAACCAGAGGTGATATCACCTGGAGTAGACCCGGAGCCAGAGAAGGTGGGCACGTGCCACTGTCTAATGAGATAATTAGGATACTGACCTGGTCATCTTAGGGTGTGCTATAGGTTAAACCAGAGGTGATATCACCAGGAGAAGACCTGGAGCCGGGGACGGTTGGCAAATGCTGCGTCTTATAAGATGCAATACTTTCTATGCGCATGTAAGAGCAGAAGAACTGTCTCTTCTACTATCGAGCCAGCATAACCAGGAATAGTTGCAGGTCCACCAGGAAACCAGAGGCTTGGGATGCAGCAGCAGATCCAGGTCATGGTGGCACACCCTGATTCTTGGCTGGAGATCAGTTGTACTGTCCAGCCTTGACATACTGGATAAACCAAGATGGGCCAAGCTCAACATCCCAGAAATGGTCCTGAATGACCATGCCCATAAAGCCCAGCCAGCGGTGGGAGTTGCTGACTGTCCTAGGTGTTGTTGTACACAGATATCTGGGATGCCGGCGTTTTCCGACGCCAGCAGAGACCGAGCAGTCAACGCTCAGCCTCATGTGACAAAACCCCCATATTCTCCGGAATATCTATGAAGATTATGTTGATGAATTAGCTGCTTGGAGAAGCCCAATTTCCGGGGGGAAGGAGGATGACAAGTCATATTTTAGATGGCGACGTTGATGTATAGACGGACCACTAGGTATGTAGCCTATTGATCAGGTAATATTTGTGTTAATGATACACACCGAGACAATGCAACTTCATTAAACAATGTATCTGTCCCTGGCCTGCCAATCTCTGATCCGGGCGCAGAGCAGTGTAACAAAGTGTTTTATCTGTGCAACAATACCTGTGTGTGTTACACAACCATGTACATCAATATATGTGTGTTACACAACCATGCACAACAATATATGTGTGTTACACAACCATGCACAACAATATATGTGTGTTACACAACCATGTACATCAATATATGTGTGTTACACAACCATGTACATCAATATATGTGTGTTACACAACCATGCACAACAATATATGTGTGTTACACAACCATGCACAACAATATATGTGTGTTACACAACCATGTACATCAATATATGTGTGTTACACAACCATGCACAACAATATATGTGTGTTACACAACCATGCACAACGATATATGTGTGTTACACAACCATGTACATCAATATATGTGTGTTACACAACCATGCACAACAATATATGTGTGTTACACAACCATGCACAACAATATATGTGTGTTACACAACAATGCACAACAATACCTGTGTTACACAACCATGTACATCAATATATGTGTGTTACACAACCATGTACATCAATATATGTGTGTTACACAACCATGTACATCAATATATGTGTGTTACACAACCATGCACAACAATACATGTGTGTTACACAACCATGCGCAACAATACCTGTGTGGTACACAACCATGTGCAACAATACCTGTGTGGTACACAACCATGTGCAACAATACCTGTGTGTTACACAACCATGTGCAACAATACCTGTGTGTTACACAACCATGCACAACAATACATGTGTGTTACACAACCATGCACAACAATACCTGTGTGTTACAAAACCATGCACATCAATATCTGTGTTACACAACCATGCACAACAATACATGTGTGGTACACAACCATGCGCAACAATATATGTGTGGTACAGAACCATGTGCAACAATATCTGTGTGTTACACAACCATGTTCAATAATATATGTGTGTTACACACCCATGCACGACAATATCTGTTGGTATCACATTGTGATACGCAGTATCCCGGCCTGACACACACGTTGTGATACACAGTATCCCAGCCAGACACACACATTGTGATACTCCTTATCCCTGCCTGACACACACTTTGTGATATGCAGTATCCCGGCCTGACACACTCATGCAGTTACACACACCACATTACACACAACATTATCCGTGCCTGACACACAGTTCCACACACTGCGTTACACACACGGTATCCCAGCGTTACACATACTCAGTTACACACACAGTATCCCGGCGTTACACACACTGCGTTACACACACGGTATCCCAATGTTACACACACTGTGTTACACACACACACACACACTGCATTACACACACAGTATCCTGGCGTTACACACACTCAGTTACACACACTCACAGTTATACACACTGCGTTACACACACTCACAGTTACCCACACTGCGTTACACACACGGTATCCCGACGTTACACACACTGTGTTACACACACTCACACACACTGCATTACACACACAGTATCCTGGCGTTACACACACTCAGTTACACACACTCAGTTATACACACTGCGTTACACACACTCACAGTTACATGCACTGCACTACACACACAGTATCCCGGCATTACACACACTGCATTACACACACACAGTATCCCGGCGTTACACACACCACATTACACATTCTGCGTCACACACACAGTATCCCGGCGTTACACATACCACATTACACACACTGCGTCACATACACAGTTTCCCGGCATTACACACCACATTAAACACACTGCGGTACACACACACAGTATCCCAGCATTACACACACTGCGTTACACACTGCGTTACACACACCACATTACACACACTGTGTCACACACACAATATCCCGGCGTTACACACACCACATTACACACACTGTGTCACACACACAATATCCCGGCGTTACACAAACTGTGTCACACACACAGTATCCCAGCGTTACACATACCACATTACACACACTGCGTCACACACACAGTATCCCAGCGTTACACACACCACATTACACACACTGCGTTACACACACGGTATCCCAGCGTTACACATACCACATTACACACACTGCGTCACACACACAGTATCCCAGCGTTACACATACCACATTACACACACTGTGTCACACACACAATATCCCGGCGTTACACACACTGCGTCACACACACAGTATCCCAGCGTTACACACACCATATTACACGCACTGCATTACACACACGGTATCCCGGCTTTACACATACCACATTACACACACTGCGTCACACACACAGTATCCCGGCCTGACACACAGTGTCTCAGCGCGTCTGTCTAAGTCCCCGGTGTAATGGATCGTCAGTAAATCTGCGGCTGCCTGAGCCGAGGCTCCAGTTAAACACCACAGAATCCAATCTAATGATGGCCTGCAGGCTGTAGCGGGGTTTGTGGTTCCTTGTCTAGATGTTGTGTTGCAGCTCGTGTGACGGGGGCTTATACAATGGCTGCACACACCGGAGTCTGTCCCGAAGAGGGCGGCTTCACACGGTGCAGCGTCTGCGATGGAGAGACACGATCCCAGCATTTCAGCTATCGATAAGTAATTAGAAGAAGCCCAACACTTTAATCTGCATAAATTAAAGGTCCCACACGCCGACACCACAGCCACTTACACCACCTGCTGAATCATCTCTCACCACTGCGTCCGTCCAGTCATCACCAGTGGAAAAACACACACACAGGAACACTCACAGAGCCGCTGACAGAGACACACAGGCACAGACAGAGACACACAGGAACAGACAGATACAGAGGAACAGACAGATACAGAGGCACAGACAGATACAGAGGCACAGACAGAGACACACAGGCACAGACAGAGACACACAGGCACAGACAGAGACACACAGGCACAGACAGAGACACACAGGCACAGACAGAGACACACAGGCGCTGACAGAGACACACAGGCACAGACAGAGACACACAGGAACAGACAGATACAGAGGAACAGACAGATACAGAGGCACAGACAGATACAGAGGCACAGACAGAGACACACAGGCACAGACAGAGACACACAGGCACAGACAGAGACACACAGGAACAGACAGATACAGAGGAACAGACAGATACAGAGGCGCTGACAGAGACACACAGGAACAGACAGATACAGAGGCACAGACAGATACAGAGGCACAGACAGATACAGAGGCACAGACAGAGACACACAGGCACAGACAGAGACACACAGGCACAGACAGAGACACACAGGAACAGACAGATACAGAGGAACAGACAGATACAGAGGCGCTGACAGAGACACACAGGAACAGACAGATACAGAGGCACAGACAGAGACACACAGGCACAGACAGAGACACACAGGCGCAGACAGAGACACACAGGCGCAGACAGAGACACACAGGCGCAGACAGAGACACACAGGCGCAGACAGAGACACACAGGCGCAGACAGAGACACACAGGCGCAGACAGAGACACACAGGCGCAGACAGAGACACACAGGCGCAGACAGAGACACACAGGAACAGACAGATACACAGAGGCACAGACATACACACAGGAACAGACAGATACAGAGGCACTGACAGACACACAGGCACAGACAGACACACAGGCACAGACAGATTCAGAGGCACTGACAGAGACACACAGGCACAGACAGATACAGAGGTGCAGACAGATACAGGGGTGCTGACCGAGACACACAGACACAGAAAGATAGAGGCGATGACAGATACAGAGGTGCTGACCGAGACACACAGGCACAGATACAGAGGTGCAGACAGATACAGAGGTGCAGACAGATACAGGGGTGCTGACCGAGACACACAGACACAGAAAGATAGAGGCGCTGACCGAGACGCACATATACAGAGGTGCAGACAGATACAGAGGTGCAGACAGATACAGAGGTGCAGACAGATACAGGGGTGCTGACTGAGACACACAGACAGAAAGATACAGAGGCGCTGACATACAGAGGTGCTGACCGAGACACACAGGCACAAATACAGAGGCGCTGACAGATACAGAGGCGCTGACAGATACAGGGGTGCTGACAGATACAGGGGTGCTGACAGATACAGGGGTGCTGACCGAGACACACAGACACAGAAAGATAGAGGCGCTGACAGATACAGAGGCGCTGACAGATACAGAGGTGCAGACCGAGACACACAGATACAGAGGTGCTGACAGATACAGAGGTGCAGACAGATACAGGGGTGCTGACTGAGACACACAGACACAGAAAGATAGAGGCGCTGACAGATACAGAGGCGCTGACAGATACAGAGGTGCAGACAGATACAGGGGTGCTGACCGAGACACACAGATACAGAGGTGCTGACAGATACAGAGGTGCAGACAGATACAGGGGTGCTGACTGAGACACAGACACAGAAAGATAGAGGCGCTGACAGATACAGAGGCGCTGACAGATACAGAGGTGCAGACAGATACAGGGGTGCTGACCGAGACACACAGATACAGAGGTGCTGACAGATACAGAGGTGCAGACAGATACAGGGGTGCTGACTGAGACACACAGACACAGAAAGATAGAGGCGCTGACAGATACAGAGGCGCTGACAGATACAGAGGCGCTGACAGATACAGAGGTGCAGACCGAGACACACAGATACAGAGGTGCAGACAGATACATAGGTGCAGACAGATACAGGGGTGCTGACTGAGACACACAGACACAGAAAGATAGAGGCGCTGACAGATACAGAGGTGCAGACAGATACAGGGGTGCTGACTGAGACACACAGACACAGAAAGATAGAGGCGCTGACCGATACAGGGGTGCTGACTGAGACACACAGACACAGAAAGATAGAGGCGCTGACCGATACAGGGGTGCTGACTGAGACACACAGACACAGAAAGATAGAGGCGCTGACCGAGACGCACATATACATAGGTGCTGACAGATACAGAGGTGCAGACAGATACAGAGGTGCAGACAGATACAGAGGTGCAGACAGATACAGAGGTGCTGACCAAGACACACAGACACAGAAAGATAGAGGCGCTGACAGATACAGAGGTGCTGACCGAGACACACAGGCACAGATACAGAGGTGCAGACAGATACAGAGGTGCAGACAGACACAGAGGTGCAGACAGACACAGAGGTGCAGACAGACACAGAGGTGCAGACAGACACAGAGGCGCTGACAGACACAGAGGCAATGACAAAGACACACAGGCACAGATACAGAGGCGCAGACAGACACAGAGGCGCAGACAGACACAGAGGCGCAGACAGACACAGAGGCACTGACAAAGACACACAGGGTTATTCAAAGAGAGCTGATCTGGCCCTGAAAGGTAACCGAACAGTGAAAATCAGCGTTCAGTTACATTTCCTGGCCATTCGGTTATCCAGAGAGCAGGCAATACGCCAAATCCTGGCGAATTGTTTGCACATACGGTGCCTGTTCGGTGCCTGTTCGAGGGCAGTGAATCCCCATAGAGAAGCAATGCTTCGTCTATTCAGAGAACACAAACCAGCAGTGAAAGGTTCTCGAAATGCCCTGCCATTCAGTGGTTTAATTCGGCAGGTTTATTCAGGAGAATCCCATAGGCTTCAATGTTAAAAATATTCCCGTTTTAATCCAATATCTAATAAACCGTTCATTATAAAATTCTGCAGTAAAAAAGTATCTTTATTTATAGATTTTTTTTAGGCTTTTTTGGGAATTTTTTTTGGAAACTTTTTTCTTTTTTCCTTTTTTCTGTAACGTCTCTTTTTATTTTCATTCATTGGATTTTATGTAAATTCCAGACATTTTCGCTCAGTTGTTTCTTTGCAAATAGCGTTTCACTTTACAAACTTTCAAGCGTAATGTTTTTGTGTTTTTTTCCCCACCTCATTCGTCTGCGGTGTCGGGTTTTTCCAGCGGATGCTCTGCACTGTGACCGGTGGCTATTCAGGTTTCTCCGGCGTGTTCGGCGGGGTTAATCCAGCTGTTTCTGTGGATTTCGGTGATTGTTCATCGGGTTTGCTGTGAGTGTTCGTCGGGTTTGCGGTGGGTTTTCCCTGCACTACGGCGGCCCTGTAGTGCTTGCTGAATACACAGCAGGGTCGGCGAACTAGGATCGCCGAATCACGCCGAATTGCAGGGAACGAAAAGTCACTGAACGTGCGGTGACTTTTTGATTCTCTTTGATTAACCCTGACAGAAGCACAGACCGATACACAGATATTGTTAGACACACATATACACACGCTCCTCCTTCTTCTCCTCATTGCAGTTCTCACATATGTCGGGGGTCCTCTCCGCATCCTGAGGGTCACTGCAGCATTTTGGAGGCAGAGCTCTTCATGCAGTGTCCATGCTTTTCGTTGAATAAGCACACTGGGTCACTGCTCTCCCTCCTCCTGCGGCACAGAAATCTGCGTCCGCTCAGTGCACCATGGGGCAGGGTATGGAAATTTACTTCCAGCTGCTTCAGGAAATGCCCACTTTACCAAGAGTCCTCCAGCCTGGTGACCAGGTGTGCTGGCAACAACCCCTCGGGTGCCATTTACTAAGCACCGACTCCACAGATCAGCCCAGTTCATGATATAGGCTCGTCATAAACACTGCTCCACGTGAGGGGTGGGCAGACTCGAGGGTCTAGTTGACCCAAAGACATTGCATCTTGTTGTTGATTTAGCCACCTCAGGAGCTGCGTGGACCAACAAGGTGGCTCTGGGCTAGTTGGGGTGGGGGTGGTGTTTTAATGTATATAAAAGGCACAAGCCTTACATTGCCCCTTCATTGCAGCTCCCTGAACATTTCCCATGTTTGCCCAATGGTGAGTCCAAACCATGTAGATGATATCATATGTTGCTCCTGTCCACGTCTGGTAAGAGTCTTCTCTATCTCTTTATAACACTTTGAAGGACGTGTCCACCATACTAAATGCACGCACGTCAATCAGAAATGCTTCATGAAGCAAGGAACAAACTCGTGCAGGTTACCAGACCCTCAGGGCCAACACAAATTGAGTGTGGACTCAACTAAAACCAAGGGACTGTTAGGACCTCTCATGGTGGGATCCTGCAGAGGCGATTCACGATTTGAGATTGTGACCGATCCTCATGGTCAAGTAGAAGCCAGAAACCCAGGTACCAAACCACCAGACCAAGAGGTTCAAGATCCAGGTGTCTGTGGTCTTCGTAGGATTCTCCTGAATGTCCTCAAACTCACGTCCTTCACAATCCACCTGTACGATATTACTTGGAACCTACACACAGGCCTCGATGGTCTCTGGTTGACTTGGAAATCCTGTATGACCGGACTTTCTTCTGCTGTGACTCTGTCCGTTTCCATACAGCAGACCTGTTGAGAAAAAAAAAGAAACCCGTCTCGTGTTAATAAGAAGCTGCTGGAATAAAGACCTGCCACCAAGTCCTAGACTTGACGGAGCCCCATTCGATCCGGCGCAGACCTGGCACGTCAATCTACCAGGCAAACGCTGCCTGTGCCAACTGGCCCCGAGGATGCCACTTTCTGGCAGCTTCATCAAAAAGCTCCAGCTAATTAGAATTTATGACTTATGCCGCGCGGCTTATTTAACAAGGACTTATTAAATATTTAACCCGATTGTAATATTTATAAATGTATTTACAATTAAACTTCTGACTGAGCTGCGGTTGCGGGCGCGATGCGGAGGAGCTGCACGGAGAAGGGATTATTGCGGCCAGGCTGGCAGTGGGACTTTTTTTTTTTTTCTTTTTTGTTCGGCTGATATACTAATGGGACGGCTACCCTCGCCGAGCTGTATGGTGAGCTAACGCCGCAAAAGACCGTAATATATAACGAGCTGCAAACCTAACGGGGCCGACATTTGATGCTTTTTATTTCGCCGTGTTGCGGGGTCTCAGGGTGATTGGGCAGATTCCAAGGGTCACGCAGATTGCAGCTGACTTCAGCATTTACAGCATCAGATACTGCAGGGGGGGATGTGCGAAGCTCTGGCACAGTCCTCTGGTATTGTTTGTGGGGGGGGGTTTGTAGGAACCTGGACTTTGCTCATGCAGTATGGGCAGGTATGTCTGAATGGAGCTGTGCGGACGTTTAATTTTATTCATCCGTCTGTACTTATGAGCGAAAACCTTATTGTTTATGATGATGATCATTATTAATTATTTTAGCATTCTTAATATCATTATTTTAATATTATATTATTTATTATTATTATTACTAGTATTTTATTATTTCTATTTTCTTACTATTATTAATCTTTTTAGGATTATTATTACTATTATTATTATTTATTACTATTCTTATTATTTTATTATGATTATTATTACTATTATTATTATTTATTACTATTCTTATTATTTTATTATGATTATTACTATTATTATTTATTACTATTCTTATTATTTTATTATGATTATTATTATTACTATTATTATTTATTACTATTCTTATTATTTATTATTACTAGTATTATACTTTTTTTATGCTTATTATTACTATTATTAATTTATTATGATTATGATTATTATTATTCTTTTTATTATGATTATTATGACTCCTTTTTTTGTGACTATTCTTCCCAGTTTGTGGCCCAAGTGGAAATTACTTTGATTTTAGATGGAAGACACTACTAAACAAATACAAGCCTTTTTATCCCTTTAAATAATTGGGTGGATCCTGTGGTTCTGCCCATTTATTTATTATGTTTTTTATATATATATATATATCATCATCAGTCCCCAAGTTGGTTTCCTGCAGGCGGGATATTTATAATCCTCTGCTGAGTGATTCCTCCACTTCATACAGTGATATCTGCAAACCAGGAGCTCCACGCACCCTGACCACTTTAACAAACAATAGTGGTCAGGGTGCACAGAATGTCCCTTAAAATGAGTTTCACCTTCTTTTGGATCTCTGGCAGTAGGAGAGAAATCACTGGATGAACACAACAAAGCTACTTTTGTTTGTTTTTGTTTTTCTTGTCCATCCTCTGTCGCTCTGTCTGGGTTCAGGTGCCCCGATGTTCGGTACATCACAGGTAACCAGATCTATTGAGAGCAAGCACAGGTTGACAATCTCAAAATCCTAATTTCCTGAGTGTCACTATGACTTCAAAAAGTGTAAAATCCCACCAGCTGCACAGGAGGCGGACAATATGGTGGGTGTGCATGAAACATGAACGGATTCTGAGTTTAGACTTGGGCACCCAAGATATTTCATTATTATGTACAAATATCCGAAAATCCCAAATCCACAACATTCTGGTCCCGAACATTCCTGATGAGGGACACTCTGCCTGTGCTGCGTTCAATGGTGCCTGGAACTTGTGCATTCTTTATCCATTGGGTGGCGACATTGGGTCCGGGGGCTCGGCGACATTGGGTCCGGGGGCTCAGCGACATTGGGTCCGGGGGCTCGGCGACATTGGGTCCGGGGGCTCGGCGACATTGGGTCCGGGGGCTCGGCGACATTGGGTCCAGGGGCTCGGCGACATAGGGTCCAGGGGCTCGGCGACATTGCGTCCGGGGGCTCGGCGACATTGGGTCCGGGGGCTCGGCGACATTGGGTCCGGGGGCTCGGTGACATTGGGTCCGGGGGCTCGGTGACATTGGGTCCGGGGGCTCGGCGACACTGGGTCCGGGGGCTCGGCGACATTGGGTCCGGGGGCTCGGCGACATTGTATGTAAATGCCAGTAACACAATAAGGCACCGGGTCCACCCATTAACAGAAAATGCTAGATTTCCATCTAGCCCCCACCCCCCGGGCTGTTTATGCGGATGGCTCCTCAGGGCCGGTCTGGATTTGGGATGAAAGCTGTCAATTTAGGTAAAAAATCCTGTTAGACACTGAGTTTGTGTTGCACTTTGCTCTTATTTCCAAAGACACAGGATATTGTGGAAAAGAATATAGTTCCTACATTGTCGAGTGCAGTATCTGTTTGTGCACTTTTGTGTGGCACCCGTTTTAAATTGTTCAGGGTACAGACATCAGAAACCGTGTAAAGTATTGGGTATCTCAGCCATCGGGCCATGGAAACTCAGCAGATCGTGTGGTTTCCAGATTCTAGAGACCGTCCTTTCTTGGGAGTGCTGCAGGTTTATCCTGAAGGCTTTGAGTTATCGGCTCGCTGATGGAGCACCATCCTGTTTGGGTTTGAAGCAAGATGTTCCATTGTACGGTTTCCAGACTTTTGCTCAAACATCACAAAACCATTCCATTCCTCCAAACCAAAGGGATAATGTCAACATGGAGGTCCATCACTCAAAGTTCTCCTTTAGTCTGTAGATATAGACGGTGATGGGCTTTGCAGTTGGATATGGTCACTGCTACCTTGTTCTTGATGAGGATATGACATTAGGGAACAGGAAATGATAGAGTATTATAACAATCACATGATGCCATAGCAGACCAGCATGTCCTCACCATGGCCGTCACCTGTCACTGTAACCATGGGGTGTCTGGTGACACAGGCGTAATGGTCCATACCCCTCCTTCTCCCTCAGTAGTCGTGATGCGGATTGGCAGCTCTTCTAGAACTTTTAACACTCCAAACACCTCATGGCGACACTGTGCTTGGTCCCTTGACTTCTCCCTCCTCTTCATGAACCAAAGGCTTCTGATCATTCCACCATTTACTTTTTGTTTAACCAACAACATTGCTCTGCGACCGCGAGACTGCTGAGAGATTTAAGAGCGCTGACACGGTGCCAACACAACTGTAAGGAAAGCGGAAAATGCTGAAGGAAGATATGAAAGGAACGCTGTCATCAAACAGAGAACTTTATGCAAATGGAAGCCCCGAAGAAACGAGAGATCTTCACTGCCTCCAGGCCATCCGTAAATATAAATAGAATTATAAAAACGAACAATAATTTCCCGTCGTCACTAACGAACGCCTGATCAGCAAGCCGCGCTCAGCAAAACAATTCTCTGACATTCCAACGTAAAGTGTCCAAAACACCAGCAGGAGCTTTCTAACCCGTGAGGACCAGGCGGAACCAGTGGCTTTGAAGTCAGTCCCCCATCGATAGCATTACTCAACCAAAAATAAAGAACCCATGAGAAAAGAAAAGCTAGTAAAACCCCGAGTTCAACAACCCAAACCGTAGATAAAACGAGAGAAAAGGTGTCCTAATGCCTGCCAAAACCGGCTAAAATGCTCGCCTTACTCTACTAGAAGCCGGTCACGTGTGCTGATTGGTTATAGAGAATTGTGAATTGAATTTCCCATAGTGCTCAGCTGTCATCATGGGAAATGATTACAAACTAGTTACAGGCATGAAAACATGGACGCTGACATAGTGGAAGAAGGTGAAAGCTGAATAACTCATAAGCCAAGGTTAGTGTGGACTCTGGGCAGGATGAAGAGGTCTGTTATGGTGACGTGATTAATGGGACTTCACAAGGACACTTTTTCAGGACCTCCCAATGATTATGAGGCTCATGCTCATCTCATGTATCATGAAGAAGGCCTTCTCTCTGGGGTTCTGTAAGGTTTCTTAGGTCAAATCCTCAGCTAGTGCTGCTGTGTTGCGGATCATAACCCAGTGTTATGCAAAGGACAAAGGAAAGTGGATATGGCACGTGAAGAGATCAGAGAAACTGTGCAGCCATGTTGGAGATGAGCATTGTACGTTATTCTTCCAAAGCAGACTCCTGGCAGACTATGGAAATGGGCAATGCATGGGCTCCAGGCTGGATATGGAGAAGGGCAATGCATGGGCTCCAGGCTGGATATGGAGAAGGGCAATGCATGGGTTCCAGGCTGGATATGGGCTCCAAGCTGGATATGGAGACAGGCAATGCCTGGGTTCCAGGATCAATATGAATATGGGCACTACATGGGTTCCAGGCCGGATTTGGAAATAGGCCGAAGATGCCCACTGCTTTCCTTCTTGCCCTGCTATGTCTGTGTTCTGAAAAATTATTAAAAGATCACAAAGAAATCTGAACTATAAAATAACTTATCTGTTCACTTTCATATAAATACATGGGTTTTTGGCTAAATGCAAATTTGCCAACACTTTTTCCTCAAACTAACTTCCTCAGGGGCTCTTTGTGTAACTTCCTCAGGGGCTCTTTGTGTAACTTCCTCAGGGGCTCTTTGTGTAACTTCCTCAGGGGCTCTTTGTGTAACTTCCTCAGGGGCTCTTTGTGTAACTTCCTCAGGCTTATTTTGTAACTTCCTCAGGGGATCTTTGTGTAACTTCCTCAGGGGCTCTTTGTGTAACTTCCTCAAGGGCTTATTTTGTAACTTCCTCAAGGGCTTATTTTGTAACTTCCTCATGGGCTTATTTTGTAACTTCCTCAGCGGCTCTTTGTGTAACTTCCTCAGCGGCTCTTTGTGTAACTTCCTCGGGTATTTTTTGTAACTTCCTCAGCGGCTTTTTGCGTAACTTCCTCAGCGGCTCTTTGTGTAACTTCCTCAGGGGAGTTTTTTGTATCTTCCTCAGCGGCTCTTTGTGTAACTTCCTCAGGGGCTTTTTTAGTTACTTCCTCAGGGGCTTTTTTGTGTAATTTCCTCAGGGGCTTTTTTTTGTAACTTCCTCAGGACCTTTTTTGTAATTTCCTCAGGGACTTTTTGTGTAACTTCCTCAGGGGAAATTGTTTGTAACTTACTTGGGGATTTCTGTGTAGCTTGCTCCAGGGCTTTGTGTGTAATTTCTTCAGGGGCTTTTTGTGTAACTTCCTCAGGGGCTTTTTGTGTAACTTCCTCAGGGGCTCTTTGTGGAACTTCATCAAGGGCTTATTTTGTAACTTCCTTAAGGGCTTATTTTGTAACTTCGGCAGGGGCTCTTTGTGTAACTTCCTCATGGGCTTATTTTGTAACTTCCTCAGCGGCTCTTTGTGTAACTTCCTCAGCGGCTCTTTGTGTAACTTCCTCGGGTGTTTTTTGTAACTTCCTCAGCGGCTGTTTGCGTAACTTCCTCAGCGGCTTTTTGTGTAACTTCCTCAGGGGAAATTGTTTGTAACTTACTTGGGGATTTCTGTGTAGCTTGCTCCAGGGCTTTGTGTGTAATTTCTTCAGGGGCTTTTTGTGTAACTTCCTCAGTGGCTCTTTGTGTAACTTCCTCAGGGATTTTTGTGTAACTTCCTCAGGGATTTTTGTGTAACTTCCTCAGTGGCTCTTTGTGTAACTTCCTCAGGGGATTTTTGTGTAACTTCCTCAGGGATTTTTGTGTAACTTCATCAGGGGATTTTTGTGTAACTTCCTCAGTGGCTCTTTGTGTAACTTCCTCAGGGGCTCTTTGTGTAACTTCCTCAGGGGCATATTTTGTAACCTCCACAGGGGCTCTTTGTGTAACCTCCACAGGGGCTCTTTGTGTAACCTCCACAGGGGCTCTTTGTGTAACTTCCTCAGGGGCTTATTTTGTAACTTCCTCAGGGGATCTTTGTGTAACTTCCTCAGGGGCTCTTTGTGTAACTTCCTCAAGGGCTTATTTTGTAACTTCCTCAAGGGCTTATTTTGTAACTTCCTCTTGGGCTTATTTTGTAACTTCCTCAGCGGCTCTTTGCGTAACTTCCTCAGCGGCTCTTTGTGTAACTTCCTCGTTGTTTTTTTGTAACTTCCTCAGCGGCTGTTTGCGTAACTTCCTCAGCGGCTCTTTGTGTAACTTCCTCAGGGGAGTTTTTTGTATCTTCCTCAGCGGCTCTTTGTGTAACTTCCTCAGGGGCTTTTTTAGTTACTTCCTCAGAGGCTTTTTTGTGTAATTTCCTCAGGGGCTTTTTTTTGTAACTTCCTCAGGACCTTTTTTGTAATTTCCTCAGGGACTTTTTGTGTAACTTCCTCAGGGGAAATTGTTTGTAACTTACTTGGGGATTTCTGTGTAGCTTGCTCCAGGGCTTTGTGTGTAATTTCTTCAGGGGCTTTTTGTGTAACTTCCTCAGGGGCTCTTTGTGGAACTTCATCAAGGGCTTATTTTGTAACTTCCTCAAGGGCTTATTTTGTAACTTCGGCAGGGGCTCTTTGTGTAACTTCCTCATGGGCTTATTTTAACTTTCCTCAGCGGCTCTTTGTGTAACTTCCTCAGCGGCTCTTTGTGTAACTTCCTCAGCGGCTCTTTGTGTAACTTCCTCGGGTGTTTTTTGTAACTTCCTCAGCGGCTGTTTGCGTAACTTCCTCAGCGGCTTTTTGTGTAACTTCCTCAGGGGAAATTGTTTGTAACTTACTTGGGGATTTCTGTGTAGCTTGCTCCAGGGCTTTGTGTGTAATTTCTTCAGGGGCTTTTTGTGTAACTTCCTCAGTGGCTCTTTGTGTAACTTCCTCAGGGGATTTTTGTGTAACTTCCTCAGGGGATTTTTGTGTAACTTCCTCAGTGGCTCTTTGTGTAACTTCCTCAGGGGATTTTTGTGTAACTTCCTCAGGGGATTTTTGTGTAACTTCATCAGGGGATTTTTGTGTAACTTCCTCAGTGGCTCTTTGTGTAACTTCCTCAGGGGCTCTTTGTGTAACTTCTCAGGGGCATATTTTGTAACCTCCACAGGGGCTCTTTGTGTAACCTCCACAGGGGCTCTTTGTGTAACCTCCACAGGGGCTCTTTTGTGTATTCCTCAGGGGCTTATTTTGTAACTTCCTCAGGGGATCTTTGTGTAACTTCCTCAGGGGCTCTTTGTGTAACTTCCTCAAGGGCTTATTTTGTAACTTCCTCAAGGGCTTATTTTGTAACTTCCTCTTGGCTTATTTTGTAACTTCCTCAGCGGCTCTTTGCGTAACTTCCTCAGCGGCTCTTTGTGTAACTTCCTCGTGTGTTTTTTGTAACTTCCTCAGCGGCTGTTTGCGTAACTTCCTCAGCGGCTCTTTGTGTAACTTCCTCAGGGGAGTTTTTTGTATCTTCCTCAGCGCTCTTTGTGTAACTTCCTCAGGGGCTTTTTTAGTTACTTCCTCAGAGGCTTTTTTGTGTAATTTCCTCAGGGGCTTTTTTTTGTAACTTCCTCAGGACCTTTTTTGTAATTTCCTCAGGGACTTTTTGTGTAACTTCCTCAGGGGAAATTGTTTGTAACTTACTTGGGGATTTCTGTGTAGCTTGCTCCAGGGCTTTTGTGTTAATTTCTTCAGGGGCTTTTTGTGTAACTTCCTCAGGGGCTCTTTGTGGAACTTCATCAAGGGCTTATTTTGTAACTTCCTCAAGGGCTTATTTTGTAACTTCGGCAGGGGCTCTTTGTGTAACTTCCTCATGGGCTTATTTTGTAACTTCCTCAGCGGCTCTTTGTGTAACTTCCTCAGCGGCTCTTTGTGTAACTTCCTCAGCGGCTCTTTGTGTAACTTCCTCGGGTGTTTTTTGTAACTTCCTCAGCGACTGTTTGTGTAACTTCCTCAGCAGCTGTTTGCGTAACTTCCTCAGTGGCTTTTTGTGTAACTTCCTCAGGGGAAATTGTTTGTAACTTACTTGGGGATTTATGTGTAGCTTGCTCCAGGGCTTTGTGTGTAATTTCTTCAGGGGCTTTTTGTGTAACTTCCTCAGTGGCTCTTTGTGTAACTTCCTCAGGGACTTTTTGTGTAACTTCCTCAGTGGCTCTTTGTGTAACTTCCTCTGGGGATTTTTGTGTAACTTCCTCAGGGGATTTTTGTGTAACTTCCTCAGGGGCTTTTTGTGTAACTTCCTCAGTGGCTCTTTGTGTAACTTCATCAGGGGTATTTTTGTGTAACTTCCTCAGTGGCTCTTTGTGTAACTTCCTCTGGGGATTTTTGTGTAACTTCCTCAGGGGATTTTTGTGTAACTTCCTCAGGGGCTTTTTGTGTAACTTCATCAGGTAATTTTTGTGTAACTTCCTCAGGGACTTTTTGTGTAACTTCCTCAGTGGCTCTTTGTGTAACTTCATCAGGGGTATTTTTGTGTAACTTCCTCAGTGGCTCTTTGTGTAACTTCCTCTGGGGATTTTTGTGTAACTTCCTCAGGGGATTTTTGTGTAACTTCCTCAGGGGCTTTTTGTGTAACTTCATCAGGTAATTTTTGTGTAACTTCCTCAGTGGCTCTTTGTGTAACTTCCTCTGGGGATTTTTGTGTAACTTCCTCAGGGGATTTTTGTGTAACTTCCTCAGGGGCTTTTTGTGTAACTTCCTCAGGGGATTTTTGTGTAACTTCCTCAGGGGCTTTTTGTGTAACTTCCTCAGGGTCTTTTTGTGTATCATAACCCAAAGCTCTTTGTACCAGGATCGGTGACGGTGCTGAGCCTGGGAATAGTGCGGCGCTAACTCCAGCTTTGGTTGCATTGTTGATCTGTTCACTCTCAGCCGCCTGTCAGCCACAGCCCGGCTCCCAAGGGCACAAAAATGCCAGCTTCTATTAGCTAGTGGGCAGGGCCCCCATTATACAGAGACCAGTGCCCAGGTCTTCATTTGGCAGGATCCACAGGCCTCCTGACACCCAGGAACATGGAGCTGAAGGCTAGCTTCTCTTAGCAAATGGATGGGGCCCCGGGCCCCAATATCCAGCGCCTTGTACATAGTGCCATGTTCCATTGGCTGCAGCCTGTATAAGTCGGCAGCTATGACTCAGGCCCACTTGCCAGTTAGGGCCCTTGATTGGTTGCATGTCACCCTGCTGTGATCCCCTAGCGGTGGCCTGGCATGGTGCGGCTGTCATGCTTTCTGGCTTGCTTAGGTTTGTCGTGATCACATATCAGAGTTGCGCTGCGTCGAAACAAACGCAGAGGGAGACATCGTAACGTGTTTTACCTCTGTAAATAACGGATTGCTATAGTGTTGCTTTTGCCGCCGTCTCGTGTCACTTTATTCCCATCGATTCTGTGTGTGTGTGTGTGTGTGTGTGTTATGTTTCCCGCAGCGGGTGGGCACTGATCACGCATTGCATGCTGCACTTTGAATTGTTGGTGGTTTCCATTGTTTCCAGACGCGGTGGCCTTCCTGTACACGTCTCGCTGGCGGCAGCAGCGGCGCACGCTTAGGAAAGAAGGTGTGCATGCGGAGCGTCACGATAGATTGCCTTTAATTTATGCTCGCTCCTTTCTGTGACAGATGCGAAACTGACCTCAGAAGAAACCCAGTTGTTTTATATCAAGATTTTGTGGTCCTACCCCCGGCCGGGAAGAAGCGCGCCCATCTGTCAGCTCTGCAGTGGAGACGCACAGGAGCAGCCAAGGCTTTGCAGGTAAATCCTCCTTTCACCTGTTTTTTATGACTAGATCACCCGTGCGCTCCAGCTTATGTGAACCGCAACTCCCACTGAGCTTAGCCGGCCGCGGGAACGACGTCACGACGCTCCTTTAATTGGCATCACTGGCCGGCCTCACGCACTGCAGCTGCTGCGGACTGCGTTTCTCATAATCCTCAGCCACATGGCTTGTTGTGCCAAATGGGCAGCTTAGTCCTCGGCAGCTGCCGCGCCGGCATCGGCCATCTCTGAGGGACAGAGAAATGATTCAGGAGGGGATCCTGCCTTATTAGAGACATGGGCTGTCACCGTCGAACGATGGCAGCGTTTAATCTGCCGCAAAAAAAAAGATATTGCTGCTAGAATCCCCTTCCTTTAGGGGGCAGTTTTTTTCAATGAAACGTTTATATATTTTCTTTTAAGGCGCAGACATGGCACTTTATGCTAATCCCCTGGCCCTTCCCATGATGCCACAGGTCTGGGGCAATGCCCAGGGCAGCGCTTGCAGGTTTGTGGCTGCAGATATGAATTGGAAGTGAGCGTAGGTCAGGGGTCCCGAGGGTCCTTAGAGTAGCCCCCCCCTTGACCCTCCTCAGACCGTTAAGTAACATTCCACCCCATGAGGAGCAGCGTCCTGGGGGGGGCGGCTAAATGGTGCAAAATAAAGCACAAGTGACAGAGCGCGGCGTAACGGAGCAATCCGTGGGAAGGCGACGTGGAACGGCGAAAAAGAAAGCGACATGTTGGTCAATTAAAAGGTGCCCCAGTGTACGGCACGCAGCCACGACGCTCCCCGCACAGACACTGCCTCCGTGCAGCGCGCACAAAGTCCTGACATAAGCAGTTTTTGCAGAAAGGCTGACACAAATGGATCAAACGCATTGGCTGTGAGAGCGGCCGCCTGGGACCGCTGATTCCCTGACTGCTGCGGGAGACTGCAGGCCTGCGCCGGGAGAGGGTGCATGCAAGGCATCGCTTGGGGGGATACGAAGAATGTGCATGGAGAGCAGCGAGCGCTGAATGCAAACCCATGGAAAGGGGGGGGGCGGCATGCAGCCCTGCCTCTACCCTTTTATGTATATAATATAATAATAAGCTGCATGCTGGCTCTCTATGAGAAACAAAAGGGCTTATTCACTAAACAGCATGTTTACAATGTATCTGTTGTGAAACACTAGTATGCATTATATTTAATATCACAAATAATTGGGTGGTGGACGTATGGAGGGGCTGCTCAGCCGAGGTGGCAGCAGCTGGTTTTGGCGCCCCTCGGGGTTAATACTCTCCTGCGTGGAACGGTAATGCCTGTGCCGGTTCTGTCTGCAGCTCCTCCAGAAAACCGCCTGGATCGTGAAACCAAATCACCATTTAAAGGCTGAGCTTCCACGGATTCCAATAAGCAGTTTTTTTTCTTCCTTCTCAACAGCCCAGAATCCAAATGTTAATAAACCTCCCCCTGCATAAGAGGCGCCAACTCACCAGGCAAACACAGTGCAAACAACCTGAAAACAACAGACAAACAACGTGCAAACACCATGCACATATTGTGCAAACAATCTGCAAACACCGTGCACATAACGTGCAAACACCAAACACTGTGCACATACCATGCAAACACCAAACACCGTGCACATAACGTGCAAACACCAAACACTGTGCACATACCATGCAAACACCAGACAAACACAGTGCACATACGTGCAAACACAAATACTACGCACTTACTGTGCAAACACTGCGCACTTACCGTGCAAACACTGCGCACTTACCGTGCAAACACTGCGCACTTACCGTGCAAACATTGCACACTTACCGTGCAAACACTATGCACTTACCGTGCAAACATTGCGCACTTACCGTGCAAACACTATGCAGTTACTGTGCACATACCGTGCAAACCCTGTGCAAATACTGTGCAAACCCTGTGCAAACACCAGAGCTGTACTGAAAATAGAATCCCAACACTGTGTGTAACCGCTGGAGCAATCGTTAAAATTCTTAGAGGGAACACACGCGCTTCTGGGGGCTTCACGAGCTGCACAGCCTCTTACGCCTGAGCTGAAAGAGTTAACTGCTTTGCTGCCAGTGCTGACACCAGCGTGTTGAGTTAAATGGGGTTTGTGTCCCCCAGGGAACCCGTGGGGTTAATGCGCAGCCATCACACACGAATAGGAGGAGAGGAAAAGGTTTAATTTGCCGCCGCTCTGTAGGGACCCGGTATTGCGGACCTGACACACAGACAGATACGGCTGGAATTCCGGCAATTTTCTGTTTTAATTAACTTAATGAATAATTTAAACTTCTTTGGAAACATTGTGAACCGACTCAAAATAAATCCTCGCATCGAGGGGAGAAAAGAGGGCGAGCTGGGCGGACGCGGGACCCTGCGGGTCACCTTAAACAAACACTCCATATGTCACGTGTAGCCGCACCCTCCATCCCCACTGCGACTCCCACCTCTGCCAGGCAGCCACATCGCTTTGCATTATACACGAGCTGGAGTGCCAGGCCGGCAGATTCATGTGTTACTGTGCGTAAACAGGCAAAAATCAGGCGCAGGTTTGCGGAGATAATGACATGAAAGCACAAAGAAGCGACACAATTAAACCGAAATGTCTAAAAATACACAAACGCGACCTAATGTCACCCGTGCAAACACTTATCCTCCGTCACACAAAAACCTCCCGTTACTCACCTGTCCTGAATGCAAACACACCTATTACTTACCCATAAATGCAAACCCACCTATTACTGATTATCCCCTCTCTGCAATATGACCCTGTATCTGCCCTCCTCTCTGCAATCTCACCCTGTATCTGCAATCTCACCCTGTATCCGCCCTCCTCTCTGCAATCTAAACCTGTATCTGCCCTCCTCTCTGCAATCTTACCCTGTGTCTACCCTCCTCTCTGCAATCTAAACCTGTATCTACCCTCCTCTCTGCAATCTCACCCCGTATCTGCCCTCCTCTCTGCAATCTCACCCTGTATCTGCCCTCCTCTCTGCAATCTCACCCTGTATCTGCCCTCCTCTCTGCAATCTCACCCTGTATCTGCCCTCCTCTCTGCAATCTCACCCTGTATCTGCCCTCCTCTCTGCAATCTCACCCTGTATCTGCCCTCCTCTCTGCAATCTGACCCTGTATCTGCCCTCCTCTCCGCAATCTAAACCTGTATCTGTCCTCCTCTCCGCAATCTGACCATGTATCTGCCCTCCTCTCTGCAAACACACCCTGTATCTGCCCTCCTCTCTGCAATCTCACCCTGTATCTGCCCTCCTCTCTGCAATCTCACCCTGTATCTGCCCTCCTCTCTGCAATCTCACCCTATATCTGCCCTCCTCTCTGCAATCTCACCCTGTATCTGCCCTCCTCTCTGCAATCTCACCCTGTATCTGCCCTCCTCTCTGCAATCTCACCCTATATCTGCCCTCCTCTCTGCAATCTAAACCTGTATCTGCCCTCCTCTCTGCAATCTCACCCTATATCTGCCCTCCTCTCTGCAATCTAAACCTGTATCTGCCCTCCTCTCTGCAATCTCACCCTGTATCTGCCCTCCTCTCTGCAATCTGACACCGTGTCTGCCCTCCTCTCTGCAATCTGACACCGTGTCTGCCCTCCTCTCCGCAATCTGACACCGTGTCTGCCCTCCTCTCCGCAATCTGACCCTGTATCTGCCCTCCTCTCTGCAATCTCACCCCGTATCTGCCCTTCTCACTGCAATCTCACCCCTTATCTGCCCTCCTCTCTGCAATCTCACCCTGTATCTGTCCTCCTCTCTGCAATCTCACCCTGTATCTGCCCTCCTCTCTGCAATCTCACCATGTATCTGCCCTCCTCTCTGCAATCTCACCCTGTATCTGCCCTCCTCTCTGCAATCTAAACCTGTATCTGCCCTCCTCTCTGCAATCTGACACCGTGTCTGCCCTCCTCTCCGCAATCTGACCCTGTATCTGCCCTCCTCTCTGCAATCTCACCCTGTATCTGCCCTCTTCTCTGCAATCTCACCCTGTATCTGCCCTCCTCTCTGCAATCTCACCATGTATCTGCCCTCCTCTCTGCAATCTCACCCTGTATCTGCCCTCCTCTCTGCAATCTCACCCCGTATCTGCCCTTCTCTCTGCAATCTCACCCTGTATCTGCCCTCCTCTCTGCAATCTCACCCTGTATCTGCCCTCCTCTCTGCAATCTCACCCTGTATCTGCCCTCCTCTCTGCAATCTGACACCGTGTCTGCCCTCCTCTCCGCAATCTGACCCTGTATCTGCCCTCCTCTCTGCAATCTCACCCTGTATCTGCCCTCCTCTCTGCAATCTCACCCTGTATCTGCCCTCCTCTCTGCAATCTCACCCTGTATCTGCCCTCCTCTCTGCAATCTCACCCCGTATCTGCCCTCCTCTCTGCAATCTCACCTGTATATGCCCTCCTCTCTGCAATCTGACCCTGTATCTACCCTCCTCTCTGCAATCTCACCCTGTATCTGCCCTCCTCTCTGCAATCTCACCCTGTATCTGCCCTCCTCTCTGCAATCTCACCCTGTATCTGCCCTCCTCTCTGCAATCTGACCCTGTATCTGCCCTCCTCTCTGCAATCTGACACCGTGTCTGCCCTCCTCTCTGCAATCTGACCCTGTATCTGCCCTCCTCTCTGCAATCTCACCCTGTATCTGCCCTCCTCTCTGCAATCTCACCCTGTATCTGCCCTCCTCTCTGCAATCTCACCCTGTATCTGCCCTCCTCTCTGCAATCTCACCCTGTATCTGCCCTCCGCTCTGCAATCTGACCCTGTATCTGCCCTCCTCTCTGCAATCTCACCATGTATCTGCCCTCCTCTCTGCAATCTCACCCTGTATCTGCCCTCCTCTCTGCAATCTCACCCTGTATCTGCCCTCCTCTCTGCAATCTCACCCTATATCTGCAATCTCACCCTGTATCTGCCCTCCTCTCTGCAATCTCACCCTGTATCTGCCCTCCTCTCTGCAATCTCACCCTGTATCTGCCCTCCTCTCTGCAATCTCACCCTGTATATGCCCTCCGCTCTGCAATCTGACCCTGTATCTGCCCTCCTCTCTGCAATCTCACCCTGTATCTGCCCTCCTTACCACAAATTACCCCCTGTGCCACTAAAACCGTTTTCAGTCTTCCACCCAATGAAAACCTCCAAGTCACATCTTCATCCAACAATCCCTTTTGGTCTCTCCCAGACACCGTACAGCTGCTGAATGAGCGTTTATCCCGGATCGAGCCCATTCTCTGCTCCCTCGCATAAACCATCCACTCCGCATTCCCACGCTGGTATCCCCTGACCCCGCTGCTCCGCCGCCCCAGCCCCGTACCTTTACCTGGCTCCATGCTCGCCCCCCCCCCTCGCTGCGTTCTCCACGTTATGATCCATCTTCTGGGTGTTATTAGATTACTCAGCGCGTTACTCGCTGCCTGGCCTAGATTTATCACGCTGAGTAAAAATAGATCAAAGTGAAAAAGTGAGCTGTCTCTGAGCTAAATGTTCCGATTTGACTGCGCCGGGTTTGGTGTATTTTCTGCATAATCACTAAACTGGTGCGAATCGCAAGAAACCCCAACGTGTCGCAGGTCTTGCTTTATGTATGTTACCGGTAAGTGACATGTGTCGCCCTTACTGGATAATTCTTCCTCGGAGTCTCGGGTCCAGTCTATGCGCCTCTTCTTTATCACACGAAATGTCTGCGCAGATTATACGGCGTCCGTGAAGTTCTCAGGGTGAAGGGGGGGTGGGTTAGTGTGCACTTGGGAAGAGCGCTATGTGAACGACGCAAGGCATGGTGGAGGATGTCAACCGGGAACCCACACTCACTGGACTCTTAAAATGTCATAACCCACAACCCGTCTTCCTTGTGTCATTTCCAGAGGACACTGGAGAGGTGTGCCCTGTAATGTGCAGTGAAGTGGTGTGCCCTGTGATGTGCAGTGGAAAGGTGTGCCATGTGATGTGCAGTGGAGAGGTGTGCCCTGTGATGTGCAGTGGAGAGGTGTGCCCTGTGATGTGCAGTGGAGAGGTGTGCCCTGTGATGTGCAGTGAAGTGGTGTGCCCTGTGATGTGCAGTGGAGAGGCGTGCCCTGTGATGTGCAGTGGGGAGGTGTGCAGTGAAGTGCTGTGCCCTCAATGTGCAGTGGATAGGTGTGCCCTGTGATGTGCAGTGGAGAGGTGTGCCCTGTAATGTGCAGTGGAGAGGCGTGCCCTGTGTTGTGCAGTGGAAAGGTGTGCCCTGTGATGTGCCTTGGGGAGGTGTGCAGTGAAGTGATGTGCCCTTAATGTGCAGTGGAGAGGTGTGCCCTGTGATGTGCAGTGGAGAGGTGTGCAGTGAAGTGGTGTGCCCTGTGATGTGCAGTGGGGAGGTGTGCAGTGAAGTGATGTGCCCTTAATGTGCAGTGGAGAGGTGTGCCCTGTGATGTGCAGTGGAGAGGTGTGCAGTGAAGTGATGTGCCCTCAATGTGCAGTGGAGAGGTGTGCCCTGTGATGTGCAGTGGAGAGGTGTGCCCTGTGATGTGCAGTAGAGAGGTACGCCCTGTGATGTGCAGTGCCCAGGCAGGAGATGCAGGAAGTAAGAGCACAGCATTTGAGCAATTTGGAGGACTGCAGTTGGTTAGGTTTGGGGTTGATCTTCAGAAGGAGCTCAGAGCTTTGGGTATCTGGTCTCAGGGTTAGTTTTATCTGGCTTAGTATTATTTATCAGGGTCCGTATTATCAGGGTTAGTATTATCCGGGTCAGTATTATCAGGGTTAGTATTATCAGGGTTAGTATTATCAGGGTCAGTATTATCAGGGTCAGTATTATCAGGGTTAGTATTATCAGGGTCAGTATTATCAGGGTTAGTATTATCGGGGTCAGTATTATCGGGGTTAGTATTATCAGGGTTAGTATTATCAGGGTTAGTATTATCAGGGTCAGTATTATCAGGGTTAGTATTATCAGGGTTAGTATTATCAGGGTTAGTATTATCAGGGTTAGTATTGTATGGGTTAGTATTGTCAGGGTTATTATCAGGGTCAGTATTATCAGGGTCAGTATTATCAGGGTCAGTATTATCAGGGTTAGTATTGTATGGGTTAGTATTATCAGGGTTAGTATTGTATGGGTTAGTATTGTCAGGGTTATTATCAGGGTCAGTATTATCAGGGTCAGTATTATCCGGGTCAGTATTATCAGGGTTAGTATTATCAGGGTCAGTATTATCAGTGTCAGTATTATCAGGGTTAGTATTATCAGGGTCAGTATTATCAGTGTCAGTATTATCAGGGTTAGTATTATCAGGGTCAGTATTATCAGGATTATTATTATCAGGGTTAGTATTGTCAGGGTTAGTATTATCAGGGTTAGTATTATCAGGGTCAGTATTATCAGGGTCAGTATTATCAGGGTTAGTATTATCAGGGTCAGTATTATCAGGGTCAGTATTATCCGGGTCAGTATTATCAGGGTTAGTATTATCAGTATTATCAGGGTCAGTATTATCAGGGTTAGTATTATCAGGGTCAGTATTATCAGGGTTAGTATTATCAGGGTTATTATTATCAGAGTTAGTATTATCAGGGTCAGTATTATCAGGGTCAGTATTATCAGGGTCAGTATTATCAGGGTCAGTATTATCAGGGTTATTATTATCAGAGTTAGTATTATCAGGGTCAGTATTATCGGGGTTAGTATTATCGGGGTCAGTATTATCAGGGTTAGTATTATCAGGGTTAGTATTGTCAGGGTTAGTATTATCAGGGTCAGTATTATCAGGGTCAGTATTATCCGGGTCAGTATTATCAGTGTCAGTATTATCAGTGTCAGTATTATCAGGGTTAGTATTATCCGGGTCAGTATTATCAGGGTCAGTATTATCAGGGTCAGTATTATCAGGGTCAGTATTATCAGGGTTAGTATTGTCAGGGTCAGTATTATCAGGGTCAGTATTGTCAGGGTCAGTATTATCAGGGTCAGTATTGTCAGGGTCAGTATTATCAGGGTCAGTATTATCAGGGTTAGTATTGTCAGGGTTATTATTATCAGGGTCAGTATTATCAGGGTTAGAATTATCAGGGTTAGTATTATCAGGGTTATTATTATCAGAGTTAGTATTATCAGGGTCAGTATTATCAGGGTTAGTATTATCAGGGTTAGTATTATCAGGGTCAGTATTATCAGGGTCAGTATTATCAGGGTTATTATTATCAGGGTCAGTATTATCAGGGTTATTATTATCAGAGTTAGTATTATCAGGGTTAGTATTATCAGGGTCAGTATTATCAGGGTTAGTATTATCAGGGTTATTATTATCAGAGTTAGTATTATCCGGGTCAGTATTATCAGGGTCAGTATTATCAGGGTCAGTATTATCAGGGTTAGTATTATCAGGGTCAGTATTATCAGGGTCAGTATTATCAGGGTTAGTATTGTCAGGGTTAGTATTATCAGGGTCAGTATTATCAGGGTTAGTATTATCAGGGTCAGTATTATCAGGGTCAGTATTATCAGGGTTAGTATTATCAGGGTCAGTATTATCAGGGTCAGTATTATCCGGGTCAGTATTATCAGTGTCAGTATTATCAGGGTTAGTATTATCAGGGTTATTATTATCAGGGTCAGTATTATCCGGGTCAGTATTATCAGGGTTAGTATTGTCAGGGTCAGTATTATCAGGGTCAGTATTATCAGGGTTAGTATTATCAGGGTCAGTATTATCAGGGTTAGTATTATAAGGGTCAGTATTATCAGGGTTAGTATTATCAGGGTCAGTATTATGAAGGTCAGTATTATCAGGGTTATTATTATCAGGGTCAGTATTATCAGGGTTATTATTATCAGGGTCAGTATTATCAGGGTTAGTATTATCAGGGTTATTATTATCAGAGTTAGTATTATCAGGGTCAGTATTATCAGGGTCAGTATTATCAGGGTCAGTATTATCAGGGTAGTATTATCCGGGTCAGTATTATCAGGGTTAGTATTGTCAGGGTTAGTATTGTCAGGGTCAGTATTATCAGGGTCAGTATTATCAGGGTTAGTATTATCAGGGTCAGTATTATCAGGGTCAGTATTATCAGGGTTAGTATTATCCGGGTCAGTATTATCAGGGTCAGTATTGTCAGGGTTAGTATTGTCAGGGTCAGTATTATCCGGGTCAGTATTATCAGGGTCAGTATTATCCGGGTCAGTATTATCAGTGTCAGTATTATCAGGGTTAGTATTATCAGGGTTATTATTATCAGGGTCAGTATTATCCGGGTCAGTATTATCAGGGTTAGTATTGTCAGGGTCAGTATTATCAGGGTCAGTATTATCAGGGTTAGTATTATCAGGGTCAGTATTATCAGGGTCAGTATTGTCCGGGTCAGTATTATCAGGGTTAGTATTGTCAGGGTCAGTATTATCAGGGTCAGTATTATCAGGGTCAGTATTATCAGGGTTAGTATTATCAGGGTTATTATTATCAGAGTTAGTATTATCAGGGTCAGTATTATCAGGGTCAGTATTATCAGGGTCAGTATTATCAGGGTCAGTATTATCAGGGTTAGTATTATCAGGGTTATTATTATCAGAGTTAGTATTATCAGGGTCAGTATTATCCGGGTCAGTATTATCAGGGTTAGTATTATCAGTATTATCAGGGTCAGTATTATCAGGGTTAGTATTATCAGGGTCAGTATTATCAGGGTCAGTATTATCAGGGTTAGTATTATCAGGGTTATTATTATCAGAGTTAGTATTATCAGGGTCAGTATTATCAGGGTCAGTATTATCAGGGTTAGTATTATCAGGGTTAGTATTATCAGGGTCAGTATTATCAGGGTCAGTATTATCAGGGTCAGTATTATCAGGGTCAGTATTATCAGGGTCAGTTTTATCAAGGTTAGTATTATTAGGGTCAGGGTTATCAGGGTCAGTTTTATCAAGGTTAGTATTATTAGGGTCAGGGTTATCAGGGTCAGTTTTATCAAGGTTAGTATTATTAGGGTCAGTATTATCAAGGTTAGTATTATTAGGGTCAGGGTTATCAGGGTCCGTGTTATCAGTATTTTGCAGCGGATTTTCGGATCTGTTCAGTTTTTTTCCCTGCACTTTGGGGACCCTGCATTTAATGCTGAATTCACTGCAGGGTCAGGGAATTTGATTCCCCGAGGTGAGGGGAACGAGAGAGACATTTCGGTGTGTTCTGAACAACCCTGCTAGATTCAGCACCGCGTCCCTGTCCATTGGCTGTGGTGCTGAATCTGTTGTATGGACAGCGGTTTAAGCAGGAAAATCCCATAGGTTGTAATGTAAAAAAGATTCACATTTTTATTAAATATTTATTCAACCGTTTATTCTTTTCATTTGTAGCAAAAGACCTTTTTATTTATTGATTTTTTTTTAAGAAAATTTTTAAGCACTTTTTTTAGGTGAAAATTTTGGATTCCAAATTATTTTAAAATGACTAGGCTCATCTGCAACTTAACCCTAAAACAAGCAAAGATTATTATTCCGGAATATATAGTCTGCCAGGCCTCCTGTGTTATCTGGGGCTTCCTGGAGATCTGCCGCCCGGTTTGCTCTATTTTCGCTTTTGTGTCGTCCCTCTTCATCCACATTGAATAACCTGTGATCGCCGCCTGTTTGGAGAAATCTTATCGTTAACGGGAATATTCCTGATTTTTTTTTTTCTGCACCACCGGTCACGCTTTTATTTTGCATGTGGATTATTTTAGATCGTGATAACGGAGACTGGGGCTGGTGATGGGGGAGGGGTTGCATGGCGTATCCCCCACCCCTCATGTCACTATGCAACACACCTGCATGGAATGTGCTGGGATCTCCGCGTTTTACGTCACTGATGGGGATTGTGTGTGATGTGTCCGGATGGGACTGAGAGCTGAACCTTTTGTTTGTTTATTCATGGGATTCCATTGAAACGTGTGAGGATTAAAGTCTCTTTGAATAGCGCGCGTGCCTCTTCATACTGCGACGTGTAATTGGGGTGTGCGGGTCCCTGGGTAAAACTACTCGAGGAACAAACACATGTGTCGTATTAAACTTTTATATTGCTGTGTTTACAAATCAAAACCCGCACTGACAGATACATTGTATACAGTGTGAGTTAGTGTTCCCGCACACCACAACACGAGGTGTCACACAGCGCCTGTACACTGACAGATACATTGTATACAGTGTGAGTTAGTGTCCCCGCACACCACAACACGAGGTGTCACACAGCGCCTGTACACTGACAGATACATTGTATACAGTGTGAGTTAGTGTCCCCGCACACCACAACACGAGGTGTCACACAGCGCCTGTACACTGACAGATACATTGTATACAGTGTGAGTTAGTGTCCCCGCACACCACAACACGAGGTGTCACACAGCGCCTGTACACTGACAGATACATTGTATACAGTGTGAGTTAGTGTCCCCGCACACCACAACACGAGTGTCACACAGCGCCTGTACACTGACAGATGCATTGTATACAGTGTGAGTTAGTGTCCCCACACACACAACATGAGGTGTCACACAGCGCCTGTACACTGACAGATACATTGTATACAGTGTGAGTTAGTGTCCCCGCACACCACAACACGAGGTGTCACACAGCGCCTGCACACTGACAGATACATTGTATACAGTGTGAGTTAGTGTCCCCGCACACCACAACACGAGGTGTCACACAGCGCCTGCACACTGACAGATACATTGTATACAGTGTGAGTTAGTGTCCCCGCACACCACAACACGAGGTGTCACACAGCACCTGTACACTGACAGATACATTGTATACAGTGTGAGTTAGTGTCCCCGCACACCACAACACGAGGTGTCACACAGCGCCTGCACACTGACAGATACATTGTAT
This sequence comes from Leptobrachium leishanense, assembly GCA_009667805.1. NCBI lineage: Eukaryota > Metazoa > Chordata > Amphibia > Anura > Megophryidae > Leptobrachium > Leptobrachium leishanense. Next base: position 107,324,291 of record CM019074.1, read on the forward strand.
ACAGTGTGAGGCTAGGGTCAGACGAGCGCAGTGCGAACGCGCGTGCAGCCGCACTTAATCACGGCCGCACTAGCAGCAAGTGCCAGGCAATGACGGCCAATATACGATGTACGGTCGCACAAAAGTGCGGCCGCGCAACGCAAGTGGAAAACCAACGCATTTTTTCGAGAACGTAAAACCTCTAGTACTGACGTACAGAGTGCGCTGCGCCCGCTAGCGGCGTGTGTGCGTGAATTGGAGATGTCAGACACTGCTAATGTCCGGCCAACATAACGTCCAGATGCAAGAAGTGTTTTATTGATGATCCGTACAAAATCATGGATGCAAATGCGCATCGTATGACCGCTATCGCGTACTCCGTGAAAAAATGCGTCCATTCGTTCGAACGCACTTTTTCACAGACAACGTGAAAATGCGTTCGTCTGACCCTAGCCTTAGTTAGTGTCCCCGCACACCACAACACGAGGTGTCACACAGCACCTGTACACTGACAGATACATTGTATACAGTGTGAGTTAGTGTCCCCGCACACCACAACACGAGGTGTCACACAGCGCCTGTACACTGACAGATACATTGTATACAGTGTGAGTTAGTGTCCCCGCACACCACAACACGAGGTGTCACACAGCGCCTGTACACTGACAGATGCATTGTATACAGTGTGAGTTAGTGTCCCCGCACACCACAACACGAGTGTCACACAGCGCCTGTACACTGACAGATGCATTGTATACAGTGTGAGTTAGTGTCCCCCGCACACCACAACACGAGGTGTCACACAGCGCCTGTACACTGACAGATGCATTGTATACAGTGTGAGTTAGTGTCCCCGCACACCACAACACAAGGTGTCACACAGCGCCTGCACACTGACAGATACATTGTATACAGTGTGAGTTAGTGTCCCCCGCACACCACAACACGAGGTGTCACACAGCGTCTACACACTGACAGATACATTGTATACAGTGTGAGTTAGTGTCCCCGCACACCACAACACGAGGTGTCACACAGCGCCTGCACACTGACAGATACATTGTATACAGTGTGAGTTAGTGTCCCCCGCACACCACAACACGAGGTGTCACACAGCGTCTACACACTGACAGATACATTGTATACAGTGTGAGTTAGTGTCCCTCCGCACACCACAACACAAGGTGTCACTTATATGATTATATGCATGTGGAATCGCACACACTGTGCAGTGAGACAATATGGGTTATTCAGAGAGAGTCGATCTGGCCCCGAAATTGCACCGAACAGTGAGTTTCCCCGTACGGTGCCATTTCGTGGGCATTCGGCTATTCAGAGAGCAGGCAGTTTGCCAAATTTTGGCGAATTGCCAGTGAAATATGGTGTTTGTTTGGCGGCAGTGAAATACAGTGCTGTTCGGCGGCAGTGAAATGCGGTGCCTATTTGGCGGCAGTGAAATCTGGTGCCTGTTCGGCAGTGAAATTCGGTGCTGTTCAGCGGCAGTGAAATACGGTGCCTATTCGGCAGCAGTGAAATATGGTGCCTGTTCGACAGCAGTAAAATCTGGTGCTGTTCGGCGGCAGTGAAATCCGGTGCTGTTCGGCTGCAGTGAAATCCGGTGCTGTTCGGCAGCAGTGAAATAGGGTGCTGTTCGGCGCAGTGAAATATGGTGTCTGTTCGACGGCAGTGAAATACGGTGCCTGTTCAGCGGCAGTGAAATACGGTACTTGTTCGGCAGTGAAATCCCCCATAGAGAAGAAATGGTTAATCTATTCACATTGAACAGCAGAGATATGTCAGTGAAATGCCCTGATGTTCGGTGGTTTCATTCAACAGGTTTAATCAGGCGAATCCCATAGGTTTCAATGTTAAAAATATTCCCGTTTTAATCCAATAAACCGTTTATTATTTTAATCTGCAGCAAAAAGTCTCTTTATTTATAGAATCTTTTATGCATTTTTTTGTTGTTTTTTTTAAAAAAAAATAGTTTTTTTTGTTTTTTTGTTTTTCTTACCATTCATTGGATTTTATACGTAAATTCCAGGCATTTTTGTTCAGTAGTTTTTTTGCAAAAGACTGTTTCAATTCTGCAGCTTTCAACCTTTTTTTTTTTCATGTTCGGCGTGTTTTTTGTGGCAGTTCCGCTGGGTTTTCGGGTCCATTCCCTGAACTCTGGGGACCCTGCGGTGTGTGGGAACATGAGAGCACCGAAATGTCGGTAACATTTCGTTGCTCTCTGAATACCCCCCTGTGTATCAGTGAGTGGGGGAGGGTAAACGTGTTTATATAACGCCGCCTGTTATTGTATGAGTTTCCTGGACACCCCGAGCTCTCACGAGGAGTCCCCCAATCTGTGCCGGGCGCGGGGGGGGGGTTGCGGCCCTGCCTTCCCGCAGGTACGTCTCGGTGCACATTATTAGGTAAGTCGGTGTGTTATTAGATGTTTGGACGCGCTGATTAAATGGCGCAGTGTATTATCACATCATCCCTCACTGCATGACACGTTATTCAATCAGCCGCCGCGCCGTGTGATCGTTTTGCCTGATATTAGATTATTTTGCAGATCATTCCCCGGATTCTTAATTCACGCTGAGGTTATTAGACCTCTCTGGGGGGGCAGCGGGGGAGGGGGGGTCTCTTCCTGGGTGGGATTATCCTCCTCTGTGGCACAGTCAGGACGCCGTGCCAGGGGAACCGAAAAAGAGCAAAATACACAAATTCACAGGAAAATACCCAAAACGCGACAAAAAGGGATAATGTGATGCAGAAACCTGTAGGTGGAAGAGTGATGGGAGTCATGATCCGGGGTCCTCTCATTCAGTCCCATCCTGTGTGTTACATGGTGTGAGCTGGAGCTCCCCCGCGCAAAGTGCTGATTCAACCCCCAGCATCGCAAGAGAGAAACCCAGAGCAGCTCCCGCCACCACCGCAATACATGCTGTCTGTGTGCCTTCATATAACACACACGACTTCTACCCCTCCTTATACACAGACTCGGCCTCACACCCCCTCCTTATACACAGACACGCCCTCACACCCCCTCCTTATACACAGACTCGCCCTCACACCCCCTCCTTATACACAGACACAGCCTCACACCCCCTCCTTATACACAGACTCGGCCTCACACCCTCTCCTTATACACAGACTCGCCCTCACACCCCCTCCTTATACACAGACACGCCCTCACACCCCCTCCTTATACACAGACTCGCCCTCACACCCCCTCCTTATACACAGACTCGCCCTCACACCCCCTCCTTATACACAGACTCGCCCTCACACCCCCTCCTTATACACAGACACAGCCTCACACCCCCTCCTTATACACAGACTCAGCCTCACACCCCCCTCCTCTATACACAACACAGCCTCACACCCCCTCCTTATACACAGACTCGGCCTCACACCCTCTCCTTATACACAGACTCGCCCTCACACCCCCTCCTTATACACAGACTCTCCTCACACCCCCTCCTTATACACAGACTCGCCCTCACACCCCCTCCTTATACACAGACACAGCCTCACACCCCCTCCTTATACACAGACCTCGGCCTCACACCCCCTCTTATACACAGACTCGCCCTCACACCCCCTCCTTATACACAGACTCGCCCTCACACCCCCCTCCTTATACACAGACTCGCCCTCACACCCCCTCCTTATACACAGACTCGCCCTCACACCCCCTCCTTATACACAGACTCGCCCTCACACCCCCTCCTTATACACAGACACGGCCTCACACCCCTCCTTATACACAGACTCGCCCTCACAACCCCCTCCTTATACACAGACTCGCCCTCACACCCCCTCCTTATACACAGACACGGCCTCACACCCCCTCCTTATACACAGACTCGCCCTCACACCCCCTCCTTTACAACAGACTCGCCCTCACACCCCCTCCTTTATACACAGACTCGCCCTCACACCCCCTCCTTCTATACACAGACACGGCCTCACACCCCCTCCTTATACACAGACACAGCCTCACACCCCCTCCTTATACACAGACACAGCCTCACACCCCCTCCTTATACACAGACACAGCCTCACACCCCCTCCTTATACACAGACACAGCCTCACACCCCCTCCTTATACACAGACACAGCCTCACACCCCTCCTTATACACAGACTCAGCCTCACACCCTCTCCTTATACACAGACACGCCCTCACACCCCCTCCTTATACACAGACACGCCCTCACACCCCTCCTTATACACAGACACGCCCTCACACCCCCTCCTTATACACAGACACGCCCTCACACCCCTCCTTATACACACAGACACGCCCTCACACCCCCTCCTTATACACAGACTCAGCCTCACACCCCTCCTTATACACAGACTCAGCCTCACACACCTCTCCTTATACACAGACTCAGCCTCACACCCCCTCCTTATACACAGACACGCCCTCACACCCCCTCCTTATACACAGACACGCCCTCACACCCCCTCCTTATACACAGACTCAGCCTCACACCCCCTCCTTATACACAGACACGCCCTCACACCCCTCCTTATACACAGACTCACCTCACACCCCCTCCTTATACACAGACTCGCCCTCACACCCCCTCCTTATACACAGACTCGCCTCACACCCCTCCTTATACACAGACTCGCCCTCACACCCCCTCCTTATACACAGACACGGCTCACACCCCCTCCTTATACACAGACACGCCCTCACACCCCCTCCTTATACACAGACTCAGCCTCACACCCCTCCTTATACACAGACACGCCCTCACACCCCCTCCTTATAACACAGACTCAGCCTCACACCCCCTCCTTATACACAGACTCGCCCTCTACACCCCCTCCTTATACACAGACTCGCCCTCACACCCCCTCCTTATACACAGACTCGCCCTCACACCCCCTCCTTATACACAGACTCGCCCTCACACCCCCTCCTAATACACAGACTCGCCCTCACACCCCCTCCTTATACACAGACTCGCCCTCACACCCCCTCCTTATACACAGACACGGCCTCACACCCCCTCCTTATACACAGACACAGCCTCACACCCCTCCTTATACACAGACACAGCCTCACACCCCCTCCTTATACACAGACACAGCCTCACACCCCCTCCTTATACACAGACACAGCCTCACACCCCCTCCTTATACACAGACACAGCCTCACACCCCCTCCTTATACACAGACTCGGCCTCACACCCCCTCCTTAACACAGACTCGCCCTCACACCCCCTCCTTATACAGACTCAGCCTCACACCCTCTCCTTATACACAGACACGCCCTCACACCCCCTCCTTATACACAGACACGCCCTCACACCCCCTCCTTATACACAGACACGCCCTCACACCCCCTCCTTATACACAGACACGCCCTCACACCCCCTCCTTATACACAGACACGCCCTCACACCCCCTCCTTATACACAGACTCAGCCTCACACCCCCTCCTTATACACAGACTCAGCCTCACACCCTCTCCTTATACACAGACTCAGCCTCACACCCCCTCCTTATACACAGACACGCCCTCACACCCCTCCTTATACACAGACACGCCCTCACACCCCCTCCTTATACACAGACTCAGCCTCACACCCCCTCCTTATACACAGACACGCCCTCACACCCCCTCCTTATACACAGACTCAGCCTCACACCCCCTCCTTATACACAGACTCGGCCTCACACCCTCTCCTTATACACAGACTCAGCCTCACACCCCCCCTATAACACAGACTCAGCCTCACACCCCTCCTTATACACAGACACGCCCTCACACCCCCTCCTTATACACAGACTCAGCCTCACACCCCCTCCTTATACACAGACTCGGCCTCACACCCTCTCCTTATACACAGACTCAGCCTCACACCCTCTCCTTATACACAGACTCAGCCTCACACCCCCTCCTTATACACAGACTCAGCCTCACACCCCCTCCTTATACACAGACTCAGCCTCACACCCTCTCCTTATACACAGACTCAGCCTCACACCCCCTCCTTATACACAGACTCAGCCTCACACCCCCTCCTTATACACAGACTCAGCCTCACACCCTCTCCTTATACACAGACACAGCCTCACACCCCTCCTTATACACAGACTCGGCCTACACACCCCCTCCTAATACACAGACACGGCCTCACACCCCCTCCTTATACACAGACTCGGCCTCACACCCCCTCCTTATACAGAGACTCAGCCTCACACCCCCTCCTTATACACAGACTCGGCCTCACACCCCCTCCTAATACACAGACACGGCCTCACACCCCCTCCTTATACACAGACTCGGCCTCACACCCCCTCCTTATACAGAGACTCGCCTCACACCCTCTCCTTATACACAGACTCGGCCTCACACCCCTCCTTATATACAGACACGGCCTCACACCCCCTCCTTATACACAGACTCGGCCCACACCCCCTCCTTATACACAGACACGGCCTCACACCCCCTCCTTATATACAGACACGGCCTCACACCCCCTCCTTATACACAGACTCGCCCTCACACCCCCTCCTTATACACAGACACGGCCTCACACCCCCTCCTTATATACAGACTCGGCCTCACACCCCCTCCTTATACACAGACACGGCCTCACACCCCCTCCTATAATCACAGACTCGGCCTCACACCCCCTCCTTATATACAGACACGGCCTCACACCCCCTCCTTATATACAGACTCGGCCTCACACCCCCTCCTTATATACAGACTCGGCCTCACACCCCCTCCTTATACACAGACACGGCCTCACACCCCCTCCTTATATACAGACTCGGCCTCACACCCCCTCCTTATACACAGACACGCCGCCTCACACCCCCCCTTATACACAGACTCGGCCTCACACCCCCTCTCTTATATACAGACACGGCCTCTCCACCCCCTCCTATATAGACAGACTCGGCCTCACACCCCTCCTTATATACAGACTCGGCCTCACACCCCCTCCTTATACACACAGACACCGGCTTCACACCCCCCTCCTTATATACAGACCGGCCTCACACCCCCTCCTTATACACAGACACCGCCTCACACACCCCCTCCTTATATATACAGACACGGCCTCACACCCCCTCCTTATATACAGACACGGCCTCACACCCCCTCCTAATACACAGACAGTGCATACCCCCCTCCTAATACAGGGACTGACAGCTCATACCCCCCTCTAATACAGGGACTGACAGCTCATACCCCCTCCTAATACAGGGACTGACAGCTCATACCCCCCTCCTAATACAGGGGCTGACAGCTCATACCCCCCTCCTAATACAGGCCCTTCACATGCAAACTGCCCAACGAACACCACTCTCATCACACGCCGACACACTTTGGACGTAATCTGAGACAGCGTGTGTGTCTGGAAATCCAGAACATATGTATGTGCGTGCACACACACACATGTACAGACACACACTCCCACTCACCCTACATTCACACTAGCACACACACACACACACACACACTCTCAAACACTGACACCTACACAAAACACACTCATTCATGCTCACATTTGCACACACATATGTGCATGTGCTCACATATATGCAAGCACATACTTTCACTCGCACATGCATACACACATACCTATACACACATACCTATACACACACATACTTTCACTCACACATACACACACACACCTCTTCTTCTGATACTGTTGAGCTCTGCCCGCACACTCTGAGGCCGGGGTGATGCCCCCATGCCCACGCTATTCACTCCATGCCGGGGGAATCTGCTTCTCTCCCTGCGCCGGGCAGCTCTCCCCCTTCCTCCTCTCTCCCCCCTCTCGCTCCCCGTCTCCGCGCTACCTTTCGGGATTCTTGCAGCCTCATTACATTTTCATTGGCGGGGGTGGTGAAAAACGGCCAGATATCTAGACAGTTTTTCCATTTTTCAACGCCCACAATCAATGCTGAAATCCCTTAGTGAGCACGGATCTGATAGAGCATCAAGTGCCCGGGACACGGGGGTCTGTCCCGCCCCAGGACCGCCGCGCCATGTGTGTGCCGTGGAATAAGAGCAAAATACCGTTTAATTGTTATACCACAATCCCTGGGCTTAATGTCCCCCATACAGACCTCCCCACGGGGCCCCCCATACAGACCTCCCCACGGGGGCCCCCCCATACAGACCTCCCCACAGGGGGCCCATACAGACCTCCCCACGGGGGCCCCCATACAGACCTCCCCACGGGGGCCCCCCCATACAGACCTCCCCACGGGGGCCCCCCCATACAGACCTCCCCACGGGGGCCCCATACAGACCTCCCCACGGGGGGCCCCCCATACAGACCTCCCCACGGGGGCCCCCCATACAGACCTCCCCAGGGGGTCCCCCCATACAGACCTCCCCACGGGGGCCCCCCCATACAGACCTCCCCACGGGGGCCCCCATACAGACCTCCCCACGGGGGGCGTCCAGTGGCCATATTAATCCCGAAACGCTTCACCATCTTCAAACGTGCAAAAAATCTCGTTCTGATCCATCGACGACGCACGGAAAGAAACTATTAACAGAAAATCTTTATATATTTATTTTTGCCCCACATTACTTTTAATAAATTTAAGCAGTGGTAGCTCCTCCTCCTCCTTCCTCTTTCCTCTTTCCTCTTTCCTCCTCCTCGTGTGATGGGGTTTGCAGGCTCGTACCGGCACATTTGTGGGGAAGGTGCTCCTGGGCCTCACGCGTACGTTCGGGCCGTTTTAATGGTCGTTTTGCATTATTTGAAATAATTGAATCCGCGTCAGGATGAGAGGAATCTGCTCGCTCGCGTGTTTCGCCGTGCTCACGCGTTTCGCCGTGCTCACGCGTTTCGCCGTGCTCACTCGTTTCGCCGTGCTCACGCGTTTCGCCGTGCTCACTCATTCTCTTTGATAAAGACCTGCCGTTCAGCTTAATATTTAGAAAGTCAGGCTTTATTTCTCCTCGCCGTCTCCTACGTGCGGGGCCGCAGCTCCGTGTAACGCAAATTTAGCAGGATTTGGGTCTATTGGGAATCTTCCTCGAGGGCACGGATTTATAACCTTGCGCACAGTCCATTTGGCGTCGCAGGACGAGGCATCTCAGATGTTTACGGGTTTCCCTTCACAGGGATGTTATCTGGGGGCTCCTGCAGTTGCTGAGCTCAGGTTCAGGTGAGCATACCTGCACGTGGGGGTGCGGCCCTCGCTCATGCAGAAAGGTGCACGGACAGATGTAGACATGTGCGATTTGGTTTGCATTGATGCGGAAGTCGTTTGATCCAGATTGCCGAATTGCTGATATTTCAATCTGAATTCTCTGTGTCTGAGCCCAATCGGTTTCCCATTAAAAACATTTTTTGAATCTGCCCAAATTAAATCGACCAAGTCTGAATCTAATCGGAAATATGATTTTATCAGAATAATAAAAAAATGGTAGCCCTAACTCTAACCTAACCCAAGCTCTAACCCAAGCCATAACCAAGCTCTATCCCTAGCTCTAATTCTAACCCTAGCCCTTAGTCTAGTCCTAACTCTAGCTCTAACCCTAGCTTTATCTCCAACCCTATACCTAACCTAACCCAAGCTCTACCCCTAACCCAAGCTCTAACCCAAACCATAACCGAAGCTCCATCCCTAGCTCTAATTCTATCCCTAGCCCTAAGTCTAGTGCTAACTAGCTCTAATCATAGCCTTAAAGCTAGACCTAACCTGAGCTGTAACCCTAACCCTCGTCCTAGCTCTAATCCTAGCCTGAACGTAACCTTAACCTTAGACCTAACCCACTAGCCCTAACCCTTGCCCCCTAACCATTTTTTTATGTATTCCACGTAAAGGCTACGAATATCGGAAATGGACACATATATTGTATGTTTCCAATATTCTGAATCTGCTCGATGCCGGTACAATAGAATATTATATATATTCTGAATCGGCTCGATGCCGGTACAATAGAATATTCTATATATTCTGAATCGGCTCGATGCCGGTACAATAGAATATTCTATATATTCTGAATCGGCTCGATGCCGGTACAATAGAATATTCTATATATTCTGAATCTGCTCGATGCCGGTACAATAGAATATTATATATATTCTGAATCGGCTCGATGCCGGTACAATAGAATATTCTATATATTCTGAATCGGCTCGATGCCGGTACAATAGAATATTCTATATATTCTGAATCGGCTCGATGCCGGTACAATAGAATATTCTATATATTCTGAATCGGCTCGATGCCGGTACAATAGAATATTCTATATATTCTGAATCTGCTCGATGCCGGTACAATAGAATATTCTATATATTCTGAATCGGCTCGATGCCGGTACAATAGAATATTATATATATTCTGAATCTGCTCGATGCGGTACAATAGAATATTCTATATATTCTGAATCTGCTCGATGCCGGTACAATAGAATATTCTATATATTCTGAATCGGCTCGATGCCGGTACAATAGAATTTTCTATATATTCTGAATCGGCTCGATGCCGGTACAATAGAATATTCTATATATTCTGAATCGGCTCGATGCCGGTACAATAGAATATTCTATATATTCTGAATCGGCTCGATGCCGGTACAATAGAATATTCTATATATTCTGAATCGGCTCGATGCCGGTACAATAGAATATTCTATATATTCTGAATCGGCTCGATGCCGGTACAATAGAATATTCTTATATATTCTGAATCGGCTCGATGCCGGTACAATAGAATATTCTATATATTCTGAATCTGCTCGATGCCGGTACAATAGAATATTATATATATTCTGAATCGGCTCGATGCGGTACAATAGAATATTATATATATTCTGAATCGGCTCGATGCCGGTACAATAGAATATTATATATTCTGAATCGGCTCGATGCCGGTACAATAGAATATTCTATATATTCTGAATCGGCTCGATGCCGGTACAATAGAATATTCTATATATTCTGAATCGGCTCGATGCCGGTACAATAGAATATTCTATATATTCTGAATCTGCTCGATGCCGGTACAATAGAATATTATATATATTCTGAATCGGCTCGATGCCGGTACAATAGAATATTATATATTCTGAATCTGCTCGATGCCGGTACATAGAATATTCTATATATTCTGAATCGCTCGATGCCGGTACAATAGAATATTCTATATATTCTGAATCGGCTCGATGCCGGTACAATAGAATATTCTATATATTCTGAATCGGCTCGATGCCGGTACAATAGAATATTCTATATATTCTGAATCGGCTCGATGCCGGTACAATAGAATATTATATATATTCTGAATCGGCTCGATGCCGGTACAATAGAATTTCTATATTATTCTGAATCGGCTCGATGCCGGTACAATAGAATATTATATATATTCTGAATCTGCTCGATGCCGGTACAATATAATATTATATATATTCTGAATCGGCTCGATGCCGGTACAATAGAATATTATATATATTCTGAATCGGCTCGATGCCGGTACAATAGAATATTCTATATATTCTGAATCGGCTCGATGCCGGTACAATAGAATATTATATATATTCTGAATCGCTCGATGCCGGTACAATAGAATATTAATATATATCTTGAATCTGCTCGATGCCGGTACAATAGAATATTATATATATTCTGAATCTGCTCGATGCCGGTACAATATATATATTATATATATTCTGAATCGGCTCGATGCCGTACAATAGAATATTATATATATTCTGAATCGGCTCGATGCCGGTACAATAGAATATTATATATATTCTGAATCGGCTCGATGCCGGTACAATAGAATATTCTATATATTCTGAATCTGCTCGATGCCGGTACAATAGAATATTCTATATATATTCTGAATCGGCTCGATGCCGGTACAATAGAATATTATATATATTCTGAATCGGCTCGATGCCGGTACAATAGATATATATATATTTCTGAATCGGCTCGATGCCGGTACAATAGAATATTATATATATTCTGAATCGGCTCGATGCCGGTACAATAGAATATTATATATATTCTGAATCGGCTCGATGCCGGTACAATAGAATATTATATATATTCTGAATCGGCTCGATGCCGGTACAATAGAATATTCTATATATTCTGAATCTGCTCGATGCCGGTACAATAGAATATTATATATATTCTGAATCGGCTCGATGCCGGTACAATAGAATATTCTATATATCTGAATCGGCTCGATGCCGTACAATAGAATATTCTATATATTCTGAATCGGCTCGATGCCGTTACAATAGAATATTCTATATATTCTGAATCTGCTCGATGCCGGTACAATAGAAATTATATATATTCTGAATCGGCTCGATGCCGGTACAATAGAATATTCTATATATTCTGAATCGGCTCGATGCCGGTACAATAGAATATTCTATATATTCTGAATCGGCTCGATGCCGCCTACAATAGAATTTATATTATTCTGAATCGGCTCGATGCCGGTACAATAGAATATATATATATTCTGAATCGCTCGATGCCGGCAATAAATATTCTATATATTCTGAATCTGCTCGATGCCGGTACAATAGAATATTCTATATATTCTGAATCGGCTCGATGCCGGTACAATAGAATATTATATATTCTGAATCGGCTCGATGCCGGTACAATAGAATATTATATATATTCTGAATCGGCTCGATGCCGGTACAATAGAATATTATATATATTCTGAATCTGCTCGATGCCGGTACAATAGAATATTCTATATATTCTGAATCGGCTCGATGCGGTACAATAATATTATATTATATATATTCTGAATCGGCTCGATGCGGTACAATAGAATATTATATATATTCTGAATCGGCTCGATGCCGGTACAATAGAATATTATATATATTCTGAATCGGCTCGATGCCGGTACAATAGAATATTATATATATTCTGAATCGCTCGATGCCGGTACAATAGAATATTATATATATTCTGAATCGGCTCGATGCCGGTACAATAGAATATTATATATATTTCTGAATCTGGCTCGATGCCGGTACAATAGATATTATATATATTCTGAATCTGCTCGATGCCGGTACAATAGAATATTATATATATATTCTGAATCTGCTCGATGCCGGTACAATAGAATATCTATATATTCTGAATCGGCTCGATGCCGGTACAATAGAATATTCTATATATTCTGAATCTGCTCGATGCCGGTACAATAGAATATTCTATATATTCTGAATCGGCTCGATGCCGGTACAATAGAATATATATATATTCTGAATCGGCTCGATGCCGGTACAATAGAATATTATATATATTCTGAATCTGCTCGATGCCGGTACAATAGAATATTCTATATATTCTGAATCGGCTCGATGCCGGTACAATAGAATATTCTATATATTCTGAATCTGCTCGATGCCGGTACAATATAATATTATATATATTCTGAATCTGCTCGATGCCGGTACAATATAATATTATATATATTCTGAATCTGCTCGATGCCAGTACAATATATTATTATATATTCTGAATCTGCTCGATGCCGGTACAATAGAATATTATATATATTCTGAATCGGCTCGATGCCGGCAATAGAATATTATATATATTCTGAATCGGCTCGATGCCGGTACAATAGAATATTCTATATATTCTGAATCTGCTCGATGCCGGTACAATAGAATATTCTATATATTCTGAATCTGCTCGATGCCGGTACAATAGAATATTATATATATTCTGAATCTGCTCGATGCCGGTACAATAGAATATTATATATATTCTGAATCTGCTCGATGCCGGTACAATAGAATATTATATATATTCTGAATCTGCTCGATGCCGGTACAATAGAATATTCTATATATTCTGAATCGGCTCGATGCCGGTACAATAGAATATTATATATATTCTGAATCTGCTCGATGCCGTACAATATAATATTATATATATTCTGAATCGGCTCGATGCCGGTACAATAGAATATTTATATATTCTGAATCGGCTCGATGCCGGTACAATAGAATATTCTATATATTCTGAATCTGCTCGATGCCGGTACAATAGAATATATATATATTCTGAATCTGCTCGATGCCGGTACAATAATATTAATATATTCTGAATCTGCTCGATGCCGGTACAATAGAATATTATATATATTCTGAATCTGCTTGATGCCGGTACAATAGAATATTATATATATTCTGAATCGGCTCGATGCCGGTACAATAGAATATTATATATATTCTGAATCTGCTCGATGCCGGTACAATATATATTATATATATTCTGAATCGGCTCGATGCCGGTACAATAGAATATTATATATATTCTGAATCGCTCGATGCCGGTACAATATAATATTCTATATATTCTGAATCTGCTCGATGCCGGTACAATAGAATATTATATATATTCTGAATCTGCTCGATGCCGTACAATAGAATATTATATATATTCTGAATCGCGCCTCGATGCCGGTACAATAGAATATTATATATATTCTGAATCGGCTCGATGCCGGTACAATTAGAATATTATATATATTCTGAATCGGCTCGATGCCGGTACAATAGAATATTATATATATTCTGAATCTGCTCGATGCCGTACAATAGAATATTATATATATTCTGAATCGGCTCGATGCCGGTACAATATAATATTATATATATTCTGAATCGGCTCGATGCCGGTACAATAGAATATTATATATATTCTGAATCTGCTCGATGCCGGTACAATAGAATATTATATATATTCTGAATCGGCTCGATGCCGGTACAATAGAATATTATATATATTCTGAATCTGCTCGATGCCGGTACAATAGAATATTCTATATATTCTGAATCTGCTCGATGCCGGTACAATAGAATATTCTATATATTCTGAATCTGCTCGATGCCGGTACAATAGAATATTCTATATATTCTGAATCTGCTCGATGCCGGTACAATAGAATATTATATATATTCTGAATCGGCTCGATGCCGGTACAATAGAATATTATATATATTCTGAATCTGCTCGATGCCGGTACAATAGAATATTATATATATTCTGAATCTGCTTGATGCCAGTACAATAGAATATTCTATATATTCTGAATCTGCTCGATGCCGGTACAATAAAATTTTCTATATATTCTGAATCTGCTCGATGTCGGTACAATAGAATATTCTATATATTCTGAATCTGCTCGATGCCGGTACAATAGAATATTATATATATTCTGAATCGGCTCGATGCCGGTACAATAGAATATTATATATATTCTGAATCGGCTCGATGCCGGTACAATAGAATATTATATATATTCTGAATCGGCTCGATGCCGGTACAATAGAATATTATATATATTCTGAATCGGCTCGATGCCGGTACAATAGAATATTATATATATTCTGAATCGGCTCGATGCCGGTACAATATAATATTATATATATTCTGAATCGGCTCGATGCCGGTACAATATAATATTATATATATTCTGAATCGGCTCGATGCCGGTACAATATAATATTATATATATTCTGAATCGGCTCGATGCCGGTACAATATAATATTATATATATTCTGAATCGGCTCGATGCCGGTACAATATAATATTATATATATTCTGAATCGGCTCGATGCCGGTACAATATAATATTATATATATTCTGAATCTGCTCGATGCCAGTACAATATAATATTATATATATTCTGAATCGGCTCGATGCCGGTACAATATAATATTATATATATTCTGAATCGGCTCGATGCCGGTACAATAGAATATTATATATATTCTGAATCGGCTCGATGCCGGTACAATATAATATTATATATATTCTGAATCGGCTCGATGCCAGTACAATATAATATTATATATATTCTGAATCGGCTCGATGCCGGTACAATAAATATTTTATATATATTCTGAATCTGCTCGATGCCGGTACAATAGAATATTATATATATTCTGAATCGGCTCGATGCCGGTACAATATAATATTATATATATTCTGAATCGGCTCGATGCCGTACGGTACAATATATATTATATATTCTGAATCTGCTCGATGCCGGTACAATAGAATATTATATATATTCTGAATCGGCTCGATGCCGGTACAATATAATATTATATATATTCTGAATCTGCTCGATGCCGGTACAATAGAATATTATATATATTCTGAATCGGCTCGATGCCGGTACAATATAATATTATATATATTCTGAATCTGCTCGATGCCGGTACAATAGAATATTATATATATTCTGAATCGGCTCGATGCCGGTACAATATTATATATATTCTGAATCGGCTGATTCTGATTATTTCCCAATCTGATACTTTCATATTCCGGAACAATCCAAACCAAGCTGAATTTTTCCGCACCACACATGTCTAGTCGGATGTACATCCAAAGGAAAGCCTTCCATTCAATCAATTCCTGGATGAAGGAGGTGGGACACGTCTCCTCGTTTATTAAAAAGGAATGAACGCTCCGATCCATTCTGTTTTTGTGAATCGATGGAAGGAGGTTATCAGCCCGGGGGACGTGTTTCCGGCCATCTCACAGAGCAGGGAGGCTAATGGGGGGGCACTTTATTATTACAAATTGAATGAACGCCTCTGATAGACGAGTCAGGCCCAGGTTGACACATTAGGTGATTGTCAGAAATAATTGTCAGAAATAATTGGTTTCTCCAGTGGTAATGACAATGCTCAAAATCCAATAAGTCCAATAAAATGCATCGATGCCGGGTCTCGTAGAGGAAAACCCACAAGGCCACATGGATTTAGCTTTTAATCCACATCCTCCATTACTTTCCTTCCAAATCACCAATAAAACCCAACCTTTTGGATATGAAAGGGCTTAGAGATTCCAAAAGGCACTAATGACCATGGGAATGACCACCACCAACCCCTTCCACCAAAGATCCAACTATGGTTATGGTGTGGAATGGTTTGTTGCTTGCAAAGCCGGTCCAGCATCAGAATATGGAACGGCACTTTTATTCGGCATTCTTTGGAGCTACAGGTGGCTTTTTCATCACCTTTGAGACTTTTGGGCTTATTAAATTCACCTTCAGACATTGCCTGGTGCTTTGCATCTTACTCCTTTCATTTCCACATGTTGCCGTGCAGTTGCAGAGCCCGGTTACCGACTGGGGACCGGGCTGTCCCAGCCTCGTGCCTTGCCGTGCCTTTGTTGGCAGCGTTCGCCTGCCTCCTTTCTCCGTCTTCCTCCTGATTCTGACAATGCAAATCAGCTTTCAAAGCCCTGAAATAAATTTGTTGTGATCTCAGGGAGGAATAATCATAAACTTTAGTCAACACCAATACCGTCGGCGAGTCGAGCCTCTGAGGAGGTGACATGGTTTGAGGGAGACAGTTGGACGCCCTCTTCTCCGGCCAGCAGTGGGTCCCAAAACCAAAATAAGTGGTTTGTTTTTACGTATTTTTGAAGGTATTGGATTATTTTTGTTTCTTCACCCCCCTCCTTCGCTTATCCGTTCCTAGATGGTCCTGCAGGTTGTAGACCACCACCACCACCACCACCACCACCACATCCAGGGATAGATCGCATATCAGTGCGTGGTTTGCAGATTTAGGGTTGAAGATGCTTCTGATACAGGGTGGAATAGCCTGTTGCCTCTTACATTGTAAGGAAGGTTTGGGGTCTTGCTCGTGGTAGACCCTCGGTGCAGCTCCCTCGCTTGGTTGGCTGAGGGGGGTCTTCCAGGGGTCCAGCCTTTTCCCTTCGTAACCGTGCCGCTGCGCTTTACATTAAGGGATAACCGGTCAGAGTAATGGAGCAGTTTGCAATTAGTTTTCAAAGTACTTATCTCATTAAAGTAAATGAATTATTGATTTAGTGACACTCATGCTTTTAGTAAAAGGCTCTCTGCCATCACTGCTCCCGTAGTGACTTAAAGAGGCCGCGGCGCGCTCGCCGGCCAGGCGTGTGTGCGCCATCGCCGTTATTGCATGACGGATCAGCAGGTCACCGGAAATCGGAATATGGCACGCTTCCAGCCTCGCTCTGCGTTAACCCCGTAGGGTTGGCTTTTGCACAGACGCTTGGGGGTTTTGTCATCAACGCTCGTATTGTGCGGGCTTGAAGAAGACGACGGTGTTGGTGGTGGTGGGCCTCCATCACAAACAAAGACCCTGCGTAACCAGTGATCTAAACACTGGGGTAAATAACCGCGTTTTACCATCAGCAATGGTCTTTTATATGCGGGGAGCTCCTACTGGTCGCATGGATTGGTTATTGGGAACATATTATTATGAGTATTTATAGGAAGTAGTAGAATAATGTATAAACAAATAAGACATAACACAACATGTTCTATTCAGAGGAAGACTAAGCCGGCGAGGGGTGCAGCTACAAGAGCTCGCAATCTAGGAGGCTGAGAAGGTGGTCTTCATGGTCCACAGTAACCAAGCAATGGCGACCAGCCTCCATGCTAATCCTGTTTATCAGTCCTTGATTGCCTACCCCCCCCTCGGACCGGCAGCGGGCGCTCCTCCTCCTCATTTCTTTACTTTTTAAAGCATTTTCTGGAAGCTGGAGTCGGAATCTCCTCGTTGCTGTCAGAGGGCGAGGGCTTCTCCGCAGAGTGAGAAGAAACACTTATGATAATTAGCTGTTCCTATCACTCAGGCGACCTGCGCGTTTCACTCCCCCCCTCCTCCTCCTCGGGATCGGGGGGGGGGAATCCCCATGGTTTAAAGACCTGGTGAGGAATGATACTTAACGCTCTTGTTGTTGTCGCGTCACAAAACTCATCAGCCGTTCCCGTCCAGGCAGAGATCCGGCGCGGGTCCTGGAATTAAGCGCACGATGCCGCACGTTAGCCCCCTGTGCAGCCAAGTGGGTTACAGAAAGCGGCGTGACGCGTCGGCATCAGAATGCGTCTACAGGAGCAATACACCGGCAGCAGAGTGTTTGGGGAAAATATCTGAACTGATAAAGAGTGTTTTAACATTAAATACACTGTGTGGAATACACGTCATTTTACGTAATAATAACATGTGATTCAGGTTCCTCCGTGCGACGCGTTTCACCAACAACACAATGTTTCGAGTTCCAAAATGGCACTGCAGGCGACAATCCTGTGTGTGCTTATAGGTGTTTAACGTTGTGATCATGGACCTAAGAGACGTCCTGAGCTGCTGACCAGAAATCAGAGGGAAATGTTTTATCCGTATCATACCGCCAGGTGATGATTACTCCGACACAGGACTGTCAGTCCGCTGTCAGTACACAGAGAAGTTTAGGGCCACGGTGACCCTAAAGATGAAGAAATGGTCACAGCGTCAGACGGCGCTGCTCAGATGCTGTGATTCACGTGGGCGCCGCGCGGAGACACGTGGAGGGAATGGCTGGAATCATAACCCCATGAAGCTGGTATCCTAATATTTACACAGAGCACTCGCTCTCATTGTCTGTGGAGCTGCCGGGACATGGACAGCCCTGACACTAGCGACCGCCGAGATTTTCCCACCTGCACCACTATGCTGAAATGGAAGGAGTCGCGCATGTTTCTGCAGGGGGGAAAGAGTCAACACATGTTTCTGTAAGGGGAAGGGGTTTGATACATTTTCTGTGGGTGGGAAGGGGTTGATACATGTTTCTGTGGGTGGGAAGGGGTTGATACATGTTTCTGTAGGGGGAAGGGGTTGATACATGTTTCTGTAGGGGAAAGGGTTGATACATGTTTCTGTAGGGGGAAGGGGTTGATACATGTTTCTGTAGGGGGAAAGGGTTGATACATGTTTCTGTAGGGGAATGGGTTGATACATGTTTCTGTAGGGGGAAAGGGTTGATACATGTTTATGTAGGGGGAAAGGGTTGATACATGTTTCTGTAGGGGGAAAGGGTTGATGCATGTTTATGTAGGGGGAAAGGGTTGATACATGTTTCTGTAGGGGGAAAGGGTTGATGCATGTTTATGTAGGGGGAAAGGGTTGATACATGTTTCTGTAGGGGGAAGGGTTGATACATGTTTCTGTAGGGGGAAAGGGTTGATACATGTTTCTGTAGGGGAAAGGGTTGATACATGTTTCTGTAGGGGGAAGGGGTTGATACATGTTTCTGTAGGGGGAAAGGGTTGATGCATGTTTATGTAGGGGGAAAGGGTTGATACATGTTTATGTAGGGGGAAAGGGTTGATACATGTTTCTGTAGGGGGAAGGGTTGATACATGTTTCTGTAGGGGGAAAGGGTTGATACATGTTTCTGTAGGGGGAAAGGGTTGATACATGTTTCTGTAGGGGGAAGGGGTTGATACATGTTCTGTAGGGGGAAGGGGTTGATACATGTTTCTGTAGGGGGAAGGGGTTGATACATGTTTCTGTAGGGGGAAGGGGTTGATACATGTTTCTGTAGGGGAAGGGGTTGATACATGTTTCTGTAGGGGGAAGGGGTTGATACATGTTTCTGTAGGGGGACGGGTTGATACATGTTTCTGTAGGGGGAAGGGTTGATACATGTTTCTGTAGGGGGAAGGGGTTGATACATGTTTCTGTAGGGGGAAGGGTTGATACATGTTTCTGTAGGGGGAAGGGGTTGATACATGTTTCTGTAGGGGGAAGGGGTTGATACATGTTTCTGTAGGGGGAAAGGGTTGATACATGTTTCTGTAGGGGGAAGGGGTTGATACATGTTTCTGTAGGGGAAGGGGTTGATACATGTTTCTGTAGGGGGAAGGGGTTGTTACATGTTTCTGTTGGGGGAAGGGGTTGATACATGTTTCTGTAGGGGGAAAGGGTTGATACATGTTTCTGTAGGGGGAAAGGGTTGATACATGTTTCTGTAGGGGGAGGGGTTGATACATTTTTCTGTAGGGGGAAAGGGTTGATACATGTTTCTGTGGGGGAAGGGGTTGATACATGTTTCTGTAGGGGAAGGGGTTGATACATGTTTCTGTAGGGGGAAGGGGTTGTTACATGTTTCTGTTGGGGGAGGGGTTGATACATGTTTCTGTTGGGGGAAGGGGTTGATGCATGTTTCTGTTGGGGGAAGGGGTTGATGCATGTTTCTGTTGGGGAAGGGGTTGATACATGTTTCTGTAGGGGGAAGGGGTTGTTACATGTTTCTTTTGGGGGAAGGGGTTGATACATGTTTCTGTTGGGGGAAGGGGTTGTTACATGTTTCTGTTGGGGGAAGGGGTTGATGCATGTTTCTGTAGGGGAAGGGGTTGTTACATGTTTCTGTTGGGGAAGGGGTTGATGCATGTTTCTGTAGGGGGAAGGGGTTGATACATGTTTCTGTTGGGGGAAGGGGTTGTTACATGTTTCTGTTGGGGGAAGGGGTTGATGCATGTTTCTGTAGGGGGAAGGGGTTGTTACATGTTTCTGTTGGGGAAGGGGTTGATACATGTTTCTGTAGGGGGAGGGGTTGATACATGTTTCTGTTGGGGGAAGGGGTTGATGCATGTTTCTGTAGGGGGAAGGGGTTGTTACATGTTTCTGTTGGGGGAAGGGGTTGATACATGTTTCTGTAGGGGGAAGGGGTTGTTACATGTTTCTGTGGGGGGAGGGGTTGATACATGTTTCTGTGGGGGAAAGGGTTGATACATATTTCTGTAGGGGGAAATGGTTGATACATGTTTCTGTTGGGGGAAGGGGTTGATACATGTTTCTGTAGGGGGAAGGGTTGATACATGTTTCTGTAGGGGAAGGGGTTGATACATGTTTCTGTAGGGAGAAATGGTTGATACATGTTTCTGTAGGGGAAGGGGTTGATACATGTTTCTGTAGGGAGAAATGGTTGATACATGTTTCTGTAGGGGAAGGGGTTGATACATGTTTCTGTGGGGGAAAGGGTTGATACACTCTTTCCCCCCTACAGAAACATGTATCAACCCTTTCCCCTACTGAAACATGTATCATCCTTCCCCCCACAGAAACCTGTATCAACCCTTCCCCCTGCAGAAACGCACACTCTTTCCCCCTACTGAAACATGTATGTTTCTGTAGGGGGAAAGGGTTGATACATGTTTCTGTACGGGGGAAAGCGTGTATGTTTCTGTGGGGGGAAGGGTTGATACATGTTTCTGGGGGGGAAAGGGTTGATACATGTTTCTGTGGGGGAAGGGTTGATATGTTTTTGTAGAGGGGAGGGGTTGATACATGTTTATGTGGGGGGAAGGGTTGATACATGTTTCTGTGGGGGAAGGGTTTGATACATGTTTCTGTAGGGGGAAGGGGTTGATACATGTTTCTGTAGGGGAAGGGGTTGATACATGTTTCTGTAGAGGGAAAGGGTTGATACATGTTTCTGTAGGGGAAAGGGGTTGATACATGTTTCTGTGGGGGGGAAGGGGTTGATACATGTTTCTGTAGGGAGAAATGGTTGATACATGTTTCTGTAGGGGAAGGGGTTGATACATGTTTCTGTAGGGAGAAATGGTTGATACATGTTTCTGTAGGGGAAGGGGTTGATACATGTTTCTGTGGGGGAAAGGGTTGATACACTCTTTCCCCCCTACAGAAACATGTATCAACCCTTTCCCCCTACTGAAACATGTATCAATCCTTCCCCCCCACAGAAACATGTATCAACCCTTCCCCCCTGCAGAAACGCACACTCTTTCCCCCCTACTGAAACATGTATGTTTCTGTAGGGGGAAAGGGTTGATACATGTTTCTGTACGGGGGAAAGCGTGTATGTTTCTGTGGGGGGGAAGGGTTGATACATGTTTCTGGGGGGGAAAGGGTTGATACATGTTTCTGTGGGGGGAAGGGTTGATATGTTTTTGTAGAGGGGAGGGGTTGATACATGTTTATGTGGGGGGAAGGGTTGATACATGTTTCTGTGGGGGGAAGGGTTGATACATGTTTCTGTAGGGGGAAGGGGTTGATACATGTTTCTGTAGGGGGAAGGGGTTGATACATGTTTCTGTAGGAGGAAAGGGTTGATACATGATTCTGTAGGGGAAAGGGGTTGATACATGTTTCTGTGGGGGGGTAGGGTTGATACATGTTTCTGTAGGGGAAGGGGTTGATACATGTTTCTGTGGGGGAAGGGTTGATACACGTTTCTGTGGGGGAAGGGTTGATACATGTTTCTGTAGGGGGAAAGGGTTGATACTAGACATGTGCACAGCACAAAATTTCGTTTTGAACTAATGGATTAGTACTAAAATGCAATTTATTTAGTTGCTAAAGAAATTCGTTTTCAGTTCTTTAGTATGAAAACTAATTTCATTCATCCGAAAACCAGCAGATACAATTACTATTGTTGTGGCTCCTCAGAGTGCTGAGATCGCTGCTTGTTACAGTATCTCTCACTCTCAGCACAATGTGTCAGGCAAAGCTGTTACAGTAACTGACTGGCTGCTCATCACAGCTCTCAGAGTTTCAGTAAAAATAGTAAATAATATTTATATATAAGAGGTTATAACAAATTTATTTCCTTTTACTGAAACTGAGCGCTGTTAGTCAGTTACTGTAACAGCTGATCCTGATACATTGTACTGAGAGATAATATAACAAGCAGCCGATCTCAGCGCTCACAGCCACTAGATTTAAAGGGCTAAAAAAAGCTCCTCTCTGTATAGAACATAGAACATCCTCCTGCATTAATTAATACCCCTCTCTGTATAATGTAGATAACATCCTCCTGCATTAATACCCCTCTCTGTATAATGTATGCAACATCCACCTGCATTAATTAATACCCCTCTCTGTATAATGTATAGAACATCTCCTGAATTAATGTCCCTCTATGTATAGAACAATCCTCCTCAATTTTTACATTTCTCTGTAATGTATATAACCTCCTCCTGCATTAATACCCCTCTCTGTATAATGTATAGAACATCCTCCTGCATTCATTAATGCCCCTCTCTGTATAGACATCCTACTTAGTAGGACCTACTGCATTGGCATGTGGAGGGTGCAGAAATTCGGAATGCAATGCTTATCCAGCACAGGAGAGGGAACTTTTACTTAAACTTTGCATCTCTGTGGGGGAGAGAGACAGGAATATAAAAGCAGGGGAGAGGGCAAATATTAACATAAATCGGTCTGAAAGCTCAGAGAAGAGATGACTGGTGCAAATTTATTTTTATAATAAAATTAAGCACTTTAAATCCAGGGAAAACATTCAAATAAATCACACTGAAGGCTCATAATGACAGAGTAACTGTGAGTTGGATACTAAATGTATCAGATGTAAAAAAAAAACTTTATAACAAGCAGCACTGGGAGAGGAGAGGGACTTTATATAAAACGTGTATTATAGATGAGGAAAGGGGGATAGTGCTCCTGGATAATATAAAATGTATCAGACCTAAGCCCCTATTATGCAGAGCGGAGGGGAGATAATACACGTTTTATAAAGTCCTCTCTTCTCCCAGCGCTGCTTGTTATAAAGGGGTTTTTACTATCCAGCCCTCCTCTGTCATTAGCTTTCAGTGTAATTTATTTGAATGTTTTCCTTCTCCAGCTGCTTTTAGCATCTTGTCTGCCTCATAGACATGCAAGGGTTAAGTAAAGGTTTCCTCTCCTGTGCTGGCTGTCTGTGCTGTGAGTGAGTATTCTGGAGCTCTATCACTGTCAGATTTTCGGGTAGGGGTCGGGAAGGATTACGCATACAAACCTTTTCTGTAGCTTTGCGATGTTGCGCTCTTCATTGCTGGTCTCCTTCACTCATCAATGTAATATCACAAAAAGGACTGAAACTAAAATGTAGTGCATCTTATTTTAGTTTCTTTCGTTTTTTTGTACTGAGCAGTTTCGTATCTCTTGAGTCATACTAAAACTAAATTATCCCAAAATTCTGACTAAATCGTTTTAGTACTAAAACGAATGCACATGTCTAGTTGATACACGTTTATGTAGGGGAAGGGGTTGATACATGTTTCTGTAGGGGGAAAGGGTTGATACACGTTTATGTAGGGGAAGGGGTTGATACATGTTTCTGTAGGGGGAAAGGGTTGATACATGTTTCTGTAGGGGGAAAGGGTTGATACATGTTTCTGTGGGGGGAAAGGGTTGATACATGTTTTCTGTGGGGGGAAAGGGTTGATACATGTTTCTGTGGGGGGAAAGGGTTGATACATGTTTCTGTGGGGGAAAGGGTTGATACATGTTTTCTGTGTGGGGGAAAGGGGTCGGTGCATGTTTCGGTGGGGGGAAGGGTCGTCGGTGCATGTTTCGGTGGGGGGAAGGGGTCGGTGCATGTTTCTGTAGGGGGGAAGAGTTGGTGCATTGTTTCGGTGGGGGGAAGGGGTCGGTGCATGTTTTGGTGGGGAAGCGGTCGGTGCATGTTTATGTAGGGGGGAAGGGGTCGGTGCATGTTTATGTAGGGGGGGAGGGTTCGGTGCACGTTCATGTTTATGTAGGGGGGAAGCGGTCGGTGCATGTTTCGGTGGGGGGAAGGGGTCGGTGCATGTTTCAGTAGGGGGGAAGCGGTCGGTGCATGTTTCAGTAGGGGGGAAGCGGTCGGTGCATGTTTCTGTAGGGGGGAAGCGGTCGGTGCATGTTTCAGTAGGGGGGAAGGGGTCGGTGCATGTTTCAGTAGGGGGGAAGCGGTCGGTGCATGTTTCAGTAGGGGGGAAGCGGTCGGTGCATGTTTCTGTAGGGGGGGAAGCGGTCAGTGCATGTTTCGGTGGGGGGGAAGGCGTCGGTGCATGTTTCTGTAGGGGGGGGAAGCGGTCAGTGCATGTTTCAGTAGGGGGGAAGCGGTCGGTGCATGTTTCTGTAGGGGGGGGAAGCGGTCAGTGCATGTTTCAGTAGGGGGGAAGCGGTCGGTGCATGTTTCTGTAGGGGGGAAGCGGTCAGTGCATGTTTCTGTAGGGGGGGAAGGGGTCGGTGCATGTTTCTGTAGGGGGGGAGGGGTCGGTGCATGTTTCTGTAGGGGGGGAAGGGGTCGGTGCATGTTTCAGTAGGGGGGGGAAGGGGTCTGTGCATGTTTCTGTAGGGGGAAGGGTCGGTGCATGTTTCGGTTAGGGGGAAGCGGTCGGTGCATGTTTCTGTAGGGGGGAAGCGGTCGGTGCATGTTTCTGTAGGGGGGAAGCGGTCGGTGCATGTTTCGGTGGGTGGGGAAGCGGTCGGTGCATGTTTCGGTGGGTGGTGAAGCGGTCGGTGCATGTTTCGGTGGGTGGGGAGCGGTCGGTGCATGTTTCGGTGGGGGGGAGCGGTCGGTGCATGTTTCTGTACGGGGGAAGGGGTCGGTGCATGTTTCGTGGGGGGAAGGGGTCGGTGCATGTTTCTGTAGGGGGGAAGGGGTCGGTGCATGTTTCTGTAGGGGGGGGAAGCGTTCGGTGCATGTTTCTGTAGGGGGGAAGCGGTCGGTGCATGTTTTCTGTATGGGGGAAGCGGTCGGTGCATGTTTCTGTAGGGGGGGGAAGGCGGTCGGTGCATGTTTCGGTTGGGGGGAAGCAGTCGGTGCATTTTCTGTAGGGGGGAAGGGGTCGGTGCATGTTTCGGTGGGGGGAAGGGGTCGGTGCATGTTTCGGTGGGGGGAAGGGGCGGTGCATGTTTCGGTGGGGGGAAGGGGCCGGTGCATGTTTTGGTAGGGGGGGAAGGGGTTGGTGCATGTTTTGGTGGGGGGGAAGCGGTCGGTGCATGTTTCTGTAGGGGGGGGAAGGGGTTGGTGCATGTTTCTGTAGGGGGAAGGGTCGGTGCATGTTTCTGTAGGGGGGGGAAGGGGTCGGTGCATGTTTCTGTAGGGGGGGAAGGGGTCGGTGCATGTTTCTGTAGGGGGGGAAGGGGTCGGTGCATGTTTCGGTGGGGGGGGAAGGGGTTGGTGCATGTTTCTGTAGGGGGGGAAGGGGTCGCGGTGCATGTTTCGGTGGGGGGAAGGGGCCGGTGCATGTTTCGGTGGGGGGAAGGGGTCGGTGCAGGTTTCTGTAGGGGGGGGCACACATTTATGCGACGTTGAAGGAGTTGGTTCCAGTCTTTTAGTGTGAGGAGTGTCTGCGTGTCGCATGTACCCGTTTGCTCACACGGCCATTTTCATGCCCCAAGAAGCTGCCTAAGCATCCGGTGCGGTAACGGCGCGGCCGGCAGATATAATATGTAATAAATGGGAGAGGGAGCGAGCAGTTACTCTGCGTTAACTCTCACTGACACAATAGCCGGATTCAGCAGAAAGCAGCCGGGTACCAGGCCTGGAATGGAAGAAGACGAGCTGAGTGGCGGAGCCGGGACCTGTCAATATAAATCGGTGCATCACATGCGGCTGCCAGGGGGGGGGGCATTACCGAATATATATATATATATACAGTGCTCTGTCTGCCAACAAATATAAATAAATGACCGTTGTGAAAATTCCTTCCAGAGCGCGTCAAGGCAGCGGCGAGATGCGGCACGAGAGGGCCCAGGACGCCCATAACAATAGGCATTGACTTTTATTGTGTGTAATGACATTTACCGAGCATTGTGGGTAATATCCTAATTAACATGTCGATGAAGCTAACAATGGCCTAGCAGGACCTGGAGGAATACCAGAGTTTAAATGTTCTGCAGGACCTTCCTCGCCCACACAGGCCTCCTCCCCCTCACTGCCCCGGGTCTATATCTCCGTATTGACTTTACCCAGCGCTATACGTCTTGATCGCCGGATCCAGCCTGGGGAGCTGGGGCGGCCGACCTGGGCAGCCGGGGCCTGGTAGTGGGGGGGGTGGATGCGGGCACATGCCCTCGTGCAGATTTGCCTCTCTTAAGCCTCGGCATGCGTGTCAGCGAGAGCGCGCTGTGCCCCCCTGTGTATTAATTAAAATGAAGGGAGAGAGCTGGGAGCGCGTCAGGAAGCGCCTTGTAATTTATCACCGGCTCGCATGGCCTGGGAATACCGTGCGGACAGAACATGGGATCTGTACGCAAACGATAAAGGTCCGACAGGAGCAGGCAGCGACGGCCTCGCAGAAAGCATATTTATCAACATCTCGTCTGCGCAGAATTAGGACAAATCAGACGGGCAGGGAGGGGAATAATAAATGATAATAATGATAATAAAAGGGCAGTTTGGGGGTTTTACAAACGGGAAGAATGTATGACATCACGTTTTGGCTGGAGTAGCATTCCTCTGTCATATACATTGATGGCGCTGGACGCGTCGGACGCGTCATTGCACGCGGTATTCGCGGCGCTCACTGAATGCGGTGCTATAACTCGGGACCAGTTGGAAAGATTTCACACGGAACGCACAGACATTTATTTTCAGTGATGGCGAAAAGAACAAAAAATAAATAAACGCGAGCAAGGGATTAGCGCGATGAAGACGCTTGTGAAGAAGTCGCAGCAGACGCCGGCGTCCTCCAGCTTCCTCTTGTTCTCGCAGAGCGGCTACAGGCGGAGGAAATGTCACTTGATGAATGAGCCGCTGACACGGAGTCGTTTCATGTCACTTTTCCCCTCATCCAGGTTTGGATTTGTTCATTTATCAGCATGGTTCTTGCAGCAAGTGGTGCATAGCACGGGGCTGCATCTCACACAACGATCCGGGGCTGTGCAAAGCTGCTAGACAAGACAAAACAAGCATCTAATCAGCCCCGCACCCTGTGCCGCACACCACCATCACGCTCAGCCAGTCTGGCATCTCTCATCACGCTCAGCCAGTCTGGCATCTCTCATCACTCTCAGCTTTCTGTGCACTGCTTGTGATTCACAAGATTAAGACACAATGCAGTTACTAGCAGTCTGGCAGCTCTCATCATGCTCAGCCACCTCTACATGGGTGTCTTAGTCTAGGATTCAGTAACGGGCCTCCTGGAAGCTCTCATCATGCTCAGCCACCTTTCCATCGATGTCTTAGTCTAGGATTCAGTAACAGTCTCGCAGCTCCCATTACACTCATCCATCTCTAAAATGAATACTGAAGGCGCTCATTAGAGCTGTGCCTGGCTGGAAAGTTTATTTTGTTTAAAAATAGCCTCATTTTGTTAAGTTTTGTTTATCTCAGATCACTAAAAACCCCAATGTAAGTGAAGATCAATTCGATAGTTGATATTGAGGTGAATTGCAGATCACTAAATAAGACCCCAATTAATCAAAGTCCTCTGTTAAAAGGCAGGCTAGGGTTAAATATTGAGCTGTCCATTGGCCTGTGGTGCTGACCGCAGATTCAGCACCACAGGCCAATTTACAGGGACAGGGTGCTTTGTGAAACAGTCAAACGAATCTGATTTGTTTCATAATGTCGTTTGCTTTAGTACTGACATGTATGTAATGTATGTTTTGATTGATTCAATAGTTGATATCGAGTCGAGTTACGGATCACTAAATAAAACCCCAATATATCAAATCCTGCTCCGGAATCATTTAATCGATGGTTCTCGTGTGAAACAGTATAACGAATCACATTTTTTTTATATACTGTTTTGTTTTGTTTTCATGTCAACTCGGATGAAATCATTTTGTTATTTTGGAAGTACTTTCGAAATACAAATTAACAAAATCTCAAACGAATTGAAATTCGTTACGAAACGAATGCACACCTATAGTGCTCATCACGCTCAGCCGCGGCAGGAATAGATGACCAGCGACTTGAAGCTCTCATGAGGCTTGGCCAGGTCTATGTTGATGGTGGCGTTCTGTTACGGCAGCTTCACTTAGCATGTGATCCTTTTCTATCAGCCATGCCTCACATTGTACAGCCAGGTCCTGGTGCTCGTACTGCTTAGAGGTTGAGCATTGTGAGAGTTGGTGCTGCCTGTACTTTTGAGAAATGCAGAGTATTCAGAGGAAGACACTTTTTAAATACTGTATTATTGTATAGATACGTGAGGGGAGAGGTGAAGCGCCGTGTGTTGCTGCATGTTGTTTATTGGTCACTTTGTAATTTTTGTTGCAGTGCCCCCCCCAATAATTAACCTGCCTGTCTTGCTGATCTTCCACTCACCTCCATCCAGCACTCCCCAAATCATTAACACGATCTTACCTTCTGGAATGATCATCTCTCTAATTCTTCACGTCATCTGTCTATCCCATCTTTCCTTCCCCCAATTTTCCCCTGAAAAACGGGCGCCCCCCACTTGCCGCCCTCCCCCTCGCAATGCTCTTTTCTCATCCCATAGAAACTCGCTCACATCCCAAATCTGTCACTTCCGTTTCTGAGAAATACATATCTTCAAACTCAATCATCTCTCCCGGCTCCTGCTACGCCTTCTCCCCGGCCGTCTCCCTGCCAGGCGCCCTGCCCCCAAATTCTGATTTCTGCTGCAAAGCCACCACATTCCTGACTTTCTCGCCGCTCGCCTCCGCATCCTCAAAAACAGAGTGTTGCAGTAAATTTAACAAAATCTAAGCAGTACAGCAGGGTAGCGAGATTCCAGTGTCAACATGGCTGTGTGCATGTACATGCAAACGCCTTAGGGCGCCATTGGTGGCTTGGCTATGGTTTATGGATGGGGCATGTGTCAACATCCAAATTTCAAACTTCCTGGGCAGTGATTGCAATCATGGTCAACTTTGTACATTTTCAATGCAAACCCTAGCAGCGCTTCCCTTTACATTTGGGGGAAGCGCCAGTTTGGGCTGTAACTGTATAAACCGCAAAACCCCAAAGACTATATTTACCTATATTGTGTTTGCACTCGTTACATTGTGTTTGCACTCGTTACATTGTGTCTTCTCTCCTAACATTGTGTCTGCACTCATTACTTTATGTCTGTGCTCATTACATTGTGTCTGCGCTCATAACATTGTGTCTGCCGACATTTCGATGGTCTCTCATTCCCTGCACTTCAAGGAATCAAATTCCCCCACCCTGCGGTGAATTCAGCATTCATCGCAGGTCCCCGAAGTGCAGGGAACAGACCCGAAAACCCGCAAGAACCACCGCAAAAAACACGCCAAACACATCGGAAAAAGCCAACGAGCTGCTGAACACAGTGTAGACCAGCCGCTGGAAAAAGCCGACAAGCTGACGAATGAGGTGAAAAATAAAGTTCAATTGACAACATGAAAAGATAACATGAGTCATAGTGACACTGTCCACAATGCTCCTTACAAAATCAGTAGTATGTGACTGTAGGATAATCATACTGTTGGAGGCATAGTTGAGATTTGCATCATGTTTACAGAAACTCGGTCCGTATTTCAGCTTTTGCTTTATCTTCTTTAAGAATTTTTCAAATCCTTGAATCGTTCTTTTTTGAGAGCCTCATAACATTTTAATTGTCCTCCTTTACCCATTTAGTAATTCAATCAATGTGGCTTTAGGACCCTTGCATATTGGGGGCACAGCTGAGATTAAGATTATAGAGCGATTCTGGAACCAAGGAGCATTTCATCACTTTAAATTTTTCTTGAAATTTAAAACCAGTAGCCAATCCCTCTGATGTCACAGCTTGCTTTATTGTCTACAATTAAATGTTTAGAAAAACCAAAATATGTGCTTTTCTGATAATGGTTGGTGGAGGCACAGCTGAGATTCATGTGATGTGTATGGAAACATTGGGGGTTATTCAGAGAGCACTGAAATGTTGCTTACATTTCAGTGCTCTCTCGTTTCCCACACTTTCCTGCACTTTGGGGAATCAAAGTTCCCCACCCTGTGGTGAATTCAGCATTCACTGCAGGGTTCCCAGAGTGCAGGGAAAACCCACCGAAATGCCACCGAAAACCAGCCAGAACTGCCGCAAAACAACACAACAGATAAGCTGATAAGCTGCTGAATACAGCGCAGACCAGCCACCGGAAAAAGCCGACAAGCTGACGAGCGGGATAAAAAAATATTAACAATATCATTGAAAGTGTCAAAATTTAAACACTGCAAAAAAACTGCTGAACGAAAATGCCTGTAATTTACATATAAAATATTATGAATGATAATAAAAAGGGCTGTTACAGAAAAAAGAAAAAGGCTAATTAAAAGAAAAACAGAAACAAAGTGTTGCCTAAAAATGCCTAAAAGATCCTAAAAAAAATCAATAAATAAAGAGACTTTTTGCTGCAGATTAAAATAATAAACGGTTTTATTAAATTGAATTAAAATGGGAATATTTTTAACATTGAAACCTATGGGATTCGCCTGAT